>CM038145.1:210023963-211223963 GCA_021437245.1 Aegilops speltoides | reverse complement strand
CTCCCACCATAACCGGCAACTCCCCGAAATTTTCCTCCCCCTCACTTCTACCACGGTTTTTTCCATCATGGACGGCCCAAAGAATGTCATGCAGTTGCGTCTCCGGCCCGCCCAGGACGAAAAGCCCATTTTCTGTCATGATTTTTTTGTCATAGAAGTAGGAGCCCACCACATCTATGATGATACCGGGTTTTGTCACAATTATCGTCATCGAAGTGTCATATGTATGACAGAATTTTTTTTTGTTCGTCCCAAAATGTCACGGATGTGTCTTTTTTTTGTAGTGTGAGGAGGTGCCCCCCTTTTCTTTCTCTGCTGAGGAGGGAAAGGCCGAAGGGGCCACCCCTCCTCTTTCTTCCCCCTAGGGTCGGTCAGCCAAGTGTAGGTGCACACTAGTCCCCTTGTGGGCTGGTCTGTCCCCCTCCTTTGGCCCATAAAGCCCATACACATGCCGGGGGTGCCCGGAACCCCTTCCCGTGACCCGATGTGTACCTAGTGCACTCCTAAACTATTCCGGTGTCCGAATACCATCGTACTATATATCAATCTTTACCTCTCGACCATTTTGAGTCTCCTCGTCATGTTCGTGATCTCATCCGGGACTCCGAGCAACATTCAGTCACCAAATCATTTAACTCATATAACACTATATCGTCAACGAACGTTAAGCGTGCAGATCCTACAGGTTCGAGAACTATGTAGACATGACCGAGACACCTCTTTGGTCAATAACCAATAGCGAAACTTGGATTACCATATTGGCTCCTACATATTCTACGAAGATCTTTATCGGTCAAACCGTTATGACAACATATGTAATTCCCTTTGTCCATCGGTATGTTACTTGCCCGAGATTCGATCATCGGTATCTCTATACCTAGTTCAATCTCATTACCGGCAAGTCTCTTTTACTCATTCCATAATACATCTTCTCGTAACTAACTCCTTAATCACTTTAATTGCAAGCTTATTATGATGTGTATTACCGAGAGGGCCCAGAGATACCTCTCCGATACTTGGAGTGACAAATCCCAATCTCGATCCATGCCAAGTCAACAGACACCTTTGGAGATACCTGTAGAGCATCTTTATGATCACCCAGTTACGTTGTGACGTTTGATAGCACACAAGGTATTGCTCCGGCATCTGGGAGTTGCATGAATTGGTCGAAGGAATATGACATTAAGAAAGCAGTAGCAATAAACTGAATGATCATATGCTAATCTAACGGATGGCTCTTGTCCATCACATCATTCTCCTAATGATGTGATCCAGTTATCAAGTGACAACACATGTCTATGGTTAGGAAACCTTAACCATCTTTTGATCAACGAGCTAGTCTAGTAGAGGCTCAGGAGAGACACAATATTTGTTTATGTATCCACACATGTATTTAAGTTTCCAGTCAATACAATTCTAGCATGAATAATAAACCTTTATCATGATTAAGGAAATATAATAATAACCATTTTATTATTGCTTCTAGGGCATATTTCCATCAGTCTCCCACTTGCACTAGAGTTAATAATCTTGTTCACATCGTCATGTGATTAACACCCATAGTTCATATCGCCATGTGACTAACACCCAAAGAGTTTACTAGTCAATAATCTAGTCCACATCACCATGCGATTAATACCCAAAGAGTTTATTAGAGTGTGACCATGTTTTGCGTGTGAGAGAGGTTTTAGTCAATGGGTCTGCAACATTCAGATCTGTGTGTACTTTGCAAATGTCTATGTCTACAATGCTCTGCATAGAGCTATTCTAGATAACTATTCCCATGTTCAATACGTATCCATATTGAGACTCAGAGTCCTCTGGATCAATGTTAAAGCTTGCATCGACCCAACCCTTTACGACGAACCCTTTATCACATCCATAACCGAGAAATATTTCCTTAGTCCTCTTTAGGTACCTAAGGATAATTTTGACCTCTATCCAGTGATCCACTCCTGGATCACTATTGTACCCCATTTCCAAACTCATGGCAAGGCACACAAATTGTCTGGTACACAGCATGACATACTTTGTAGAACCTATGGCTGAGGCATAGGGAATGACTTTCATTCTCTCTCTATCTTCTGCCATGGTCAGGCTTTGAGTCTTACTCAACTTCACACCTTGCAACACAGGCAAGAACCCTTTCTTTGACCGATCCATTTTGAACTTCTTCAAAACTTTGCCAAGGTATGTGCTTTGTGAAAGTCCTATTAAGCGTCTCGATCTAGCCCAATAGATCTTGATGCCAAATATATAAGTAGCTTCACCGAGGTCTTTCATTGAAAAAAATCTTATTCAAGTATCCTTTTATGCTATCAAGAAATTCTATATCATTTCCAACCAGTAGTATGTTATCCACATATAATATCAAAAATGCTACAGAGCTCCCGCTCACTTTCTTGTAAATACATGCTTCACCGTAAGTCTGTATAAAACCATATGCTTTGATGACCTCATCATAGCGTATATTCCAACTCCGAGATGCTTGCACCAGTCCATAGATGGATCGCTGGAGCTTGCACACTTTGTTAGCACCCTTAGGATCGATAAAACTTTCCGGTTGCATCATATACAACTCTTCTTTAAGAAATACATTAATTAAGGAATGCAGTTTGGACGTCCATTTGCCATAATTCATAATCATAAAATGCGGCAACTGCTAACATGATTAGGACAGACTTAAGCATCGCTATGGGTGAGAAAGTCTCATCATAGTCAACCCCTTGAACTTGTGAAAACATTTTTGCGACAAGTCGGCTTTGTAGACAGTGACATTAACATCAGTGTATGTCTTCTTCTTGAACATCCATTTATTCTCAATGGATTGCCGATCATCGGGCAAGTACACCACAGTCCACACTTTAATTTCATACATGGATCCAATCTCAGATTTCATGGCCTCAAGCCATTTATCGGAATATGGGCTCATCATAGTTCTTCATAGTTCGTAGGCTTGTCGTGGTCTAATAACATGACTTCCAGGACAGGATTACTGTACCACTCTGGTGCGGAACGTGTTCTGGTCGACGTACGAAGTTTAGTAGTAACTTGATCTGAAGCTTCATGATCATCATCATTAGCTTCCTCTCTAGTTGGTGTAGGCATCACGGAAACATTTTTCCCTGGTGAGCTACTTTCCAATTCGAGATAAGGTACAACTACCTCATCAAGTTCTACTTTCCTCCCACTCACTTCTTTCGAGAGAAACTCCTTCTCTAGAAAGGACCCATTCTTGGCAACAAAAATCTTGCCTTCAGATCTATGGTAGAAGGTATACCCAATGGTCTCTATAGGGTATCCTATGAAGATGCACTTCTCCACTTTGGATTCGAGCTTATCAGGCTGAAGCTGTTTGACATAAGCATCACATCCCCAAACTTTAAGAAACGACAGCTTGGGTTTCTTGCCAAACCACAGTTCATACGGTGTCATCTCAACGAATTTAGACGGTGCCCTTTTTAACGTGAATGCGGTTGTCTCTAATGCATAAGCCAAAAATGGTAGTGGTAAATTGGAAAGAGACATCATAGAAAGCACCATATCTAATAAAGTACAGTTACAACGTTTAGACACAGCATTACGCTGTGGTGTTCCAGGTGGCGTGAGTTGTGAAATAATTCTACATTGTTTTAAATGAAGGCCAAACTCGTAACTCAAATATTTGCCTCCACGATCAGATCATAGAAACTTTATTTTCTTGTTAGGATGATGTTCCACTTCACTCTAAAATCCTTTGAACTTTTCAAATGTTTCAGACTTCTGTTTCATCAAGTAGATATACCCATACCTACTCAAATCATCTGTGAAGGTATGAAAATAACGATACCCACCGCGTGCCTCAACACTCATCGGACTGCATACATTGGTATGTATTTTTTCCAATAAGTCATTAGCTCGCTCCATTGTTCCGGAGAACGGAGCTTTAGTCATCTTACCCATGAGGCATGGTTCGCAATTATCAAATGATTCATAATAAAGTGATTCCAAAAGCCCATCAGCATGAAGTTTCTTCATGCACTTTACACAAGTATGACCTAAATGGCAGTGCCACAAATATGTTGCACTATCATTACCAACTTTGCATCTTTTGGCATCAATATTATGAATATGTGTATCGCTATGATCGAGATTCAATAAACCATTTACATTGGGTGTATGACCATAGAAGGTTTTATTCATGTAAACAGAACAACAACTATTCTCTGACTTAAAACTATATTAAAATAAACATGATCAAATCATATTCATGCTCAACGCAAACACCAAATAACATTTATTTAGGTTCAACACTAATCCCGAAGGTAGAGGGAGTGTGCAATGGTAATCGTATTAACCTTGGAATCATTTCCAACACACATCATCACCTCGCTCTTAACTAGTCTCTGTTTATTCTGCAACTCCTGTTTCGAGTTACTAATCTCAGCAACAAAACTAGTATCAAATACCCAGGGGCTACTACGAAACTAGTAAGGTACACATCAGTAACATGCATATCAAATATACCTTTGTTCACTTTGCCATCCTTCTTATCCTCCAAGTATTTGGGGTTGTTCCGCTTCTAGTGACCATTCCCTTTCTAGTAGAAGCACTCAGTTTCAGGCTTAGGTCCAGCTTTGGGCTTCTTCATGGGAGTGGCAACTTGCTTGCCATTCTTCTTGAAGTTCCCTTTCTTTGCCTTGCCTTTTTTCTTCTTGAAACTAGTGTTCTTGTTATCCATCAACACTTGATTCTCTTTCTTGATTTCTACCATCGCCGATTTCAGCATCGTGAAGAGCTCGGGAATTGTTTTTGTCATCCCTTGCATATTATAGTTCATCACGAAGTTCTAGTAGCTTGGTGATAGTGACTAGAGAACTTTGTCAATTACTATCTTATTTAGAAGATTAACTCCCACTTGATTCAAGTGATTGTAGTACCCAGACATTCTGAGCACATGCTCACTAGCTGAGCTATTCTCCTCCATCTTGTAGGCAAAGTACTTTTCAGAGGTCTCATACCTCTCAACAAAGGCACGAGTCTAAAATACCAATTTCAGCTCTTGGAACATCTCATATGCTCTGTGGCCTTCAAAATGTTTTTGAAGTCCTGGTTCTAAGACGTAATGCATGGCGCGCTAAACTATTAAGTAGTCATCATATCAAGCTTGCCAAACATTCATTACGTCGATATCTACTCCTGCAATAGGTCTATCACCTAGCGGTGCATCAAGGACATAATTCTTTTGTGTAGCAATGAGGATAATCCTCATATCACGGACCCAGTCCGCACTATTGCTACCATCATCTTTAAACTTAGTTTTTTTAGGAACATATCAAAAATAGGGGAGCTATAACACGAGCTATTGATCTACAACATAGATATTCAACAAAACTATTAAGACTAAGTTCATGATAAATTAAGTTCAATTAATCAAATTACTAATGAACTCCCACTTAAATTAACATCCCTCAAGTTAAAGTGATACATGATCCAAATCAATGAACCCATGTCCGATCATCACATTAGATGGGGTAGTCATCAATGGTGAACATCTCTATGTTGATCATATCTACTATATGACTCACGTTTGACCTTTCGGTCTCCAGTGTTCCAAGACCATGTCTGTACATGCTAGGATCGTCAAGTTTAACCCAAGTATTCTGCAAGTGCAAAACTGTCTTACACCTGTTGTATGTGAACGTAGAGTCTATCACACCCTATCATCACGAGGTGCTTCAAAACGACGAACTTTAGCAATGGTGCATACTCGGGGAGAACACTTTTATCTTGAAATAAAGTGAAGGGATCATCTGACAATACTACCGTTGTTCTAAGCAAAATAAGATGCATACAAGAAAAACATCACTTGCAATCGAAATATGTGACATGATATGGCAATCATCATCCTGTGCTTTTAATCTACATCTCAAAAGCATCATCATGATCTCCATCATCACCGGCTCGACACCTTGATCTCCATCGTTGCGTTGTGGTCGTCTCGCCAACTATTGCTTCTATAACTATCGCTAACGCATAGTGATAAAGTAAAGCAATTACATGGCGTTTGCATTCACTACAATAAAAATCACTTCCGTGATGATACGTGTTTGTCACAGTAGGTCACGTTTTTTGTCATGCATGTACATCCATGACGATTTTATGACAGAATCAAGATAGTCATACCTGTGTTGTCGTAGAAGTGTTCCATGACATTAGCAAAATTATCATCACGGAAGTGTCCACTTCCTTGACGATAAATCACGCGTCACAGAAGTGCTTTCGTCAAGGGTGACCAACACGCGGCATCCACCGTAACTGGACGTCGTTAAGCTATCGGGTCGGGTTTTGGATCCGATAACCCGTTAACAGCCCGGACCAATGGAAAATTTCCACGTGTAAAATTCTGATTGGCCGGATGAAACATGTGTCAGCTCGTCAGTGGGTCAGATAGGCGCCTATGATATGTCGACACATGCGACGGCCCACCATTGGCCCATTTAGCTTATATAGCCGGCCTGTTTGACTTGGTCAGAAGTTAACGGGCTGGCCCATGAAAAGCCTGTTAACGGTCTCTTCACAAGTAGCCCATTTTACGGCCCGGTAACTTACGGCCCGTTAGGGCCTAATAGAAATCGGCCCAACAACGTCATGTGGGCCGTCGAATATAACACCAACCCGTTTCACTTTCGGCCCATGTATGGCCCACGACGTCTTTCGGCCCATATGAGGCCTTCGTATCTTTAGGCCCTTTAGAGGCCCACGGTGTCTCTAGCCCATAATGAACAGTAAATTTCTTTGTACCCGTTAACGGCCCGTGATTCACATGGGCCGTTTCTAGCCCGTGTTAGCTTTCGGCCTATTGACGGCCCACACATTTTTGGGCTCCTTTCCGGCCCTCGATTACTTCCGGCCCGTTACTGGCCTATTCCCCTAATGGGCCAAATTCGGCCCATGGCAAGAGTCGGCCCGTTTCTAGCCTGTTAACCCGTTGCGCCGTTTCCAGCCCGTCCTATATTTCGGCCCATTAATGACCCGTTATGCCTGTGACAGAATTAAGCCTTTGTTGCCCTCCGGCCTGTTAACGGCCTGTTACCGTGTTGGGCCGATACCAATTACGCCCATTTATGGCCCATGTAGACCCATTTATCCGACAGCCCGAGGCCCACCGATTCTACGGCCCTGTTGGAGGCCCATTTATCAACGGCCCGTAGTAGACCCATGGATCCTACGCCCCGTAGCAGGGTCAAGGTTACCATGGTCCGTATATGGCCCATGGTTGTTGCGGCCACTAGCAAACCAGGGAAAAAGAAGACTAGGAAATAAATAAGGCCGAAACTAACGCTAGGCTATTAAGGCGATTGCACAGATTACATCCACTCGGCATTAAAGATCGCCACCAGTGCAAATATAGGGAACTCCCTACACTACACAAAAATGGCTTGCTATTTTCTTCAGCCAGTGGCTGCACGTTAAGACCAAATTTTGTATCGCACCAAAACAAATTGCAACTATAAAATAAAAGGAAGGTTGGCATAAAAGTTAACAGTCTAGCAGATAAATGCACCACTAGAAGTTTAGAAGCTCAGTTCATTTGACCTGACTATTACGTTTTCATGCCGTATTGTCCGATGGAGCACCATAACCTTCGCCTTCATTTCTCCTAGGCTCCTGAACAATATAGCAAATGTCTGAAAGTCTGGTTTCAAAACCATGCATATCTTGAAGACATCAAACAATGTCTCTCCTTGTTTCACAAAGCGTCTCTGTTAGGGAATGGACTTGTGTCTGGAGTGCAGATACAACATCGTTTTGAGCTTGCATTTCTTGATCATGAGGTAGTTTGGATGAGATTGCCTTAACAACCAACCCAGTATTACACAGGAACGTGCTTTTGGCACTGTTAGTGGACAGGTACTGACCCACTGCAGCAAGAGCTGACATTGCGGTTATAGTTGCCTCGCCACCTTCAGAAGGTGGCAGTTCCACCATTTTTCCATAGCTCACTGAAAAGTTGAGTTTTACATTAGTAGTACCAGAACAGAAGATATTAAGGAGGCAGCAAAACCAAACAAAATAGCTTCGGTCTATATACAAAACTTATTCTGGTGAGCCCATGTAAGATATTAGTTGTATTTTATTGCAAAGTACATAATAAAACCAGGTTCCAAACATATGACCATGTACCATCGCTAATGCATTGTCTATTTCTTCACATTGTATTGAGGGCTAAGGATAAAGAGACGAAGTTTATAATACGGTAAGCATAGTATGACATCATTCATATCACAAAACAACTAAGAACAGGCAAACAGGCAATTGTAACATTGTGTGGGCAAGTCCAGCATGGAACTAGATTACAGGTCAAGATCAAAGGAACACCACTCCTCTCTTTTAAACCTTGTAAGGTGCAATGATATGCTAAGACAATTGTGTATAAAATTGAAAAGAGTAATAGACATTGGTTGCAAACCATGCAGCTCAAGGCACAAGTCAGAGTAAGTAGTAGTTAAAAGGCATGAGGATTAAGGACTTACAACATCGGCTTTGACTGGTGTAGTCATGCCCTTCTTCTTGCTGGTGTGACAATCCTTGAAGATTTCCACAACATTTGGTTCACGTAATTTTTGGTCCTTGCGGGCTTTCCTCTGCATTTCGAACAAGTCAATATAGATCTGATAATATGGTACAGTGAAAAGAGTGAAACATCAGCTAATTACAAGAGCCTCGCAGTGTGCAATATAGCTATGAGATCCTGTCGTCTGTTGGAATTTTACTTTCGTACGGTTGGCCTTGTTTTTTGAACAGTTCACCTACAAGAAGATAGATTTGTGTGGCACATGCGTAAATAGGGCTTCAACATGTGATCTTATCACATATATATAATGTACCTGATACTTCAGATCAGACCAGTGTTTAACGAGGCCTCTCCAGTCTTCTTCCGATATATTTTCCGCTGGAGATGTTTGGGCAAGTTCACTGTTAGCCTTGCCTTCAAAGTGAGTTTTACTCAAGTTATATCGATACTGTCACAGAGCAGACTTGAAAACATGGGTGCAAGCTTGTCTGGTTGCATTATCTTGGCTATCCAACTTGAACCTCATCTGTTGAAAATTATGGGAGTCTCATTATCAGCAACCTAGAAAGTATGGGACAGAGCAAGACGAGATTACTAGTTTCCATACATAACCATACTTACAGATAAATGGTCGAGGAAGGTGTTGAACTGGGTTTCGTCTTTGTCATTCCTGTTCTGAATCCATGTTGGGAGGATACGTACATGACACCTAACGGCAACCGCTGCCACTGATACTAACTTGGCTGACTATGTAGCATCACGTGGCCTTTTTAAACCTGCCTCAAAAAGGATCTCCATTCTTCCTCCTCTAGATTTAGTTAACATATCGATCATTATCCCTGATGTTTGTTTCCTCTTGCGCCTAGGTGCTAGTCCAACAACGAACATAGGAAGTGTTAGCGTACATCAAACCGTGAGACTACATATAAAGAAGCATGCAACTACAACTTGACTCCAACAACTACCTTCTTGCTATTGAAGCTCACAAGGTTCATCTGATCTTGCCAACACGTCTTGTGTCAAGAGTGCTTGGGAAGTAGTGTCAGGTGGCAAGGGAGCTTGGGAACGTGCTGCTAGCTTAGTTGACGCACGAGTAACTCGTGCAGCTGGTAGTACTGCGGAAGGTGTTGCAAGAACTAGGGTTGTCTCTGCTTGTTTGGTGGCAGCTATTTGTTTCTGTTTGGCTTATTCTGTAGCTCGTGTAGCATGGGATACCCTGTTTGTAGAATTTTTCGCTTGACTTTGACCTTCTATTGCACCATCAGTACCAGCAGAATCTGCAGGATTCTCCGGCTTCCCATTCCCTGCCATTCTGTGTTTCTTCCTCTTTCTCTGTGCCATGTTAAGTCAAGCCGACAAGAAAAATGAATAACAATTTAGTTCTTCAGAACTAATTGATGCTTGATATAGACAAACTGAACTTTGATGTTAGACAACCACATGATAGGAGGATGTAATATGTACGAAAAATAGGACAGAAGAGATAACCAGCACTATGATGTGTAAACTATGCAAAAGACATTTCACTAAATTAGAAGCAATGCAATGGAAGGTAGACACCATATGAAAGATGCTACAAATATCGCTCTGCCAAGTTAACAGTGTCTCATCATAAATGGCGTTTAAACAAATGTGAAGCAGCACAAGAAATATATCATATGCAAGATGCAAACAACAACAAACTACCAAGTTTGAGGTCTCTCGTCATTAGTGCCATTGCATATTTACAACTTATGATGTGTCTAAGGAGAAGGCATTTCAATAAATTAGAAGCAATGAAAGCTAGACACCATATGAAAGATGCAACGAATATCACTCTACCAAGTTAAAACTGTCTCATCATAAGTGCCATTTCAACAAATTAGTAGTACAAGCTAGAAAAGAATGCGAGATGTAACCTATATCACACTCCCACGTCAAATGTGTCTTATGATAAGTGATTGTTGCAGGTTACACAACAGTAGTAATTTGATGTAAGAACATGGTGTGATAGACAGATGTTGTATGTTCTTGAAATAGGAACACATGTCTTATTCAAGTATAATGTGTAAAGTAAACAGATGGAATTCAACAAAATTAGAAGCAATACAAGCTAGACATCACACATAACATGCAACCACATATAACAGTGCCAAGTTAGAGGGAGCATCGGTGATGGTGCACTAGGGGAGACGTGCTCATCATCAACACAACTACATTGAGTGTTTATGCATGTGTTGTCTTGGAAATCATCTTGGGGGATGGAGGAGTAGAATCGGTAGAGAACCTCCGTTTGGAAGGAGCACCTTTATCCGCTGCCTTGCTAACTTCCTTCCGCTTTATTGATTTTGAATTGTCAAGTAAAACTGACAAGAAAAAGCAATAAAATTCTCTCTTCAAAACTCATTCATGCATGATACTGACAATCACTACTTTGATGTAAGGCAAACACATGATACCAGGATGGAACATGTACGAAAAATAGGACGCCATGGCATGTTCACAATTGTTTGTGTAAACTAAGCAGAGACCATTCCAACAAATAAGAAGTAATGCAAGCTAGACACCACATGAAAGATGCAACCAATATGACTCTGCCAAGTTAAAAGCGTCCCATCATAAATGGCATTTCAACAAATTAGAAGCAGCGCATGCTATAAATCATATGAAAGATGCAATTAATATCGCACTGCATATACTAAAGGTGTCTCGTCATATTGATTGATGCGGGATACAAAAAACAATAGTTTTATGTAAGGACATGCTTAATAGACAAATGTACTATGTACTAAATACAGGAAGGCATGTCACATTAACAGGTATAATGTATAAGCTAAGCAGAATAGCACATGCAATTTAACCAGATTGGAAGAATTACAATCTAGACACCATATGCAACACGCAACCACATATCACGCTGCCAAGTTAGAGCAAGCACCTGCGATGCTAGTGTAGGGGAAATGCGGTAATCAACTACAGAGCTACATTCACTATCTTCATCTAGCCTTGCTGTTTCTTGAGAATCATGCCAGGAGGGTGATGCTGCATTCTTTAAATGAGGAGTAGTCCACTTGCCTGTCTGGCTCATCATAAGTGATTGATGGGGGATACACAAGAACATTAGTTTGATGTAAGAACATGGTTAATAGACAGATGTACTAGTATGTACCTAAAACAGAAAGGCATGTCATATTCAAAGGTATAATGTGTAAGCTAAGCAGATGCAATTTAACCAAATTGGAAGCAATACAAGCTAGACATCCGGCAGGAGTGGTGAGCATGATCATCTAGGACCTGAGAGCCTGGTGAGAGGCGGGCTGCTTTGCCACCATCGCGGCTATTTAGTTGGATTCTAGGTGATGCCTGTCTTTGCTGGGCTTGTCACTGGCTCGGCCAGTGCCCTAACTAGCTATTTGTCTTCTGGTGCTCACGGGATGGTGGTTCATGTAAAAAAATATCTTTCCTTATCTTAATGAAGACCGACTTTGGCCTTTCGAATACAAGCTAGACACCATATGGAACATGCAACCACATATGACACCGTGAAGTTAAAGCAAGCACCGGTGATGGTGGTTCATTGCGAGCGAGGTTATCAACTCTAGAGCTACGTTTACCATCTCCATCTACTGACACTGCACCCTTTATAGCGCTGTAACGTGACGTGCCTACCCGCATAGCAAGCTGGAGCAACTTCTCTCTTTTCTTTTCTGCTTCTCTCAAGGCAGACTCTGAAATACCCTTGCATAAAAACACAATAGTGAGAGTATGGGTGAAGTGTGTGCAGAAATAGTGCACTGTAAAAGTAGCAGATAGCAGGTGGCTGAAAAATAAATGACAGGAGACATATGATAGCTCTACAACATTGCATGGCAAACAAAATTAGATTCTACTCCGTATGATTTTGTAATATATGAGCACAGGAAATGCAGGTACTCCTCCAGCACACCACCACATGTGGTCATATCAAGATAATAGTCGATTGAAAATAAATAGGCCAGTCGATTTTTTTAATGAACCATACGATCTATAAGGAACGGGTAGATGGCCTTCGTCTACCTCCCGCCAGTCACTGTTGACGATCTTTCTCAAACCGCCAGCGACCACCGGCCCAGACCCCTGCCTCCACCGCCCCGCCCTCCCCTCGACCTCACACCACCGCCGTGCTTGGCAGCGCCCCCAGGCCATCCCTTTAATCCCGGCCAACCTCTAGATCGGGCGCCAGTAGCTCTAGGACACACACGCCCCTAAGATAAACACCAAGGCGCTGCTTCCCCGGCGTAATAGGCGGACAAGCGCCTATTACGCCGGGGAATGCTTCTGTTAATTGGGAATCAACTGACCAGGAATTGAAATTCACGGGGGCGACGAACCTCTAGCTAAGGTGAAATAGTATATGAGGAGAAACCTTGTGCATGGCGAGTTACTAGGAACATCTAGTATCAAGAAGAAGCGGTCAACTAGTGTCTTCTGTGGGATGAATACCGTGCAAGCAGGCACGTAAGATTTGCACGAATAAGGGAAGAGGAGTACCCTTATCGGTTGCCAGTGTGGTCTCCTCCATATGTCGTGGCGATCTTCTTTTTTCCCCTGGGGGAACTGATATTTTGGAGAACCGTGGATCCTTGGACAAACCCATGGCCAAATTGCTGACTGTGTTGCCGTGGTCATATATCGGCGGAGGGGAAGCAAATCCAAGGTGGCAAAGGACGGCATAGCAGGAACAACTCCAGTGCGGTGGACTGTGGCGAAGTTGGAGCAGCAGCGGTGAGGCGCAGGACGGCGTGGTTGAACTGGCTCGGGTACGGACAGCTCGGCCTCGGCTTCAACTACTAGCCGTGGAGGGCATTGCGGTTGAGGTTGCGGTGGACGACGATGTCGGGGTATCGGCTCCGGCATGATGGAGGAGGGCGGCGGTTGATGGGTGGGATGGGGTGCCAGACGGAGGACACCAGGGTTTCACGGCTGGTGGAGAGGTAGTTTCTGTGCCCACGGAGTACGAATGGGGAATCGGACGGGTGGGTGGGGGGAGGGGGGAGCTAAGGGAGAACCATGTTTTGGTCTGGGACGCGCTTGTTTTTGGCTTTTTTGAACAGAAGATGGCACGCGCTTGTTTGAAATTTGGGGAAGTACAAACTTTGCCCCCCTCTTAAATTTCAGACCTACTGCGGGTCGGGGGTAGGATGGTAATCCCAGGTGTCCCAAGTAGTGGGCGGGAGCGATTTCGGCCACGCGCATGTTTGCTTAGGCGGCCATTGTGTATGAATGTTTTTTCGGAGGCGGTTGCGTGATGTCTAGATGAAGCTACAAACCTACCCCGGTTTAGACCTTTGGATGTCGGGCCGGTAGGTTTTACGGGTCGGAGTTATTAGAAAAGTAATTTCCTTGTACTACCTAACATTGGTCTCACGCGGTTTCGGGCGAGTAAAGGCTCTTTTGGCGCTTCGTTCAAAATTTTGAAACACAAGCATTCACGTTTAGAGTACTCTTGAACTTTGAGGATTGACCTAAATAGACAATGTTAAATTTGACCTTGTATGTTTGAAAACCTCATTAAATTATCCGCTTATTTTTGAAATTTTGACACTTGAAAATCCTATAACTACGATTATTTTGGAATGGAGGAGCTAAATTTGAATCTATTTTGTACACGACTACATATGCTATTATGTACAAAATCAGAGCAAAGATTGGTGCCCCCATAATTTAGGTATGATTTACAAATGCCATGATATCCAATTCAAATAATTGAATGGACTTCATGTTAAATTCAATTTTATTAAACCACCTTAAGTTGAATTCAAATGTATGCTAGTTCATAGGTAGCTATTTATAATGTTCATTGTGTAACTTTCGTATGTATAATGTGCTTTACACACACAACATGAACTATACTCACGTTTATATTCGATTGCTAAATCGATGCATTGTCTAGAGTTCAAAATACTAACTATGTGCATCAATTGTGTCGAATAATAACATAGACATGCTCAGATTCGATAGAATCTAGATGTCTGATGGATCAATGACCGTTCCTTACGCAAATTGCAAATATCATCATCCCATCCTAATATTTGGATACAATTTATATCTTTAATCAGTGTGTACAGCAGTCTTTTACATGTAGTTTTACTCTCCATCGGTGGTCTCTCACACATGCTCACACACTCGCTCCCGAGGTGTCTTTCTCGCAGACATGCTCTCGATATAACCCTCCCTCCCTCTCGTAACCACTTACGACTGTTTTCACTAACCTTTATCACAAGCACTCTTCCTCTCGCAAGCATACACACGCACAATCCCCATCGACCCTTTCTATATACATAGACCTGCCTACGTGTCTCCTGTACGCACATTATATTTAGGCATGTCTCTCACGCATTGTCTCACACCTCTCTTCCAAATCTACGAGTATGATTCTAGCAGAGCATTCTGTAGGATGCCCCTTAAAGTTAGGTTGGATGAATAGTAATATCAGAGATAAGGGGCTACCTTAGTCCGAGAACCTAGGGTTACAAATCCTAGCCGGCTTTGTCAGTGGACACAGAGTCATTCACAATTCTGCTATCTTTGTCTTGTACGACTAGTCATCCATGGGTCTCCCTAAATGCGTCACGGGCCGACCAATGTGGCGCAGGACGGAACCGAACGAAGGGCCTCACCTCGACCCACCATACCTCACGCGGTGACACACCCTCTGCCCCCACGTCTCGTTATCTTCTCACACCCACACATACCAACACAGATACCACACAAAAAAAATCTCCTGGTGCCTCTATCCCCTCCCCCCTTGCATATACACACTCAAGGGAATCTCTCGCCGTGACGTCATATTCGTCTCTCTCTCTCTAGACCACTCTCATTTCTCGTGCTATCTCTCCCACGCCCCCCCCCGCCGGCCCCTTTATCCATGCCTCTCTCGAATGCGTAATACACACACATACCTCTCTAGTCCCTGCCAAATGCATCAACTACACATTCACACACGTTACATCACGTACCCCATTGATCTAAAAAGCCCTCTCTTCACGTTTATTTCGCATACAACATTCCTTTTGAATAAAGTGTGGCCAAAAAATTACTTTAGAATTGTACATATATACAACATTACAAAGTTATAAGGAGGAGTATGAACGCTAATTTGCATTGAATGGTGCCCACAATGATATTTATTCCGCACTATGAATTTGTATATTTTTATACTATATATAAAGTTAGTCATAATAAAGAGAAATGAAGAGCATCTCTCTCTCCATCACATACCCCTCCCCCTACGCCCCTTTCACGTACACACACAAACTATCTCCAGGTCCTCTAAAACTAAGCCCCCAGCATATTCACGCATGTTTCATCTTTCTCTCGCGATATATACAGTGACGATTATTGTATTTGAAGCGAAAACATGATACATACATTGGACTTCAGAATCCATCATTACGGTCACCATTTACGTTTTGTGGTTATTATATAGTCGCGAGCTCACCTTTTAACTCTGTATTTGCTCAAGACACGACTAATTGAGCAGTTAAACGCTCCATGTGGCACCTCTAGTGTTGCATCACATTATCTCACTACCATTGGGCCCACCTGTCGGCTTGTATCTACTCTACATCTACACTCTTATAAAGTACTAGCAAGATGCCCATGCGTTGCACGCATCAAGATGCATTTGTATGAGTAGTTTATCTTGCGGGAGAAAAGGATGAACGAGGGAAGGCCTTATTTGCAAATCTGGAGAGGGGTGTGGGTATCTTCTTGCAAAGTTGTCATTGTTTCCTTCCTATCTGTCAGATATAAATCCGACGGCCTATATTGCAGGACGGCAGACACACCTTCATCACCACTCTTATAAAAAACAGAGTTGGTGATGATGGTGTGCCTCTCCAGATACCCACACCCTCTCCAGATTTGCAAATAAGGCCTTCCCTCATTCATCCTTTTCTCTCACAAGATAAACTAGTCATACAAATGCATGTTGATGTTACGTGCAATGCACGAGCATCTTGCTAGTAAGAATGAAAACAAACGACAAAAAAATATTGGACGGTGGTTCGAAGTCATGACCGCGGGCACAACGGACAAGGTGGCCTTGTATTGGTATGCTGAGTCGTCTGTTTTAACACATAGGAGCTGGTGTGGTGATTATACACACACGCACGCATGCACACGAACTGCACGCACGCAACACTCACACGTACACACGCAACCACGCACACGCGCAACACTCACATGCACACACACGCATGCATGCACACACCAGTACACCACACGACCAACACACACTCTCACGCTCAAGTGCTCAACCTACATGTGCATGCGCACACATCAGGCCCTGACAGACACATACACAACTAGGTGATTCCCGCGCATGGGTTGGAGTCTTGTCGCACCTGTGTAAATTTGTGTTTATCTGACATTTTCCCTATGCGAACAGACAGGTGGGACCCACAAGGAACATGGTCAATTTAACTAGTCAACATGGTGCCGCATGCACTATTTGGCGGTCAGCGAGTGCAATCCGATTTGAACCATGAGCAAGTGATCGTATAATCACCGCAAAACATATATAGTGACCGTAATCAGCTTATTCTGAAGTTCGGTGATCGTATTACGCTTTTCTCTCTGTAGGCCCTCCAAAACTACATCTCTACACGTTCTCGCATGTTACATCTAACAACTATGCAATACAACACTACTACTACACTCTAACACAATAAATCATATGTGTTTTTAGTTTTACTAGATATCATATAGTTACTTAATTATTCAGTTTGCATACATCAAAATTGCCTTTGAAATGTATGGCCAGTATCATCTACCGCACGGGAAAAATCCCGCCCTTTCCTGTTTAATCGGGTTTGTATCGATGGATTGTGCGAAACAACAAAACTATAGTACTATACAATACAAGTGACAGTTCATTGGGCCGCCGTGTCGTGTACTCCTCCGTCATAAGAGTGGAGCGCTTTCTTTCATAAATCTTCTAGTCCCTTTCGCCGACATGTGGGACATCAAGCTAACGGGTCCACGTGCCATACCGAAATACAGTGCAGAGCAGCCGGGGTGAAGCACCCCAGTCATGGCGCCGGCGTAGTAACGAGCAATGAGGCGTCAAATCACAAAGCTGCACCTTTCCCACAGTTAAGTTGGAGGGACAAAGTAATAATGCTAAAAAAGTTGGAGGGACGAAACAACCATCATTTCACTCGTTGCTGAATCCGCTTCTCCCTCATCTTCTTCAAGTTAACCATGTGTTGCTTCTGCCGTTGTTCTGCCTCATGTGGGACACGGATTGGCTTGGTAAAGCACTGACACGTGGGACCACATGTTAGCAAACCGCCAAGACAACGTCCTCTAAAATTAAGAAACCTCCCCCGCCATCCGCGCGGCAAAATCATCTCCTTTTTACTAATCTTTATTATTTAATTTTTTAGATCAATATAACTGAGATTTGTATAGATAGCACATAGGAGCAAAACCAAGTGGTACGGTTAAGGGCATCCACAATGTGTAGCCAAATGTGAAAATAGCTTTTGGCATCGTGGGAACCATTGTGGAGGTGCTGCCAAAGCCAAAAAGATGGAACCGAAGCTCCCTCATTGATTGATTGAAGGAATAGAAAAATGGAACGTCTCTCCTCTTTCTCCCATGCTTGGACGCATGTACAGTATAGAGCACAGAGTCTACTGCCCGTCCCTTCTATCACAAATCACAAAGTAGTGAGGCGTCAAATCAAAAAGCACGGACGAAGCAACCATCATTTCACTCTTTGCTGACTCTGCTTCTCCATCGTCTTCTTCGAGAAACCACCTCACCGCACTAAGCTGGACGGACGACACTATTGTGTACTAGTAGTACTAGTACATTTACGTGTCCTTCGGTTCAACGGACTTCCTAGATGCAAATAAGACAGTTGTCTTGGCTTGCAGGCGGCACTTGCGAACGACTTACCGTGGTCTCCCTCAATGGTGTTCTTCGTCGAACGCACTTCGCCAAACCACAACGTTCAAGATATCGTCGACGTCACTACAATGGGGAAGGAAGTCAAATATGGTTACTACCTCCATTTTTTGTACACAAGGCCAGTATATCAAAATTACAATTTGCAAAAGGCCACTAACACTAATCGAGGCAAAATTGATGGGGTTTGCCTCGTACTAACAACCAAGGACATTAATATACCCTGCATGCATGCGGAAGTGAGAAGGTTGGTTTGCATGGCGCTGCATTAATCAAACGACAAGGAGTGATATGGTTAACTCTTTGGGCTTTGGCGAAAAAAATACGCATTAATTGACACGTCAAACGAGGATTTGTATCGATTAATCCCGCGAAGGAAAACCCCGCCTTTCTTTTTTAATGATAGTACTCCTAGTACATACGTACTTATCCTGTTTGGGTCTAGGCCTTGCATTGCCATACATCACCACACATTTTTGCCAAGATTGCCTAATGTTTTCAAAATGAAAAGGATGTACACTTGCGCACGGCTGTCGCGGTCGCACCGCACCCTCACATGGTTGCTCCTCACACAGTCGCTCCTGCATGCCGCAAACCCAACCAAGGGAACACACCCTCACTGACACATGTTGTTGCATGTGAACAAACCAAACTCAGCCATCCTACCGCTGACACATAATTTTCATTCATAGAGTATGTTTACCCAACCGCATGTTGGGGAGTATCCGTACGGCCCGTGCGGTGGTCTGTTGGGGAAGAAGAAGAGGTGAGGAAGAAGGGTTAGGAAACGTAGGATATTCATCCAACCGCCTGAAATGGTAGACTGACCCAAGTCAGGTGACTTGCATAACAATATATATTTTTACACAGCAAAAGATCCATAAAAACAGTAACATAAATAAAAACTATCACTGCTCGTAGAACGAGACGACCTCGTCGTCTTTGGCTGCCAGCGCGAACCAGCCGTAGCTGCCGACGTGTGTCTCCGCACCGTGGTCGTCCTCGACCTCCAGCTACTCGTTCACGCGGAGCGTGCGGGCGCTCTGCACGGACGAGAGCACCGCCCGGTTCAAGTCAAGAACGTCCGGTTTCGGCTGCAGGAGGGCCTCGATGGCAGCGGCATCCGCGTGCTCCGCGTTGAGTCGAGCCTCCACTGCCCGGTTCAAGTCCAGGACGTCCGATTCCACCTGCAGGAGGGCCTCGATGAGAGCGGCATCCACGCGCTCCGCGTTGAGTTGAGCCTCTGCCGCCCGGTTCAAGTCCAGGACGTCCGGTTCCGATTGCAGGAGGGCCTCGATGGCAGCAGCATCCGCGCGCTCCGCCTCAAGTTGAGCCTCCGCCGCCCGGTTCACATCCACGACATCCGGTTCTGCCTGCAGGAGAGCTTCGATGGCAGCGGCATGCGCGTGCTCCACGTCGAGTTGATCCTCTACCTCCCGGTCCTCCTTTACTATTGCCAGATTGAACCGCTGGTCCACCTTCACCATGGGTACTCGGACGCCGGCACGAAGTTGACGTCCATCTTCTCATACCCATCGGGGGCCTTCTGCGCCGCGACCTCTGCCATGAACATTGGATCGGCTTCCTCCTCCTCGTAGCTTGGCTCCAGAGAACTAGGGGATTGGCTCGCCGCAAAGCAAGCTTGGGAACGGAGGTCTGTGGCGCCGACCGCTGCCGCGATTTCTGCGTGGTGCTCTGGCGTCAGCATCTTGTAGTACGTGATCTTGCGGCACACCATGGCTTTCCGACGAACTAGGGGACGCTTGATGCGGGCTAGGGGATCGAAAGGTCGGGGAATGGGCTGGAGATTAGGTGTGGTTTTGGTGCAGTGGCTGGCGTAGGCCGAGCAGCGAAGGTTATGGTGTGAATAGTGGTACCGGTGATGACCGATCAATCGGTTTTGACTGTACATCACTCTTGTCGCGTTCGCGTTGCAGCCCGGCACGCTCGACCCTCCATGTCGCTCACTGAATGGAACACGCTTCGTCTTGCATTTTCGCTCGCTTGTGGGACCAGGGTTGATAGCGAACCGACGTCCCTCCCCCTCCCCCTCCCCTGCCCGCGTCATTTATACTACCACTCCATCAGTTTTATGCGGAGTAAATAAAAGCAGAGGGAGCATACTACGGATGAGGATCCCCTGACGTGGCCGGACCCATTGAGTAACTGACATGCGGGGCCTAGCAAGCATGGGGTCCGCCAGTAAGTGACCGAAAGGGAGGGTAAGGCAGGGATACCTACGTCAGAGGATCCACTTCCACTACTACTCCCTCCTTCCATTTACTATACATGGCCTAATGTGTTTTCCGAGGCTAACTTTGACCAAATGTTAGAGTAATAATATATGACATGCAACTTACACAAAGCATACGATCAAATTCGTATGTGAAAGGAGCTTCCAATGATATAATTTTCACATTATACATCTCATGTACTATTAACCTTGACAATAGTCAAATGCGGTTCTGAAAAACGCATTAGAGCATGGTTAATAATATAGCCAGTCGATGGTTGTAAGGAAATGCCATGTCATATATAGCCATCATCTATTATATGCACTCATACAGTAGTGTGGGCTATAAGGTTGGCTATTTCCCGCAAAAAAATTATAAGGTTGTCTATTGTATTAGTACTTTTTTCCATCTCCTCTCTATCTCTTTCTTCATATTTATTGTATTTAACTAAGAATGCGTATATAGCTAGGCTCTTGCATGAGAGCTCACTCCCCTTACTTTTTCACATCTCTCTCCTCCACATAGACCCTATATAAATGGAAGGAGAGAGTACTACTATGAGCACTGCATACTCTAGTACAGATGTTGTCAGTACTCCACTAGTACTATTGGACAGGGAGCTTAAAAGAGTTACTATTGGACTAGCTATATGTGGCAAAATCCTAGTAGGAAGAGCATGCGCAAGAACAAGCACATTCACGTGGTTGAAAACAAATTGGAAACCATCTCGAGTACAAATCTAGGCGTACGTACGAATCTAACAATATTGATTGGGCATTGTTGAATGTTGATACTTTTTTCTGTAAGTTTGATCAAAGTAGAGATACTTTGACTACACATAAAACTTATATGTAAACTAGAAAGGATCGGAGGGAGTATATTGTATGTTCAAAAATGAAACAAACATTGAATACCATTTATATATGATTTACGGATGCTATGATCATCGGTTCAAAAGTTTGAATCCGCCTTAGGTATCACACATGCCCCACTCGTTCTCTCTCGATTTCATCTCGGGGTCTAGAGATCGATTGAAAGAGGACTAGAGTGGGTACAATACGTTCGTTTCGCTTATGAACGTACAATATACTCCCTCTGATCCCCACAGATACCCCCCCTGTGGGTCATTTCTATCATAGAAACAGACCATGCAAGACACGCAATTGATCTCTCAACAACAATCGATCTCATAAACATGTGTTGGGGCATGAACCGAATGGGATGTCAAAACTAAGACGCGAAGCGACATGTAGTGGAGGCAAAGTGAAACTTTAAATGAATCGTTTGTTTGTATGCATGTCGGACAAATTACACCATTGGAAATACAAGCATGGTCTAGGCCCACATGCGAATGATACTCGGCAGAATGTTCAAATGAGGCATGCGGGAGGATGGACTCGACCGGAGGGCGACATGATCGATGGAGAAGAGGGTTGGAGAGGAATGGGAAATAAGCAAACGCCACATGATTATACTTGAACGTCTTAAATAAACAATAAGTTGTCTCGCTTGGCCTACATAGTGAAAGGCCTAATACGCAACGTGGAGCACTAACACTCGAATATGGCCGGGAAAACAGGGAAACCGACATGTGGGGCACACCTGTCGGGACGACGTAGCGCAGACTAGTCCAATGGAGGAGCTGGCCCACGACCTCCTCGCCACCGGCAACCATTCATGTGGGTCATGGGGGCCAAAAATGTGGCGCAGCTCCAGCACCGCCTCTGGACACGGCGATCGCAGTGAGCGACACACTCATCGTCGCTAGACACGGTAGGTTTCAGTGTGCCGAGGGTGGTGTTAGTGTTGTGGCACGACTAACAATATCTTTGGTTTGTGCCCAAGGTTGCCCCATCAAAGCATTGGGTAGCCAAAATTTTGGTTGCGGTTTTGGTTGCCCATGATTTGGCCGACATTGGCAAGAAAAATGAACTAGAGTTGGCTAGAGTTCATTGGCATGCCAAAAAAATGGCAACCATCCAAACAAACACCAATCTTTGGGTCATGACCAAAATTTGGTAAGGTGCACTTTGGCCATAATCTAAACACACCCCAACACCCGGCTTGTCGAGGATGCACGGGCGTCGCAATGCATCTACGGAGTGGTGTAGCGTGGCCAACTGCATCCTCGGGACCTAAGACCATGCTGGGTCGTTTTGCTTTTTCAATGACATGCGGGGATCACATGTGAGCAAAGGGCATCTCCAACGTTGCCACGACCGCAACTGACTACCCTGGCACACCAAAAACCCTCGTCCCTCACGCCGTGTCGCGGTGTGTTCCCAGTCGGCGCCAGCTGCCCACATTCATGCCGTCCGTCCATTGTCGGTGTCAAAACCGGCGGATCTCGGGTAGGGGGTCCCGAACTGTGCGTCTAAGGCTAATGGTAACAGGAGGCGGGGGACACAATGTTTACCCAGGTTCAGGCCCTCTCTATGGAGGTAATACCCTACTTCCTGCTTGATTGATCTTGATGAATATGAGTATTACAAGAGTTGATCTACCACGAGATCGTAATGCCTAAACCCTAGAAGTCTAGCCTATGAGATTATGATGGTTGTGGCTAAACCCTAGAAGTCTGAACCCTCCAGTTTATATAGACACCGGGGGGGACTAGGGTTGTATAAAGTCGGTTACAGAGAAACGAATCTACATATCCGAATCACCAAGCTTGCCTTCCATGCAAAAGAGAGTCCCATCCAGACACGGGACGAAGTCTTCTATATTGTATCTTCATAGTCCAACAGTCCGGCCAAAGTATATAGTCCGGTTTTCCGAGGACCCCTTAGTCCAGGACTCCCTTAGTAGCCCCTGAACCAGGCTTCAATGATGATGAGTTCGGCGCGCAGATTGTCTTCGGCATTGCAAGGTGGGTTCCTTCTCTGAATACTTCAAAGTAAATTCCGAACACAAGAATCGTGTCCGGCTCTGAGAAAACAAATTCCACACACACCCGTAGAGAATATAATATTTCACGAGTCCAATCCACTAACAATTTTAGAGGCATGACATTACGTCATCACCCGGCCATTATTTGAATCGTTCTCTAGCCTGCCACTCCATGTTTTGAGAGGCGGTTTTTATTGGCATGTCTTATCAAAGCAGAGATCGTGTCCCCTTATTACGGGATTTTCATCAACACGGGCGTGGGAACCAACTGTTCTGTTGGCATAATTCCTCGGGAATACGCATGTTTTAAGGCCACGGAGGGGACGCTTGACATTCGTCGCCTTTATAAAGGGGTTAGGGCCTGCCCTCTTTCCTCTATGCTAGTTCTTCCCTCTGCCTCCCTCCTCAAGCTCCAACACTAAAGGGTCAATCTAGTTGCTTCAAGCCTCCAGCCATGTCCGGACCCAGCCATCAAGGCCGGCAGATGGCCTCTTCTATCACAGAGGAATACATCTCAAAGCTTAGGGAGGCGAGGTACTTGACTGCGGAAATCTACCACAGGCTTCCTGCTCAAGGGCAGATTATTCCTACTCCCAGATCCAATGAGAGGGTAGTGTTCATCTCTCACTTCCTCAGAGGGCTTGGGTTTGCTCTCCATCCCTTCGTTCGAGGACTTATGTTTTATTACGGGCTAGATTTCCATGATCTAGCCCCAGACTCCTTCCTCCACAACTCGGCATTCATCACCACGTGTGAGGCCTTCCTCCGTATCTCTCCACACTTCGGCTTATGGCTCAAGACCTTTAGCGTGAAGCCGAAGGTAATCAGCGAGAAACAAGCGGAGTGCGGAGGCGCTTCAATTAGCAAGCTTATCAACTCCACTTGGCCAAAGGTCACCTTCGCAGAATCTTCTGACTTATGGCAACGAGAGTGGTTTTACATCACCGAACCCCGCGGTACAAAGCGGGTAGCTGCTCCTGTGTTTCTGTTCGGTCCTCCACCACAACTCGCATCGTGGATTAACAAGGGGCTGGACTGGGGATCTACAGACGAAGTGCGGACATTGCAAAGCCGCATCCGGAGCCTTATTGAGAAGGACACCGGTCTCGTCGATGTAATCCAAGTAATGTTAGTCCGCCGGATCCTACCCTGTCAACGACGCCCTCTCCGCATGTGGGAATTTAATCCGGAAGGTCCACGGACTATTCAGCACCTCTCTGGCACGATGCTCAGAGAGATGTGGAAATTGTTCTTCGGCGCACGAAAACAGTGGTTGGATACTACAGAAGACATCGGTCTTGACTGAAACCATTCGGATACTCTGGTAAGTATTCGACCCCCGAACACGATTTAGTCAAATTATCCATGAAAATGTACTGATAAAACTCTATCCGACCAGGGCTGGCTAAAGAAGGCAGAGAGAACAAGGTGTTCGGCTCCACTTCCCGAAGATACTGCCAATCCGTTATTAACAATGATGCTGGCTTCGACGCCGTATCAAGTGCCGGCGGGGGAAGATAAAGGGGAGGACGAAGAGGCCCAAGGCATCTTCCATTCTAAAGGCTCACCAGGCAATTCGTCCCGGGAGATTAGAACTCCTGCTTCCAAAGGTGGAAGGGAAGGGCGAACTGACATCCCTTCTCCCCATGGGAAGAAAAGGGCCGCTTCCGAAGACTCGGTAAGAGAAGCTTGTAAGCGGGGGAAGGTATCCCAGTCAGGGGGTGATATTGACACATAGTCTCCCCGCAAAGATAGGCCCTCGACCGCATCGTAAGTGAATTCGGGTGTTTTAAACATGTCCCGTTCTTTCCTGGCTATAAGGGTAATATTTTAAACTCATGTTTGCAGTCCGACACGCAACCCTCAACAGTCCTCCTCTTTGGGGGATCTACTTGCGAAGATGATGGAGAGCGAGACGCCTCCATAGATCTCCCTGCCTGATGAGGCAGACGACGCCGAGGTGTCGTCCCGGAGGATCCTTCTCGATTTGCAAGTGGCGCAAGGGACAGTGAGGACCGGGCGAGGGAGTTGTGACGCCCGGATAATTAAGCTATGGTAATTCCTTGCTAATGATGCCATGTCATCATTTAACAGTTGCTAAATCCCCCTTTGATTCAGTCCGGTCCTAATTCAATTTTCAAATTCTAAGTACAATCCAATGCTTCACAAACATGAAAACTAAAATGTTAATCATGTGACAAATATTCACTTCCTAATATTGGTGGTGACCCAACTTTTTATAAAGCGGTTTAATGCCCTAAACTAATTAATTCAGTGCTAGAGCAACATATTCAAATACCTTTCCATTTATGATAAATTCTAACAAACGCAATGGTCTCCCTAACTTTTTGTGGCAGAGCTAGTTAATGCAACTTATTTATGTGGGCAAGTCCCACATTTTACAAAATAGACTTGCTAGCTAAAAGAAATTGCAAAAAAAGGAAACGTAAAAAAAAGAAACACAGGATAAACCCCCCCTCTCCCAGTGGGTCTCATGCCCCAGTTGGCCTTACAGCCGGTCGGCCAGGCCGGCCCACTCCCCTACACGCCCCGCTCGGCCTATATGGCCCCTTCCCCGAACCGGAAACCCTAGCCCGGTCACCCACTTTCTCCCGCACGAACCCCCCCACTCCTTCCCCCAACCCGTCTCATCTCCCTACCCCGCCCCCGAGTGGATCTGGATCGGGAGCGGGCGCTCCCGCGCCTCCCATCGCCGCCGTTCTCCGCCACTGACGTCGTCTCTCGGACCCCCCTTGCCGGACCGCCTCCTCGACCCCGCCCCGCCTCTCCATCGCCGACGCCCGCCTCTCCGTCTCCTCCCGTGTTGTGCCTCCCCTCGACGCGGAATGGATCGGCGGCTCGGCCTTCTGGCGCCCCGAGCCTTGACGCCGTGCCATCGCTGCTCACCACCACCTCATCGTCGCCTCGTCTTCGTCCTCCTCCCCATCAGGCGCCCCCATGCCTCGACCCCCCTGCTCTCCAACGCTGGTGAGCCCCAGCTGCCTCCTCTTTCCCCTCGCCCGTCTGACCGCCCGTCGTGCTCTCCGCTTTGCCCAGTGCCGTCGATGCTCACCGAGGCCACAGCTAGCAGCGCTTGGAGCCAGCGCCGCGCTCACCCGCTCTCCCCTGCCGCAGACTACCGCCGCCGCATCCTCCTCCATGGTCCATCCGCGGCTCCCTCGTTCTTGGCGACCACGCCCCGGGCAGCGCCCGGTGCCAGCGTCGCGTCGCTCGGGTTCGCCCCCTCCTCGGGTATGGGCGCCCACTTCCACGCCCCTGTGCCCGTTCGCCCGTCGCCAGATTGGCTCCATGGGCCACTGCCCAGTGGGGCCCACGCCCCCCTTTTCTGTAAAAAAAGGTTAAAAAATAGTATTTAACAAATAATAGTTAAATATTTAATTAACTTAATTAATTAATCGTAGTTAACCTAATGAAGTAGAATAGTTATTTTTAAAACTGCACTTAACTAGATGAGCCAATGACAAGTGGGACCCAAACCCTATTGACCTTTTGACCGGTCAAATGTTGACTGGTCAACTCTACTGACTGGAACCTCCCTGGCCCGCTGTCAGCCATAGGAGCACTCCGGCTGGGTACACTTTTGGGTGTATCTAGCAATTAACCATTTTATTTTCGAATTAATAATAATCTCGAAAATTGTTTAAATCTTTGAAAATCATATAAAATAATCTGTAACTCGGATGAAAATGTTTTGTACATGAAAGTTGCTCAGAACGACGAGACATATCCGAATACGCGGTCTGTTCGCCCACCACACATCCCTACCATAGCAAACTTGCAACTTTTCCCCTCCGGTTCATCTGTCTACCAGACGTCCGGAACCGGGAAAACTTTCCCGGATGTTCCCCCTTCACCAAGATCTTGTCTAGCGTATGCTAGAACACGCCTAGCTCGTCGTCATTGTCTGTTATGCACTTGCCTGCTATGTATTTACTGTTTCTTCGCCCTTTTCTCTCCGGTAGACCCCGAGACCGATGTTGATGCCCCTGTGATCGACTACGTCAACGACGACCCTCCTTCTTGTCTGAGCAACCAGGCAAGCCCCCCCTTTGATCATACCAATATCGCCCATTCTATACTCTCATGCTTGCATTAGATTTTTCTACTGTTATTGTTTGCTCCTATTCTGATGCATAGCCTGCTTTTGTAACCTGCTCATTGTACCTTACCTGCTTATCCTAAACTACTTAGTATAGGTTGGTTAGAGACCCATCAGTGACCCCCACTTGTCCTTGTTGCCCCTGCTTCATCTTCGGTGACTCGATCAACGTGATCGATGACCAGAGCCCGACACCTCACCTCACATCACGCCCCTTTAGTTGCTCGACTCTACAGAGCTACTATCGAGTGCCGAGGGTGATCCCTCATAACGCACTCCTGATGATAATTCTGTAGTGTAGCTATTCGGTCGTGATCATCGATGGTGATTTCCTCTTTCACCATTACCGATACGGCTCTGTCGTTCAACACCTCAAGTGTGAACCTCGAGGGTGCTCCCTCTTACGTTCACCTTGATGATTACATTGAGTGGAATCCACCGGGGGTGATTCCTCGGGTTTTCCCCTTCATGTATGGACACACAGTTACAATGACTTTACTTGAGACCTTGGTGAAAGTCGGGCGGGCCCGGAGAGCACCCGCAAGATAATGACGTGGCACGGCCGGGCCTTCTGAGCCCTTGTCGTAAGTCCACGAGACGGGACGACGGGGTCACTTTCGATCGTGAGTCTCTGCTCGTCTCCGCAAGCTAATAATACACTATGGTTCGGGAATTTGTTCTGAGTTGGCCTCTGGCCTTTATGCACTAACCACCATGCGAGAATAGATATGGGCCTCGACGTTGTGGTATCAGCCGAAGCTTTGTCAGACGTCCAGTTCAGCATTGTGGTCGGGCCGGATCGTGCCATCCACTTCACGGGTGGTGCTAGTATCCCCTTGCGCACAACGATCCGGAGTGCAACGGCGATGGGCCTGCACTCGAGTGCTTAGGATGTAGACCGGCGGGGACCTCTCTGCTGAGCCTAGGTCGGGCTGCGACGTGTTGATCTTCCGAGGGCGGGCATTTACCCCAGAAAGGTTTTTTCCGGCCAGAGTGATCGAGCGCGTTAGGTAACGTGGTGCACCCCTGCAGGGAAGTTATATATTCGAATACTGTGTCCACGGTAATGGACGTTCAGACTTATATCCTAATCTTACACAACTACAAATGGATACTTGAGATATGTGGCTCCAGGATTGCTTTCTCGTAGGGAGTCGAGGAAGGATCTCTGGGCATTAATGTTACAACACGTTTGTTAATTATAAAATGCTATTCTTTACTCTTCTACATGCTGCAAGATGCTCGGAGCTGCGTGAAGTTGCTAGTCTTCGATAGGCTAGGCTTTCCCCTTCTATTCTGGCTTTCTCCAGTTCAGTCCACAGATACAAACCTTCCATTTGATACCAGTGCATACTTAGTATAGATCTGATGCTTGCGAGTACTTTGGATGAGTACTCACGGTTGCTTTGCTACCCCTTTTCCCCCTTCTTTCTTCTTTCTGGTTGACGCAACCAGATGGTGGATCCATGGAGCCAGTGCCACCGCTGACGGATGCTGCTACGTGAAGACTGCTGATGACCAGGAGTAGTTAGGAGGTCCCAGGCAGGAGGCCTTGCCTCTTCGATCGTTGTTGCTTTTATGCTAGCCTTCTTAAGGCATCCTTGTTTAACTTATGTCTGTACTCAGATATTGTTGCTTCCGCTGAAGCTTGTGTATCGAGCTTATGTATTCGAGCCCTCGAGGCCCCCGGCTTGTAACATAAAGCTTGTATTATTTTATTTGTGTCTAGTGTTGTGTTGTGATATCTTCCCGTGAGTCCCTGATCTTGATCGTACACATTTGTGTGTATGATTAGTGTACGATTGAATCGGGGGCGTCATAGGAGTCCTGGATTAGGGGGTCCTCAGACAGCCGGACTATATACTTTGGCCGGACTGTTGGACTATGAAGATACAATATTGAAGACTTCGTCCCGTGTTTGGGTGGGACTCTCCTTTGCGTGGAAGGCAAGCCTGGCAATTCGGATATGTAGATATCCTTCTCTGTAACCGACTCTGTATAACCGTAGCCCCCTCCGGTGTCTAAATAAACTGGAGGGTTTAGTCCGTAGGACAACAACAATCAGAATCATAGGCTAGCTTCTAGGGTTTAGCCTCTACGATCTCATGGTAGATCAACTCTTGTAATACTCATATCATCAAGATCAATCAAGCAGGAAGTTGGGTATTACCTCCATCGAGAGGGCCTGAACCTGGGTAAACATTGTGTACCCCGCCTCCTATTACCATTAGCCTTAGACGCACTGTTCGAGGGTGATCCGCCGGTTTTGACACCGACATTGGTGCTTTCATTGAGAGTTCCACTGTGCCGTCACGATAAGGCTTGATAGCTCGCCTTGTTATCAAGGATTACATCACCTCTAGGGGAGCCCTGGCTTTACGCCAAACTCCCCGACTAGGCGGCTTCGTCATGACCGCCCGTTCGGTCGTCGCGCCGATGATGACTTCTCAGGTCATCAAAAAAAGCCTCCACGTCAGCTCGGAATTTACCGAGCAGATGGATCCAAACAAGCTCTTGGATCGCATCGCCGCCCTGGGAGTCGCTACGGACTATGATCGGATCGGGCTTAAACCCGACCAAAGGGAGATTAACTCTCCGCCGGTCACCCATCAGATAGCGGTGGTGGAGGAGCAATGCAGCAATTCTTCCTTCATTTTGAGGACGAACTATGTCCGGATTACCGAGCTCTCCGAGTTGGATACTCCTCTATGGGAGGACATGGCCCAAGCTCTGAATCAAGAATTTGACAGCGGGCCAGAAAAATTGGGTAACATTCCGGAGCCTGAACCGCCAAGCTCGGAAGCTCCTCTGCCCCTGGGTCTCAGATCGGGTCAGGGTTTGGACCTAAATCTACCCACCCACCCAGACACAAGTGATCTTTCCCACATTAGACAAGAGCCCCAAGAGATAGTACATCACTTCTGGGCCAGATTCCTCCTTGTAATGCGCAAGGTCAAGGACTGTCGCGAGGAAGACACAATTTCATTCTTTTGCAAAAATTGCACGGACAAGGGAGTCCTCAACGCCATAAGTCGCCGTGACATAGCACACTTTGCTGACTTGGCCCATATCGCCAAGCATTGTGCGGTGGAAAGCGCTCGAAAACCAGCATAAAATTCGGGATCCTCCGGCTCTTACTAAACCCCTCGTCCGAACTAAAAGGGTGCACTCTCGCAAGTCACGCAATCAAATTACAAAGAAACCAAAGACCAATATAGGGCGTGGAACCGTATTGGAGGGATGGCTCAATGGGCCATGCAAAATTCACAGCACACCGGATACCATACCAACACACAACCTTAGAACATGTTGAATACTCCGGTAGGTGGCCAAGAGTGGCGAGGATCTCCTCATCAAAAATACCGCAGAGCATCATCCCACCGAAAATAACAATACAATATTGACAGTTTTCGAGACTTTTGCCTCAAATAATAGGCTCAAGCGAGCACTCCGCAGCCTCGCCGAAGTCTGCCACGTTGCAGCAATAAATCCATGGAATGACACGGCCATAACCTTCAATGCCAGTGACAAACCACAATTCCGAGCAGTCCGAGCACCAGCCGTTTTGGTCCTTAGTCCAATTGTGGACGACTTCCGGCTTACTAAAGTGCTCATGGACGGCGGCATCAGATTAAACCTCATCTACGAGGAAACTCTTAACAAAATGGAAATAGACAAGAGCCGCATCAAGCAAAGCAGCACGACCTTCAGCGGAATCATCCCTAGTCGAGAGGCACGATGTGCGGGAAAAATCACACTAGATGTGGTATTCGGCACGCCGGAGAATTATAGGTCCGAAGAAATCACATTCCAAGTGGCCCCGTTCAATAGCGGATACCATGCTCTTTTAGGGCAGGATGCATTCACAAGCTTCCAAGCTATACCCCATTATGGGTACATGAAGCTGAAGATGCCCGGGCCCAATGGAATTATCACTCTAGCTAGAGATCCGGACGTAGCACTCGGCACCGAAAATAAAACCGCCGCACTGGCTCTTGAAGCATTATCCGAAGCCCTCGCAGCCGAAGAACTAACTTTGCTGCGCTCAACAGTGGACAGGGACGACGTGATACTCGACAAACGGCCCAAGTCCACCTCTTTCAAACCAGGGGACGAGATAGTCAAATTCCAAGTCCACCCAACGGACCCTACAAAAACAGCATCCATCGGGGCACAATAGAACCCCACAATAGACGCCGCACTGCGGGAGTTCTTGCGCGAGAATTGGGACATTTTTGCCTGGCATCCTCCAGACATGCCAGGAATCCCACGCAGGCTGGTCGAGCATAGCCTAAACATACTAAAGGGATACAAGCCGGTCAAGTAGACTCTTTGGCGTTTTTCAGAACCTAAGCGACAAGCCATGGGAGAGGAGCTAGCCAAGTTACTCAAGGCCGGATTCATTAGAGAAATAAAACATCCGGACTGGCTAGCAAACCTGGTGATGGTACCAAAGAAGGACAAATCCTAGCGCCTATGTGTCGATTTCAAGGACCTCAATAAGGCTTGACCTAAGGATCCCTACCCCTTCCCCGCATCGATCAAATTATCGACGCTACCGCGGGACACGACTCATTGTTCTTCCTCAATGCATACTCCGGATACCATCAAATCAAGATGGCGGAATCCGATCAAGCCGCAACAGCATTCATCACTCCATACGGCCCCTTCTGTTTTAACATCATGCCCTTCGGGCTCAAAAACGCCGCTACAACGCATGATTCAGACATGCCTGGAAACACAAATCGGCAAAACAGTGGAGGCATACGTAGACGATGTGGTTATCAAAACAAGACACGTCGAATCTTTAATAGACGACTTGAGGCTTACATTCGACAATCTCCGAACGTATGACATCAAGCCTAAACATACTAAAGGGATACAAGCCGGTCAAGCAGACTCTTTGGCGTTTTTTAGAACCTAAGCGACAAGCCATGGGAGAGGAGCTAGCCAAGTTACTCAAGGCCGGATTCATTAGAGAAATAAAACATCCGGACTGGCTAGCAAACCTGGTGATGGTACCAAAGAAGGACAAATCCTGGCGCCTATGTGTCGATTTCAAGGACCTCAATAAGGCTTGCCCTAAGGATCCCTAACCCCCCCCCCCCGCATCGATCAAATTATCGGCGCTACCGCTGGACACGACTCACTGTGCTTCCTCGACGCATACTCCTGATACCATCAAATCAAGATGGCAGAATCCGATCAAGCTGCAACGGCATTCATCACTCCATACGGCCCCTTTTGTTTTAACATCATGCCCTTCGGGCTCATAAACGCCGGTGCAACCTATCAACGCATGATTCAGACATGCCTGGAAACACAAATCGGCAAAACAGTGGGGGCATACGTAGACGATGTGGTCATCAAAACAAGACACGTCGAATCTTTAATAGACGACTTGAGGCTTACATTCGACAATCTCCGAACGTATGACATCAAGCTCAATCCAAAAAAATGTGTTTTCGGCGTGCCTGCCGGAAAGCTCCTGGGCTTCATCGTTTCCAATAGAGGAATTGAAGCAAATCCGGCTAAAATCCGAGCTCTGTCACAGTTGGCTACCCCAACAGACCTCAAGCAAATCCAGAAATTGAGTGGATGTGTGGCTGCTCTAAGCCGCTTTATCTCCCGATTGGGAGAAAAGGCACTACCTCTTTATCACCTTCTTCAACGCACCGAACACTTGGAGTGGACGGACGCAACCACGGCCGGACTGGAAGAAATAAATGCCCTCTTGGCCAGCAATCCAATCCTGGCCGCGCCAAATATCGGCGAACCCATGCTGTTATATATAGCTGCAACACACTAGCTTGTAAGCGTAGTACTCGTCGTCGAACGAGAGATGGACGGACATAAGTTCCCGCTTCAAAAGCCGGTATACTACGTATCCACTGTCCTCACTCCATGCAAGTCACGGTACCCACATTATCAAAAGATAGCATACGCGGTCTTCATGGCATCCCGGAAACTACGACACTACTTTCAAGAGTGTTCAGTAACGGTGGCCTCTGAAGTACCACCCAATGATATAATAAATAACCGCGATGCCACGGGCCGGATTGCTAAGTGGTCTATCGAGCTCCTCCCGTTCGACATCACATACAAACCACGGCGAGCCATTAAGTCGCAAGTACTGGCTGACTTCGTCGTCGAATGGACAGAAGCCGAACTCCCTAAAGAGTACGGAGCGTACTCCAATTGGATCATGCACTTTGACGGCTCTAAGATGCTGGCTGGTCTGGGGGCAGGCGTTGTCCTGACATCCCCCACCGGAGATACATTCCAATATGTACTCCAAATACTATACACAGACTCCAACAATGCAGCTGAATATGAGGATCTGCTGCATGGTCTTCGGATGGCAGTCTCCATGGGCATTCAATGCCTAGAAGTGCGTGGGGACTCGAACCTCGCAATATCTCAAATAAACAGAGACTTTGATGCCAAGGACCCAAAAATGGCCGCTTACCGTAATGTCGTCCTCAAAATGTTAGCTCAGTTCGAGGGGCTCGAATTCCACCATGTGGTCCGAGAAAATAATCAAGCTGCGGATATCCTCGCCCGCATCGGCGCTAAGCGCGACCCCGTCCCACCTAATATATTCTTGGAAAGGTTGTTCAAGCCATCCGTGGTGTGGGAAGGGGAGACCGGCAATACCAGTCCGGATCCGAATAGAACCCCAGATCCCAAACACTCTGACGTAATCGGAGGCTCCGCCACCAAAATAACACCTTCGGCCCACGTGATTATGGCTGTCATCGCCCCGTGGACAGAACCATTCTTAGCCTACCTAAATAGGCAAGAACTCCCTGAGAACCAAAATGAGGCACGTTGCATTGTGCGGAGCTCAAAAGCGTACAAGGTCCATGAGGGAGAGCTTTATAAGAAAAGCACAACCGGAGTGCTCCAAAGGTGCATCTCCGAAGAGGAGGGACGGCTGCTTCTGGCTGAAATTCATGCTGGACTCGGTGGCCACCACGCCGCAGCTCGGGCCCTTGTAAGCAAGACCTTCCGTACAGGCTTCTACTGGCCGACAGCCCGAGAAGACGCACAGGACCTCGTCGAACATTGCGTCGATTGCCAGCTTTTTGAATATCAAAGCCATATGCCACCTATCGCCCTCTAAACAATCCCCATAACTTGGCCCTTTGTGGTCTGGGAGCTCGATATGGTTGGACCCCTTAAAGGGGGAAGCCATAAGAAAAAATACTTGTTGGTCATGGTGGATAAATTCACCAAATGGATAGAAGCCAAACCAGTTAAAACGGTCGAATCCGGACCAGTGATAGACTTCATATCCGGGGTCATACACCATTACGGTGTCCCCCACAGCATCATCACCGATAATGGCTCCAACTTCACAGCCGACAAGGTGAAAACTTGGTGCGGCAACCTGGGCATTAAGCTCGATTATGCCTCCGTCTATCACCCCCAAACAAACGGTCAAGTCGAACGAGCAAATGGTCTTATTATGAGCGACATCAAACCCAGACTAGTGCGATCCTTGAAGGAATCAGATACGCATTGGGTCGAGGAGCTCGACTCCGTATTATGGGGGCTGTAGACCACGCCAAATCGCACCACCGGATACACACCATTTTTTATGGTATACGGTGCAGAGGCGGTACTACCCTGCGATATGATTCATGACTCACCTCGAGTGTGCATGTACGAAGAGAGAGAAGCCGAGCTGGATCGGCAGGACAATTTTGATGCCCTGGAGGAGGAGCGTGACATCGCGAAGGCCCATTCCGCATTCTATCAGCAACAGGCTCAAGGGCATCAAAGCAGAGAAGTACGGGCCAAAACTTATAATGTTGGCGAACTCGTTCTACGCCTACCGGAGAAGAAAAAGGACAAGCTCAAGCCCAAGTGGGAGGGTCCCTTCATCATTGATAAAGTTCTCACCGGAGGAGCGTACCGTCTGCGTGACGCATCAGATAATCGACTCGAGCCGAACCCATGGAACGCGGCCAGACTCCGAAGATTTTACGCCTAGTGCCAAACTCTGCGTTCGTCTCCTTACCTCCGCCTTTCTTTTTAAATTATATCCTCTTTCTCTTTTTCTTACTTTCTTCCCTTTTTATAGCCTTAAAAGCTTCAAGTGTGCTTTGACTACACACTCCTGCCACGCTATGCGCACTCAATATACCGGGGGGCTTCTTATACAGAAGCTGAATATAATTACCTTCCGGGCTTTATGCCCACCACATATGCGTCCCTTTCCCATATGTACCTTTCTTCGCCATAATATGCATCGATATGACTTAAGTTTTGGCCAAACTGGGTTGCCTGGCTCCTGTGTTTATGCCCTACGTTTTCGTTAGTTCGGCTAAGGCATCAGGGGAGCACCCCTGCGATTGTTACTGCCGGGTCAGCCAGATGTGTACCTCAGACTGGGTGAAGCCGAAAGCTAGCGTTCTTAAGGGAATATTCGGTCGGTGAACAAAAGATGTTTCTTACCTACTTACAATATAAACCCCCAGAAGTTTTATATCCTACGACTCTGTGCGCAGCTCAGACATGCACATTAATGCATGCGTACCCAGGGAAAGGAACCCTTAACTTAACTATTCTCCCTGGAAGATGTTTCTTACTATCGATGTAATACAACATAGCTAGTTGGGTACTTGTCTCTTCAAGCACTTATGACCCCTACGCCTGGTTTCCACGCGTACCCTGATTTACATAACTGAGCGGGTATTCGGATACACTCCGGACTATCGGCTCCGGAGGCTAAAGCGAAAAGGTCCGCCATGACAAATGATTTACAATCCGGCTAGGGACAAAATATGTCATCTAAAGTACACAGTCATTTAGACTGACTAAATTCTTCTTCTATAGCATCCAACAGGCTGTCTAGCCTAAAATCCTGTTGGGAATACTTTGCGGCTAATGCTACCTGGTCATATACCAAACTAACGGGGATCTCTTTCCCATCTGACCCACGGGCCCGACCTCGGCCATGTGGTTCGGGTCAGCCTTGGTGTATCGCGTCTTCACCATGGCCCAGGCTTCCCTTGCACCTTGTCGGCAGGCCGATATCTTCCATAATCGGAAGCGCCGCCGCGCTCCCTTGAGCATCTCTACAAGCCCCCCCATGCCTCATGGCAGGGGGGCGGATGGCCACAAGGCCTGGGCGATACCCTGCATCACCTGCCGAACTTGTTCGTGCAGCTGTGAGAGCTCTTGCAGAAGATCGCCTGTAGATCTGGGCATCTCCTCTTCAGGATGACCTGTCAGCATACCTACAGACATAACTTTCTTAACCTGTTTCTTCGCCGGACTGTATAAAGGTACGTTCGAGCACTTACTAAAAATGCCGCGTCGAAGCCTTTTATTCTCCTTCACGAAGTTAGCAAGTTGGGCTCGGACATCTTTTAGTTCAACGCCTAACCGGGTATGGGCATCCTGGAGCACACTTTTCTCCCGAATAACCCATGTAAGCATGCGCTCGCCAGCCTCTAGCTGTCGTTGAGCATGTTGCTCATCCCCTGGTACGATCTCCGGATTACCTCCGGGATTGTCTGCGGAATCTATTGTTAGCTTTGCATGCATGCCGAATAATAACTGGTACATGTCATTAAATTCTTCTTGATCAAGACAAGTATTACCAGATGAGGCCTTCTTGGACTCCTCCATTCCGGCAGCTGCGGCTCGTAGCTGGGCTTTGCACTCCTCCAGCTCTTGAGACAACTGGGTATTCTTCTCCGTAAGAACCTATGCATACAATGATCCTTAAATTAGTTGTGCCAACTATTTCAATTCTAAGGGGCTACTGATATACATAACTATCAGATTTTCTTACCCGTATGTCCTTTACGTACTGGTCCGTGGCTCTGGCAAGGCCATCTTGAGCAGCTCGGATGTACGCATCTCCTGAGTTAAAGGCATTGAACGCCTCCTCGGAGAAATTAGGGTCGCGGAGTACGGCCCGACGACGCCTGTGATTCATGGCGCTCTCCACTTTGGAATTCGTAGCGGACAGTCTATCCGCATCCTCTATAGGAGGACCATCTGGCATCGTCCCCGCATTAGCCTCTGCCCCTAAGTCCGGCTCTGGAGTCCGGCTGGTGGAGGCGTCGCCGGCAGGCTCTCCAGACACAGTCCGACGAGCGTTTTTTCTGCCAGGAACCACAAACATTATTATATTTTAAAGACGATAATCACGGAGCAAGTGTTAGGACCCTGATCCAATGCCACACCGATCTAGCATGTAACCTTATATCACTTTGCGGCCTCACGCACGGTGTTACCACGGGTGTCGCCTTACTAGGCACGGGACCGTTTGCGCCCTTTGGCTCACGTATATGATAGTGTCGCTAGCATCCATAGGACAAAGAACCCGGGCTGACATGACTAGTCATGAACCCAAAGTGGCGCTAACTTACAAGGACAGCCATACATGACCCAACAACGAACGGTTTGGCCAACAATGAAAGTGAATCCGGCTGTAGCAAATGGTCTAGCAGACTCAGAGAATCTGTCTTTGTAGCAAGCTAATGTAACTCCGGTAGACACCGCGTGACATTTTCAAGGGATGTATACAGAACGAAGAAGGACACATGCCGGTCAGCCTAAGTGTTTCGGAGCAGTAGCAAGCTACCAGGGCTTAGTGGAAGTACTAGGAGACATTTCCCGGTAAGAGAGGCTACCCAGGGGTAAACAACTAGATAGTCAGATCCCATACATACCAAGCATTTCAATAACATACACACAATATGCTCGATATGTGCAAATACAACATGGCATCACAACATGACTCTACAGCTCAAGTATAGGCTCCGAGGAGCGAGATATTACAAACATGGGTCTCTCGACCCAGCATTCAGAGCATACAAGTCAAAGCACAAGCGGAAGCTTAACATGTCTAAGTACAGACATCTATAAATGAAAAAGGCTGAGAAGCCTGACTATCTACCCGATCCTGCCGAGGGCACAAGATCGTAGCTGAGGTAACAAGCTAAACGTCAAAGTCCACACGGAACTACTTGCGAGACTGAAGTCTCTCTGCAAAAACATGAAATAGGCAAACATGAGTACAAATGTACCCAGCAAGACTTACATCAGAACTAACTACATATGCATCATTATCAACAAGGGATGGTGGGGTTTAACCGCAGCAAGCCAGCTTTGACTCGGTGGCTATCCCGAACTACGATCGCAAGTAACTCTTTTGAGGTGGCGCACACAAGTCCACATATTCACCATATCAATACAACACCACTATGGATCCACTCCGCCCCGCCACGAGAACGCCATCCATAGCACTCACGCTTATCTTGCGCATTTTAGAGTATCCACTTTCACTTGTCTATGAACTGTACAGGCAACCCAGAAGTCCTTTTCCGCGGACACGGCTATTTGAATAGATGATGTTAACCCTGCAGGGGTGTACTTCTTCACACAAGATATCGTCACTTACCGCCATGTACACGTCATGTATCTCGGCAACCTTCAAGTGGAAGCCTGGCGAGGGTGTCGGCCACGACCTGACTAACCACACAAGTCTCTAGTCCAGGTTTATCGCCTATTCGGGTTCCATCCGCTAGGAGATCCGGCCGGGGTGTCGCTCACGGCCCCAAACGATGTGAGCAGGGTTCCCAAGCCCACCATCCGGGTGCCACTTGGTACACTGTGCGACTGGGCCTAGTCTGTCCCAAGCCCACCTGTACCGGGTGCCACCTGGTAGACTACTAGCACTAGCTACAAACACTAGAAACTAGTTGCAACTCCTGGACAGAGATCAAGTTGATTAATAAGTCGAGAGGGGCACTTAAGCATTCCAATGTGTGGTAGTAGTTGTTCATGGATCACAAACACAGAACTCAGTTCCTGAGGACAGTTTCAATGAGACAACCCACCATGTACTCCTACATGACCTCTCACCACAACCTTTACCAAATCGTGTTCACACACTTAGCTCACACACAGTAGGACATGTTCATCACCATTCCAATTCATTCCCGATGAATCAAACCTAACTCAACTCTAAGCAGTAGCAGGCATGACAAACAAGCATGAATGAGTAGGCACATCAGGGCTCAAACAACTCCTACTCATGCTAGTGGGTTTCATCTATTTACTGTGGCAATGACAGGTCATGCAGAGGAAAGGGGTTCAACTACCATAGCCTGTAACAGTTGAATCATTGTTGTCCTAATGCAGTAAAAGAGAGCAGGAGTGAGAGAGTGGGATTGTATCAAAATGGACAAGGGGGTTTTGCTTGCCTGGCACTTCTGAAGATAGTATAGTTCTTCATCGGTGTCATCAATCTCATCGTCGATATCACGTCTATCGAGAGGGGACAAATACCGGCAACACAGAAAGGAACACAATCAATGCAATGCACAATATGATGCATGATCATAACATGGCAAAATGAGTGTGTTGGGCTAATGCAACTATAATCAGATAGGTTTGAGTGAGTTTGAACCCAAGGTTCAAGTTCAAATTGAAACTATGACTTAATAAAGCGCATTATCATGTTTTGATATAAACAGCAGGCTTAAGTTGCTTAAACATGCATGAAACCAGTGCAGATGGATAGATTGGATATTTCTGATCATTTTTCATATATATAACTTATTTCATTGGGAGTTACGGTTGAATTTCTATGAATTTTAGAAGTTTTGGACATTTTCTGAAATTTATAAATCATTTCTGATTTATTTTAAATTCCAGAAAACATTACTACATCAGCATGACGACAGCATTACGTCAAAGAAGTCGGTACTGTGGGTCGACCAGGTCAAACGACGACCTGGGGTCCAGTCGGTCGCTGGTCGGGTTGGTTAGTGTGGCTGACTTGTGGGTCCAGTCAATGGCCACGTCAGCCTGGTCAAAGCTGACGCATGGGCCCACTGAGGTTAATTAAAACTAAACAGGAACTAAGCTACATTTAATTAGACCATGGGGCCCAGCTGTCAGTGTCACTAAGCTTAATTAGTGGGGCTGCTAGCAGCTAATAATGCCGCCACGTCAGCACGCCGGAGCTTGGTCGGCGGCGACCATTCCACGCGGCGGAGCTGCTACTGGGCGGCGCTAGGGGCTACGTTTAGGTGCGGGGAGACTACCAGGAGGGAGGCCATGTTCCGCATCCAACGGAGCAGGAAGGAGCGGACGGGGTGCGCTGTACTCACTGGAGTCGAGCTCGCGGCGGCGATCGGAGTTCGGGCGAGACGCGCGCGAGAGCTAGGGGCATGGGAAGGCGAGCTGGGGCGTGCTATGGGCTCGTGGGGAGGCACTTAGTGTAGTGGTGTGATCTACTGCGAGCTTCAGCAGTCGTAGCCACGGTGGCGACATGGCCGGCGGTGAAGAGCTCTCGGGCTCGTTGCGAACGGTGGCTAGAGAGGGAGGTAGAGCACGAGGAGAGGGGGAAACGATGGCGGAGCTCACAGCGGGTGCAGCGGTGGCCTCGGTGAGCTCGGGGAGGCAACGGAGACGACGGAGTGGCGGCGGCGATCGCCGAAGTCCGAGGAAGAAGACGGAGCCGATGGCGGCGTTGTAGGGGATCCTGCGGGGCGTGGCTCGGTGAGGAGGAAGAGGGGGTCGAGGCGGATCCTCTAAGCGCATCGGCGAGGCGAGGCAGTGGCTGTGGCCACGGCGGTGCTTGTCAGCGGTGACGGCTGCGCTCGGCGGCCGCGCGTAAGAGAAACAGAGGAGGGGAGGAGCGAGGGAGAGCGTGAGGGGGTTCTAGGGGCGTGCGTGGCGCCGCGAGAGGCAACCAGAGAGAGGACGAGGCAGCCAGGCAGGGACGAGGTGGCCGGCGTGTGGTTGTGCGGGACGGGCACACGCCCTTGCCTACTGGCGTGAGGAGGAAGGCGATAGAGGGGGCTGCGGTGGCGGGCTGGGCCGGTCGGGCCGGCCAGGTGGGCTGCCAGGTGAGCGCCAGGTAAGTTTCTTCTCTCTCTCTCTTTTTATTTCTGTATTTTTTCTATTTTCTGTGATCTTTAGTGCTTTATTAAAAATACTAAGACTAGCTCAAAAATCATGAAACTTGCTCAAGCCCACTGCTTGGAATATATCCAACAGCAAGCACTTAAGTTTATGATTATTTGGGCATTTAAAATATTTACTAGCATTTAAATGCCCAAATTCAAATATCATATGATTTAACCCAGTGACCTTAGGATGTCCTAGAAATTTGTGCACTGATGAACATTTTAGAAGGGCATTTCAGGTTCATTGGAAATGATTGTTTTGTAAACCCTAGTTGGTTTAGAGGGGTGCTGGGGGTTCTGTCTTCCCCATTTCAAGATTCTGAGAAAATTTAAACATGATGCAACAACAGATGCTAGCTCTAGACAGACTAGAGCTAGGGATATGCCAACTCACCCGCACTAAACAAGAATCTCATCCCGAGATTCAAGCGTAGGGTAAGATGGAAGGGGGACGCAAACTAACACAATCTTCGCGATCCCGGTTGCACTTCGAAGATCATTGATTCGATCACCAACTTTGTCTTGATGTCTTACTCTGAGAACTCCAACTAACATGACAACAAGGGGAAAAGGAAACTCTAGAAGGATCGATCTTCTCGAAGATCAAACGACTCAAGATCAACTCATGAAATGAGACATAGCAACATCTCTCGAGCTGAGACACAAAGCACACATCTAAAGGAATGGAGTGGAATAGATGACGAGGGTTCACTAGGTAGGCAACAATTCCACACTTGAGAAGGTGGTGGACAGTTGTCAACGTAGCGAGGAGTTGAGTTGCCATGATACCATAACGAGACATCTAGGAGGAGGGTGATTCGCAGAATTATTACCCTAAGTGGCAAAAAGAATTACATTTGATATAGAGATCATTGAGACTCTCTATACCAGCCTAGGGAAATCTCGAGCGATCGTTTGGAGGAGTTCGGTAGAATGGCACACTCGGACTAGTATGGATGATGTGGATTACCTTGTTGAAGACAACACAAGGGTGATTTTGCTTATCACGGGAAATGGATGGGACCCAAGGTAGAATGGCACAATGATGGTGCAAGCTAGGAACGGAATGCAAATGTTGGGAATGATTCTAATAACTGGGGAGAGGCTCAATAGTAGAGAGTGAATCCACTGTTGAAAAGTTATAGCATAACCGAGGAAACTGAGGGAAATCCCAGTTAGTGTCGGTGATAACACCTAGTGCTTGCGCGTGCTCTCAAGAACTTGAGCATTTCCATATTCACCAAGGTTTTACCAACATTCGTGTCAAGGGTGCTGACAACACAACATACTACCATGATGAATAGCGATGGACGATGCAGATGCAAAGGAAGATAACACTTTCTCAGATTTCACCTTAGCGAGGCCAAGGGGCAAAATCTGGACGATCGACCGAGAGACATTTAGCACTCCGCTTCTAATGTTCTCCTTGATGTGCTATCATAACCCATTTATTGAAATGGTCTGGTATCTAGAACATCAAGTAAAGGTCGGACTTCGGAAACACAAAAATCCATAAGGGACATCTAGGGAGTAAATCCTACGAAATCCCTATGGGAAGGTGGCCAACTTCCTTCAATCGAGATACTACAATAATAGGTCTTCCGGCTGGGTGTGTTGGCCATGACATCCACTTTACCGGTTATCGAGAGGCCAATAATATAGTTCTTGGGAAACGTTCCAACCATCATATCTTCCTGAGATTCAGATCTGGTTGGTGTCAGGGTATTCCAGTCTAGAAAGAAAAATGAAAGTTTGCAACACAAATCAACGAGATGACATTGCGAGATTCTCGGGAAATGAACTACGATAGCAAGCTCCAAAACATGAGATGGTTCTGCTACACACATGTGAGCACGCTGTCCCAGACAAGCATGGCCACGTAGTAGTCTTACAACAAAACACTACCGAGTTCTGGTTGGGAACCATCAACGAGGATATCGAAGTCCTTGCATAAGGCATGCTCTTAAGAAGGAACTTCTTCTCCTTGAACAAATCAATCAGTGGCTTGGTGTGCTAGGGACACATATAGAATGAAGGTTGCAAGTCTCCAAACCACAGAATACTTCGCACGTATACATGACTGACTTGGGATGGTTCCAAAGAAAGCAACATTAACTTTCTCGAATTCACGGCGGCAACTTGCACCAAATGCACATGAACTGGAGGAGGTCACTTTTTACATTCGAACATAGGCTTCATGAACGGAACACGAAGGTAATGCTTACAAAATTTTCCAACACTAACCTAGACGTTCAACATGAATCATGGACAAGATGGAAATGTTGTCAATGGGCTCAACAACAAATCATCCAGATTTCCATATAAGTGGAATTCCACAATTTAGTGAACACGGTGATAGCGTTGGCCAGACCAAAATATATAATGGTGTATGCTCGAGGGACAACCACGAGTAAGACAACATTACGAACATCGTTGGTTCTGGTTTGATTTGACGATAGCCCACACTCAAATCAAAGGTTGGGTAGGACAATAGCTCCAGCAATTTATCGCAAGGATAAATCAAGGAAGGTATCATCTTTCTTCAACACACACACAAAAGATATCCCTTTGAAATGAACTAGGTTAGGCAAAGCTTTATCTTCCAATTCTCCAAGTTGTTGTTTAGCTTAACCAACTAGCTCAGGGTATCCAACACGGATTATTGGAGAAAGGGTGGTTTAAAAAACTAGCTTGATCACGAGCTCAACATAGCGGCTAGGTGACAACCTGGTGATACCTCCGAGAAGACATTCGGGGAATCACGAACCACCGATATGTTACTAAGCTCGAGAACAATCTTGCTTTTCAAGGCAAGACGATATGACCAGAAGAGCGAGAGATTGACACAATCCTAACTCATTGATCAAGGAGTGCACCAAAAATAAGGACTAGGCAGCACAATCTATCTTAAAATGATGATTCAAGAACCAACACGCTAAGAATGAAATTATTGTCCATTAACTACCGAGCAACAAGGTTGCTAGGAGTATTGAATTCACACATCATGGTTCACTTGTCGGCATTCTGGTTACAACAACACAGGAACCGAGGAATGAAGAATGATGGAGAGAAGTATCACTGCATCAAGAATTCTTAAGAGGGTGTGCAAATCTCACGACACTCTTGCTATAAAAGAGGGTGATACTCCGAGGTAGAATAGAACAAAAGCTAGATTGGCATTTTGATTTGCGGAATACAACTTGAGGGAGTCCTGGACTAGGGGGTATCCGGATAGCCGGACTATCATCATCGGTCGGACTCCAAGACCATGAAGATACAAGATTGAAGAATTCGTCCCGTGTCCGGATGGGACTTTCCTTGGCGTGGAAGGCAAGCTTGGCGATACGGATATGTAGATCTCCTACCATTGTAACCGACTCTGTGTAACCCTAGCCCTCTCCGGTGCCTATATAAACCGGAGGGTTTTAGTCCATAGGACGAACAACCATTACAACAATCATACCATAGGCTAGCTTCTAGGGTTTAGCCTCCTTGATCTCGTGGTAGATCCACTCTTGTACTACCCATACCATCAATATCAATCAAGCAGAGTAGGGTTTTACCTCCATCGAGAGGGCCCGAACACTGGTAAAAACATCGCGTCCCTTGTCTCCTGTTACCATCCGCCTAGACGCACAGTTCGGGACCCCTACCCGAGATCCGCCAGCTTTTGACACCGACATTGGTGCTTGCATTGAGAGTTCCTCGTGCCATCACCGATAGGAAGGATGCTCTTCCCGCCTTTAAAGACGGTATCTCGCCAAAGGAGCCTTGGCCGCCGCCAAACTATTCGGCTGGGTGGTTTCTCATGACCGCATGTTCGGCCACCGCTTCGACGATGACCTCTCGGGTCATCAAAAGCAATCTCCACGTCAACTCGGAATTCGCCGAGCAGCTGGATCCAATAGAGCTCTCGTCCGTAAACGAGCTCTTGGATCGCATCACCGCCCTTGGAGTCGCTACAGACTACAATCAGATTGGGCTTAAAACCGATCAGAGAGAGATTAACTCCCCCCAAGTTACCCACCACGTTGCAGTGGTAGAGGAACAACGCGGCGCCTCTTCTCGTATATTGAAAACTAATCATGTCCAGACTCCCGAACCCTCCATGCAGGATTCCCGCGGAGGGACGGACTTCAATCAAGCACTGAACCTAAAGTTAGGCATCAGACCGGACTCGTTGGACAACGTCCAGCAATCCAAGCTTCCAAATTCGGAAACTTTTCGGCCCTTGAGTCTCGAGATGGGTAGGGTTCCGGACTTAATTCCACCCACCCACCCAGACATATGCGATCTATCTCAAATCCGCAAGAGCCCGCTGAAACAAGACATCATTATTGGGCGATTCCTCTGGTTATGGACAGGATAAAGGACTGCCGAGAGGAAAACGCAATTTCAATTTTCTGCAATAATTGCACGGACGAGGGAATCTTGAACACCGTCAGTCGCCGTGAAATTACACACTTCGCCGATCTGGCGTCCATAGTACGAAAGTACTATGCGATGGAGAGTTTCCGGAAAACTGAAACTAAATTTTGGGACAATCCGGCCCTGAATACAACCCTAGTCCGTAACAAAAGGGTGCACCACACTCGTGCACGGTACAAAACCAAAAGCAAAAACCCAGTAAAGGGCAGGGAATCAGATCGAGGGATGGCTCAGCGGACCTGTAAAATTCACAAGATCTAGGCGCCACTCCAACACATAGCCTTCGAGCATGTTGGATATGCGGTAGGTGGCCAAAAGTGGCTAAGAGCTTCTAGCCCCGGAGAGCCACTCCAACAAGACCAAGATGGTGTCAAGCATCTTGAGACTTTCGTGATCAAATAATCGCTGAAACGAACAATCCGCAGCCTTGCGAAGTCTACCAAGTAGCAACAACAAATCCATGGAGCGACACGGCCATCACCTTCAACGCCAATGATTTAACCTAAATTCCGAACAGCCCGAGCACCAGCCGCATTGGTCCTCAGTCCAATAGTGGACGACTTTCGCCTTACCAAGGTACTCATGGATGGCGGCAGCGGATTAAACCTCATCTACGAGGAAACTCTTCAAAAAATGGAAATAGACTGGAGCCGCATTGAGTGAAGCAGCACAACCTTTAGAGGAATAATCCCTAGCCGGGAAGCGCGTTGCACAGGAAAAATGACACTTGATGTGGTGTTCAGCTCGCAGGACAATTACAGGTCCGAAGAGGTCACGTTCCAAGTGGCCCCGTTCAGCAGTGGATATCACGCTATATTAGGACGGGAGGCATTCACAATTTTTCAAGCCATACCCCATTATGGGTACATGAAGCTTAAGATGCCCGGGCCCGGCGGAATAATCACTCTCGTTAGTGATCCGGACACAGCACTCCGCGCCGAAAACAAGACAGCCGCATTAGCCCTGGAGGCACTATCCTAAGCCCTAGCTGCAGAGGAACTCACTGCGCTGCGCTCTACGGTGAATAGGGATGATGTGATACTCGATAAGAGATCCAAGTCCACCTCCTTTAAACCAGCTGGTCAAATTCCAGGTCCATCCAACGGACCCAACAAAGACGGCCTCCATCGTGGCACAGTTGAACCCTGATGTAGACGCCACACTACGAGAATTCCTTCAGGAAAATTGGGACATCTTTGCCTGGCACCCTTCAGATATGCCAGGAATCCCACGCAGATTGGCAGAACACAGCCTAAACATCTTAAAGGATTCAAGCCAGTCAAACAGGCTCTTCGGCAATTTTCCGAACCCAAAAGACAGGCAATGGGAGAAGAGCTAGCCAAACTACTAGATGCCGGATTCATCAGAGACATCAAACATCCGGACTGGCTAGCAAACCTGGTACTGGTACCAAAGAAGGATAAATCCTGGCGCCTATGCGTCGATTTTAAAGACCTCAACAAGGCCTGCCTAAAGGATCCCTTCCCCTTCCCAAGATCGACCAAATAATCGATGCTCTTCGCAGGCACGATTCATTGTGCTTCCTTGACGATACTCCGGCTACCATCAAATTAAGATGGCGAGTCGGACCTGCCGCAACGGCATTCATTACTCCATATGGACCATTCGCTTCAACATGATGCCCTTCGACTCAAAACGCTGGCGCAACATATCGGCGCATGATTCAAACATGGCTGGCTACCCGGATCGGCAAAACAAGAGAGGCATACGTGAGCGACGAGTCGTCAAAACCAAACACGCCGAAACTCGGTAGACGATTTGAGGCTCACATTCGACAACCTCCGAGCATATGACATCAAGATGAATCGAGAAAAATGCGTTTTGGCGCATCAGCCGTAAAGCTCACAGGCTTCATCGTATCCAAGAGAGGAATTGAAGCAAACCCAGCCAAGATCCGAGCTCATCACAGCTGGATATTCCAAAAGACCTCAAACAAATACAAAATTGATCGATGCGTGGCGGCTCTAAGCCGCTTCATCTCCGCTTGGGAGAAAAGACATTGCCCTCTATCGCCTCCTCGGTATCAACACTTCGAGTGGGCGGATCCGCCTTCGCCGACTCAAGAAATAAAAGCCATATTGGCAACAATTTGGTCCTGGCTGCGCCTAACTTTGGGCAAACCAATGTTGTTATATATCGCGCAACACATCAAGTTGTGGCGCGGTGCTCGTCGTCGAACGAGAAATGTAAGGGCATAAATTCCCTCTTCAAAACCCATTGTACTACGATCCACCGCCTTAACTCCCCGCAAGTCCCGTTACCGCACTATCAAAAAATAGCGACGCGTGTTCATGGCATCCTCGAAGCTCCGACACTACTTTCAAGAGTGTTCGATAACAGTGGCCTCTGAAGTGCCCCTCAACGACATTATAAACAACCACGACGCAACGGGCAGGATTGCAAATGGGCCACCGAGCTCTTACCATTCGATATAACTTACAAACCTCGGCGAGCCATAAAGTCGCAAGTCTTGGCTGACTTTGTCATCGATGGATGAAGCCGAACTCCCTAAAGAGTACGGCGATACTCCAATTGGATTATGCATTTCGACGGCTCCAAAATGTTGGCGGCTTGGGGGCTGGCGTCAGATTGACGTCCCCAACCGGGACTCGACCAATATGTACTTGAGATAATGTACACGGACTCCAACAATGCAGCCGAATCGAGGCCCTCCTACATGGCCTCGGGATGGCAATCTCCATGGGCATTCAACGCCTAGAGTTGCGCTGGATTCAAACCTTGCAATATCCCAAGTAAATGGAGACTTTGACGCCAAGGATCCGAAAATGGCAGCCTATCGTAACGCTGTCCTAAAATGTCACCGGTTCAAGGACTCAATTCCACCACGTAGCGGAATAATAACCAAGCAGCCGACGATTGGCACGATCGGCGCTAAACGCGACGCTGTCCCTCCAAACATCTTCCTGGAACGGCTCTTTAAGCCATCCGTACTATGGGAAGAGGAGTCCGGAAATAACAACCCGGAAGCAGCCGCACCACCAAACACAGAACAATCTGACATAATTGGCGGCTCAGCCGATGAAATAACACCTTTAGCCCACGAAATAATGGCAGTAATCGCCGTGTGGACAGAGCCATTCCTAGCCTACTTAATTAGGCAGGAACTTCCCGAAGACCAAAATGAGGCCCGCTACATAGTTCGGCGATCTAAAGCCTACAAGGTCCACGAGGGAGAACTTTATAAGAAAAGCACAACCGAGTCCTTCAAAGGTGTATCTCCAAGAGGAAGGGCGAAACCTTCGGCTGAAACTCATGCGGACTAGGCGGACACCACGCCGCAGCCCGGGCCCTTGTAGGCAAGGCATTCCGTACAGGATTTTATTGGCCGACGGCACGGGCAGATGCTCAGACTTAGTCCAAAGATGCGTTGGTTGTCGGCTCTTTGCTAATCGAGCCATATGCCACCCACCGCCTCAAAACTATACCCATTACCGGCCGTCATGTCCGGGGCTTGACATGGTTGGACCCCTTAAAGGGGGAACCCACAAGCAAAAATACCTACTGGTCATGGTGGATAAATTCACCAAGTGGATAGAGGCTAAGCCAGTTAAAACGGCAGAGTCCGGACCAGTGATAGACTTCATATTCGGGGTAGTACACCGTTACGGCGTCCCCCATAGCATCATTACCTATAACAGCACGAACTTCACGGCCGATGAGGTCAAACTCTGGTGCAAAAATATGGGCATTAAGCTTGACTACGCTTCAGTTTACCACCCTCAAACCAACGGTCAAGTGGAACGAGCAAATGGTCTAATAATGAGCGGCATCAAACCCAGGCTAGTGCGGTCCCTTACGGAATCCAATACGCACTGGGTGGAGGAGCTCGACTCAGACTGGGGTTGCGGACCACGCCAAACCGTACTACTGGATTCACACCATTCTTTATGGTATACGGCGCAGAGGCAGTTTTGCCCTGCGACATAATTCATGACTCACCTCGAGTGCGCATGTACGAAGAAAGAGAAGCCGAGCTGGATCGGCAGGACAGCTTGGACGCATTGGAGGAGGAACGCGACGTGGCAAAGGCCCGTTCCGCATTCTATCAGCAGCATGCTCGAAGATATCAAAGCAGAGAAGTACGGGCTAAAACTTACAATGTTGGCGAACTAGTTTGTAACGCCCCGGATCTGATGCGCCAGGTGTTTGCCAGTTATTCGCCGTCGTTGCCATGTCATTTGCTTGCGTGTTGCATTTTTCCATGTCATCATGTGCATCTCATTTTGCATACGTGTTCATTTCATGCATCCGAGCATTTTCCCCGTTGTCCGTTTTGCAATCCGGCGCTCCTATTTCATCCGGCGTTCTCCTTTTGTCTCCTGTTGTGAGTGGGTGTTAAACGTTCTCGGAATGGCCCGAGGTTTGCCAAGCGGCCTTGGTATAGCACCGTTAGACCGTCTGTCAAGTTTCGTGCCATTTGGAGTCCGTTTAATACTCCAACGGTTAACCGGGTGACCGCAAAAGCCTCTTTTGTGTGCAGCCCAACACCCCCTTCAAAGTGGCCTAAAACCCAGCAAACTCCTCTCCATACTCTCGGTCGTTCGATCACGATCGTGTGGGCGAAAACCGCTCCTTATTTGGACTCTCCAAGCTCCCTCTACCTATATATATGCCCTCTCCCCCAAAATCCGCGGTATAATCCTCCCGAAACCCTAGCCCCCTCCATCTCGCGACGCCGGACATGTCCGTCCAGCCGCCGGACGCGTCTGCCGCCGTGCCCGAGCCAATAGCCGTCCGCCACGTGGCGCCGGTTGCCAGCGCCGCCGCCCGCCCGCTGCCGCGCCTCGCCGCGGGGCCAGCCGCCGCTCCCGCCCGATCGCAGCCTCCGCGCCGCTGCCCATCGCCGTCGGCCGCCGCCCTCGCCACGCAACGCGCGCCGCTTAGCCACGGGCGTGCCAGCGCCGAAGCTAGGCCGCAACTCCGCCGCCGCCTGCCCCCCGATCGCGCCTCGCCCCTCCGTCCGCCGGCTGTTGCTTGCCTCGCCACGCCGCCTCGCCCGCTGCTTCCTCGCTTCGCGCCGCTTCGGCCGAGCTGCGCCGCATGCTCCCGTCCTCGCCGGACGGATCCGCCGGATCCGGCCTCCCGGCGCCTCCGGCCATCCCCGGCCACCTCCGGCCCCGTCTCCGGTGACATCCGCGGCCACGTTGATTTTCCCCCCGAGGTCCAAATCTCTCTTTTAAGTCCCCGAAGTATTTTACATTATAATGCCATGTTCATCGCATCATAACTCTGTGCATACTGCTCCGTTTCGTGCGTGTAATATGTCAAATTGTTCGCCTCGACGAGTACTTCATTTCATTCCATTGCATCATTTTCATTCGTGCTCATCTTGATGCCCGAAATACTGTTGGAAGAGTGCATGTTGCTGTTAATCTGCTGAAACTGTTATAACTTGCTCATTTGTCATTTTTGCCATGTTTGATGTGTGCATTCTATGAGGTTGATGTCTACATGTGTTTTGATCTACGCCATGCCATCTTTCCAGTGGTGCCATCCATGTATTTGTGTGACTTGTGTAGTGAGTGCATCGACCTTGTTAACTAGGGTACTTGCTGTTGCTGTTTTCCTGACAGATTCTGTTATATTTTGTTGCTATGTTAACCTGATGCTACAAGTCATTTCGTGCATTATTCTGGAGATGTTCACTAAGTATGATTTGATATACATGTCTTTCTCTATCCATTCATGCCCCTGGTTGCATTTATAGCCAGCTGTAGCATGTTGTTATCTTGCTCCAAAGTTGCTAAATAATGTTGTTGTCAACCTGTTAACATGAAGTTCAGTTTTGGCCATGTGCTTTTCTAGTGATCCATGTACCCTATGAACTTTCTCTTGCCATGCTTAGCTTCATAAACATGTCTTCTTACTGTTGGTTGCCTTGCCATGCCATGTATTGCTCTGTGGTGAGTTATTCAAGCTCACCAACATGCCTACTTATTGTTGTTTCTGCCATGTATGAATCTGTCATATAACTTGCCATGTTTACATGGGTGCCATCATATTTTCCGTGCCCTTTTGGCTCTTGGTCAGTAAGGGACTTTTGATCTATGCTTTTAGTAGATTCATGCCATGCCTTTGTTTGCCATGTTAAGTTCCTGTAACATGTTTTTTGAGAGCTCTAAACATTGCAACCTGATGTTATTTCCTGATAAGTCTGAAGTTGTTATTATTTGCAATCTTTCCATGTGTGTTTGAGCATGTTCTAGTGATTTCTGGAGATAGCTCAGTGTTCATGTCTTGTTATGCTTTACCTGTACGTCATGCTCATGCCTTTTGTTCTTATGTTGGGGTGCTGTAGCTTGTTGTTTTGATGCTTGCAAGATGCCTAGTTGCTGTTTTGGACAGATTGTTGTTATGACTTGTATAGTGTATGTGTTGAACCGTTGCTTCGTTTTGAGTGCGATCTATATGAAACTTGCTTGATTTTGCATGTAGCTTCATATTATCATGTTGCATCCTTGTTTTGAGGGGTTTTGCTTGATGTTTGTATGCATTTTGCATCAATGCCATGTTTAACTTGTTTTGCTCATATCTTCTAGGCCGTAGCTCCGAACTAAATGAACTTTATATGTAACTTGACTAGAATTTCATGTAGATCATCTTGGTGCATCTTAAGTTGCTGTTTAACAACTTGAACATAAAGTTTATTCAGATCTGGACCAATTTCGAAATTTGCATATGAGGACTTACCGGAATTGTTATATGTTGTTCCCGGCCTCATTTAAACTTGCCTTGATGTGTTGTTCTTGTTTGCATCATCTCTTGTCATGAGTAGCTTCATGTAGACTTTTCATGCATCATGCTTGTTGTGCATCATGTCTTGTTCATGTGTGGTGTGTTTACCATGTTGTGTGCTTCTTCTCGATAGTTCCTGCTGCTATGATCGTGAGGATTCGTTCGTCTATGCTTGGTTCGTCTTCGTGGCTTCATCTTCTTCATGGACTCGTTTATTCCTTGCGGGATTTCGGCAAGATGACCGCTACTCGGATCTCACTACTATCATTGCTATGCTAGTTGCTTCGTTCTATCGCTATGCTGCGTTACCTATCATTTGCTCTTCAAGCCTCCCAATTGCCATGAACCTCTAACCTTTGACACCCTTCCTAGCAAACCATTGCTTGGCTATGTTACCGTTTTGCTCAGCCCCTCTTATAGCGTTGCTAGTTGCATGTGAAGTTGAAGATTGCTCCATGGTGGACAGGGTTTATGTTGGGACATCACAATATCTCTTATATTATTAATGCATCTATATATTTTGGTAAAGGGTGGAAGTCTCGGCCTTATGCCTGGTGTTTTGTTCCACTCTTGCCGCCCTAGTTTCCGTCATACCGGTGTTATGTTCCCGGATTTTGCGTTCCTAACGCGGTCGGGTGATTAATGGGACCCCCTGGCAGTTTTCTTTGAATAAAACTTGTCTAGCAAGGCCCAACCTTGGTTTTACCATTTGCCTCACCACCACCTATACCCTTCCCTTGGGTCGGCCAACCCAAGGGTCATCTTCTGTTAGCCCCCCCGGGCCAGTGCTTGTCTAAGTGTTGGTCCGAATCGAGCTGACTCATGGGCCACCTCGGGAAACTCAAGTCTGGTTTTACTCGTAGCTAGTCTCATCCGTGTTGCTCGAGAACGAGATATGTGCAGCTCCTATCGGGATTGTCGGCGCATCGGGCGGCTTTGCTGGTCTTGTTTTACCATTGTCGAATTGTCTTGTAAACCGGGATTCCGAGACTGATCGGGTCTTCCTGGGAGAAGGAATATCCTTCGTTGATCGCGAGAGCTTATCATGGGCTAAGTTGGGACAACCCTGCAGGGTATAAACTTTCATGTGCCGTGCCCGCAGTTATGTGGCAGATGGGAATTTGTTAATGTCCGGTTGTAGATAACTTGACACCAGATCCGAATTAAAACGCATCAACCGCGTGTGTAGCCGTGATGGTCTCTTCTCGGCGGAGTCCGGGAAGTGAACACGGTTTCTGTGTTATGATTGACGTAAGTAGGAGTTCAGGATCACCTCTTGATCATTGCTAGTTGACGACTGTTCCTTTGCTTCTCTTCTCGCTCTCATTTGCGTATGTTAGCCACCATACTTGCTTAGCCGCTGCTACAACCTCACCACTTTACCCTTCCTTTCCCATTAAGCTTTGCTAGTCTTGATACCCATGGTAATGGGATTGCTGAGTCCTGTGGCTCACAGATTACTACAACAACAGTTGCAGGTACAGGTTATGCAATGATCTTCACGCGAGAGCGATGCTTGCTTGTTTGGAGTTCTTCTTCTGCTTCTTCTTCGATCAGGGGTTAGGTTCCAGGTCGGCAGCCTGGGCTAGAAGGGTGGATATTGTTTGAGTTTCTGTTTGTGTTTCATCTGTAGTCGGATGGTGCTCTTATGTATGATTATGTTGTAATCGTGTGGCATTGTATGCCTTATGTATGTATCCCTATCTATTATGTAATGTTGATGTAATGATATCCACCTTGCAAAAGCGTCTTCAAGATGCGCTTCTATCCTTGGTGGGACCTTCGAGTTCCTTTAGGATAGGGTCGCATCTTGGGAATGATAAGTTGGTATCAGAGCCTCGACCAACCCTAGGAGCCCCCCTTGATTGATCGTGTAGTTTGGCCGTTGTCGAGTCTAGAAGAAAAACTGTTTTCGGAGTCTAGTTATATCGAAGAGTAGGAATTCTTTTTACTCCTCAGCCCCTTCCTCGCTCTGGTGAGGAATCTTGACGTAGGTGTTTTGAATTACTCCTCTTCCCTTTCAAATTTTCTTTAGGATCACGCAGTTGGTTTTTCGATCGTTGTTCCTCAGCTATTTTTATCCGGTGCATTTCTCGTCAAGTTGACTCGAGCCTCTTCGTCGTTGTCAAGTTCAATCCTCAGTCGTTTTATTTTCGCACCCGCCCTCCCCTTTTTCATCTCGGAACCGGAGTCCATAATCGAGTATCCATCCTACTCATGCAAAGTTTTTGCTTTCTTTCCTCAATGATTTCAACCCGTGTTTTTCTCTTCAAGTTATTCACCGGTTTCTCCCCTTCCAGTTGCCTTTGTTTTCCCGCCCTCCCACCCTTTTTCTTCCGAGAATCTGAGCCTCTTTCGAGCATCAATTTCATTCGTGCGGAGCCTCTTCAGTCTTTCGACAATTATCTCAACCGGTGAATTCTCATCTTGTTCGACATTCTTCATCTCTTTTTCTTTTCCGGTGGACCCAATTCAAGTTTTTCGGGTTGACCATATTCTTTTCCTTGGATCAAGTGTTCTCCTTGCTCTTTCGCCTCTTGACATTTAATCATTCCGGAGTCCGGAAGACATCACAGGAGATTCGTCTGTGTTCCAATTAATTCGAGGGTTTTCACCTCATTCAAATATTTCAATTGTTCCGGTGCATCATCTATCGGTTCAACATCCCTTTCCAATGGTGTTTTTCTCTTCAGTGGGCCCTAACCCATACGTCTTTTTCCCAGGATCTTACCTGACTCTTTTATTTTCAGGAGAGATTCTTAAATTCTTTTCAAGTGTGATGTAAGAATGGATTCCATCAGTTACATGCCTTCTCCAAGATCATTTTCAAATTCTTTTCATTGTTGGCTCAACCCCTTCGCTTTTCATTCTTCCGGAGTATCTCAGTAATTTTGGTGGTCTTCTCGTTGTCATTTGAAGACCGAAGAAGAGTTTTTCCTCTAAATCTTGTCTCTTCTCTCGAAATTTCGTGGTGCTAGTTTCATGCTATCGTCTCGAATTATTCCGTTTGTCAGATATTCTTTTCTTACCCATCCGGAGCATTCAGGAGTTGCTTTCTCTCTCGATCATCCGGAGGCCATCTTTTTCGGAATATCTCTCCGCTCTAAGTTTTTCAGATTCGTTCTCCAATTGTTCCATATCCGTGCCCTTTCGTTCATCTCAATATTCTCCCGGTGCTTCGTTCAAGTGTTCTTTAATCAGCTCATGATCTCCTTGTTCTTTTGCATCTAAATCCCCTCTAGCATTTTTGTTCTTCTAATTCTCATCGATGATTCATTCTCTTTCATCAGTCATTTTTGAATTCTTATGGTGGTTTGTTCAAGATTCTTTCCTTGATTATCACATATATTCATTCGTTCTTTTCAAACCTACCAGTGGTTCATGAAGACCTTCTCAAGTTTGCGTTATGCCACTTATCAATTCTTTTGCAAGAAGAATAAGTGGTATGCATAATCCATTGCTTGTCATCAATTTAATTGATGAAGGATAAGCATACAATAAATCTTATTCTCATTTCATCCAAGTGAGTAATCCCTTCCTTCGGAGTTTGTTCCTGATGAATAAATTCTAGTTCCAAGTGTTTTCTTAATTTCTTTTCCGGAGTTCAAATTCCTCGGCCATTTCGTCGGAACCTCCATCTAAATCATCGCATGCTTTTATCTTATTTCTTTTTCATCCTTCATTCTATATCATCATCTTTTTGTTACTGGAGTTCTTCATGGTGGTTCTTCATGATTTAATTCTTTCTTCAAGAATTCATCAAGATTTTGTTGGAGGAGTTCAAGTATCTTTTCTTCTCGCACCTCGAAGTGCAATTAATTCTCTGTATTATTTTGAAGTGGAGTTTTGCATTTCTTCGTTCTTCTCAGCTATCCAATCTTTTCCGTGTGTGGCCGGTTATCACCTTATGATCTTGAGATGTTATCTATAAGACCACAACAAGCTTATTCTTTTCGTTGTTGATTTTCTCAACAACTCCGTTTAAACCTTCCTTCTAAAGATGCTTTCAATTTCGTTCATGGCACAAGTTGTCATTTCCTTCTCCATTCTTTTCATTCAACTCTTCCAATTCTTCCGGAGGCTTTGTGTTGTTCCTCTCGTCAAGTATCATTCCATCTTCTCTAGTTCATGATTCGATCCTCTCCATGTTCAGCCGGAGTGCTGCCTAAATCCTTTCAGTCTTATTCGTTTCTTATCTCCTTCTAACCGGAGTGGTTTCATAGTCTATCTGATTCCGTGAGCTTTCGATTCTTGTCATTCTAGTCGTTCCTCTCTTCTTCTCGAGTGCTCTTGATTCTGTGCTTCTTCTTTTGAGTTCTTGTTTCACCTCATCCCTTTTCTCTTCCGTCTCGGTCCTAAGATCTCGGGACGAGATCTCTTGTTAGTGGAGGAGTGTTGTAACGCCCCGGATCCGATGCGCCAGGTGTTTGCCAGTTATTCACCATCGTTGCCATGTCATTTGCTTGCGTCTTGCATTTTGCCATGTCATCATGTGCATCTCATTTTGCATACGTGTTCATTTCATGCATCCGAGCATTTTCTCCGTTGTCCGTTTTGCAATCCGGCGCTCCTATGTCATCCGGCGTTCTCCTTTTGTCTCCTGTTGTGAGTGGGTGTTAAACGTTCTCGGAATGGCCCGAGGTTTGCCAAGTGGCCTTGGTATAGCACCGTTAGACCGTCTGTCAAGTTTCGTGCCATTTGGAGTCCGTTTGATACTCCAACGTTAACCGGGTAACCGCAAAAGCCTCTTTTGCGTGCAGCCCAACACCCCCTTCAAAGTGGCCCAAAACCCAGCAAACTCCTCACCATCCTCTCGGTCGTTCGATCACGATCGTGTGGGCGAAAACCGCTCCTCATTTGGACTCTCCTAGCTCCCTCTACCTATATATATGCCCTCTCCCCCAAAATTCGCGGTCTAATCCTCCCGAAACCCTAGCCCCCTCCATCTCGCGACGCCGGACATGTCCGTCCAGCCGCCGGACGCGTCTGCCGCCAAGGCCGAGCCAATCGCCGTCCGCCACGTGGCGCCGGCTGCCAGCGCGCCGCCGCCGCCCGCTCGGCCCTTTTCTCGCCCCAGGGCTCAAAGCCATCGCCCGCTTTGTCGCGCCTCTCGCGCCGCCGTCCATCGCCTCGGCCGCCGCCTCCGCCACGCAAGACGCCGCCGCCGCTTAGCCACGGCGCGCCCCACGCCCGAAGCTAGGCCGCAGCTCCTCCACCGCCGCCCTGCCCCCGATCGCGCCTCGCCCCTCCGTCTGCCGGCCGCTTGCCTGCGCGCCGCTGCCGCTGCCTGGCTTCCGCCGGCGCCGCCCGGCCGAAGGCGCGCGCCGCCCAAGATCTCCGCCGCCGACTCTCCCGTCCTCGCCGGACCGGATCCAGCGGATCCCGCCTCCCTGAAGGCCCGCCGCCCCGGCAACCTCCGGCCCCGTATCCGGCGAGATCTGCGGCCACGTTGATTTTCCCCCCGAGGTCCAAATCTCTAAGTCCCCGAAGTATTTTACATTATCATGTCATGTTCATCACATCATAACTCTATGCATACTGCTCCGTTTCGTGCGTGTAATATGTCAAATTGTTCGTCTCGACGAGTACTTCATTTCATTCCATTGCATCATTTTCATTTGAGCTCATCTTGATGCCCGAAATATGTTGGAAGAGTGCATGTTGTCGTTAATCAATAAACTGTTATAACTTGCTCATTTGTCATTTTTGCCATGTTTGATGTGTGCATCCTATGAGGTTGATGTCTATATGTGTTTTGATATATGCCATGCCCTTTCAAGTGGTGCCATCCATGTATTTTTGTGACTTGTGTAGTGAGTGCATCGAGCTTGTTAACTAGGGTACTTGCTGTTGCTGTTTTCCTGACAGATTCTGTTATATTTTGTTGCTATGTTAACCTGATGCTACAAGTCATTTCGTGCATTATTCTGGAGATGTTCACTAAGTATGATTTGATATACATGTCTTGCTCTATCCATTCATGCCCCTGGTTGCATTTATAGCCTGCTGTAGCATGTTGTTATCTTGCTCCAAACTTGCTAAATAATGTTGCTTTCAACCTGTTAACATGAAGTTAAGTTTTGGCCATGTGCTTTTCTAGTGATCCATGTACCCTATGAACTTTCTCTTGCCAAGCTTAGCTTCATAAACATGTCTTTTTACTGTTGGTTGCCTTGCCATGCCATGTATTGCTCTGTGGTGAGTTATTCAAGCTCACCAACATGCCTACTTATTGTTGTTTCTGCCATGTATGAATCTGTCATATAACTTGCCATGTTTACATGGGTGCCATCATATTTTCCGTGCCCTTTTGGCTCTTGGTCAGTAAGGGACTTTTGATCTATACTTTTAGTAGATTCATGCCATGCCTTTGTTTGCCATGTTAAGTTCCTGTAACATGTTGTTTGAGAGCTCTAAACATTGCAACCTGATGTTATTTCCTGATAAGTCTGAAACTGTTATTATTTGCAATCTTTCCATGTGTGTTTGAGCATGTTCTAGTGATTTCTGGAGATATCTCAGTGTTGATGTCTTGTTATGCTTTATCTGTACTTCATGCTCATGCCTTTTGTTCTTATGTTGGGGTGTTGTAGCTTGTTGTTTTGATGCTTGCAAGATGCCTAGTTGCTGTTTTGGACAGATTGTTGTTATGACTTGTATAGAGTGTATGTGTTGAACCGTTGCTCCGTTTTGAGTGCGATCTATATGAAACTTGCTTGATTTTGCATGTAGCTTCATATTATCATGTTGCATCCTTGTTTTGAGGGGTTTTGCTTGATGTTTGTATGCATTTTGCATCAATGCCATGTTTAACTTGTTTTGCTCATATCTTCTAGGCCGTAGCTCCGAACTAAATGAACATTATATGTAACTTGACTAGAATTTCGTGTAGATCATCTTGGTGCATCTTAACTTGCTGTTTAACAACTTGAACATAAGGTTTGTTCAGATCTGGACCAATTTCGAAATTTGCATATGAGGACTTACCGGAATTGTTATATGTTGTTCCCGGCCTCATTTAAACTTGCCTTGATGTGTTGTTCTTGTTTGCATCATCTCTTGTCATGAGTAGCTTCATGTAGACTTTTCATGCATCATGCTTGTTCTGCATCATGTCTTGTTCATGTGTGGTGTGTTTACCATGTTGTGTGCTTCTTCTCGATAGTTCCCGTTTTCGTTGCGATCGTGAGGATTCGTTCGTCTACGCTTGGTTCGTCTTCGTGGCTTCATCTTCTTCATGGACTCGTTCTTCTTCCTTATGGGATTTCGTGCAAGATGACCGCTACCCTGGATCTCACTACTATCATTGCTATGCTAGTTGCTTCGTTCTATCGCTATGCTGCGTTACCTATCATTTGCTCTTCAAGCCTCCCAATTGCCATGAACCTCTAACCTTTTACACCCTTCCTAGCAAACCATTGCTTGGCTATGTTACCGCTTTGCTCAGCCCCTCTTATAGCGTTGCTAGTTGCAGGTGAAGTTGAAGATTGCTCCATGGTGGACATGGTTTATGTTGGGATATCACAATATCTCTTATATTATTAATGCATCTATATATTTTGGTAAAGGGTGGAAGGCTCGGCCTTATGCCTGGTGTTTTGTTCCACTCTTGCCGCCCTAGTTTCCGCCATACCGGTGTTATGTTCCCGGATTTTATGCTCCTAACGCGTCGGGTGATTTATGGGACCCCGACAGTTCGCTTTGAATAAAACTTGTCCAAAGAAGGCCCAACCTTGGTTTTACCATTTGCCTCACCACCACCTATACCCTTCCCTTGGGTCGGCCAACCCAAGGGTCATCTTCATTTTAGCCCCCCGGGCCGTGCTTGTCTAAGTGTTGGTCCGAATCGAGCTAGATCTGGGCCACCTCGGGAAACTCAAGTCTGGTTTTACTCGTAGCTAGTTTCATCCGGTGTTGCCTCGAGAACGAGATATGTGCAGCTCCTATCGGGATTGTCGATGCATCAGGCGGCTTTGCTGGTCTTGTTTTACCATTGTCGAAATGTCTTGTAAACCGGGATTCCGAGACTGACCGGGTCTTCCTGGGAGAAGGAATATCCTTCGTTGATCGCGAGAGCTTATCATGGGCTAAGTTGGGACACCTCTGCAGGGTATAAACTTTCGAGAGCCATGCCCACGGTTATGTGGCAGATGGGAATTTGTTAATGTCCGGTTGTAGATAACTTGACACCAGATCCAAATTAAAACGCATCAACCGCGTGTGTAGCCTTATGGTCTCTTCTCGGCGGAGTCCGGGAAGTGAACACGGTTTCTGTGTTATGATTGACGTAAGTAGGAGTTCAGGATCACCTCTTGATCATTGCTAGTTGACGACTGTTCCTTTGCTTCTCTTCTCGCTCTCATTTGCGTATGTTAGCCACCATACTTGCTTAGCCGCTGCTGCAACCTCACCACTTTACCCTTCCTTTCCCATTAAGCTTTGCTAGTCTTGATACCCATGGTAATGGGATTGCTGAGTCCTCGTGGTTTCACAGATTACTACAACAACAATTGCAGTACAAAGTTATGCGATGATCTTGACGCGAGAGCGATGCTTGCTTGTTTGGAGTTCTTCTTCTGCTTCTTCTTCGATCAGGGGATAGGTTCCAGGTCGGCAGCCTGGGCTAGCAGGGTGGATATTGTTTGAGTTTCTGTTTGTGTTTCATCCGTAGTCGGATGGTGCTCTTATGTATGATTATGTTGTAATCGTGTGGCATTGTATGCCTTATGTATGTATCCCTATCTATTATGTAATGTTGATGTAATGATATCCACCTTGCAAAAGCGTCTTCAAGATGCGCTTCTATCCTTGGTGGGACCTTCGAGTTCCTTTAGGATAGGGTCGCATTTTGGGCATGATAAGTTGGTATCAGAGCCTCGACCGACCCTAGGAGCCCCCCTTGATTGATCGTGTAGTTTGGCCGTTGTCGAGTCTAGAAGAAAAACTGTTTTCAGAGTCTAGTTATATCGGAGAGTAGGAATTCTTTTTACTCCTCAGCCCCTTCGTCGCTCTGGTGAGGAATCTTGACGTAGGTGTTTTGAATTACTCCTCTTCCCTTTCAAATTTTCTTTAGGATCACGCAGTTGGTTTTTCGATCGTTGTTCCTCAGCTATTTTTATCCGGTGCACTTCTCGTCAAGTTGACTCGAGCCTCTTCGTCGTTGTCAAGTTCAATCCTCAGTCGTTTTATTTTCGCACCCGCCCTCCCCTTTTTCATCTTGGAACCGGAGTCCATAATCGAGTATCCATCCTACTCATGCAAAGTTTTTGCTTTCTTTCCTCAATGATTTCAACTTGTGTTTTTCTCTTCAAGTTATTCATCGGTTTCTCCCCTTCATGTTTTCCTGCTTTTTTCACAGTCCGGACATGCACTTTAGGGCATGCCTCCCAGGGAAAGGAACCCTTAACGGAACTATTCTCCCTGGAAGATGTTTCTTACTAACCATGTAATATAACATAACTAGTTGGGCACTTGTCCGATAAAGCACTAATGACCCTACGCTGGTCTCCATGCATGCCCCGGTTTTGTCATAACCGAGAAGGTATTCGGACACACTCCGGACTCTAGGGTCCCGAGGTCGGCTTAAAAGGTCGGCAAAGACAAACGATCTACAATCCGCTAGAAGGCATTTTACATGTCATTTTAAATACGTCGTCAAAGTGACTGATCAGATTCTCCTCAATCCCGCCTAACAGTGCTGTCTAATTTACAGCCCGCTGGGAATACTTTAGCGCCAACTCTACTTGACCATACACTAAGCTCACAGGATCTCCTTCCCATCGGGCCCCACAGTCCGACCTCGCCATGTGGTTTGATCCGCCTTCTTGTACCGCTGCCTTCACCATGGCCCAGCCTCCCGGCACCTTGACGGGCAGCAGATATCTTCCATAAACGGAAGCGCTGCCACGCTCCCTGAAGCTTCTCCGCAAGCTCTCTAAGGCCCTCGGGTAGGGAGACGGATGGCCATAGGGCCTGGACGACGCCACTCATCGCCTGCCAAACACGTTCGAGCAGTTGCACCAGCTCGGGAAGTTGATCGCCCATCGAACCGGGCATTTCCTCCGCAGGGCGACCTATGAGCGCACCTACAAGACATATTTCTGTCAATAGGCTTCCTAGCCGAACTCTTCTTTTTAAAAGAATTCGCTCAAGCACTTACCATAGATGCCGCGATGAAGCCGCCGATTCTCCTTCACGGTTGCATAGCTCGGCCCGAACACCTTTCAGCTCTTCCCCAAGCTGGGTGTGGGCATCCCGAGTTTGTTCCTCTCTGCTGTACCTTCATAAGCATCCTCTCGCGGGCTTCAGCTTAGCGCAGAGGGTGTTGCTTGTCCAGATCCAACCGCAACATCCGCAATATCATTGTCGACTTACACGCCGCAAGACACCGCTTATCTTTTCAAATAATGTGTTACCGGGACGGGTCTCGTGTCTCTCTCCTGCGGCGAGTGCAGCCTCAAGTTGGGCCTTGCACTCTTGTAGCTCTGGGACAATTGGGTATTCTTCTCAGAAGATCCTCAGACATTAAAAGATCCTTAAATCAGTTATTTTAACTACTTTAAGTATCGGGGGCTACTCGCATATACCGCTATTATAATCCCTCGTCCGTATGTCTTTTACATACTGCTCTGTGGCTCTGGTCAAACCATCTTGAGCCGCACAGAGGTGCGCGTCTCCCGCATTAAAAAGCATTCAACGCCTCAGGGGAGAGAAACGTGTCTCGAAAAACTGTCCGGCGGCGCCTATGGTTCATGGCGCTCTCCACCTCAGATCTAGTGGCGGACAGCCTGTCGGCATCCTCCGTTGGAGGAGTATCCGGCTCGCGCCTTGCGCTCGCCTCCCCCTCCGGACCAAGTGGTGGAGCCTGGTTGGCGGAGGCTTAGGCGGCAACCTCGCCGGGCACAGTCCGGCGAGCGCTCTTTCTCCTGAAAAAGTTATGAGCATTAATACACCCCCTAGGAATCTTTTCCTAAATAACGGTCGCGAGCTATACCGTTGCGGTGACGTTTTGATTCACACCGCACCCCTCTTCCGCCTGCGGGGTCGGGATGACCCTTGTTGGTCAGCCGCCGCGGGTTCGGCTTCCCCCCTTGAAGGCACCTCCTGTAAGACACCGTTGTATACAGTAGTCAGGAACGCGCAAGGATGAAATAATGGTGTCAGGACTTCGGTCATAAGTACCTGGGAAGCCGGTAACAAGCCGGGGTAGTCAACCGCAATGGCGACTAGAGCATTGTCCATGCTGAGTTGGTGGAACACCCCGTCGATTAGCTCCACCTTTATGTCTCAGATCCTCTTCGAGGTTGGATCAAGGATCTTCCGGATCCTCGGTTGTGAAGCCGACTATGTATGCCCTCCACATCCCGACGCAGTTCTGCGCCGAAATAAAAAGTAAGGTACTTAAACTTTGAAGGCATGGGTCGGATAAATAAAATGTCCGCTTACCCAGCGCCGAGGGTTATTCATGAAGAACCCATTCAATGGGCTCGTCTGGAGGAAGTCCTCCTTCTCCCCCTTGTACAGGCCGGACAGAATCTTCACCAGATCTTCGGCCGATTCCGGCCCTTTGCAGCTGGCATCATTTTCCCTGTTGAAATCCCACATGGGGTGGCCCCTGTATTGTAGTGGCTGCACCCCCCGCATTATGCACGTGGCCATGACTCCAATCATGGTCGATTCGAATGGGCCAAGAACCTTATCCGCCCATCAAATAATGGACGCCTTGTCTTCCTCCAGCTTGAGGGCTCCGCAGAGCCAACTTAGGCGCTTTTAGAGGAGCCCTCATCAACTCGGGAGGCCGATCCAAACGGGTCCGCAGCGGGAGCGCCTTCTACATAGAACCATTCAAGGCCGGTCTTGGACGCCTTCTTTGGGGTTCCAATGGATATCCGATCCTCGCGATGCACCATATTTCGCACCGCCCACTTGATATATAGCCTCTTCCACAACAAGCAAAATGGGGCTCGATGCCTGTAAATAGCTCAAGAAGAGCTACGAAACCCGCGATGTGTGTAATAGAGGCGGGCGTGAGGTGATGGAGCCGAGTCTATAGAACTCGAGAATCTCATGAGGAACGGATGTACGGGAAATCCAAGCCCCCTTATTAGATAGGGGACGAAACACACCCGCTCTCCTTTAGAGGGGCTAGGGGTGGCCTCCGCTTGCTTCCAACCTTTGTAGGTGGCCAGCCCGGCTCGAACCGGGACCATAAAGGCCGGAGGAAGATATCCCTCCGCTTGAAGCTTCACCAGCTCGTATGAGGAACTGAACATCTCCTCCAGTCTCCTGGCGAAGGGCTGGGAGCGCGAGAGGAGGAGCCGCGTCGATGGTCCATGATGGAATGGGTTTTAGGTCAAGCGCCCGATGAGTACTCATGAAGGAGGATGGTGTGATTTGGATCTGGATTCTTATCTCTCTTATATGCAGATTATTTGCATAGCTAGGGGGTAACACATAAAAGATACCCTGGCTTTTCGAATTCGTGCGACGCGTGGAAGAGGGCCATTATTGGGCGTGGAGGCCAAGGAGCGCAACATTTGTAAGGGAGCCGGACACTATTCGGCAAGCACATGGAATTTGGACGAGAACCCGCCTTGCAACGCCGAAGATTATATATGCGCTGGACTTGTCGTCATTGAAGCCTGGTTCGGGGGCTACTGAGGGAGTCCTGGACTAGGGGGTGTTCGGATAGCCAGACTATCATTATCGGCCGGACTCCAAGACCATGAAGATACAAGATTGAAGATTTCGTCCCGTGTCCGGATGGGACTTTCCTTGGCGTGGAAGGCAAGCTTGGCGACACAGATATGTAGATCTCCTACCACCAGAATCGACACTGTAACCCTAGCCCTCTCCGGTGCCTATATAAACCGGAGGGTTTTAGTCCATAGGACGAACAACCATTACAACAATCATACCATAGGCTAGCTTCTAGGGTTTAGCCTCCTTGATCTCGTGGTAGATCCACTCTTGTACTACCCATATCATCAATATAAATCAAGCAGGAGTAGGGTTTTACCTCCATCGAGAGGGCCCGAACCTAGGTAAAAACATCGTGCCCTTGTCTCCTGTTACCATCCACCTAGACGCACAGTTCGGGACCCCCTACCCGAGATCCGCCGGTTTTGACACCGACACAACTGCTTTGACCAAATCCTAGAAATGGACAAGGTACTGGAGTTTGTTTCTCCTAGTCATTCCGGAATAGAATGATTTGACGGACCACAGAAATAACAGGCATCGATAACACGAATGCATAACTACTCCTGACTATCAATTGATAAACGAGGGCTAGAAGACAACTAAAGAGGGACAACTCAAAGGAACATATGATTTTCTGACTTGTGGGTTCATAGATTAACATGTCGAACGAGTTCAACATATTTCTTTCGGATAACCCATGCAGAAAGTAGGACAGGCAGAGCCATAATATAGAATGGAGAACTCGCCAAGAGCGCTCTGGTTGTGATCTTTTGGTTCAACGAGGAACTTCTGCCGTAGGTAGTTCATGGTATTTGGAAGAAAGAAATACCACGAACCTCGAGGACTATTGCAAAGGTTACTAATATCCTAAAGGAACTAGCAAACACTAACAACATGAAGTAAGTGGGGTGAATCTCGGGTTCAAAACCTAGGAATAGAATACCTACCAACTAAATGGCATCACGTGATGCTTTCGAGAATGACGGCCAGAATCATCACACTGGGGACACAAAGCATGGCTAAGTTACTAGGTGATACTCTAGACACCTAGGGTCATAATAATAGCTCCAGCATAAATGTCGGGGCAATAAAGTACCTCAACTCACCGTTTAGTGTGGTTAATCTGGCACAAAGGAACTTCAAAATGGTAAGAAGGGATTTGCAAATGCATCAGACTATTTAGAACCTGGGATGACTCGGACAGCATAACGGCTGTAAATGCTCGAAAAGATTGAGACATCCTACAAAATGGTGGCATAAGCACTCGATCATCATAATATCTAGGTTCTGAGATCAACTATGAATACACGGAGATAGTAGAAACTGAACTGAGGCTTAAATCCAACAATCTTATAGGTCTATAGATTAGTAACACGTGATCCTGATAGAAAGAAGAGATAGCCTAGTTTCTTAACCCCGTAGGAAAGATAGGATGACTCAGATCAGAAGGGCATAAGGTAAAGGAGTAAAAAGAGCCTTACGTTCCATCCCACAATCAATTCCCCTACATAACTAAAGAATTTCTAGACTCAACTTTGACTAGTTTGGCTTGGTAATCCTATAGGCAGTTAGGCTCTGATTCCAAAGCTGTCAGGACCCCGATCCAATGCCACACCGATCTAGCATGTAACACCTTATATCACTTTGCGGCCTCACGCACGGTATTCCCACGGGTGCCGCCTTACCAGGCCCGGGACCGTTTGCGCCTTTTGGCTCACGTATATGATAGTGTCGCTAGCATCATATGACAAAAGAACCCGGGTTGACATGACTAGTCGTGAACCCAAAGTGGCGCTAACTTACAAGGACAGGCATACATGACCCAACAACGAACGTGTCGGTCAACAGCGAGTGAATCCGGGTTGTAGCAGCTGGGCTAGCAGGACTCCAAAGAATCTGGGCTGTAGTAGGCTAACAGGACTCTGGTAGACACCGCGTGACATTTCCCCGAAGGGACAGACATAGGAACGAAGAAGGCCTAAGTGTTCCGGAGTAGTAGCAAGCTACCAGGGCTCAGTGGAAGCACTAGGAGACATTTCCCGGTATGAGAGGCTACCAAGGGTAAACAACTAGATAGTCAGATCCACACATACCAAGCATTTCAATAACATACACACAATATGCTCGATATGTGCAAATACAACATGGCATCACAACATGACTCTGACTCAAGTATTTATTCAATAGGCCCGAGGAGCGAGATATTATAAACATGGGTCTCGACCCAAAGATTCAGAGCATACAAGTCAAAGCACAAGCGGAAGCTTAACATGTCTGAGTACAGACATTTATAAATGAAAAAGGCTGAGAAGCCTGACTATCTACCCGATCCTGCCGAGGGCACAAGATCGTAGCTGAGGTAACAAGCTAAACGTCGAAGTCCACACGGAACTACTAGTGAGACTGAGGTCTCTCTGCAAAAACATGAAATAGGCAAACGTGAGTACAAATGTACCCAGCAAGACTTACACAAGAACTAACTACATATGCATCATTATCAACAAGGGGATGGTGGGGTTTAACTGCAGCAAGCCAGCTTTGACTCGGTGGCTATCCTGAACTACGACTGCAAGTAACTCTTTTGAGGTGGCGCACACAAGTCCACATATTCACCATATCAATACAACACCACTATGGATCCACTCCCGTCTGCCTACGAGAACGCCATCCATAGCACTCACGCTTATCTTGCGCATTTTAGAGTATCCACTTTCACTTGTCTATGAACTGCATGTGCAACCCGAAGTCCTTTTCCATGACACGGCTATTCAATAGATGATGTTAACCCCTGCAGGGTGTACTTCTTCACACACACTCTTGCCACTTACCGCCATGTACACGCCATGTATCTCGGCAACCTTCAAGCGAAGCTTTGGCGAGGGTGTCGGCCATGACCCGACTAACCACGTAAGTCTCTAGTCCAGTTTATCACCTATTCGGGTTCCATCCGCAAGGAGATCCGCCGGGTGACGCCACGGCCCCAAACGATGTGAGCAGGTTCCCAAGCCCACCATCCGGGTGCCACTTGGTACACCGTACCACTGTGCCTAGTCTGTCCCAAGCCCACCTATACCGGGTGCCACCTGGTAGACTACTAACACTACCTACAAACACCAGAAACTAGTTGCAACTCCTGGACAGAGATCCAGTTGATTAATAAGTAGAGAGGGGCACTTAAGCATTCCAATGTGTGGTAGTAGCTGTTCATGGATCACAAACACAGAACTCAGTTCCTGAGGACGGTTTCAATGAGACAACCCACCATGTACTCCTACATGGCCTCTCACCGCTACCTTCACCAAATCGTGTTCACGCACCTAGCTCACACACAGTAGGACATGTTCATCACCATTCCAATTCATTCCTGATGAATCAGACCTGACTCAACTCTAAGCAGTAGCAGGCATGACAAACAAGCATGAATGAGTAGGCATATCAGGGCTCAAAGGACTCCTACTCATGCTAGTGGGTTTCATCTATTTACTGTGGCAATGACAGGTCATGCAGAGGAAAGGGGTTCAACTACCGCAGCATGTAACAGTTGAATCGGTGTTGTCCTAATGCAGTAAAAGAGAGCAGGAGCGAGAGAGTGGGATTGTATCAGAATGGACAAGGGGGTTTTGCTTGCCTAGCACTTCTGAAGATAGTATAGTTCTTCATCGGTGTCATCGATCTCATCGTCGGTATCACGTGTATCGAGAGGGGACAAATACCGGCAACACAGAAAGGAACACAAGCAATACAATGCACAATATGATGCATGATCATGACATGGCAAAATGGGTGTGTTGGGCTAATGCAACTATAATCAGATGGGTTTGAGTTAGTTTGAACCCAAGGTTCAAGTTCAAATTGAAACTATGACTTAATAAAGTGCATTATCATGTTTTGATATAAACAGCAGGTTTAGGTTGCTTAAATATGCATGCAACAAGTGCAGATGGATAGATTGGATTTTTCTGATCATTTTTCATATATAACTTGTTTCATTTGGAGTTACGGTTGAATTTCTATGAATTTTAGAAGTTTTGGACATTTTTTGAAATTTGTAAATCATTTCTGATTTATTTTAAATTCCAGAAAACATTACTGCGTCAGCATGACGACAGCATTACGTCAGCAGGTCAGATGTGGCTGACCAGGTCAAACCTCACCAGTGGGGTCCACTGGTCAGTGGCTGGGGCTGGTTAGTGTGGCTGACTTGTGGGTCCAGTCAACGGCCACGTCAGCCTGGTCAAAGCTGACGCGTGGGCCCACTGAGGTTAATTAAAACTAAACAGGAACTAAGCTACGTTTAATTAGACCATGGAGCCCAGCTGTTAGTGTCACTAAGCTTAATTAGTGGGGCTGCTAGTGGCTAATAACGACGCCACGTCAGCATGCCGGAGCTTGGCCGGCGACGATCATTCCGCGCGGCGAAGCTGCTACTGGGCGGTGCTAGGGGCTGCGTTTAGGTGTGGGGACACTAACAGGAGGGAGCCCGTGCTCTTCCGCATCCAACAGAGCAGGAAGGAGCAGACGGGGTGCATTGTACTCGCCGGAGTCGAGCTCGCGGCGGCGGCCGGAGTTCGGGCGAGACGCGAGCGAGAGCTAGGGGGCACGGGAAGGCGAGCTGGGGCGTGCTACGGGCTCGTGGGGAGGCACTTAGTGTAGTGGTGTGATCTCATCATGAGCCAAAGAATCAGAGCTACGGCGGTGACATGGCCGGCGGCGAAGAGCTCTTGAGCTCGTTGCGAACGGCGGCTAGAGAGGGAGGTAGAGCACGGGGAGAGGGGGAAATGATGGAGGAGCTCACAGCGGGTGCAGCGGTGGCCTCGGCGAGCTCGGGGAGGCACCAGAGACGACAGAGTGGTGGCGGCGATGCCGGAGTGTGGGGACCCCGACTCATAAGTCATGATCACCGAATGCACATGTATAGTGATCCCAGAGATCAATACTCACTAAACACACAGAAGCTGAATAACCAGAGTCTTACATCCATACATACCGTCTTACGTAAATTATGACCATTATGGTCAAGTCTTGAGTATAACATTGCAGCGGAAATCTTCGTCAATAACTTGGACCCATGCCATCTGCCTTAACCCTACAGGCATTCTGACTAGGAAAGCATCCTAGCTCGCACGATCGTCACCAAAGAACTCTTCAATATATCTTGTCTTTCATGCCTGGCCAATAAAATAACCAGTGGCAAGCCAATGAGTAATTTGAATGTACTCGCAAGCAACCCAAGGGTGATAACAGAATAATTATGCAAGGCACTTCTACTAAATTGGCATTCTTGCGGAAAGCTAGTTTTTCTCATGCAAGTATGATCAACATTTGTCAAGGACACGAATGTGTCTACAACAAGCATCAGGAGGTTACAGACATTATCATCGAAAAGGAGTTGTGAACAACTCGTGCTCAAGCTCATCGTGACTTCCTCATGAATCACATCATCATATTTACCAAACCATGTTGTTTGTCAGAAACATATGGACGTAGTCTAAGCAGCACCACCCAACTGTCCTTGACCGTGGACACGGCTATTTGAATAGTTTGACACTCTGCGGAGGTTGCGCACTTTACCCACAAGATCCGGGAAGCTTTCGTGTCATCCACGATCCGCGCTACCTCAAGTACCCGGGGTAAGCACCCGATCACTATCTTTCCCTAGATGACACTAACATGGAGTCCACTCGATTGGTAGTAACCCCCGTGCCGAACATTTCACATCATAAAGTTGTGGAGCCTCACTCCCATATTCATCACATACCGCAAGCACGGGGTACCAACGGTGTGTCCGGTGCCCTGTGAAAACAGTCATGGCCGCCCTACCTGGCACAACCCCGTCCCGAGAGAGCGCACCAACAACTCTCCCGTCACTAGTAATGCGGGCTCCAAGCTAGTATCGGCCTAGGTAATCAATAATGCCCTTTCCCATATAAGGGTAGACTGGTTGCGCATGTAAGGTTGGGACAGTCGACAAATCTTAAATCGAATCCGTCTCTGTAAATAACAGTTTTATCAAACCTCGGTACACTACTTCTCCACCAAGTAGTGACCTAGTTCATCATCATCTTCCAGGGGCATCAGTGGCACCCACTGGGGCTGTTTGCAAGTATGTCAAACCACACTTGTTTCTTTCCATGCATAACCCTGACCCACTTTGCGTAGCCATCTACTATAGCATATTTCTACAACCCACCAACACAACTCTAGCAAGGGTAGAGTCATGAACAATGCAAGTATCAATGGAGTATGCAACGGAGGCAAGCCTAGCAAGGTTGCCATTCAAAGTATATCATGCACTCAATGAAGCAACGAAAATGCTATTATGATGTAAAATGGTTCATCATGGTCAAAGGGCTACTTGCCTGGTTCATCAGAATCTTCAAATCTTCTGGTCCTTCTCCAAGTATTTCGTCTACTTCGTCAACTAACGTTGGAAACAATTATAGTAAGCAACACAACAAGGCAGAAAATAAAAGTGCTCTAAAAATATTAATTTGAATTTTCTAGGACTCCTCTGGTTATATGAAAAAATAACTAGAGTGGTTTCATTGGAATTAGATCAGTGGTTATTTCTGAACATTTCAATATGATGGAAACAACGGATTTAATGGATCTGCAAGTTTTCTACAGAATGCCTTTTTATAAAAATGAGTAAAAGTACCCATTAAATCAGGCATGATTTTAGAAACATTTATGAATTGGTTTCACTGGATTTGGAGTTGAAATGAATAGAATATGAATTTTTGAAGTGGACTTATGTGGATAAATGACCTTTTTAAAGGGTCCCGTGAAAACCAGGAACAACAAAAATGTCCACTATGGCCCACTAAATAGAACGTGAATTATGGAGCCAGTAGAAATTTGAATCATCAAATTTGGAGGTAATATGAATATTTGGGAGATTTTACAAGTTTCTAGAAAAAGAAAAAGAAAAAGGAAAAAGGGTTTTACCCTTATCCTGTGCACACGCGGGAGATAGCAGTGGGTCGGCCCAGCGGCTCAGCTGCGCGGTTGGCAGGGGCGACGTCGAAGGCGCATTTCTCCCGGCCCGTCTCCCTTAAACGGTGGGCCCCAGCCACTGGGTCGCTGACGCGCGGGGCCCACCTGTCTGGTTCATCCCCAACCTCTCGCTCGAACCGAGCAGAGGCAAGGGGCGGCGTCAGCGGCGGCTTGCCGGCGCCACAGGGCGTCTCCGGCGACGTTCTGCCCACCGGTGTGCCCAGGGGTCCCGTATGCGTCCAACCATGGGTGGCACGATCGCCCAGGGGCACCGGGCTGAGCAGGGTGTTGGGCGCGGCGGACGAGGCCGACGGTGATGGTGGGCACGGCACTACAGCCACCGGGAGGAGTAACCGGAGTGTGGGGGAGCTTCGGGGGGTTGGGGAAGATGGATTGAGACGCATAGATGGAGGGGACGGTGCTCGGGTGTCGCGAATTAAGCCCGGTGCCGGCGGTGGCTCTCCGGCCATGGAGTTCTATGGAGGGCATGAGGAGGGGAGTGGGTTGGTCCAAGGGCTCAAGGAAGGGGGAGAGAGCCAAAGGGGTAGAGAGGGGGCTCGGGGTGGCCTTAAGTAGCCGACCCGTGGCTCACCGTGGGCGCGGCGCACGGGTGGCCGTGGTAACGGCTCGGGCGGCAAGGGGAGAGAGCGAGGGGTTGTCTGCGGTGCTCGTGGGGGTGGAGTAGGGCGCCAAAAAGAGAGAGAGGGAGCGGGGACGGGTCAGAGGCATCGCGCGTGTGAGGCTGCCCATTGGAGCCCTCGGGCGGCCGGTGCGCGTGCGAGAGGAGGCAGCAGGAGGAAGAGAGAGGAGGGGGCCAGCACGGTGGCGTGTTGAGGACGTCGAGGCACCTCGACTGGCGCGAGGGTGAGGCTCGAGGTAGACGGGAGCACGGCGTCAATGGTCGAGTTCTCTGCCAGACGCTCCAGAGCACGCAAATGGCCGGCATCCGCGGCTTTTCCACGCGCACTCGTGCATCCACTTGTGTCAAAGGCATGCGGGAGGAATAAATAAGGAGGGAGGAGGCCTTGGATGCTCTGAAACTTGCCAGGAGTGAGAGAGAGGTGAGAAAATGGAAGGAAAGCTGCTGTCCAGAGAGGGAAAATGGGTCTCTGCCCCCCTTAATCATTGCTCCTTGGGCAGCCAAGCATGCAGGAGGTTGAGGGAGAGCAGATGAGGCTGTGGGAAAAGGTTGAGCTCATGGAGATTAGTGGAAATGGACAAAACATCATTTTAGATTTCTGCCAGAAGGTGTTTGATGGAGGTTTGGGCAAGCAAATGGACTTCCCTTGTCATGAGGCTTGATAGGGTCAAATGGTATGAGAAATCAAGTGGTTCCACCAAGATTGAATTCATTTGGGCAAAGTTGCCAATGCAACTTTTGTAAACCCTAGAAATCAACAGAAATGGACTTTCCAAGATTGAGTCACGCAAATCTGTTCTCATTGGTGCACCACTTGGTGTAGTGTCATCATTTGAGTTTCTGAACATGTCCACAAAAGTTGAGATCAAAAGGAGAAAGTTGCAAATGTAGAGTTGTTCAAATTTGGTTCTAGACAGGAAGGGTTTTGGGGCACTTTGATCAAGATAACATTTTCTCCAACTTGTCCCATTTGGTCTAGATGAATTATTAGACCATTTGAGCACGTTCACAAGGTTTGAGAACATTTGGACATGTTTGGCAATGTAAAGTTTCTCAAACTTCAAAATGGACAGAAATGGTTTTGAGGGGATTTCATGGGGTTATACTATTCTCCATGACATGATACTTGTCAAGATCATCAAAAATGTCGTCCTATACCTAATAGGAGTCAAACATACTCTTTGAAAGATTTTTCATACCCCAAATCAAGTACTTGCGGTGCAAACCTCAATTCAGGGGTTTTTGGAAAACTAAATTTAGAGAATACTTTTTGGCCAAATTATTTTGTAAGAAAATTCTATAATGTACTATACACATGGCATGATCATTGGTTCAAGAGTTTGGAGCAAGGAGAAGGATTACAAGAGTTGGAGGATTTATTTGATTTTTATAGCACTAGCAAACAACAGACAAAAATCAAGTCAAGCAAAGACCAAAACACTCAAAAGTTTTTGTCAAACCACAATTTATCATGATTTATTAGCTTAAGTGTTGTGGCATGAAAATCAGGGTGTGACAGACCTACCCCCCTTACAAGAATCTCATCCCCGAGATTCCCAAACTAGGCGTGGAAAGGAATACGGAACTTAGATGTGGGGCAGTCTTCACGTCCTCATAATGCTTCTGCTTCTGTGTGGTGCTCCATTGAATCTTGAAGTACCTGGTGTTGTAGCTTCGTGTATGACGCTCTCGGTTGATCCAGGTTGCTAAGGGGTTTCTCGCGTTAGGTCAGGTTGGGCTGGGGGGTCAATGGTTCAGTGATTGATGCTTTGGTAGGGATGGTTTTTGTCAGGAAGTTGGAAACACTTCCGGAGTCGTGATGTGTGAAAAACGTTGTGCACAGTGGTAAATCAGGTGGTAACTCCAGCTGGTAGCTGTCTGCTCTTCGTCTTGTAGTGATCTCGAAGGGGGATGGTAAATCTTGGTCTGAGCTTCCTTTTTACATGGAAATGCTCGGTTCCTTCGAGAGAAGTAGCTTGGAGATACACCTGGTCTTCGACGAGGAAGTTCACTTCTTGACGATGGTGGTTGGTATAGTTCTTCCTCCTTGACATGGGGGTCTTCAGAAATCCCCTAACCAGCTGAACGGTTCTTCTTTCATCTTCGGGTAGACAAGTATGTCATCAAATAATGATGATGTCCAGCTGGTTCGAGTACTTCGTGAAGAGTTGCCCACATGGTACATAGGGTATAGGTTGGGGTATCGGTGGTGGTCACGGTTGAGTATTGGTCAGGGTCTTCTCGACCTAGAGTCAAGCCCAAGGTCATGATCTGACCATGATGTGGCTTTGTAAGACGTAAGGGTTTCAAGGATTCTAGTGTGCGAGTGAATGTTTATCATCCCATCCTTGAGCACAGTTCCTGAGATGCCAATTGTTATATCTAGTCCCCCAAACATATCACCTTATACCACCAAAAGTACCAACTCGTGTAGGTCAGCTCCAATCATTACTCATGCTATTATTATTCCTCATGACTCTCGAGAGGAGGTCTAACAAAATCATATATGTCTACAACCCCCAAACTCATATGTATGTCTACCCCTGAAAATTCATGGGTAGAATATACAAGCTGCTAAGCTTGAACGTGACAATCCAAGTGCTCAACCTATTCTTCCAAGGTCTAAGATAAAGCATCTCTATCCTAAGGAAACACGTCGTAAGCGACTCCAAGATCTTGTTTCCTTCCTATGAATCAACTCCAACAACCCATTAACTACACCAATCACTACATGATCCGGTAGTTCTACAAATCCAATCTCTATGGTGTTCCACAAAGTCTTATAATATCCTATCATTATTAAATCCTTGAAAAGGTCTAGCCTTACTATAGTCATTCCACCAATTTCCATTACCATGGTCGAGTAAACTCCAAAGTCAGGCGTATTTAGATCCCTAAATCAACTCCGACAATTAATCAATTTCCTAGTTTTATCGTCCATCGAGAAACATGGTATCATGATCGAGATCATCAGTCTAAATCCAATTTACTCCGAACCATGTAGACATACTCAGCAACTATATTCAACTAGAATCACCTACTTAAATCCAAATCTCATGTCCAACGAGAATTTCTTCACTTTTCCCCAAGTCATTATCATAATATCATCTATCTCCTTTCACTATCCCCTAGCTAAGTCAAATCCTTATACTTCCAAGAATTTTTAGCTTCCGATCATAATTGTCCTACTAAATCCAATTTACGCAGGGGTAATGAGAGTCATGCCACTCTATTAACTGATCCCACCAAGTTCATCTACCAACATGAGAGCCTCACAATCCACCAAAAGTCTCAATACTTCCTCAAGGTCTCGAATATAAACTCATCAAGCCATCTGTTCTCTATACTTGTATCCTCAAATTGGTCTTCCCTATGGCATCGTTAGTTTGGTGCTATCTCAGGATGATAATGTGCTAGTTCACTATGTCCACTAGTCCCATAGTGGACCCAGGGTTGTGCAAGGTTACGGAGGCTTAACTGATGCTTTTGCAATCCTTTGGGTTAAGCACATGGTTAAGGATTCGAGCTGGGGTATCTCGTGGAGTATCGAAGGGTCTAGGGATGGGTTTCCAGTCTGGAGGATTAACCATAACTCTACGGGGTTGCATTTGGTCGAGGAGGTTGTAGCAAAAGTCCGTAGTGCTAGTTGGTTCCAAAGTAGAATCCTTAGTGTACCTTGTCTTGCCGGCCTTTAGCTGAGGAGAGAGAGAGAGAGAGAGAGAGAGAGAGATGAGAGGGAAAAGTAGCATAGAGGAGGGTGATGCCTAAAGGGGGTTCTATAGTGCAAGTGCAAACAACAAGTGCCAAAAGGGCCAAACACAAGCATTAAAATAAGTAAGGTGATATAGTCACGTAATTGTTGCCAAGGGCAAAAAGGGCGACTGATATCAAAACACAAACAAATAAAAACAAGCAACACACAATCATGGTTCTATTCGAACCATCACACGGACTCGACTGCGCATAGGGGGTACATGACTCATCCTACCCTAGGGGTTCTCGGATTTAGTAGTCGTGCTTTGCTTTGTGCCTCGTGCAGTCTTCTGGGTTTTCCTCAGGTGTCTCTATGTCTCCTGTAGTTGTTTGATGAAATGATCCAGGTTGAGCCTAAAGAGTCTTCAATAACTTCTCGCATGTTGAAGTGATGGGGTGAAGGTGGCTCCTCGTAGCTGGCATTGACTTGGTCTCCTTTTGTCTTCTTAATCATGACGATCCCTCTTGCCTTCTAAGGCGTCGAGTGTACCAGGTAGGCAATCCTTTATGTAGTGACACTAACAACGCATAGTAGAGGTCCAATCTGCCGGACACATTGTTGCCAGTATCATCACCGAGAGCGGGGGATGAAGAGAACCGTTTTCCTGCTCACTATAGTGAGGCAGACCAAATGGCGAGGTTCTCATCCACCGGTGGTTGCCGTCACAACAATGATAAGGGCAGGGTTGCTCTACTAGTGATGTATATCATGATCTTGCATATCCTATGCCTTGGTCATCATAGGCCAAGGTTGCATAATCCTGGGGCAATGTCACCATCTTATGGGTCTTCGTGTCCTCATTCCTCGAGGATGTATCTTCTATTGGTATCGTCTTGTTGTGGTGTCGCCAACCTTGTGTTCAGAAGGTGTGGGTGAATGTCTGACAAGGCATCTTCCTTCTAGATTATCCTCGAAGATTACAAGGAATCCAGTGGTTAGGGGCATAAGAATTCTATCGACCAAAAGTTTTGAAGGGGAAGAGATCAATAAGGAAAGTATACCTTAGTTTTTGAAAAACTGAGAAGAGAAGAGAAGTATAGATAGTTTTGAAAACTAGTGTCGGTGTCAAAACCGGCGGATCTCGGGTAGGGGGTCCCGAACTGTGCGTCTAGGCGGATGGTAACAGGAGACAAGGGACACGATGTTTTTACCCAGGTTCGGGCCCTCTCGATGGAGGTAAAACCCTACTCCTGCTTGATTGATATTGATGATATGGGTAGTACAAGAGTGGATCTACCACGAGATCAAGGAGGCTAAACCCTAGAAGCTAGCCTATGGTATGATTGTTGTAATAGTTGTTCGTCCTACGGACTAAAACCCTCCGGTTTATATAGACACCGGAGAGGGCTAGGGTTACACAGAGTCAGTTACAATGATAGGAGATCTACATATCCATATCGCCAAGCTTGCCTTCCACACCAAGGAAAGTCCCATCCGGACACGGGACGAAGTCTTCAATCTTGTATCTCCATAGTCTTGGAGTCCGGCCGATGATGATAGTCCGGCTATCCGGACACCCCCTAGTCCAGACTCCTCAAGAGCCCTCGAACCAAGCTTCAATGACGATGAGTCCGCACGATATTGTTCGGCATTGCAAGGCGGGTTCCTCCTTCAAATAATTCATAGAAGATTGTGAACACCAGGATAGTGTCCGCTCGCAAAATAAATTCCACATACCACCGTAGAGAGAATAATATGTACACAAGTTCAATCATTGACGATTTTGTGGCCTGATGTCACACCACCACCAAGCCTTTACTTGAATCGCTTTTATTATACCACCTCGGTAGCGTTTAGCGAAGCGGTTTACTTGGCACGCCTTGTCGAGCAGAGATCATGTTCCCTTATTCCGGATTCCCATCAATACGGACGTGGGTAACCCAACCGCGCCATTGATTGTGGCGCTTGGGAGATAAGCGAGTTTTACCGGGCGGTGGGGACGATAGTCTTCGCCCCGCCCATATATAAGGGATAAGGATCTGCCTTTTTACCCACGCCTTCTTCCTCCTTTGCTCATCCATTCTCAAGACTTTCGCCCAAAGGTGCCAAGTCCGCACATCTCATCTCAACCTTCTCCAGCCATGTCCGGAGCGGAGGCAGGATGGCCTCCTCCGTACGGAGGGCACATCAAGAAGCTGCTGGCGCGGATACCTATCCAGCGACATCAAGACCGGCCGCCCGACGAGGGGCAGCTCATCCCCACCCCAGTGCCTCATGAGAGGGTCGATTCCTTCCCCACTTCCTCCGCAGACTGGGATTCCCACTTCATCCCTTCGTCCGGGGGCTCATGTACTACTACGGCCTGGACTTCCACGATCTGGCGCCAAACTTCATCCTCAACATCTCGGTGTTTATCGTCGTGTGCGAGGCCTTCCTCTGCATCCAGCCCCACTTCGGCTTGTGGCTAAAAACCTTCAATGTCAAGCCGAAGGTGGTGAAGGGCGTCCAAGCGGAGTGCGGAGGCGCCATGGTGGGCAAAATGCCCAATGTCATCTGGCTCGAGGGTGCCTTCATGGAGTCTGTCAAAGGGTGGCAATCGGGGCGGTTCTACATCACCGAGCCGCGTGACCCTAAATGGGCAGCGGCCCCCGAGTTCAGATCTGGTATCCCCATGCAGCTCACCTCTTGGAAAGAGAAGGGCTTGCTATGGGGTAGTTTGGAGGAGCTGATAGGACTCCAGTCCTGTCTCCAGACCCTGGTGAACAAGAAGCTTAAGCTTGTCAACATGATCCAGGTCATGCTCGTCCGCCAGATTCTCCCCTGCCAGCAGCGGGCCTTCAATTTGTGGGAGTTCGATCCGCACAAGACGGACCACTGAGCGGGCTCTTCGACACGACGTACGAAGCTGCCTGGAGGGTGCTGTTCAAGGGCGGAGAAGCCCCTGCATCCACAACTGAAGATCGCGGATTCAGCACCAAGCGCCTGGCCGGCGAGGTAAGCTTTGTTATCCTTTACGGGACACTTATTTCTTTCATAGTTTGACTCTATGTGGGATCTGAAACTCCCAATGCTTTTAACAGGACTGGCAGAGGACGTCCGGACAGGTTAACTGCCCAGCTCCCCTTCCTGAAGACCCAGCGGACACCCGTTTTACGGGGCTGCTGGTTCCGGCCCTTTATGTGGTGCCGGAGAGGAAGGCCAAGAAAAAGGCCACGGGAACCCGAAGGAGTTCCCGGCGTCAGGTGGTATCGGACTCATTGTCCGATGGCTCCGAGGCGGACTCCTCCCCCGAAGACGAGGAGCAGAAAGAGGACTCTCCCCAGGAGGGGGGAGAGAAGAAGAGGAAGGCTTCCCCAACGATGAAGGCCGAAGGGTCCAAGAGGGGAAGGACCCTTCCTCCGGACAGCTCTGCCAACGCCAACGACGGCGACGAGGGGTGGCCCTCAAGGGCCAAGGCCCCGGCGATATCGTAAGTATCCGGATTCCTAAATGATTTATAATTTCTCTTTTTTGCCACATGGTGTCCTTCTAATGCCGCATACAACCTGTAGTCCGGCCGAGGATGATTTTCGCCGCTTGAGCGGGTCCTGGCTCCGCCGGATGTGGATTCCATTCGACCGCCCACCCTCGTGACGCCGAGGACGCCGAGGTGGGATCCAGAGGGGACCCGCCAGAGGGGAAGCTCCGGAGGTGCCACAGGCACCTTCGGACTCCGCACCGAACCCGCAGTGGTTCCGAGTTCGGCAGCGCCCTTCGTAAGAAGGGCAAGACCATGACACCGGCAGCCTCTGTCCAACCGAAGGCGCCGGACAACTTGTTGGAGGCGCTCAACGGCGCTTCCATCGAGGAAGAACACCACACTATCATGAGTGCGGTGATTCAGAAGGTTCAGCTCGCCAAGAGTGGGCTGACCGAAGCATGTAGCAGCCTTCTAACACGCTTTGAGGTAAGAAATTTTAAAATATGTAATGTGATACCGCATAGACAGTAGCCCCTGATGCTCGGTTCGGTGTTCGGAAAGAAAAACCGGACTGAGGATCTAAAAAGATATACGCAGGAGTTATAAAAATTATGTCAATATGGGTTTGCAGCTGCGCGCTTGACCTCCGCCAAGACCGATCATGGAGGTCGATGCTTTGAAGCAGAACCTCGAGCGGTCCGAGAATGAGCTCGGCCTTGCCAGAAAGCAGCTCGAGGACAAAGAAGGTGAGTTACACCGTATTAAATTTGTACCTTACAGAAAAGGATTTTGGTTTCAAGAGAAATAACAAGGATAACGTGGTCACTGCAGGGGCCACGAACGAGGTGGCGACCCTGAAGGAGGCCGTGTCCGCGGCCGAGCGTAATGCGGCTGCAGAACGTTCGGAGCGAGAGAAGCAGGAGGCGCGGGTGGCGAAGGTGCGGCAAGAGCTCCAGGCTCTCATGAAAAAGCATGAGAGTTTGGAGCGCGACTCGAAGACTCGAGAGTCCGAGCTTGCCTCGGCTCTTGAGAGTGCCAAAGCCGCTAAGGCCGAGGCCCATAAGGCCCTCCAGGAGATTGAGGCGGTGAAGAAGATTGCGGCGGGTAAGGCATTTTTCATGCAAAGCAAGCATGTTAAAGTGAATTACCTGTTACTTACCCGAATTTGGAGCTCTCCAGGAGCATTTGCAGATCTTCCTTGCAGCGTGTCCGATGCTGCTGCATTCTGCCGGGCCGAGGAGGGGAGCTCAACGGAGAAGGTCTTGGTCTCAAGATATCGAGGCCGGACATCCGTGCTTTTAGCGACCACCAAGCAGCTGGTCGAGCTCCACAAGGTAGCCGAGCAAGCCATAAGGGCCTCATAGTCCGGCTATGGCTCAAGAGGCCATGCCCAGGAGCTACTTTGCATGGTGCGCGGCTGGTGGATGCGTGTCCCGGGTGGAAGTTATCAAGTGCTCCGCTTTGCATTGAAGGTGCCCGCTGGCCCTTGCCCGCGCAAAGGTGCTTTGGGCAGGCTGGATGTTGAGAAGCTTCGACGGACGCGCCACGGCAGCAAGGAGTATCGCACGCTGAAATGTATTATAAGAGTGTCTCAAGGGTGCCCGCAAGATTGCGGACGAGTACTCCAAAGATGTAATATTTGAGTAGACTCGCAATGTGTTATCCTATGCGCTGAAAACTTTTGTTCATATGCACTAAGCAACACTTATTAATTTAAAATATTACCTTCAGGCGGCCGCTTATCAAATCGAGAGATGGCAAGTCGTCGGCTTCAGCCCCCATGCCACGAAAGTGTGGGGTGTTGGGATAAACTTGAGCGCTCTTGTTCCCATATTTGGGTCCATCTAGGAGGCGTTCTACACGACCGAACAAGGCAACCAGACTTATAATGCTTGAACACTCTCACTTAGCCATAGAATTCTATAATTTTAAATTTCGGCGAAGCCCCTAGTGTTCGGAAGACCGAGTTCGGGGCGCTATCCACGCCTGGGCGGACAAAGCTGGTTCCTTGCTCTAAGCGGCATAAGTCTTTAGGGACTCGAAAAGACCTCTCGAACAGCGACCAGCTCTCGCCTTATCATGACGGTCAGTTTTAGCTTTCTCCATCGAGGCGCCGCCCAGCTCAACCGGGCGCAATCGCAGTTGGTTCTCCCGTGCTACCTTAGCCGATAAAACGGAATGTAAGGTACCAAAACATGGGAGCAGGCAAACCCAACTATTGACCAAAGACATGATTCGAGCCGATGCATATAGTGCTATAAGTTCGGGTGCCGACTTGTGAAAGTGTTGGACTTATCACACCCTAATGCGGGGAACATAAGCCCCTGGTGTATTCAGCCGTACCAAAGTGTACGGATGCAAAACGTCATGAATGAACATATATGTAAGAAAGGAATGCAATTACAAGCGAAAAGTGATGCATTGTTTATTCAAGGAATTCTGCCATGAGTGCAAAATGATACAAATAGTGCGGAAAGCAAGGGATTGGACTATTAGACATGTCTCCCTCCAGGGGTAGGCTGCGGAATGGTGTATTAAACAGATTTAATGCTCATAATGGAGACCACCTGAGTATTCGTCATAGCCTTTCTCCTTCCCTGGCTATTGCGTCCTGAGTTCGGCAGATCCACTGCCGTACAGGGCCTCTGGTGAACGGAGTCATGTGGATAAATAAAAAATAATTAAAAAGGAAAAGAAAAAGATTGACACACTTGGGAGCCCCTGGTGTGGTTGAGCCGCACTCTGGGCCTGTCGTGGTCGTGCCCCTCCCCCTATGCCCATGGTACCTCCAGAGCGTAATGATGTACGCAAAGGGCTAGTCTTGCAATCATGCAAGGGCTGCGGTTGGGGCCGCATTGCTACGCGTGCTCGGAACGTGCCAGGTGGTCTTGATGTATGTTACTCCGGGCGCGTTTGGCCATGTCCGGTCGTTTAATGGCCGGACTCGAAAATTGCCTTAAGAGGCTGCTCTGTAATTCTGCCGCAAGAGCCGCTGTGTGTTCCTCCGTTCGGAGGGAGCGTTTAGTGTTTCCGTTGACCGTGATGACTCCACGAGGGCCTGGCATCTTGAGCTTAAGGTATGCATAATGCGGCACTGCGTTGAACTTTGCAAACGCGGTTCGTCCGAGCAGAGCATGATAGCCACTGCGGAACGGGACTATGTCGGAGATTAACCTCGCTCGAAATTATCCGGGATCCAAGACCACTTCAGTGTGACCGAGCTCGCATAATTGGCCTCTACACTGGTATGACGCCTTTAAAGGTCGCCTTTGTAGGTTTAATCCTTGAGGGTCTATGCCCATCTTGGCGACCGTATCCCGTAAAGCAGGTTCAAGTTGCCGCCGCCATCCATCAGGACTCTTGTGAGGTGAAATCACGACAATTGGGTCTAAAACCATCGCGCGAATCCGCCATGGCGGATATTGGTAGGGTGGTCCGTCGATCGAAAGTGATGGGGCAAGAGGACCATGGATTGAACTGGGCGATCGCTCCATCGCATATACGTCCCTAAGTGCGCTTCCGCTCCCTCTTGGGTATGTGGGTTATGATATCATCTTTACCGTCCGCACTTGTGGGGAAAACCCTTCATCCTCTCTATCGCTCGGGCGGTCGGGTCTCTTCCTCGTCATCGCTATGCAGCCCCTTGTCATTGTTTTCAGCAATTAACTTGCCTGCCTGTTTGAACACCCAACAATCCCTGTTGGTGTGGTTAGCTGGTTTTTCAGGGGTGCCATGTATCTGGCAAGAGCGGTCGAGTATTCGGTCCAAATTGGACGGACCCGGAGTAGTTCGTTTAAATGGCTTTTTCCGTTGACCGGGTTTAGAGCCTCTGAATCCGGCATTGACTGCCGTATCCTCAGTGTTATCGCCGTTAACACGGCGTTTGTTTTTGTTACGACGCGACCTGCCATTGCGGTCCTTGTTATCCGGACTGCCAGAATTTTTGCTGAGGTTGTTACTGCGAGCTAGCCAGCTGTCCTCCCCCGCACAGAAGCGGGTCATGAGTGATGTGAGGGCTGCCATGGATTTCGGCTTTTCCTGTCCTAGGTGTCGGGCCAGCCACTCGTCGCGGATGTTATGTTTGAAGGCTGCGAGGGCCTCTGCATCCGGGCAGTCGATGATTTGATTTTTCTTTGTTAGGAACCATGTCCAGAACTGTCTGGCCGATTTGTCTGGCTGCTGAATTATGTGGCTTAGGTCATCGGCGTCTGGTGGTCGCACATATGTGCCCTGGAAGTTATCGAGGAATGCGGCTTCCAGGTCCTCCCAACACCCAATTGACTCTGCTGGCAAGCTGTTAAGCCAATGCTGAGTTGGTCCTTTAAGCTTGAGTGGGAGATACTTGATGGCGTGGAGATCGTCACCGCGGGCCATATGGATATGAAGAAGATAATCTTCGATCCAAACCGCGGGGTCTGTTGTGCCGTCGTAGGACTCAATGTTCATGGGTTTAAGCCCTTCAGGGATTTGATGATCCATTACTTCATCTGTGAAGCATAGTGGGTGTGCGGTGCCTCTTTACTGGGCAATATCACGACGTAGCTCAAGAGAGCTTTGTCTGCTGTGTTCGGCCCGGCCGGAGTTTCTGTATCCGGCGCGACGGAAGTCGTCGTGGATCGTGGGGCGCCCATGTGATCCGTAGATGGATCTTGATTGTTTTGCCTTGTCCTCCAATATATCCCGCAAGTCCGGCGCATTCCCCCATGGCTTCGCGCTTTTCGAGCGGTGCCGGGGTACGGTTCTGGTGGAGGGCCTAGATGCCTCTCTGTCGCGCGCCACGAGGTGGTCGGTCCGCCAGACAGTAATCTTGGTGATGAAAGTTTATATGCCTCCTCCTCTAATCGAGGGAGCAACTTGCGTTTTGGTAGCTTTTGGAGGCGTTAATTCATGCTCTTGCCGCAAGGACCTCGGTCCATCCGTCGGCCGCCAGGTCTTGATCAGCTCAAGTCGTTGCTGCTTTTTCTTTAGGCTGTTTGCCGTGCCCATTAGCCTGCGTTTAAGCGCTCTTGTTCGACGGGATCCTCGGGCACGCGAATTCTTAAATCATTGAGGCTTGCCTCGTCTCCGGAGGGAGGCATGTAATTGTCATCCTCTATCTCCTCGTCTGTCATTGTCTCTTGAGGGTTGGCTTCTCCGTCCTCCTGTCTTGAATCTTCTTTGGAGGGGTTGTCTTCGCACTCTACGGGTGTTATTATCTTCGGTGCCGGAATCTCCATTCTTGCTGTGGCGGGATTTAGAGCGGCGCCGCTGACGTCGGCGCATGGGCTGTTTCTTAGAGGAATCTGCCTTCGCTGCTTCTTCGCCGTTGCCATCCTTTGGAATGTCCACCATGTATATGTCGTATGACGAGGTGGTCTCCCAGTGCCCTATAGGCGCTGGTTCTTGGTAAATCTCAAAGATCGCCGTCCATACCATCGATGTCTTCGAGTCGTAGTCTAGCATGTCGGTTAGATCGTCGGCGGTGGCTACAAAGTGGGTGGTGGGTGGATTTGAATTTCTTCGTCGTCCGCATCTCAACCATCCCGCCGCATCCGCCAGGCTCTCCTAATAACGAGAGATACTTTAGCGAATTCAGGATGTCGCCAAAGGGTGAGTGCCGAAAGATGTCCGCAGCGGTGAACTCCATGATCGGCGCCCAATCGGATTCGATTAGCGGGCGCAGGAGGTTGAGTCCGGCAAGGAGTCCGCACCTCGAGTCACGAGCTTTGCAAAGCAAGGTCGATATTCGCCCATCGCCGTAGAAGTTGCAGCCCCCAAGGCGGTGTCCAGCCACCTGTCCTCGTCCGCACGGTCGGCTCGAACTATGGGTCGAGCGACTCATGTGCGGCCTCTGTGGTACTTGTCCGGTGGCGAGCTAAATCGGCGATCATGACAGCGCTGGGCGCTTCGGTATGGCTCGAATCCATCAAGATCAAGTCTCCGCGGATATCAGCCGTGAAGTTTAGGCTTCAAACTGACCGACGGCCAGGGGCGTAGCTTCGATCTGCTCTAGATGGCTGCTTAATTGGCCCGATGCAAAGCCGCCGAACACGAAGATCTGTCCGGGAGAAAAGTCTCACCGGATCTGTGTTGTTGTCGATTGAAGAAGCCATCAAGCCTATCGGTGACGCGACGGAGGAACTCTCAATGAAAGCACCAATGTCGGTGTCAAAACCGGCGGATCTCGGGTAGGGGTCCCGAATCATGCGTCTAGGCGGATGGTAACAGGAGACAAGGGACACGATGTTTTTACCTGTGTTCGGGCCCTCTCGATGGAGATAAAACCCTACTCCTTCTTGATTGATATTGATGATATGGGTAGTACAAGAGTGGATCTACCACGAGATCAAGGAGGCTAAACCCTAGAAGCTAGCCTATGGTATGATTGTTGTAATGGTTGTTCGTCCCCACGGACTAAAACCCTCCGGTTTATATAGACACCGGAGAGGGCTAGGGTTACACAGTCGGTTACAATGGTAGGAGATCTACATATCCAGTCGCCAAGCTTGCCTTCCACGCCAAGGAAAGTCCCATCCGGGACACGGACGAAGTCTTCAATCTTGTATCTTCATAGTCTTGGAGTCCGGCCAATGATGATAGTCCGGCTATCCGGACACCCCCTAGTCCAGGACTCCCTCAACTAGTAATAGTTTTGGAAATAGTTTTATCCTAACTAACGACCATGCTAACTAAGGCTTCTCTGATCAATACTGGCTCGATACCAGCTCTATAAGGACCCCGACTCATAAGTCGTGATCACCGAATGCTGCGTGTACAATGATCCGTAGATCAATGCTCACTTGAACACCGAAGTTGAATAACCGAGTCTTACATCCATACATGGCGTCTTACATAAATTATGACAATTATGGTCAAGTCTTGAGTATAACATTGCAGCGGAAATCTTCGTCAATAACTTGGACCCATGCCATCTGCCTTAACCCTACAAGCATTCTGACTGGGAAAGCATCCTAGCTCGCACGATCGTCACCAAAGAACTCTTCAATATATCTTGTCTTTCATGCCTGGCCAATAAAATAACCAGTGGCAAGCCAATGAGTACTTTGAATGTACTCGCAAGCAACCCAAGGGTGATAACAGAATAATTATGCAAGGCACTTCTACTAAATTGGCATTCTTGCAGAAAGCTAGTTTTTCTCATGCAAGTATGATCAACATTTGTCAAGGACACGAACGTGTCTACAACAAGCATCAGGAGGTTATAGACATTATCATCGAAAAGGAGTTGTGAACAATTCGTGCTCAAGCTCATCGTGACTTCCTCACGAATCACATCATCATATTTACCAAACTGTGTTGTTTGTCAGAAACATATGGACATAGTCTAAGCAGCACCACCCAACTGTCCTTTACCGTGGACACGGCTATTCGAATAGTTTGACACTCTGCAGAGGTTGCGCACTTTACCCACAAGATCCGGGAAGCTTTCGTGTCATCCATGATCCGCGATACCTCAAGTACCCGGGGTAAGCACCCGATCACTATCTTTCCCTAGACGACACTAACATGGAGTCCACTCGATTGGTAGTAACCCCCGTGCCTAACATTTCACATCATAAAGTTGTGGAGCCTCACTCCCATATTCATCACATACCACAAGCACGGGGTACCAACGGTGTGTCCGGTGCCCTGTGAAAACAGTCATGGTCGCCCTACCTGGCACAACCCCGTCCTGAGAGAGCGCACCAACAACTCTCCCGTCACTAGTAATGCGGGCTCCAAGCTAGTATCGGCCTAGGTAATCAATAATGCCCTTTCCCATATAAGGGTAGAGTGGTTGCGCATGTAAGGTTGGGACAGTCGACAAATCTTAAATCTAATCCGTCTTTGTAAACAACACTTTTATCAAACCTCGGTACACTACTTCTCCACCAAGTAGTGACCTAGTTCATCATCATCTTCCAGGGGCATCAGTGGCACCCACTGGGCTGTTTGCAAGTATGTCAAACCACACTTGTTTCTTTCCATGCATAACCCTGACCCACTTTGCATAGCCATCTCCTATAGCATATTTCTACAACCCACCAACACAACTCTAGCAGGGGTAGAGTCATCAACAATGCAAGTATCAATGGAGTATGCAATGGAGGCAAGCCTAGCAAGGTTGCCATTCAAAGTATATCATGCACTCAGTGAAGCAACGAAAATGCTATTATGATGTAAAATGGTTCATCATGGTCAAAGGGCTGCTTGCCTGGTTCATCAAAATCTACAAATCTTCTGGTCCTTCTCCAAGTATTTCGTCTACTTCGCCAACTAACGTTGGAAACAATTATAGTAAGCAACACAACAAGGCAGAAAATAAAAGTGCTCTAAAAATATTAATTTCACTTTTCTAGGACTCCTCTAGTTATATGAAAAATAACCAGAGTGGTTTCATTGGAATTGGATCAGTGGTTATTTCTGAACATTTCAATATGACGGAAACAAGGGATTTAATGGATCTGCAAGTTTTCTACAGAATGCCTTTTTATAAAAATGAGTAAAAGTACCCATTAAATCAGGCATGATTTTAGAAACATTTATAAATTGGTTTCACTGGATTTGGAGTTGAAATGAATAGAATATGAATTTTTGAAGTGGACTTATGTGGATAAATGACCTTTTTAAAGGGTCCAGTGAAAACCAAGAACAACAAAAATGTCCACTATGGCCCACTAAATAGAACATGAATTATGGAGCTAGTAGAAATTTGAATCATCAAATTTGGAGGTAATATGAATATTTGGGAGATTTTTACAAGTTTCTGGAAAAAGAAAAAGAAAAAGGAAAAGGGGTTTTATCCTTATCACTGCACAAAGGGAGATAGCAATGGGCCGCCCGATGGCTCACCTGCTTGTGATTGGCGGCGACGTCGGCGCATTTCTCCCGGCCCGTCTCCACTTAAGCGGCGGGCCCAGCCACTGGGTCGACGCTGCTGAGGCCCACTGTCGGGTTCATCCCCAACCTCCCGCTCGAACCGAGCAGAGGCAAGGGGCAGCGTCAGCGGCGGCTTGCCGGCGCCACAGGGCGTCTCCAGCGATGCTCTGCCCACCGGCATGCCTAGGGGTCGTCTGCGCCCAACCGTGGGTGGCTGTCGCCAGGCACGGGCTGAGCAGGTGTTGGCGCGGCGACGGGCGGCGGTGATGGTGGGCACGGCACTACAGCCACCGGGAGGAGTAACCGGAGTGCAGGGGAGCTTCGGGGGGTCGGGGAAGATGGATTGAGACGCATAGGTGGAGGGGACGGTGATCAAGCGTTGTGAGTTTAGCCCGGTGCCAGCGGCGGCTCTCCGGCCATGGAGGGCTATGGAGGGCACGAGGAGGGGAGTGGGATGGTCCAGGGGCGCAAGGAAGGGGGAGAGAGCCAAAGGGGTAGAGAGGGGGCCCGGGGTGGCCTTAAGTAGCCGACCCGTGGCTCACCGTGGGCGCGGCGCACGGGTGGCCGTGGTAACGGCTCGGGCGGCAAGGGGAGAGAGCGAGGGGTTGTCTGTGGTGCTCGTGGGGGTGGAGTAGGGCGGCGGGAAGAGAGAGAGGGAGCGGGGACGGTCAGAGGCATCGCGCGTGTGAGGCTGCCCATTGGAGCCCTCGGGCGGCCGGTGCGCGTGCGAGAGGAGGCAGCAGGAGGAAGAGAGAGGAGGGGGCCAGCACGGTGGCGTGTTGAGGACGTCGAGGCACCTCGACTGGCGTGAGGGTGAGGCTCGAGGTGGACGGGAGCGCGGTGTCAACGGTCGAGTGCTATGCCAGACGCTCCAGAGCGCGCAAATGGCCGGCATCCGCGGCTTTTCCACGCGCACTCGTGCGTCCACTTGTGTCAAAGGCATGCGGGAGGAATAAATAAGGAGGGAGGAGGCCTTGGATGCTCTGAAACTTGCCAGGAGTGAGAGAGAGGTGAGAAAATGGAAGGAAAGCTGCTGTCCAGAGAGGGAAAATGGGTCTCTGCCCCCCTTAATCATTGCTCCTTGGGCACCCAAGCATGCAGGAGGTTGAGGGAGGGCAGATGAGGCTGTGGGAAAAGGTTGAGCTCATGGAGATTAGTGGAAATGGACAAAACATCATTTTAGATTTCTACCAGAAGGTGTTTGATGGAGGTTTGGGCAAGCAAATGGACTTCCCTTGTCATGAGGCTTGATAGGGTCAAATGGTATGAGAAATCAAGTGGTTCCACCAAGATTGAATTCATTTGGGCAAAGTTGCCAATGCAACTTTTGTAAACCCTAGAAATCAACAGAAATGGACTTTCCAAGATTGAGTCACGCAAATCTGTTCTCATTGGTGCACCACTTGGTGTTGTGTCATCATTTGAGTTTCTGAACATGTCCACAAAAGTTGAGATCAAAAGGAGAAAGTTGCAAATGTAGAGTTGTTCAAATTTGGTTCTAGACAGGAAGGGTTTTGGGGCACTTTGATCAAGATAACATTTTCTCCAACTTGTCCCATTTGGTCTAGATGAATTATTAGACCATTTGAGCACGTTCACAAGGTTTGAGAACATTTGGACATGTTTGGCAATGTAAAGTTGCTCAAACTTCAAAATGGACAGAAATGGTTTTGAGGGGATTTCATGGGGTTATACTATTCTCCATGACATGATACTTGTCAAGATCATCAAAAATGTTGTCCTATACCTAATAGGAGTCAAACATACACTTTGAAAGATTTTTCATACCCCAAATCAAGTACTTGCGGTGCAAACCTCAATTCAGGGGTTTTTGGAAAACTAAATTTAGAGAATACTTTTTGGCCAAATTATTTTGTAAGAAAATTCTATAATGTACTATACACTGCATGATCATTGGTTCAAGAGTTTGGAGCAAGCAGAAGGAGTACAAGAGTTGGAGGATTTATTTGATTTTTAGAGCACTAGCAAACAACAGACAAAAATCACGTCAAGCAAAGACCAAAACACTCAAAAGTTTTTGTCAAACCACAATTTATCATGATTTATTAGCTTAAGTGTTGTGGCATGAAAATCAGGGTGTGACACGGAGTCCGAGGAAGAAGACGGAGCCGATGGCGGCGTTGTAGGGGCTCCCGCGGGGCGTGGCTTGGTGAGGAGGAAGAGGGGTCGAGGCGGATCCTCTGACCGCATCGGTGAGGCGAGGCAGTGGCTGTGGCCACGGCGGTGATTGTCGGCATCGACAGCTGCACTCAGCTGCCACGCGTAAGAGAAATAGAGGAGGGGGGAGGAGCGAGGGAGAGCGCGAGGGGGTTCCAGGGGCATGTGTGGCGCCGCGAGAGGCAACCAGAGAGAGGAGGAGGCAGCCAGGCAGGGAGGAGGTGGCCTGCGTGTGGCTGCGTGCGCCGGGCACATGCCCTTGCCTACGGGCACGAGGAGGAAGGGGACAGAGGGGGATGCGGTGGCGGGCTGGGCCGGTCGAGCCGGCCAGGTGAGCGCCAGGTAAGTTTCTTCTCTCTCTATCTATCTATCTCTCTCTCTCTCTCTCTCTCTCTCTCTCTCTCTCTCTCTCTCTCTCTTTATTTCTGTTTTTTTCTATTTTCTGTGATCTTTAGGGCTTTATTAAAAATACTAAGACTAGCTCAAAAATCATGAAACTTGCTCAAGCCCACTTCTTGGAATATATCCAACAGCAAGCACTTAAGTTTATGATTATTTGGGCATTTAAAATATTTACTAGCATTTGAATGCCCAACTTCAAATATCATATGATTTAACCCAGTGACCTTAGGATGCCCTAGAAATTTGTGCACCATTTTTGTCAGAGGTTTAAGACCAAAGCAAAGATGATGAACATTTTAGATTGGCATTTTAGGTTCATTGGAAATGATTGTTTTGTAAACCCTAGTTGGTTTAGAGGGGTGCTGGGGGTTCTGTCTTCCCCACTTCAAGATTCTGAGAAAATTTAAACATGATGCAACAACAGATGCTAGCTCTAGACAAACCAGAGCTAGGGATGTGACAGCAAGGTTTTAATCATACCTTTGTGATGGCCTCTCAGTCCTGACCGCCTTCCTTTTGAGCCTACCCAGCTTCGGTGCCCCTTGTTGACAAGTCACCGTGGGTTCGGCACGGCACCCCGATGGCCTTCCTTGTAAGACGCAATATATGTGCGGTGGGTAAGATGCAAAGAAGGGATCCTTCTCGGAAGTTGGGGCTCCGGTTTTACTTACATGCAATGTAGGGAGTAGGCCAGGGTAATCGGCTATGATGGCCACCAAGGCACCATTACAGCTTAGCTGATAGAACGTCCTGTCAGCAAGCTCAACAAATACGTCCGGATCTTCTTTGAGTCCGGGGTCGAGGGCCCGGTCGGGGTCCTCTGGCTGTGGAGACGGGCTGTGGACCTCCCTCATAGCTTTTCGCAGTTCCTGTGAATTAGCAAGGTAAATATTTATGATAAAGAATGCGGAAAGGACTAGAGTAAAAGATAGCAGCTCACCTAGCTTGGGGGGTTGTACATGGAGAATCCATCCCGTGGCTTAATACGGATGAACTCCTCTTCTTCTCCTTTGTACAAATCGGACAGTATCTTCACCAGAGCGGCGGCAGAGTCCGGATGTTTATGGCCGCGGCGGGTGGCACCGTCTTCTCCATTGAAGTGCTTCATGGGTTTCCCCCGATACTGAAGTGGCTGCACCCCCCGCATTATACATATTGACATAACCTCGATTATTGTCAGTCCTGATTTGGCCAGCGTTTTTATCCTGCCCATCAGGTAAAGGACCTCTCTGTTATCTTCCTCCTGGGGGCTCCGGGGGCGCCAGCTGTGGCATTTCTTCAATGGGGCATTTGCAAACTTAGGAAGGCCCATCCGAATAGGGTCCGGAAGGGGGACGTCCTCCGTGTAAAACCACTCCGAAGGCTAGTCTTCGGATGTCTTCTTCGAAGTACCGGACAGGTATCCGGTCCCGGCGATGCGCCATATTTCGGCTCCACCCAATTGATATATTGACCCCTCCTGAGTGTGGGGTACGAGGCAGAATAGCCTCTTCCATAGCTCGAAATGAGCTTCGCAGCCCAGAAACAACTCGCAAAAGGCGACGTAGCCGGCTATGTGTAATATGGAGGCGGGAGTGCAGTTATGCAGCTAGAGGCCATAGTACTCCAGGAGCCCGCGGAGGAACGGATGGATTGGAAATCTGAGTCCCCTCAGAAAGTAAGGGACAAGGCATACCCGCTCCCCCCTGGATGGGTTGGGAAAACTCTCCGCTTGCTCCCCGCTGTTGTAAGTGGCTAGTCCGGCTCACACGGGGACCATGCACGCAGGCGGGAGAAACCCCTGGGTCTGCAACTCTACCAATCGGCTGTGGGGAACGGAACACTTCGCCCAATCGCCTGGCTTAGTGGTACGGGAGCGAGAGGAGGAGCTGCGACGGTCGGCCATGATGGGATGGTCTTTTCCGGGCGCACTCTGATGGATACTCACCGGGAGAGGATGGTGTGATTTGGATATGAGGATCCCCGTCTCTTTAAATAGACGATTTACTTACATGGTCAGGGTGGAAAATGTAAAAATGCCCCGACTTCTTGCATTCGCTCGACACGTGGAGACTGCCATTATTAAGGCACAGAAGTTGAGGAGCGCAACATTAATGGGAAGCCGGACACTGCTCATCACAACAGGTACTCAGGGATTTTGGAGAAGAACCCGCCTCGCAATACCGAAGACAATTTGCGTGCCGGACTCATCGTCATTGAAGCCTGGTTCAGGGGCTACTGAGGGAGTCCTGGATTAGGGGGTCCTCGGACAGCCGGACTATATACTTTGGCCGGACTGTTGGACTATGAAGATACAAGATTGAAGACTTCGTCCCGTGTCGTGGTGATACTCTCCTTTGCATGGAAGGCAAGCTTGGCAATTCGGATATGTAGATCTCCTTCTCTGTAACCGACTCTATGTAACCCTAGCCTCCTCTGGTGTCTATATAAACCGGAGGGTTTAGTCCGTAGGACAACAACAATCAGAATCATAGGCTAGCTTCTAGGGTTTAGCCTCTACAATCTCGTGGTAGATCAACTCTTGTAATACTCATATCATCAAGATCAATCAAGTAGGAAGTAGGGTATTACCTCCATCAAGAGGGCCCGAACCTGGGTAAACACTGTGTCCCCCGCTTCCTGTTACCATTAGCCTTAGACGCACAGTTCGGGACCCCCTACCCGAGATCCACCGGTTTTGACACTGACACTGGGGCCAAAGGTAATACTTCGGCCGCCCAAGGTCCGGGGTGTGCGACCCCTACAGGGAACAACAAAAGTCCTGGATTATTAGATGTCCAAGGGACGCCAGAAGCATTGATGGACATTTTGCAACCTGCCTCCGTCTCAGAGGAACATCGTACCTTGATGGGTACGGTGTTAGAAAGAGTTCGGTCCATGAAAAGCGGATTTAGTGAAGCCTTTTCTAGCCTACTAAGAGGCTTCGAGGTACATAGTGTAATTTCGATTATATTGTAAGTGCGAAATACACCTATGTATAGATAGTACCCCTGAGACTCTGGTTTACATCCAAAGGAATGCGATCAGAGGATCAAAAATATATGCCCAGGAAATGATATGACTAATTAAAACACAGGTTGTTACGTCCGTGGGGACTGCTCAAGCTATCGAGGTAGCACATTTGAGGCAGAAAGTTGATGTGGCGGATGATGATATCACGCTTATGAACAGGCTGCTCGACGAGGGGCAAGGTATGTCTCTGGGGCACTCAATACATGCTAGTATTGTGAAATGAGCGTGATACTGAAAATTTGTATATGCATAACTGCAGATAGTGCCGCCGCAATGGAGACCCTTCGGGTGGAACTGTCGGATTTCGGGTTCCGGCAGACCCTTGAGGTTCGAACTCTGGGGTGCACGTGGAGATTCAACCCTCTGCCTGCCTATTCCTCGCCGAATCGCTAGGATCTAAGCTACCAAACAGAACAACACAAGAGACACAAGATTTATACTGGTTCAGGCCACCATTGTGGTGTAGTACCCTACTCAAGTGTGTGGTCTGGTGGATTGCCTCTTGGGATGATGATGAACAATACAAGGAAGAACAGCCTCGCGAGGGTCTGTTCTTGGCTGGTGTGACGAACTGCTAGGAGGAGTTCAATCACTGTATCTACTGGTTTCTTAGTGAGGATCCCAATTGCTAGGTCAAGTCTCTCCTCTTCTACCCTGGGGGTGGCTAGTCCTATTTATAGGCAAAGGCCCTGGGCCTCTTCCCAAATATCGAGCGGGAAGGGCGCCAACAATTGGCCATTTTGAAGGGGAACAGCGGGTACACTTATCCTGACCAAAGTTGGTCCTCGCCTGTCAAAGGCTCTCGTGGTGACGCCTGCTTGGGCTCCACAATGACTTCTCCCCTGCCGTTGGGCTGGTCTTGGTCTTGTTGCACCGAAATGGATGCCTTTGCTTGATGCTCCCGCCTGCGCTTGCTACCTTTGCACCAAAGAGGAAAGGAGGACACTGCGCGGGCTGGCGCCCGACTGGCGCCCTTGGTCGTCATGGCATGCGTCATGGGCACCTCGCGAGGTACCCCGCCTTGAACTCTCCGCCTACTCGCGAGCCCACCTGATGAGGCTGTGCCTGAGGGAGCTCCTTGTCGTCCGCCCCGCGAGGCTTGGCCCCTCGCAAGGGTCTTGAGCTTGTGTTGATGAAGACGGGCTGTGCTAGGCCTCCTTTGAGCCACGCCGCAGGCCGCAGGCAGGCAAGTGTGGGGACCCGCGTTCCCAGAACGCTGATAGTAGCCCCCGGGCCCACGGAGCGCCCGAACTTGGCTGAGTAGAGAGGTGAAAGGGCAAGCGCGAAGCGTCGCAGGCCCTAACAGCCTGTGGCCTTGGGCGCCGCGTGGCGGTTGATTGGACGTGGGCGGCACTGTTCCCCCACGCTTCCTTATTTTATGCCTTGCTAGGCGGACTCGCTGCCGCACACGGCCGCTCCCTTTCGCCGCTTGAGCGCTCTCGCCCTTTCTCCTCTCAAACTCCAGCTTCTGCATCCAATCCAATCTCGAACCTTCCCCTTCCCTTTCCTGCCGTCATGGCTCTGCCGAGGAAGGGAAGAGGGAAGAAGCCCATGCCGCCGCCTCGCTCATCGTCGTCGGCGGCCACCGCCGTCGATCGGCGGTCATAATCAATCAAGAAGGCACAGGCAAGGTCAGCTCGCCCAGCCACCATCTTCAACGAAAAGGGAGGACGACGGCCTGGCCCGCCTCACTTCTCCGCTGATAGGATTCCCACCGTGGTCTCGTGCCGCCGACGCCTACGTAGTGAACAGTTCCCCTTTTACGATTTCTTCAACGCCGTGCTTTCCCATTATCAGATCCATATGATGCATCTGGGTCCTGAATCCATCACCCTTCTCGCGGTTTTTGCTTTCGTTTGCGTGGCAATGATGGGCATCATTCCTTCGGTTGCCTTGCTGTGCCGCTTCTTCTCTCTGCGCCTTGCCGATCCCACCCAATGTTCAGGGTGTGTGAGCTTCGTCGCTGCCCCTGAGACAGTGGCTTCTGGGATTGACTTCACTCTTCCTCCGCCCGCACCTGGGTTTCGCGAGCGGTAGTTGTATGTGGACGTAGGGGTGCCCATCCCCCTGCTGACGGAGCCATCTTCGCCTGCTGTCCTCAACTCTGGCTGGGGCCAGGAGACGCTCATGAGCCCCCGGCTCGCCTTCGTCTGGCGTCGCTTCGAGTTCTTGAAGGAGCTCGGCGTGACAGCGCCCAAGGTGGTGAAGGAGTTCTTGCTACGCCGCGTCGCCCCTCTCCAACGCCATTCTCATCGGATGTGGGCCTTCAGTGGCCGTGGGGATCGTATGCGGCTCCAGGAAGAGGACCTGACGCCTGAAGCGCTGCGGAAGGTGCTCTTGGTCTTGACTGGGGATCCTTCACCCGGTGGCATTCGGCAAGGGGAGGCCTTGCTGTACCTCTGCTCGAATAGAGATGACTTCGTGGGCCAGATGCGCATTTTCGACGAATGGGGGCCGCGCCCTGCTGGCCTCCAAGGGCCTCGCGAGAACCCAGTGGTGGTGGTCGCCCTCGCAGCCGGCCAAGGCGACTCTTCCTGAAGTGGTGGAGCAGAGAGGCATGAGCCTCGGGAGGCCAGGGTGCCCCGCTGAGGCGACAGTACTGGGCGGCACTCATGAGGGAGCAGCCCCTGATACCCGTGCTGTCGTAGCTGGAGGTGGCGAGCGGCCGCCCGCAGTGCCTGCGGCTGAGGCCCCCGAGGCCCTAGTTGCTCTTCTTGGTGATGCGACCGGCGGCGCGCATCAGGTGAACACCCCCGACGCGGGTCGCCTCGGTGCTCCCTCTTCATCGCAGGCTGACCCCTGCGCTCAACTCTTGGGTTGCTTCCGAGTGGACTTTGAGGCCCTCCGGAAGAGGAGGGAAGCCCTGGGCGATGATTACCCTTGCCGCCTGCTGAAGCGTAGGAAGTACTTCGCCATCGATGAGTAAGCCTTCTCCCTTCCCTGTTCCTGATTCTTCCATTGCTTGTTCTGATCCTTGCTCTGCAGGGCCCTTCCTTCCGAGCTCACGGGGGCGGATGAGGAGCCATCCCCCTCGCCTCCGCCGTCTTCGATCGTTCCGACCAGCCGGGCCCTTGTGGTGAGGCCGGTTGGTGAGACGAACCATCCCGAGGTGCTACGCGGCCCTGCGCTCCCCGCGGTCTTCCTTCGCGAGCCTTCTCGTGGCATAGCCAGCCTGCCGTGGGCTTCTCACCTGGTGGTGGACCGTGATTGGTTGGGGTACTCCCTGCGCTCTTCACCTGGAGATGGACTGGCTCTAGGTCGGGCTTCTGGCAGGGCGTGCCCGGTCGCCTCAAGGGAGCTAGCCCCCAGCCCCCTGCCTGGAAGGGGAGTGCTGATCCGCGCCCCATGGCGCTCGCTTGGGGCGGATGATGGTGTGGAAGACATACTCGAGCGCGCCCGGGAGCGTCGCGCTCTTCGCCAAGGGTTTCTCCAGAGGGCGGCTGACGCGGTGAGCCTGCTTGGTGAAGAGCTTGCTGATGAGGACGCGTGCCTTGAGGCCGAGGGCATGCGCCTGGTGGCAGAGAGGCGCGAGCTGGAGGCGGCTGTCACCGTCACGCGCCGCCAGCGCGACCTCGACGATGAGGAGGCCAAGGCGTCGCTGGTGGCCTCTCGGGAGGCCCATTCCCGGGCTGTCGAAGAGGCCCGGGAAGCTGACCGGCGGCGAGAGGCCACGGAGGAGCAGGCGCGGGAACTCCTGGCCCGGTGCCGCTCACTGGAGGAGCAGGTGGAGCTGCGCGAGGCGGCCCTTGCATCGATGAAGGTGGCCTCCGGCGACCCAGCGGAGCTCCAGAAGCGTGAGGTAGCGCTAACGCTGGAAGCCGCCGAACGCGCACGCGAGTATGAGCGCCTGGAGACAAGGAAGCGCTGGGTGACACGGGCGGAGGACGATGTCGCTGCGCGGGAAGCCCGTGTCTCGGAGGAGGTCGGACGTCGGGTGGCGACGGCGCGCCTGAACCTCGAGCGCGAGTTCAAGGAGAGGCTGGAGTTGGTCCGGACCGAGGCCGAAGGTAGGACCACCGTCTTGAGGACCAAGCTGGAGGAAGCGACGCGGCGGGATGATGCCTTGCGGGCCGCACTCGAGGCGGCGCAGGGGGAGTCAACTACTTCCCATGCCGAAGTGCTTCTTCTTCGCCAACAGGTGGTTGACGCTGAGGCCGTCGCCCGTAAGAATGCGGACGAGATGCGTCAGCGGCGGCTCTCGGAACACGAGCATGCCCCCATGCTCACCACGCTTCGGGAGAGGGCCAACACGGCCTTAGGTAACATTCGCGAGGCGGCCGCCGGCGAGCCGCGTGCTATTAACTCACGCCGCAACCTTCGTTCTTCACTGACATCATGACGCAGCTGGAGGCGCGGTCGGTCCGTGCCAACAGGTTGGTGGAGGAGAGGAGCCGAGCCCTGCTCGGGCGCGCCTTTTCCAGCTTCTTCAGCCATCTCCGGAACATGGATCCTCACTTCAACTTTGATGCCGCCATCGCCCCAGTCCCCCAGGCCGTCAGAGACGACCTGGCGTACTGGGTAGAGGACAACGTGGACGCCCTTGTCAGGGCCTTCGCTTCAAATGATGATGGCATGATCGTGGCCGCCGACGAGGGTGGCGTGGTGAACGGCCCTGACGCCGCCGACGACAACGCAAAGGGCGATGTCGAGGCTAGCGACGCCAGCGACGGTTCGGGTGGATTTATCCGACTGATAGCGTGTTGCTCCTGTTTCCTTACCCTGCGTGAATAGAACTCAGGCTTTTGTCCTGATGGTTGTGAGAGCATTTTGGGAGGGGGTGCCCCTCATGTAAAACCAATGTTTAAGCGCACTAGTTAATGCTACATCGCCCATAGGCCCGTGCCAAGTGGTTGGCTGGGTGACAAGCCGGCTGGTTAGTTTACCTTTGTCCCGCGCGGGTCCTGAGATAATTTGTGGGAGGCTGTGGTGCCTCGAATGCCTCCTGATCGAATCCGTAGGATCTGCAGTGAAAAACCTCCTGAGGGGATAGGACGGCGGCAGTCTGGGCTGCACGCAAGTTAGGCCAGGAGGCTCACGAGGGGAGGCAGCTGAGGCGAGGTTGTAACCGAAACGCGAGAGATTGCTCGAACAAGACTAAGCACCCCTTCCCCAACACACGCAAATCTCAAATTCGAGTTCAACTTAAATCCAGCAGGGGAAAGCAACAACCAAGGGAAAAGCAATGAAATCAAACAAAAGGCCGCGTCCGGCACCTAGTCTAGTCTTGGACGTCTTCTCACTAGCGCGGAGCTAAGTGCTGCCACTGGGCGTGGGAGGGAGCCCCAGGGCCTGAGGCCGGCACCCCTGAGACTCCGGGGCGTGTACAGCCCCACTCATTATTATGTGAGAGTGTCACGGGCGGCGAAGCTTCACGCACCTTGGCCTTCTTCACAGTACCGCCTTGCTTCATATCGCCAGACGAGGCCCCGCCTTGCGCCACACTCTAGTGCCATCAACGACGACCGAAAACCAGGACGCCGCCGATGGGGTAGAGCGGTCGCCAGCGGTTCCCCCGACGACCACGGGTCCTCTGCCAGGGGCAGGCCCAGAGGCACCTCCCCATCGGAGGGCCTACCTCCTGGGAACGCCTCGCTTCGAACACCGTGGTGGTGATGTCAAATCTCGGCCCCTCTCCTGCAGCCCCTGACGCCCTCCTCCTGAGGGGTAAGAGATTGATGGAGCGGGGCAATTGCTCGCTGTGGCGACCTGCACCTCCTGCGACCCATGATTAGTGTATGCCTACTCCTGAGGGATCAATGGTACCCAATAATCGTCGCTTCCAGCGTGGCCGGCGGGGCCGTCCCTGGGTTCCTGGAAGAGCTCAGCTTCTGGCGCCTCGTCCCCCCAGCTTGGGCTGAGGAGCGAGCCTTGTTTGCCCTCGCGCGGGTGCCCTTGATCCATCATGTGGGGCACGTACTCTTCTGGGGCCGTTACCCCAAAGGCTGCGCCATAGGGCTCCGCGTGCCATGCAGCTCTGCTTGACGTGCCAACCTGGTGATGGTAGTGTGGCGGCCCATGGGCGTCGTGGGTCGCAACGAGTCCTTCCTTTGGCGGGAGCGGTCGGTCTTGCCGCCGACCTGCCTCAGGCCGACACCTTGGTGTTGGAGTAGCCTTGAGCCAGCGGTTGCACGTGGAGCCCCAGCTGGCCGCCTGGGCCCGAGATGGGAGCTGAGTGTGAAGGGTGAGCCTCGAGGCGGCGGCCAGAGCTCCGCCACCCGCTCAAAGAAGACGTCGCGGCCGCCTTCCATCAGCTCAGACCGCGGCAGCTCTCGGGCCACCGCGAAGCGCGCCCTTGAGTTCCTTTGCCCGGCGGGTGTACGACGCCGTACACGGCGTGGTTGGAGGCCCTTGCTGCCGACCGCGTCTACCGCGGTGTTAGAGCTGTCGAGGCCTGTCCGCGTCGCCCACGGCCCGCAGCGCCCTACGGACCGCGAGCTGCCTGGGGCATGGGGTCGCCCGGGGTGAGCGGCTCTGCGCGGGCGGGCCAAGCCGCCCAGGGATCAGGGTTGCCCGCCTGGTCACCGGACATGGTGATGATGATGCGACGGGACGCGAAGCGGCAGAAGGCGGATCCCGGCGCACCCCTACCTGGCGCGCCAAATGTCGGATTTCGGGTTCCGGCAGACCCTCGAGGTTCGAACTCTGGGGTGCGCGCGGAGATTCATCCCTCTGCCTGCCTGTTCCTCGCCGAATCGCTAGGATCTAAGCTACCAAATAGAACAACATAAGAGACACAAGATTTATACTGGTTCAGGACACCATTGTGGTGTAATACCCTACTCCAGTGTGTGGTGTGGTGGATTCCCTCTTGGGCTGATGATGAACAATACAAGGAAGAACAGCCTCGCGAGGGTCTGTTCTTGGTTGGTGCGACGAACTGCTAGGAGGAGTTCAATCGCTCTATCTACTGGTTTCTTGGTGAGGATCCCAATTGCTAGGTCAAGTCTCTCCTCTTCTACCCTGGGGGTGGCTAGTCCTATTTATAGGCAAAGGCCCTGGGCCTCTTCCCAAATATCGAGCGGGAAGGGCGCCAACAATTGGCCATTTTGATGGGGAACAGCGGGTACACTTATCCTGACCAAAGTTGGTCCTCGCCTGTCAAAGGCTCTGGTGGTGACGCCTGCTTGGGCTCCACAATGACTTCTCCCCTGCCGTTGGGCTGGTCTTGGTCTCGTTGCACCAAAATGGATGCCTTTGCTTGATGCTCCCTCCTGCGCTTGCTCCCTTTGCACCAAAGAGGAAAGGAGGACACTGCGCGGGCTGGCGCCCGACTGGCGCCCTTGGTCGTCATGGCTTGCGTCATGGGCACCTCACGAGGTACCCCACCTTGAACTCTCCGCCTCCTCGCGAGCCCACCTGATGAGGCCATGCCTGAGGGAGCTCCTTGTCGTCCGCCCCGCGAGGCTTGGCCCCTCGCGAGGGTCTTGAGCTTGTGTTGATGAAGATGGGCTGTGCTGGGCCTCCTTTGAGCCACGCCGCAGGCCGCAGGCAGGCAAGTCTGGGGACCCCCGTTCCCAGAACGCCGACAGGAACTTGCCCGGGCCAAGGAGCAAGTGAGGATGAGTAATGCGGGTGCCAGAAAGGCAGCCGCCGAATTGAAAGTAGAGCAGACCACTCGGCGTCAGTGCGAGGAGAGGATGTCTACCATGGCACTTGAGTTGAAGGATACCACTAGCCGATGCCAAGATCTTGAGAGAGATAACAAAGCCAAAGCGGCCAATCTGGACAAGGCCTTACAAGAGGCGAAGGAAGCCCGGTCTGAGTCTAGAGCAGCTCGGGAGGAGATCCGACAAGCTGGGGAGATCGGAGCTGGTAAGACCTTTTTATTGCAAAATAAGTTTGGTGATCCGAAGTATGTGCCGCTGAATCAACGGTGGAGTTCTCCAGATCCCTTTATGGACCTACCAAAGAATGCTGCCGATGTGAATCAGTTTTTCCACGTGCAAGAAGGACATGCGATGGAGAAGCTGTTTTGGTCGCAATTTGACACGGCGAAGCGTCCACTATTGAACGAACAGATGGCCCAATGGGCTGAGCTCCATAGGATGTCCGGCACTGCCATGAAGGACGTCATAGCCCGGCTGTGGCCAACTAAACCCATTCCGGATAGTTATTTCGGTTTGGTGTGGTAGCTTATTAATGCAATGCCACATATTGACGCTGTGAAGCGGTCTATGTGCATAGAAGGTGCACAGATGGCCCTTGCCCATGTCAAGATATATTGGGCGAAGATGACGGCCACCAATATTGTGGCGCAGAGTCCACCCAAAGGCAAGGACCTTAACATGCCAGAACATTACTTTGAAGATGTCCTAGAGGGTGCCCGCTTAATAGAGGGTTAGTGCTCGAAAAATATTATGTTCGAGTAAAGTGTATCAAAATTGTAATAACAATATTATGATATATTTAAGGCTATGATTTTATACTTTTTGCCGAAAATCTTAGTGCCTCCTGTGCGGCCGTTTTTATATATATATATATATACAATCTGAAAGTTTGCAGTCATCGGCTTCAGCCCCCTTGCGTATAACACTGGGGTGTTCGGAAAAGCACTTGATCACACTTGACCCAACGTCTTGGTCCGTTAAGGAGGTGTTAGTGTGGCGAACTAGGCAATCAGAAAATAGAGATTTAACGCTTTCACTTAGCCAGAGGAGTTTGACGGTGGGGCTACTATATAGCCCCTAGTATGTCCGCAGTTATCCGAATATGGTGCGTTTACATACATCACCAGAGTAACGGTCCTTCGTTTAATACTGAGGGAGTCGCGAAGATTCTGATGAGTCATCGAGTGGTTGACCAGCTCTCGCCGCATCATGACAGTCAGTTTTCAGCTTTCTTTACTGAGGTGCTCATCCAGGCCAGCCGGTATACAATCGCAGTAGTTCTCCCTTTACTACCCTAGCTGATATAGCGGAACATAAGGTAGTAAGCACAGGAGCCTGGCAACCCAACTATTGACCAAAGACATGATTTGGAGCTGATGCATATAAGGCCAAACTCGCGAAGCCGAACACTCCCTATAGGTGTTCGGACTTTACAATATACACCGGGCTGAATACAGCCCCTGGTGATAGACCCATGGTATCAAGGCACATGTGGCAATCCGACGTGGGGGAAGAGCGCGGGTGGTGAGAGCATAAATCTCAAAACACAGTACAAACCGGGCTGCTTTTATAACATCCACTTTAGTACGGCGAGCCGTATGTTTACAGATGATGCCGGTATCTTTCCTGGACATTTTATATGCCAGGAAAGTATAAAACAACAAGAGGTAAAAACGGTTTACACAGGGTCTTAATCTAAAAAAGAAACCTTAATGCAGGGCGCTGCTGCACGTCTGCGCCTTTGTCTCCGTTGTGAAGTGTCCTTGAAGGGTATAGTATGATGGCCATCTGTAAAACAAAGGAAAAAGAAAAAACTAGGTAGAAGAATCTGGTGTGGCCATAAGTAGAGCTGGTTCATTGTGATGAACCGTGAAGGATAACTTCTAGGGTCCGAATAGGGTCAAGCCGAACTATGGACCTTTTGTGTGCAGAGTGCCCCCAATGCCGCCCAAGGAATTTTGAGTATATCTCTTTATGAGGCAGTCGATGAGGGTGTAGATGCTAATCGAGCTCAGGTTTATCTAGGCTACCGCACTGAGGTGTGCATCGGACACATTTAGTTGTGTCTGCGGTCTTAACGACTGATGAGCTGTTCGGCTTGAATAGGCCGTTTTGTGCTTCAACTGCTAGAGCCGCCATGTATTCCTCTGTGTGAAGAAAGCGCTCCATATTTCCACTGACCGTAATGACGCCACGAGGTCCAGGCATTTTGAGTTTTAGATAAGCATAATGTGGGACTGCATTAAAACGGGCGAAGGCCGTTCTTCCGAGTAGTGCATGATAGCCGCTTTGGAACAGAGCAATGTCGAAGACTAGTTCTTTGCTTCGAAAGTTGTCCAGAGAGCCGAATACAACATCCAATGCTAGAGAGCCCGTCCGGCGGGCTTCCACGCCCTATATAACACCTTTAAAGGTAGTGCTTCTTGGCTTAATTCTTGACGGGTCTATCCCCATCTTGCGGACAAGGTCCTGATATATCAGCTTGAGACTGCTGTCGCCATCCATGTGGACTCAAGTGAGGTGGTATCCATCGATTATTGGGTCGAGCACTAAGGCAGCTGAACCTCTGTGACGGATACTAGTCGGGTGATCCCTGCGATCAAAGATGATCGGACAGGCCGACCATGGGTTGAACTTGGGGGCGACGGGCTCAACGGCATAGACATCGCGGAGTGCGCGCTTGCGCTCCCACTTTGGGATATGAGTGACATAGATCATGTTCACTATTTTGATCTCTGGTGGGAATTTCTTCTGTCCCCCCGTGTTTGGCTAGCAAGGTTCATCCTCGTCTTCACTCTGAGGTCCCTTCCCTTTGTGTTCGGTGTTGAGTTTGTCGGCCTACTCGAAGACCCACATTCTCTGTTGGTATGATTAGCTGGTTCATCGGGAGTGTCGTGGATCTGGCAGGGCCTATCTAGGATTTTATCCAGGTTAGATGGACTATCCTTGTTGCCTTTAAATGGCTTCTTCCGTTGACCGGGTCTTGAGCCCCTGAATCCGGCATTTACCACTGTATTGTTTGGGCTTTCTTCATTGTTCCGATGTTTGTTTCTATTGCGTCGTAGTTTTCCATTGCCATCCCTGACCTCAGAGGTGCCGGGATTGCTGGTGCTACTACGGGCTAACCAGCTGTCTTCGCCCGCGCAAAAGCGGGGCACGAGTGTAGTTAAGGTGTCCATTGTCCTTGGCTTTTCCTGACCGAGGTGTCTGGCTAGCCATTCGTCCCAGACACTGTGTTTGAAGGCCGCCAAGGCTTCAGCGTTCGGACAATCGACAATTTGGTTCTTCTTAGTGAGAAACATGTTCCAAAGCTTATGGGCTGATTCTCCGGGTTGTTGGATTATGTGACTTAGATTGTCTGCATCCGGAGGCCGGACATAGGTCCCTTGGAAATTGGCCCGGAAAGCGTCCTCAAGTTCTTCCCAGCTTCCGATGGAGTTTTCGGGGAGGCTTTTCAGCCAGTGTCGGGCTGGTCCTTTTAGCTTGAGTTGTAAATATTTAATGGCGTGGAGATCATCTCCGCGAGCCATGTGGATGTGAAGAATAAAGTCTTCTATCCAAACCACGAGGTCCATCGCTTCATCGCATGCCTCGATGTTTACAGGTTTGAACCCTTCTGGAAAATCGTCTTCCAACACCTCATCGGTGAATCACAGGGGGTGTACAGCATCGTTGTATCTGGCTGTGTCGTGGATTGGGTCCGACGGTTGTAGTGTTCGGTATTGGTTCCAAACTGGTAAATGGCCGGCATGTTTTGTTTCATAATGGTGATCCCGTGTGGGAGCACATTCCCTGGATCCATAGATGGACCTAGTTTTGCCAGCTTTTTTGTCCAGGTCCTCACGTAAATCATGTTTCTGGTCCTACGCCGCAGCCTTCCTTCCTTTGCGGGGAGGGGGCGCTGGCTTGTGTACGGCATTGCTAGCCGCTCTGTCACGACCGTGAGGTGGTCAGTCCGGCCAGTCGGCCGTGTTGTTTTTCGGCAGTATAGGTGCGATAGCCTCGTCGTCGAATTCGGGCAGCTGCTTGCCTTTAGGATAGCTCTTTGTTTGGTGATTACCACCGTATTTTTCCTCAGTGTCTAGCACTTCGTTCCATCTGTCATTGAGCATATCCTGTGCGGCTTTAAGTCGTTGCTTCTGCTTCTTCAGGCTCCTTGCAGTGGTGATAAGCCTTTGGTGGAGGCGTTCTTGTTCTAATGGTTCTTTTGGGATGACGAACTCGGCGTCGCCCAGGCTGATCTCCTCTTCAGAGACAGGTTGGTAATTGCTATCTTCAGTGTCGCTGTGGTCGGACAACATCTCCGAACTGTGTTCGCCGTCCTCTCGCACGCTCTGCTCCAACGGTGGGTCTGTGGGGTCTTCGGCTTGGTTCAAATTGCCATCCTCGTCTGTGACAATGTTGTTGTTTTTCTTTTTGCCGGATCGAGGTCGGTGTTGGGGACGCCGGTGTTTAGGAGGTTCATCGATAGGCCTGCTGTTATCGTCGTCGGCCTCATTCTCCTTTGGTGTGTCCACCATGTATATATCGTATGACGATGTAGCTGTCCACTGCCCTAAAGGTGGTGTTTTTGTGCCTGACCTTCTCTAGCATCATCGTCCATACCGTCGATGTCTTTGGAGCCATAATCGAGCGTGTCGGTTAAGTCCTCGATAGTGGCAATGAAGTGGGTGGTGGGTGGGGAACGAAACTCTTCGTCGTCCGCTTCCCACTCCAGCCGGACATAGTTCAGCCAAGAGTCCCCCGACAAGGAGAGGGATTTCAATGAGTTTAACACGTTGCCAAAAGGCAAGTGCTGGAAGATGTCCGTGAAGCTGAACTCTAAGACCGGCACCCAATCAGGTTCGATGGACGCGGATGCACGTGGTCTGGAGCCTATGGCTGCAGACGAGTCCAAGGTTCCGGTAACACAAGCCCAGCCTGATGTTGGGTCTGTGTGAGGATCGAGCGCCGCTGAGTCTGCAGCCTCCGCGACGGGGTTGAGCTTCCCATCTTCAGACGACACAGTCTGCTCCGGCTCTAGGGCCAGGGTGGTCACAGGTGCTATCTCCTGTGTGCGGCCAGATGACAGATCTAGGTCATGTTCATTGTGGTGGACGAGGACAGCTATCATGGGCTCGAATCCGTTGAAGACTAAGTCTCCGCGAATATCAACCACAAAATTATGGCTTCCAAACCTGACCTGATGGCCAGGGGCGTAGCTATCGATCTGCTCTAGATGGCCAAACGAGTTGGCCCGCAGTGCGAAGCCGCTGAATACGAAAATCTATCTGAGGAGGAAGATCTCCCCCTGGACTACATTGTTGTAGGTGATTGATGGAGCCATCAAACCTATCTTCGACGAAACAGCGGAACTCTCAATGAAAGCACCAATGTCGGTGTCAAAACCGGCAGATCTCGTGTAGGGGGTCCTGAACTGTGCGTCTAAGGCTAATGGTAACAGGAGGCGGGGGACACAATGTTTACCAAGGTTCGGGCCCTCTCTATGGAGGTAATACCCTACTTCCTGCTTGATTGATCCTAATGAATATGAGTATTACAAGAGTTGATCTACCACCAGATCGTAATGGCTAAACCCTAGAAGTCTAGCCTATGAGATTATGATGGTTGTGGCTAAACCCTAGAAGTCTGAACCCACCGGTTTATATAGACACCGGGGGGGACTAGGGTTGTACAAAGTCGGTTACAGAGAAAGGAATCTACATATCCGAATCGCCAAGCTTGCCTTCCACGCAAAGGAGAGTCCCATCCGGACACGGGACAAAGTCTTCTATCTTGTATCTTCATAGTCCAACAGTCCGGACAAAATATATAGTCCGGTTGTCCGAGGACCCCTTAGTCCAGGACTCCCTCATCCGTATGCCATCATTAAGAAGCTCGGTGCCCGAGGAACCAACTCCAGCGACTTAATGACGCACCCGGACGCTTGGCCCCACTGGAATGCGCTACTTAAAGCGGCATTGCCCAGCTAACATCCACACCATAGCACATCGTCCTCCTACCTGGCACTACATCCGCCATGACCGCAAGCGCGAACACTCTGCGGAAGAGCTTGTCTTCGGGGATGAGCTCGAAGTCACCGCCCTCACTTAAGTCGCCTCTCGCGACACAATAGCAGCGTAGCCGGGCATGGACATGAACACACAAGCGGTGGCCACGCTGGCGACCGACGACGGGAGCACCATCAGCCACACGTCCTACTTGCCGCCGTCCAACATCCGGCACCGCTGAGGTCGGGGACTCCTCCGAGGATGAGTAGAGCACGGGAGGCGGCAGGGCATGGTGTGACAACTGGCCGGTCTGTATCCCGTGTTCTACTCTTCCTCGCCGGAGACCGCACCTTCACTTCACGGGTCTTGAACCCCACCCCCTGATACGTCTCCATCGTATCTATAATTTTTGATTGTTCCATGCCAATATTATTCAACTTTCATATACTTTTGGCAACTTTTTATACTATTTTTGGGGACTAACATATTGATCCAGTGCCCAGTGCTAGTTCCTATCTGTTGCATGTTTTTTGTTTCGCAGAAACCCAATATCAAATGGAGTCCAAGCCGGATAAATACGGATGGAGATTTTTTTGGAATATTTATGATTTTTGGGAAGTAAAATCAACGCGAAACGGTGTCCTAGGTGGCCACGAGATAGGGGGGTGCGCCCTCCTCCCTGGGCGCGGCCTGGGCTCTCGTGGGCCACCCGTAAGGCGGTTGACTCTCTTCTTTTGGAGCAAGAAAGCTAATTTTATGAGAAAGATCAGGGCGAAAGATTCACCCCAATCGGAGTTACGGATCTCCAGATATAAAGGAAACTGTGAAGGGGTAGAATCTGAGAACGTAGAAACAGAGAGATAGATCCAATCTCGGAGGGCCTCTCGCCCCTCCCACGCCATGGGAGCCAAGGACCAGAGCGGAAACCCTTCTCCCATCTAGGGAGGAGGTCAAGGAAGAATAAGAAGGGGGGCCCTCTCCCCCTTGCTTCCGGTGGCGCCGGAGTGCTGCCGGGGGCCATCATCATCACCGCGATCTTCACCAACAACTTCACCGCCTTCATCACCAACTCTTCCTCCCTCTATGCAGCGGTGTAACCTCTCTCTTACCCGCTGTAATCTCTACTTATACATGGTGCTCAACGCTATATATTATTCCCCAATGATGTATGGCTATCTTATGATGTTTGAGTAGATCCGTTTTGTCCTATGGGTTAATTGATGATCGTGATTGGTTTGAGTTGCATGTTTTATTATTGGTGTTGTCCTATTGTGCCCTCCATGTCGCGCAAGCATGAGGGATTCCCGCTGCAGGGTTTGCAATATGTTTATGATTTGCTTAAGATGGGTTGCATGAGTGACTGAAACACAAACCCGAGTAAGTAGGTTGTTTGCGTATGGGATAAAAGGGGACTTGATACTTTAATGCTATGGTTGTGTTTTACCTTAATGAATCTTTAGTAGTTGCGGACGCTTGCTAGAATTCCAATCATAAGTGCATATGATCCAAGTAGAGAAAGTATGTTAGCTTATGCCTCTCCCTCAAATAGAATTGCAACAATGATTACCGGTCTAGTTATCGATTGCCTTGGACAAATAACTTTCTCGTAACAAAAAGCTCTCTACTAATACTTACTTTATTGCATCTTTATCTAAACAGCCCCTAGTTTATATTTACATGTTCTTTATTATCTTGCAAACCTTTCCTATCACACCTACAAAGTATTTCTAGTTTCATACTTGTTCTAGGTAAAGCGAACGTCAAGCGTGCGTAGAGTTGTATCGGTGGTCGATAGAACTTGAGGGAATATTTATTCTACCTTTAGCTCCTCGTTGGGTTCGACACTCTTACTTATCGAAAACTGTTGCGATCTTGTATACTTGCGGGTTATCAAGACCTTTTTCTGGCGCCGTTGTCGGGGAGTCATAGCGTGGGGTGAATATTCTCGTGTGTGCTTGTTTGCTTTATCACTAAGTAATTTTTATTTGCTGTTCTTAGTTGTTCTCTATCTTTAGTTATGGATATGGAACACAAAATACCAAAAAAATTAGAGGTACTTGCTACTCATGTAGATGAGGTAACTCCTAAAACCCCCGATTCTCATTATGTGAGAGATATTATGTACTACTTTGATAATCCTGAGAAAACCCTATTCAACTTTATAATGGGAGACACGTTGGATCAACGTGAATACTTTAGGGATTATTGCTCGACACAAAAAGGGAAACTATTATGGGATCAATTTATTATGTTGCGTTGGTATGCCTGGAATCTATGCTTGAGATATGATATTACTTGTTTCTCTAGGATGGAGGCTGCACACCTCCCCTTTTCATGCAAATTTAATGATAATGAAACCTTAGTTTCTTATGCTAATGGTATATATGATTACTATGATGTGGAACAAATAGAAGAATTTGTTGCTTTTAAGGCTGCCTATGATATTGAAGCTTTGTTTGAAAAGTATGAAGCTTTTTGTGATGATGGTTATAGGCCGTAAAATCTTGCTATACTTGGATATTGCTATGAAAATTATGAATACAATTACTATATTAATGCTTTTATGAAGAAAGTCAACGCTGTCCAAGAAGAGACTAATATTTTGCAGGAAGCTATGGAAGAAGAAATTGATGAAACAGTGAGCTCATTGGATGAAAAAGATGACGAGGAGAGCGAAGAACAAAAGGAGGAAGAGCGGATTAGCTACCTGTGCCCACCTTCTGATGAGAGTAACCCTCCAACTCACACATTCTTTAATTCCCCTTCGTGCTTACCGAAGGATGATTGCTAAGATCCCTTGAATTTGTTTGAAATATCCCTTTTTGATGATGCTTGCTATGCTTGTGGCCAAGATGCCAATATGAATTATGCTTATGGAGATGAACTTGCTATAGTTCCTTATGTTAAACATGAAATTGTTGCTATTGCACCCATGCATGATAATCCTATTATCTTTTTGAATTCTCCAAACTACACTATATCGGAGAAGTTTGTGCTTACTAAGGGTTATATTGATGGACTGCGTTTTACTACTTTACATGATGATTTTAATAGATATAATATGCATGTGCTTGCTGCTCCTACTTGCAATTATTATGAGAGAGGAACTACATCTCCGCCTCTTTATGTTTCCAACACGATGAAATTGCAAGAAACTGCTTATACTATGCATTGGCCTTTACTTGGTGTGCATAAATTGTTCTTTTATGACATGCCGATGCATAGGAAGAGAGTTAGACTTTGTTGTTGCATGATATATGTTACTTCGTGCTCACTACTAAATTACAAATCATTGTTAATTAAAATTGGTTTTGATATACCTTGGGATCCGGGTGGATCCATTACTTGAGCACTAAATGCCTAGCTTAATGGCTTTAAAGAAAGCGCTGCCAGGGAGACAACCCGGAAGTTTTAGAGAGTAATTTATTTCTGTTGAGTGCTTTCATATAGTTTAAAAACACAAAAATAAAGAGGGGAACCTAAAAACTTTTCAAAAAGGAAAGTGAAAGTGAGAAAGACAAGCATTGTTGAAGTGGGAGCTAGCCTTGGACTTTGTTAATGCTCACGGAAACTTTGTGAATCTTGATTACAGAAAATTTTCAACAAAAATAATTATCCCCTTGTACAATTCCATTGTATTATAAAAATAATGTGCTAAGGTTTGCCTTTAGGATGTTTACAATGCTTGTTGGTTTGTACGGTGCAGGACAGAAACTTTGGCTGTAGTGCGTGATTTTACATTTTTAACTGGAACATCAATTGGTTATGATTCCTTTTGTACTGTCTTTCTGTACAACTTTTTTATTTTTACTAATTTTGGTAGAATTTTTGGGGTACCAGAAGTATGGTGGATGTTCAGATTGCTACATACTGTTCTGTTTTTGACAGATTCTGTTTTTGATGCATAGTTTGCTTGTTTTGATGAATCTATCAATTTATATCAGTGGATTAAGCCATGAAAAAGTTATATTACAGTATAAAAAATGCAAAAAAAATATTAATTGATTTGCAATACTACTTAGAGTGGTGATTTTCTTAATTATACTAACGGATCTTACCGAGTTTTCTGTTGAAGTTTTGTGTGGATGAAGTGTCTAAATGAGGAGGTCTCGATATGAGGAAAAGGAAGAGAGGCAAGAGCTCAAGCTTGGGGATGCCCGAGGCACCCCAAGTAAATATTCAAGGAGACTCAAGCGTCTAAGCTTGGGGATGCCCCGGAAGGCATCCCCTCTTTCTTCAACAAGTATCGGTATGTTTTCGTATTCGTTTCGTTCGTGCATTATGTGCAAGTCTTGGAGCGTCTTTTGAATTTAGTTTTCACTTTTCTTTTATGCACCATGCTGGTATGAGATAGTCCTTGGTTGATTTATAGAATGCTCATTGCACTTCACTTAAATCTTTTGAGTATGGCTTTATAGAATGCTTCATGTGCTTCACTTATATCATTTGAAGTTTGGATTGCCTGTTTCTCTTCACATAGAAAACCGCCATTTGTAGAATGCTCTTTTTCTTCACTTATATTTGTTAGAGCATGGGCATACCTTTTTTAGAAAGAATTAAACTGTCTTGCTTCACTTATATCTATTTAGAGAGATGACAGGAATTGGTCATTCACATGGTTAGTCATAAAATCCTACATAACTTGTAGATCGCTGAATATGATATGTTTGATTCCTTGCAATAGTTTTGCGATATAAAGATGGTGATATTAGAGTCATGCTAGTGGGTGGTTATGGATTGTTGAGACACTTGTGTTGAGGTTTGTGATTCCCGTAGCATGCACGTATGGTGAACCGCTTTGTGATGAAGTTGGAGCACAATTTTATTTATTGATTGTCTTCCTTATGAGTGGCGGTCGGGGACGAGCGATGGTCTTTTCCTACCAATCTATCCCCCTAGGAGCATCCGTGTAGTACTTTGTTTTCAATGGCTTGTAGATTTTTGCAATAAGTATATGAGTTCTTTATGACTAATGTTGAGTCCATGGATTATACGCACTCTCACCCTTCCATCATTGCTAGCCTCTTCGGTACCGTGCATTGCCCTTTCTCACCTTGAGAGTTGGTGCAAACTTCGCCGGTGCATCCAAACCCCGTGATATGATACGCTCTGTCACACATAAACCTCCTTATATCTTCCTCAAAACAGCCACCATACCTACCTATCATGGCATTTCCATAGCCATTCCGAGATATATTGCCATGCAACTTCCATCATCATCATATACATGACTTGAGCATTCATTGTCATATTGCTTTGTATGATCGTAGCTAGCATGATGTTTGTCATTGCTATGCTAGATCATTGCACATCCCGGTACACCGCCGGAAGCATTCATATAGAGTCATATCTTTGTTCTGGATATTGAGTTGTAAGTAAATAAAAGTGTGATGATCATCATTATTAGAGCATTGCCCCAGTGAGGAAGGATGATGGAGACTATGATTCCCCCACAAGTCGGGATGAGACTCCGGACTTGATGAAAAATAAAAGAGGCCAAAGAAGCCCAAATAAAAAAAGGGGCCAAAGAAGCCCACCAAAAATTAAAAAAAAGAAAAAAAAAGAAGAAGGAAAAAAGAGAAAATAAAAAAAATGAGAGAAAAAGAGAGAAGGGGCAATGTTACTATCCTTTTACCACACTTGTGCTTCAGAGTAGCACCATATTCTTCATAGAGAGAGACTACTATGCTTTCCTTTCATATACTAGTGGGAATTTTCATTATAGAACTTAGTTTGTATATTCCGATGATGGGCTTCCTCAAATGCCCGAGGTCTTCATGAGCAAGCAAGTTGGATGCACACCCACTTAGTTTCAGTTTGAGCTTTCATACACTTATAGCTCTAGTGCATCAGTTGCATGGCAATCCCTACTCACTCACATTGATATCTATTGATGGGAATCTCCATAGCCTGTTGATACGCCTAGTTGATGTGAGACTTTCTCCCTTTTTGTCTTCTCCACATAACCTCCACCATCATATTCTATTCCACCTATATTGCTATATCCATGGCTCACTCTCATGTATTGCGTGAAAGTTGAAAAAGTTTGAGATTATTAAACAATGAAACAATTGCTTGGCTTGTCATCGGGGTTGTGCATGATTAAATACTTTGTGTGATGAAGATAGAGCAACAGCCAGACTATATGATTTTGTAGGGATAACTTTCTTTGGCCATGTTGTTTTGAAAAGACATGATTGCTTTATTGGTACGCTCGAAGTATTATTGTTTTCATGTCAAATGATAGACTATTGCTTTGAATCACTCGTGTCTTAATATTCATGCCATGATTAGACATATGATCAAGATTATGCTAGGTAGCATTCCACATCAAAAAATTATCTTTTTTTATTATTTACCTACTCAAGGACGAGCAGGAATTAAGCTTGGGGATGCTGATACGTCTCCGTCGTATCTATAATTTTTGATTGTTCCATGCCAATATTATTCAACTTTCATATACTTTTGGCAACTTTTTATACTATTTTTGGGACTAACATATTGATCCAAAGGCCCAGTGCAGTTCTCATCATTGCATGTTTTTGTTTATGAAACCCAATATCAAATGGAGTCCAAGCGGGATAAAAATGGACGGAGATTTTTTTTCGAATATTTATGATTTTTGGGAAGTAAAATCAACGTGAAACGGTGTCCTGGGTAGCCGCGAGACAGGGGGCGCGGCCTGGGCTCTCATGGGCCACCCGTAAGGCGGTTGATGCTCTTATTTTGGCGCAAGAAAGCTAATTTTATGAGAAAGATCTGGGCGAAAGATTCACCCCAATCGGAGTTACAGATCTCCAGATATAAAGGAAACGGTGAAGGGGTAGAATCTGAGAACGCAGAAACAGAGAGAGAGATAGATCCAATCTCGGAGGGGCTCTCGCCCCTCCCACGCCATGGGAGCCAAGGACCAGAGCAGAAACCCTTCTCCCATCTAGGGAGGAGGTCAAGGAAGAATAAGAAGAACGGGGGCCCTCTCCCCCTTGCTTCCGGTGGTGCCGGAGTGCTGCCGGGGGCCATCATCATCACCGCGATCTTCACCAACAACTTCACCGCCTTCATCACCAACTCTTCCTCCCTCTATGCAGCGGTGTAACCTCTCTCTTACCCGCTGTAATCTCTACTTAAACATGGTGCTCAACGCTATATATTATTCCCCAATGATGTATGGCTATCTTATGATGTTTGAGTAGATCCGTTTTGTCCTATGGGTTAATTGATGATCGTGATTGGTTTGAGTTGCATGTTTTATTATTGGTGCTGTCCTATTGTGACCTCCGTGTCGCGCAAGCGTGAGGGATTCCCGCTGTAGGGTTTGCAATATGTTTATGATTTGCTTATGGTGGGTTGCGTGAGTGACTGAAACACAAACCCGAGTAAGTAGGTTGTTTGCGTATGGGATAAAAGGGGACTTGATACTTGAATGCTATGGTTGGGTTTTACCTTAATGAATCTTTAGTAGTTGTGGACGCTTGCTAGAGTTCCAATCATAAGTGCATATGATCCAAGTAGAGAAAGTATGTTAGCTTATGCCTCTCCCTCAAATAGAATTGCAACAATGATTACCGGTCTAGTTATCGATTGCCTTGGACAAATAACTTTCTCGTAATAAAAAAGCTCTCTATTAATACTTACTTTATTGCATCTTTATCTAAACAGCCCCTAGTTTATATTTACGTGTTCTTTATTATCTTGCAAACCTTTCCTATCACACCTACAAAGTATTTCTAGTTTCATACTTGTTCTACGTAAAGCGAACGTCAAGCGTGCGTAGAGTTGTATCGGTGGTCGATAGAACTTGAGGGAATATTTATTCTACCTTTAGCTCCTCGTTGGGTTCGACACTCTTACTTATCGAAAACTGTTGTGATCCCGTATACTTGTGGGTTATCACCCCCGTACATAGAGATCGCAGATGGAGGACGTCGGTCACCGCCGTAGAATAGGTTTAGGGTCTGGTTTCTTTTATTTGTCTGTCCTATAAAAGTTTGAAATGTAATGAAAATCTACCGTGTTTGCATTAATCTCGGCCGGTGTATATGAACTTTCACAATAATATAGTATATTGTAGGAGTACTAGCAAGATGCCCGTGCATTGCATGGAACATCAAGATCTTCTGGGAGAAAAGGATGAACGAGGGAAGGCCTTATCTGCAAATGTGGAGAGGAGTGCGGGTAAATTGTCATAGTTTCCTTCCTATCCGTTAGATATAGATCGGACGGCCTATATTGCAAGATGACAGGCACACCATCATCACCAACTCTGCTTTTTATTGAACCGAGACAAAGCTAACATGCAAAGTAAATAAACACATAGGGTCTATACATACACAATTTATCTTAGGCTCTCCAATAGTACGTCCACTACACATTCACGCATTTCACATCTTTCTACATCTACGGGAACCTACGAAAGGGTTAACGTAAATTCCCTCTCTCTCTCTCCTCCCTTGATTTTCATGGTGGTGGGCCCCTCCCTCCCCCCAATATACAATCAACAGCTCACACGTTTCACATTACGTTAATTACGTAACTGGGATTACGTAGGTGTAGCATTACTCGTCCTAGAAAACCCAACTAAGCCAACCTCCCAGCATATCACGCGAGAAAAGACCCGGCCGCGCTGTTTTAGTCGGGATTACCAGATTACTAGTAGTAGTATCGATGGATCGCGTGAAGCACCAAGTTTTTTTTTGAAGGGGCGAAGCACCTAGTTTAAAAGGAAAAAAGGCGGTACACTCACAGCACCCCTGTCGTGGTCGCATTGCACCCCACACACGTTCGGTCCTACACACGGCTCACGCAAATGGAACGCGCTTCGGCTTGCCTCTTCACTCACATGTGGGACTGCACTTGGAGAAACCGACCATGCGCCAAACTCCCCCCGCCCACCGTGCGAAAATCCTCCCCCCCCCCCCAAAAAAAAAAATTCCCCCCAAATCCTAAATTCAACCGCCCTTCGGCCAACTAGCCAATAATATTCCCCAAACTCCCTCCCCCCATCCCCCTCCACTCCAATCGCAACTCCAAAGCCGCCCTCCCCGCCGCGCTGATACGTCGGCACCGCGGTTCGTCGAGGGGATGCACGGCGATCCTCTCGCTCCCACAGTGCACTCTCGTAGACTGTCGTCCTCTAGCCGCACCGCCACCGCTGGTGACGTTCTTGTGGAGGCGCACGACAATCAGCGCCGCCACCGCTGGCGACGTTCATGTGGAGACGCACAGCGGTCAGCTTCTCCCACGATACGCGCATTCTAGACTGAGGCCCCGTGCATGTCGGTGTAGTGTTGAACGTTAGCTGATAGACGTTGTTAATCTCACTGTTTGCCGAAGTAGTTTACAGTCAATATGCTCTGCTTAAGAAGCTTCCTTGCCCTGTTTTGCACTCAATCTACTTAGCTGAGATGGCATGCCAAGGCCGATTAGTTGCTAAAATATCCTGCCATATATTTATTGTGACGTAGATTGCCATGGTCTAGTAGCCAATCTGTTAGGTGAAATAGCTGTACACCATTTTATACTCGATCTTTGTTGCTATGATGGCCTTTGATAGTTTGATGGCTGTGTGCTCGGCCTCATTGACTGCTGAAACAGCCTGCCATAATTTAGCACTCAAATCTATTTGCTGAATTACTTTACATATATTTCGTTACTTACATCTGCTCGTCCAAATATCCTGCCATAGCTTTAGGCATCGACCTAGGTATTTTTTTTCTGGACTTAATAAAAAAGCATATATGTTTTTCCTGTAATATCTAGTAGAAGAACTAATTTATATGTCTAACAGATGGACATAACTTGGATAACTTCTGCTCGAAGATTCTCCGCTGCATATGTCGAGGGGGTTGAAAACTTCATGAACTTTATCAGAGCTGAGTACGATGGTCCGAAATCAGATGTGCTCTGCCCGTGTAGCAGTTGTATGAATTCAGTTACAAGACCCCACTCAACTGTGCAAAATCATCTACACTTGTATGGGATGTCGGTCACATATACTAGGTGGGTTCTTCATGGTGAAGCTGTGAACGTCAATGTTATTGACTACATGGAAGCAGCAGATCACCATCTTGATTTGCCTGATGCTCAGGTGGAAGGGGAGGAGGAGGAGGAGGTGGTGGAGCCAGTGAGTTTGAACAACATTGAAACAATGCTACGAAATTCTCGTGCATCCCGTGAACTTTCACCTGCAGAAGAAAAACGGTGGGCCCGCATGTTGGAACAATGCAACGTGGCTGTCACCCCAGGAAATAAGTTGTCAGTATTCTCAGCTATGGTCACCTTGCTTCTGGTGAAGACATCTGAGCGGATGACCAACAAATCATTCGATGTGGTGTTGGCTGTTTTCCACAAATCTTTCCCAGATGTGTCTGAGCTGCCACACACCTATAGTAAAATGAAGAATTTCCTTCGTGCAGTTGGAATTGGATATGATATGATCCATGTTTGTAAGAATAATTGTGTTCTGTTCCGGAAGGATTATGCCAACTTAAGTGAATGCCCGAAATGCAAATCATCAAGATGGAAAGATGGCGATGTTGTGAAGAGGACTCCTCATAATGTTCTGAGACATTTTCCAATTATACCAAGATTGCAGAGGTTGTTTCATGATGCTGAAACAAGAGAGGATGTACTATGGCAATCTAGGCACCAGGAGTACAGAGATCAGAATGTAATGAGCCATCCATCTCATGGTAGTGAGTGGAAAAGCTTCAATCATAAACACAAAAAGTTTGTTGCTGACCCAAGAAACATTAGACTTGGCTTAGCTTCAGACGGATTTAACCCATTTGGCCACCAGAGCACCACATATAGCATGTGGCCAGTGCTTGTTATCCCTTACAACATGCCTCCAAATGTCTGCACCAAAGAATCAAACTACATGATGGCCTTGCTCATCCCAGGTCCAAAAAGTCCTGGAAAGGATTTTGATTTGTTCATGGAGCCTCTTGTGGAGGAACTTCAACAGCTATGGAGGGGTGTTCTCACTGGAGACCTATATAGCAGCCCGCCAGCTTATTTCTTTCTACGTGCTATTATAATTTGGTGCATCCATGATTATCCGGCTTTGGGCACTATGTCAGGGCGAACGACACATGGTTACAATGCACGTGTTCGCTATGACAGGAATCCGTTGTCATACGCAATACTTAGCAAGATCTGTTACATTGGACACCACCGTTTCCTTGCCAAGGACAGGCCGCATCCTAGAAAATACCAAAGACATGTGTTCAATGCAAAGCATGAAAACGGTGATGCGCCAAAGAGGCTCACCGCCGATGAGTTGCAAGTGGAATTAGAGAAGGTCAGGCATATTACACCAGGAAACCATCCTGGTAATGGTAGAGGGAAAAGGAAGCATGGTAGGGTAAGAGAGATTATTGTTTACTCCGCAGTCCACTTTGTGGGACTGGAGTATTGGAAAGATTTGGATCTGCGGCATAATCTTGATGTGATGCACATCGAGAAAAATATATGTGACAAAGATTATCGACACACTTCTTAATATTGAAGGCAAGACGAAAGATACCTTAAAATCTAGGATTGATTTGACACACGGGTATCAGACATGATTTGCAGGTGCAAGATGAAGGTAAACCACGGGATATGGCACCAGCTGTATACGTCTTGGACAAGGTAAAAAGAAAAGAATTCCGCGAGGTCCTGTCACGTGTGAGATTCCCACATGGATTTGCTTCCAACCCTGATAGGAGAGTCAGTGCATATGGAAACAAGGTACAAGGGTTGAAAACTCATGACTGCCACATCATACTTCAAAGGGTTTTACCTATTATCCTTAGAGGATTGGGCCGCCCTGACTTATATGGAGCAGTTGTAGAGTTGGGACAATTCTTCAAGGAACTTTGCAGTAGAAATATCAGGATAGATGCTTTGGAGCGTCTTAGAGACAAGATACCAACTATCCTATGAGACCTTGAGAAGATATATCCTCCAGCCTTCTTTGATGTGATGGTGCATTTGGCTATTCATCTACCTGATGAGGCACTACTTAGAGGTCCAGTACAGCATGGCTGGATGTACCCTATTGAAAGGCGGCTAGGCACTTTCAAGGGCTATGTTAGGAACAGAGCTAGACCCGAGGGTTCCATTGCAGAGGCCTACATTGCTCTGAAGCGTTGACATTACGCTCAAAATACATTGAAAGAGCCGATCGACTTAGCAAAGAGGTGGGTGAAGACAATCCCGGCTCAATGTTTTCTATTATTCTGCTCGAAGTTCTGAGGAAGAGTCGACAAGGGACAAACCTAAAGATTTGGACAAAATGTTTTGGTATGTATTGAATAATTGTCCTGAGATACTACCTTATATCAAGTAAGTGCTAAGTACTGCAGCTTATACATCATAATCTACTAAACTTGCAGCACATTCTTATATATTTAGATGTTTGACGCGATCACTATGTTGTGCAACATCTACAAAAAGGAGTTAATGCCGCAAAATCCAAGAAACATTGACAAACTGGTTAAGGCAGGATTTGCGAAATGGTTCAAGAGCCACGTAAGCTTTTGAATTGCACTATCAGTGTTTTTTAATATGTTGAGTACATAAGATGATCAGCTTGTCTAATTTCTAACCATAGGTTAAGAAGATGCGGGGGGATGGGCAGGTAGTTGATGATGCCCTTTACTCACTAGCAATGGGTCCTGATACTCGGGTAAGACATTATGAATCTTGCGTTGTTGGAGATGTGCGCTACAACACCCTTGCACAAGACGAAGGCGGGAAGACACAAAACAGTGCCATCATGAGCACGGATACGTATGACAAAGAGACAACTGAGATGTATGCTAACATAACAGACATTGTTTAGTTACACTATAAATCCAATTTTGAGGATCATTGGTGTGTGGTTCTGTTGTGCTGTCATTGGTATAACATGTTTTCCAGGATCACAAAACCCAGAGCTGATGATTATTTCAAATCCATCAATGTCAAGGCGGCATACCAGACCAACGAGCCTTTTATTTTAGCAAATCAAGGAACACAAATATTTTTCTTGGAAGACACATTTGCACATAGTGATGACTGGAGAGTATTGCAAAGGTTTGAGCAGAGAAATTCGTTTAATGAAGTTGCACAACAAGATGATGCTTACACTGCTCCTGATGTACAAGATAACACAGATGTTCCTAATATCTTTGAGAACCATCATGTCAATGACGCCGACGAAAAGATTGCCTGTCGTGCTATGGACATACAAGAGTTGGCCAAGAAGAAGCCAACGTTCGAGGACGTTGAGGACGAAGAAGAAGATGACACCGTGGGGAATTATGATTCAGACTGATACACATGGCGAAGATGTTGACGCTGCTGCTGCGGATGATGATTACATTGCTTTTGTCGTATTTGCCTGTCAGAAGACGGTTTTTATCTACTATGTGAAATTGTGTTTGCTATGACAACTGAAACCTGATGAACATGTTGTTTAGTATTTTGCTGTGAGAACATCACTTGTTATGTATGCTGATTTGTGTTTGGTGATTGTATGACGACTAAAACATGATGACATTGTTGTTTAGTTGTACTCATTTGGCTGTGAAACTTGATTTTGATGACATAGTTTGCAATTGGACAACAATTTGCTCGACGTCTTCAAATGAGGACAAAGCTGACCCGACAAGGCCTCTGCTAATTTATTTATTTATTACCAAAAGGGCCTCTACTATTTATTTATTTATGAGCAAAAGGGGATACCCCCTGATTTCCGTTAATAGAAATCATTAGATGTTCACAACACTATGCCCAGCCTGCTACACAGGTTTCATTCATTACTAGTTTTAGCAAAGTGCTCATGTCATAGCCACTGAATACATCACAAGTGCAACATACACTACAAATAAAGAGATAATCATCCTACAGAGCACATCGATTTTGCCCATTATCTTCACAAGCTCTTTCATCTCCTCATTGCTATCAAGGTCGTTCAGCAGCTGTTGCTTGGCCATGATCAAAGGAACAAAGATCTTTAACCTTCGCTGCATCTTCCTCTTACGTCGTTCCTTGATTATTTGTCCAACACCCAAACCTCGCTGGTATTGGAATTCCTCGGCTAACCAAATAATCAGCGTAGTTGCATTCCCCACATCAAGAACTTCCCGTAAATACAAATCACACGAATCTTCCCTTTTACGCACGAATCAAATTGGAAGATCATCAACCAAACTATTAAAAAATCAGCAACTGAAAGCAGCAGAACAACACTTATACATATTATTACCCCATGATTCGGGCATTTGTAGAAGACTTGGCCAGGGTTGAGGATTGTGCTTGAGACGCGATGGATGACTCTGCGTGATTTGCAGCACTGGCACCACACCAACGGCAGCGGGTTGCGATGACCAACCGGCTGTGGTGCGTGTGCCGGCAAGGGTGTGATGAGACCCACAGGCGATGGTACGGATGGCAACTTGGCGCATATCAGGTTGTTGTCTGCTGAAGAGCAGGTGGACGAGCAGCCAGTGGACATGGTTGTTGTGGCCAGCTTCTGATGCTAGGCAGAGTAAATAGAGAAGAGGAGAAGTGAACGTTGGATATGTCAGTTTCATTACTTGCAGATTAGCATAGCACCATATATATTCATAGTCTAGGTTTGGACTCGAACCAGCTACAGGAGCACGTCTCTCTTTTTTCTAAAACTCGGCAATGTCTATTTACTGGTACACTAGCTTGTTCTGTATGCCTTCTCAAGTCTTTGATTTTCTTTCCCTTTTTTGTGAGGAAGGATGGAGGACAAAATTGAGAGTTCCTGGGACTCGAACCCAAGACCTCTTGGTTGAAAACCAAGGGTGCTAGTCACTTATGTTGCGAACATTCCCTGGGAGAAGGACGGCAGACGAACGCATTTTCCTCGCAGTTTTAGTTGCAACACAAGATCGAACGGTCGCAGTTTCAGGAATGTTATCAGGCGAACGAGCCAAGTTTTTCTTTTCTTCTTATATATAAAAAAGTATGCTACTTGGTGTTGGCTTAGTCAACAAGCGATTGTGCCAACCTTGACCGTTGGATTGACATTCAATGTTTGTCGTCTTTCTCTAGTCTCTTCTTACTCGAGCTGCCAAAGCCAAACCAGCGCCGGCGGGACCGCCTGCTCCCGCCTCCCATGGCTGGCTGTGCTGCCACGCACGCATCGTGGCCACATCGCACAATTAAACTCTGCGCATCTTCCCCGGCTCTTGTTCGTTCCTGTCCGAGGCCTCACCATCGTCCTCCGCCTTGGTTCGCTCACCGTGGCGCCGCCCTCCGATGTTGTCAACATGGTCAACAACTGAGAGGAATAAGAAGATGACTGTACATGGTGAGGATGACAGTAGGGACCCAAAGAATGCATGATAATTTTGTTTTTTCGACTAAGAGGGTATCAACTGGTTGTCTTGGGAGTTGTGGCCCATCTAGCCCAGGCTTTTATTTTATATGTTTAGCACATGACAAGCCCAGTTTGTTTTTTTCCTTTCTAAAAATGGCTAGCCAGCTATTTTGTTTTTTGCAGAATAACTAGCGTAGGCCTACTTGCTTTTCTACGCCCTGCTGGGCCGGAAATCTTTCAAGACGAGGAGGGATGCATTTTGCCCACAAGATGGGTTATAAGTAATAAGAAATGGGCTATAAGTAATAATAAATGGGCTGTAAAATGAAAAAATACAACAAACAGGCAATTAGTTCCAAAATACTTTTTTCTTTCGGATTTTGATATTTTAAATTTCATTGTTTTTGTGTGGGTAAAATTTTATTGAATTTAAATTAAGGTATATTTAATTTTAAAATTAATTTGAATCTGGCTAGAAATTTCGGGTTGTATGCTGTTTGGGACAGATTTGGAAGCTGACTTGTGGATCTACTAGGTTGAAGTGTACAAAAGGCTTTGTCAACTTAGTCCACAAACAATTCTAGCAGCAGTGACCGTTGGATGTTAATCCAACGGCCGTGCTGCTTCTTCAATATCTGATCTTCTTGCTCCAGCCGCCCAAACCAGCACCGTGGGACTGCTGCTCCGCCTCCTGTGGCATTTGTCTTTGCCGCACAAGCCGCACCGCCCCACCCTACTCCATTGCTGGCCAGGCCATTCCTCTACTCACCCACACCTCCTGTTATTTTCCGGCGACGGCAGCCGGACCAGTAAACCCTCGTACTCCCCACCATGTGGGCAACCATTGCCGAGTCTTCCCCGGCTCCGTGTCGTTCCCTTCCTAGGCCTCGCCGTTGTCCACCGCCATGGTGCTCTCAGCACGGCCTGGTCAACATGGTCAACGAACGACATCCATCGGACGTGGACTGTACGTGGAGAGGCTGACAGCTGGGTCCATGGCCGCACACAAGGAAATGCCTCCTTATTACGCGTAAAATAATGATTCCTCCACCTGACATCTAGGACCCATCGGAAGGGCCTCTGTATTTTGCAAAAAAAGTGTGCCCCCCGCTGACAGGTCGGACCCACCAGCTATCTTCGCACGGAAGGAAGTGCCTCCTTATTACGCACAAAAAAAATGAATACTCCCCCTGCCAGCTGGAACCCAGCATAGTGGGAGGCTGACTTGTTGGCCTACTAGGTTGAGGGGACAGAGGGCTTTGTTAACTTAGTCAATATATGAATGATTCTAGCTCTAGTGACCGTGCGATGTCCATCCAACGACCGTAGTGCTTCTTCAACCTCTGGTCTTCTTGCTCCAGCCGCCCAAACCAGCGTCGGTCGTGCCGCGTGCTCCTGCCTCCCGTGGCCGGCTGTGATGCCACAGGGGCCTCACCGCCCCCTACTACTCCCACCGCTGGCCAGGCCATCCCTCCACTCACCCACACCCCCTGTTATTCTGCAGCGATGGCAACCTCACACCGCAGCCGAACCAGTGAACCCTCATACTCCTCTCCGCGTGGGCATCCACTGCCGCGTCTTCCCCGGCTCCGCGCCATCCCCTTCCTAGGCCTCGCCGTTGTCCACCGCCTTGGTGCTCTCAGAGCGGCGTGGTCAATGTGGTCAACGACCGACTTCCATCGGAAGAGTAGTGTGCGTGGAGGGGCTGACAGCTGGGTCCACAGCCGCAGCAAGGAAGTGCCTCCTTATTACGCGAAAAATAATGATTCCTCCACCTGACAGCAGGGACCCACCGGACAGGCAACCGTATTTTGCAAAAAAAACGTTTCCCCCCTGACTGCTGGAACCTACCAGCTACATCTTTGCACGCAAGGAAGTGCGTCCGGGCAAAAAAAATGATTCGCCCTCGTGACTGCTGGGACCCACCAGCTACATCTTTGCATGCAAGGAAGTGCATGACAGCCGAGACCCACCTGGTCGAAGTGTACGTAGCGTTGTCATTCTGGTCGCGAACGTGTACGTTCATGCTGGTCCATGTAGAGGCGCGCACGTGTCATAGTAGAGGCGCGCACGTAGCATGTACACGTACGTACAGCGGCCAGTGTGCAAGAAAGAAAATACGGCCACCTACATACATACGGGTGGGGTCTCGAACGCCTACTCGCGCATACATACGGCCAGGGCTCGTGTACATGGCTGGGTCGGAACGGAGAAACAACATCATCGTCGTGTTCATGGGGAGCCAACCGGCTGGGTTGGAATGGAATGCGTCGTCGTGTTCATCGGGAGGGCTTGGACGGAACAGCCGATGGAAACGAGGCCTGGCGTAGCGCACAACAAAGGAAACGGCCTTGTGTTCGACCAGCCACGTTCGAAACAGGATCTTGTTCATCGGGAGGGGTCTGGCGTATCGCAAAACAGAGGAAACGGACTTGTGTTGGACCTCCTACGGTTGAAACAGGGTCCTGTTGATCAGGAGGGGTGTGGCATACCGCAAAACAGAGGAAACAGACTTGTGTTGGAGCGCTACGGTCGAAACGGGGGTCCTGTTCATCGAGAAGGGTGTGGCGTACCGCAAAACGGGACTCCACGGGATACTGTTCATCTCCACCATCGACCTCCTCCGGCCTCCACAGCTCTTGCTCATCCACCGTCGACCTCCTCCGGCCTCCACTGCGGATCGCTCATTAACGGGCTCCTGTTCATCCAGCCTCCACGCGCTACTCCATCAGCATCGCTCAACCAGCCCTCTCCACGGGCTCCTATTCAACCACCCTCCACGGGCTCTGCTCATCCATCCTCCATCGCTCTCGCTCAACCAGCCCTCCACGGGGTCGTCCTATTCATCCAGCCCTCCACAGGGTCCTGTTCATCCAGCCCCAACCAGCTCGATCGGTCGAGGTCATGTTCATCCAGAGGCAACCACGGGGTCCTGTTCATCGAAACCACCCCAACAATGCTCACTGTTCATCCAACCCCCCCCCCTCCCAGCAACACTCATTGTTCATCTAGAGGCAGCATCGATCGACTTGCTTAGCAACAGAGCGGCGAATCACTCGATCGCCAGTTCGAGAACGATAGCTCGCTGGCGCAATCGCTCGGGTTCAGTTAGGCGACGCCTCGCTCGGGTTTAGTTAGAGCCCAACGCCTCACACCCACGCGCGTACGGTACGAGAGAAATGCGAATCGCTCGGCCCCCGACCACCCACCGTAAACCGGGAACTCCCCGATATTTTCCTCGCCCTCGCTTCTACCATAGTTTTTTCCGTCATGGACGGCCCAAAGAATGTCATGCAGCTGCGTCTCCGGCCTGCCCAGGACGAAAAGCCCATTTTCTGTCATGATTTTTTGTCATAGAAGTAGGAGCCCACCACATCTATGATGATACCAGTTTTTGTCACAATTATCGTCATAGAAGTGTCATAAGTATGACAGAAAAAAATTGTTCGACTCAAAATGTCACGGATGTGTCTTTTTTTGTAGTGATTTCATACAATAAAGAGACAACCATAAGGCTCCGACAGGTTGCCGATAAATTAAAAAACATGATCATCTAATACAATAACGTATATCACATAATGTCTTGACCATATCACATCACGACATGCCCTGCAAAAACAAGTTAGACGTCCTCTACTTTGTTGTTGCAAGTTTTACGTGGCTGCTATGGGCTTCTAGCAAGAATTGTTCTTACCTACGGCAAAAACCACAATAGTGATTTATCAAGTTTGCTTTTTTAACCTTCTTCAAGGACCGGTTGCAGTCAAATTCGATTCAACTAAAGTAGGAGAAACAGACACCTGCCAGCCACCTTTATGCAAAACTAGTTGCATGTCTGTCGGTGGAACCGGTCTCATGTGCATGGACCTGTAAGGTTGGTCTGGGCCGCTTCATCCCACAATACTGCCGAATCAAAATAATACGTTGGTGGTAAGTAGTATGACCATCACCGCCCATAACTCTTTGTATACTCGTGCATATCATCTACACATAGACCTGGCTCTGATACCACTGTTGGGAAAAGTTGCATGGAAAACAAAAAAAATCTACGCACGCGCAAGATCTATCCATGGAGATGTATAACAACGAGAGGGAGAGTGTGTCTACGTACCCTCGTAGACCGTAAGCGTAAGTGTTTAACAACACGGTTGATGTAGTCGAACTTTCTTCGCTATCCAATCGATCGAGTACCGAATGTACGGTACCTCCACGTTCAGCAGAAGTTCAACTCGGTAACGTCCACGCCTTCTTGTCCTAGCAAGACGCCGTGGTAGTGGATGAGTTCCGGCAGCACGACGGCATGGTGACAGTGACGGTGAGGTTATCTCCTAAGGGCTTTGCCTAAGCACTACGAAAATATGGCCGGGGGTGTAAACGGTGGAGGGAGGCACCGCACACGGCTAGGTAATCGTCTGTGTTGTGCTAGGCACCCCCTCCCACATATATATAGGTGGGGTGGAGGGAGCAGCCAGGAGGTGCCCCCAAGTAGGTCGAATCCTACTTGGGGTCTTCCCCCACGTGGCACCCCCTTCCTTATTTGGAGTGTGGGGAGGAAGGAATGAGGAGGTGGCGCCCTTCCTTTCTCTCCTGAGGAGGGAAGGGCAGGAGGGGTGATGACCCACAAGTGTAGGGGATCAATCGTAGTCCTTTTGATAAGTAAGAGTGTCGAACCCAACGTGGAGCAGAAGGAAATGATAAGCAGTTTTGAGTAATGTTTTCTCTGCAAGCACTGAAATTGTAGGTCATAGATAGTTTTGTGATAAGATAAATAGTAACGAGTAATAAGTAAATAAAATAAGTAAAGTGTAGCAAGGTGGCCCAATCCTTTATGTAGCAAAGGATAAGCCTGAACAATTTCTAATAATGAGAAAGGAGCTCCCGAGGACACATCGGAATTATCGTCAAGCTAGTTTTCATCACGTTCATATGATTCGTGTTCGGTACTTTGATAATTTGATATGTGGGTGGACCGGTAGTTGGGTACTGCCCTAACTTGGACAAGCATCCCACTTATGATTAACTCCTATTGCAAGCATCCGCAACTACAAAATAAGTATTAAGGTAAACCTAAACACAGCATTAAACATATGGAACCAAATCAGCCCCTAACGAAGTAATGCATAAACTAGGGTTTAAGCTTCTGTCACTCTAGCAACCCATCATCTACTTATTACTTCCCCATGCCTTCCTCTAGGCCCAAATAATGGTGAAGTGTCATGTAGTCGACGTTCACATAACACCACTAGAGGAAAAGACAACATACATCTCATCAAAATATCGAACGAATACCAAATTCACATGACTACTAATAGCAAGACTTCACCCATGTCCTCAGGAACATACGTAACTACTCACAAAGCATATTCATGTTCATAATCAGAGGAGTAATAATATGCATAAAGGATCTGAACATATGATCTTCCACCAAGTAAACCAATTAGCATCAACTACAAGGAGTAATCAACACTACTAGCAACCCACAGGTACCAATTTGTGGTTTTGATACAAGATTGGATACAAGAGATGAACTAGGATTTTGAGAGGAGATGGTGTTGGTGAAGATGTTGATGGAGATTGACCCTCTCCCGATGAGAGGATCGTTGGTGATGACGTTGGTGATGATTTCCCCCTCCCGGAGGGAAGTGTCCCCAGCAGAACAGCTCCGCCAGAGCCCTAGATTGGTTCCGCCAAGGTTCCGCCTCATGGCGGCGGAGTTTCTCCCGTAAGCTTGCCCACGATTTTTTCGAGGGTGAAAGCGATGATATAGCAGAAGATGGACACCGGAGGCCCACTAGGGGCCCAAGAGATAGGGGGGCGCCCTATAGGGGAGCGCACCCCCTGTCTCCTAGATAGGGTGTGGCCCCCCTGGTGTATTTCTTTCACTCAAAAATTCTTATTAATTCTAAAAAGTTGTTTTGTGGAGTTTCAGGACTTTTGAGTCGAGAATAGGTTTCAACGTTTGCTCCTTTTCGGCCCAGAATTCCAATTTGCCATGTTTCCCCTCTTCATGATAAACCTTGTAAAATAAGAGAGAATAGCCATAAGTATCGAGATATAATGTGTAATAATAGCCAATAATGCAATAAATCTTGATATAAAAGCATGATGCAAAATGGACGTATCAACTCCCCCAAGCTTAGACCTCGCTTGTCCTCAAGCGGAAGCCGAAATCGAAAAAATATGTCCACATGTTTAGAGATAGAGGTGTTGATAAAAATAAAATACGGACATGAGGGCATCATGATCATTCTTATAACAGCAACATATATAGAATTTATCATACGATTTCTTAAGCTCAAGTAACAAGCAATTCACAATGTCAAGTATGGTTCAAAAACTTCATTGGGAACTAACAAACTATAATCTTAGTCACTGAAGCAATTGCAATTTATCGTAACATCAGAAAGAGCCAACAATAGAGCTTTTCAGCAAGCTCACATACTCAACTATCCTATAGTCATCTATAATTGCTAACACTCACGCAATACTTGTGGTTATGGAGTTTCAGCCGGACACTGAGAAAGATAGGGGCTTATTGTGTTGCCTCCCAACGTATTCACCTTTAGGTGATGTCAACAATAATAGCCCATGCTAACTAACATCCAGTTGGATATATATATCATGATCTTTCAAACACGAGGAGCTTGCCAAAGTATAAAATGAAAAAGGGAAAGGTGAGGATCACCTTGACTCAAGCACAAAGTAAAAACATAAAGTAAAAGATAGGCCCTTCGCAGAGGGAAGCAGAGGTTGTCATGTGCGTTTAGGGTTGATGCACAAAATCTTAATGCAAAAGAACGTCACTTTATATTGCCCCTTTTATGTGGACCTTTATTATGCAGTCCGTCGCTTTTATTACTTCCACAAAAAGTTCGTACAAAGCTTATTTTCTCTGCACTAATAAGTCATACATATTTAGATAGCAATTTTTATCGCTTGCAACATGATAACTTACTTGAAGGATCTTACTCAATCCATAGGTAGGTATGGTGGACTCTCATGGAAAAACTGGGTTTAAGGATATTTGGAAGCACAAGTAGTATCTCTACTTGGTGCAAGGAGTTTGGCTAGCATGAGGGGGAAAGGCAAGCTCAACATGTTTGGAAGGTCAATGACAATATACTTTAACTGGGATGTCGGGAAACATAAACTATTATGTTGTCTTCCTTGTCCAACGTCAACTCTTTTAGCATGTCATACCTAATGAGTGCTCCCAATTATAAAAGGTGTCCAAGATAATATATTTGTATGTGAACCCCTCTTTCCTTATCACTTCCTATTAATTGCAACGATGACCAAAACTACGTTCATCAACTCTCAACAATTTTTATGCCTCATACTTTCTTGTGTGAAGTTATCACTATCCATAAGAACAATATGAACTCTTTATTCTTTCTACTTTCTCAAGATCATAGCAACATAGCAAAGCCCTTGACTTAACACTAATCTTTATTATAGATAGCTCACGGACTCGATTACAAAAAGAGATCACAAAGCAAAACTCAAAACTACTTGATATCAAAACTTCAATCTACTAGATCAAGATACTACTAAAAGAATCGAACTAAATAAAGCAGTAAAGATAGGAGTGTGATGGTGATACGATACCGGGCACCTCCCCCAAGCTTGGCAGTTGCCAAGGGGAGTGCCCATACCCATGTGATTATGTCCTCGGATGTGGTGAAGTAGGAGTTGTTGATGATGTAGGCTTGTTGTCCATCTTCCAAGGCATAGGCTCTCCATCATAGAAGGATGATCGAGTCTCCGGGATCCTTAAATCTGCAGCCAAACTCATCCTCTTGAATCTATATTCATACTCACAATTCTGGTTTTGCAGGTCATAGATCTGGGCTTGGAGGTGCTCGATTTTCTCTTGAAGCTTGAAGATGGTCTCCCCAATGACTTTGGCATCTAACTTCTGGTTGTTGGTGAACTCCGTGATCATCATCTAGTTGGCATGGAGTCCACGCTCCACCATCCCTTGGCACTTGAAAACTTGCTGCTCGACGGCTTCGAGCTTTGTCTCCACGCTCCCGGTACGCCTTGGTCCCTCCACATCGCGGATGTGCAGCACCCCCTCACGCATCTCAATGTTTGAGGGTGTTGCAAAGACCATAAGATAGGGGTTGATAACCCTCTCGAAAAACTTGTCCTTGGGAGCGCTTGGAGACGACATGATGCTCTTAGATCTCAAATGAAACAGCTCAAACGAAAGCAGAGGATATTTGCGTGATACAGTGGTCAAAACCTTTGGGAGTATATATAATGAATTTTTACCGACCAAAATACGTAATGTGCAAGAAAACGGAGTCCGGGAGGCACACGAGGTGCCCACGAGACAGGGGCGTGCCCAGTAAGGGGGGGCATGCCCTCCACTCTCGTGGGAGCCTCGTGTCCCTTTCAAACTACTTCTTTCTTCCTAAAATTCTTAAATATTCCAAAAGTGATAAAAATTGCCATTGGGGTCGTTTTGGAGTCGGTTTACTTACCGTACCACATACCTATATCTTTTCGGAGTCTGGAACGTTCTGGAAAGTGTCCCTTATGTATTCCTCAGGGGTTATGGTTTCAATAATATTAGTTTCACATTGATAGGATTACCTGAAATATAATGTTTAATTCTTTGACCGTTTACCACCCTCGGACTCGTGCCTTCGAAGTTGTTGATTTTTATGGCACCAGAACGATAGACCTCCTCGATAACGTGAGGACCTTCCCATTTTGAGAGAAGTTTTCCTGCAAAAAATCTTAAACGAGAGTTGAATAATAATACATAGTCTCCTACGTTAAACTCAAGCTTTTGTATCCTCTTATCATGCCAGCGTTTGACTTTTTCTTTGAATAGCCTGGCATTCTCATACGCTTGGGTTCTCCATTCATCTAGTGAGCTAATATCAAATAACCTCTTCTCACCGGCAAGTTTGAAGTCATAATTGAGCTCTTTAATATCCCAATATGCCTTATGTTCAAGTTCAAGAGGTAAATGACACGCTTTTCCATAGACCATCTTATATGGAGACATACCCATAGGATTTTTGTATGCAGTTCTATAGGCCCATAATGCATCATCAAGTTTTTTGGACCAATTCTTTCTAGATCTATTCATAGTCTTTTGCAAAATTAATTTGAGCTCTTTGTTGCTCAACTCTAGTTGACCACTAGACTGCGGATGATAAGAAGATGTGATTCTATGATTGACACCATACTTCGCAAGCATCTTACGAAAAGCACCATGAATAAAATGTGAACCACCATCAGTCATAAGATATCTAGGGACTCCAAACCTCGGAAAATAAACTTCTTTAAGCATTTTAATAGAAGTGTTATGATCAGCACTACTAGTTGGAATAGCTTCTACCCACTTAGTAACGTAATCAACAGCAACTAAGATATGTGTATAACCATTAGAGGCAGGAAAAGGTCCCATATAATCAAAGCCCCAAACATCAAACGGTTCAATAACAAGAGAATAATTCATAGGCATTTCTTGACGTCTACTAATGTTACCTATTCTTTGACATTCATCACAAGATAAGACAAACTTACGAGCATCTTTGAAGAGAGTAGGCCAATAAAAACCAGATTGTAGTACCTTGTGTGCAGTTCTATCTCCAGCGTGGTGTCCTCCATAAGATTCAGAGTGACACTTGCGTAGGATCTGTTCATGTTCATGCTCAGGCACACAACGTCTAATAACACCATCTACTCCTTCTTTATAAAGGTGTGGATCATCCCGAAGTAATGTCTTAAATCATAAAAGAACTTTTCTTTTCTTTGGTATGTGAAACTAGGCGGTATAAATTTAGCAACAATGTAATTAGCATAATCAGCATACCAAGGAGCAAGACGAGAAGCATTAACGACCGCTAATTGTTCATCGTGAAAGCTATCATTAATAGGCGTTGGGTCATCAAGAGCATTCTCTAACCTAGACAAGTTATCTGCAGAACGGGTTCTCGGCTCCTTTCTATCAATAATATGCAAGTCAAATTCTTGGAGCAAGAGAACCCATCTAATGAGTCTAGGCTTAGCATCTTTCTTTTCCATAAGCTATTTAATAGCAGCATGATCAGTGTGAATAGTAACTTTGGAATCAACAATATAAGGTCTAAACTTATCACATGCAAACACAACTGCTAAGAACTCTTTTTCAGTAGTAGCATAATTTCTCTGGGCAGTATCAAGAGTCTTTCTAGCATACTGGATAACATTCAATTTCTTATCAACTCTTTGCCCTAGAACAGCACCTACAGCAAAATCACTAGCATCACACATAATTTCAAAAGGAAAATTCCAATCAGGTGGCTGAACAATAGGTGCGGTGATCAAAGCTTTCTTAAGTGTTTCAAATGCTTCTACACAATCATCATCAAAAACAAAATGAATATCTTTTTGCAATAAATTAGTCAGAGGCCTAGAGATTTTAGAAAAGTCCTTAATAAACCTCCTATAAAAACCGGCATGACCAAGGAAACTCCTTATACCTTTTATGTCCTTGGGACATGGCATCTTTTCAATAGCATCAACTTTGGCTTTATCAACTTCAATACCTCTCTCGGAGACCTTGTGCCCCAAGACAATGCCTTCATTAACCATAAAGTGACACTTTTCCCAGTTCAGGACAAGACTAGTGTCTTCGCATCTCTGCAAAACTCGATCAAGGCTGCTCAAACAATCATCAAAAGAGAATCCATAAACTGAGAAATCATCCATGAATACCTCACAAATCTTTTCACAAAAATCAGAGAATATAGCCATCATGCATCTTTGAAAGGTAGCAGGTGCATTACATAAACCAAAAGGCATGCGTCTATAAGCAAAAGTACCAAAAGGGCAAGTAAAAGTAGTTTTGGATTGATCCTTTGCTGACACAGGTATCTGAGAGAAACCAGAATAACCATCTAGGAAGCAGAAATGTGTGTGTTTGGATAGTCTTTCTAGCATTTGACCAATAAAAGGTAAAGGGTAATGATCTTTCTTAGTAGCTTTATTTAACTTACGTAAATCAATTACCATCCTATAACTTGTAATAATTCTTTGCGGGGTCAATTCATCTTTATCATTAGGAACAACAGAAATACCTCCCTTTTTAGGAACACAATGAACAGGGCTTACCCATTCACTATCAGCAACGGGATAAATAATACCTGCCTCAAGGAGCTTTAGTATCTCCTTTCTTACCACTTCCTTCATCTTGGGATTTAATCGTCTTTGAGTATCTCTAACTAGTTTGGCATGGTCCTCCAATGTAATTTTGTGTTGACATAACGTGGGACTAACGCCCTTAAGATCATCTAGAGTATATCCAATAGCTGCTCGGTGCTTCTTCAGAGTTTTCAATAATATTTCTTCTTCTTTCTCTGAAAGGTTAGCACTAATAATAATAGGATATATTTCTTTTTCATCAAGATAAGCATACTTAAGATTGTCAGGTAAAGGTTTGAGTTCAAACATGAGATCACCCTTGGGTGGAGGGGGATCCCCAAGAATTTCAACGGGAAGGTTATGTTTAAGAGTAGGTTCCTGTTTAAGGAATACTTCATCTATTTCCTCTCTTTCCTTCATAAAAATATCGTTTTCATGGTCTAGAAAATATTGTTCTAACGGATCAGTTGGAGGAACAGCAATGGAAGCAAGACCAATCATTTCATCCTTACTAGGTGGTTCCCATTCACGAGGTTGTCTACTAAACTTAGCGAAATTAAACTCATGAGACATACCATCTATGCCAACAGTGACAATATTCTTTTCACAATTAATCTTAGCACTAGCCGTATTCAAGAAGGGTCTACCAAAAATAATGGGACAAAAATCATCTTGTGGGGAACCAAGAACAAGGAAATCAGTAGGGTATTTAACCTTCCCACACAAAACTTCAACATCTCTAACAATCCCAAAGGGTTTAATGGTATGTTGATACGTCTCTGTAAGTGCATCTAGTGCCACCCCTAGTTGGTTGGAGAATTGACGACAAATTTGGTTAAGGGACTAATGCGTTTGTGAGAATTGCAGGATAACGCAGGTAGTGTCCCTCATTGATTCGGTTTACCTACCGGAGATGACCCCTAAAAATGTATGAAGACATTGATGACAATGGTGGTATGTGAAGATATTCATATTGAAGACTATGACATGAGAAGACATTGAGTGAAGACTATGGAGCGCGAAGACTGTGTCATTTCGTGGTTTCCTTTTCTTCTTTGTTGAGTCATAGGAACCACCGTACTGTTAAGTGGGGTCCAAGTGAACAAAGTCAGAATGACTGAAGTGATGCTCAACCCAAATCCTATGTCTTTGAGCGAAGACAATGCGAGCAAATCTTATCTAGAGCTGGATGAGTCAGCTTTGCTTGTAGCCCAAGTAAAGTTGTCGTGTGTGTTTGAAATCTGACCGTTGGAACACGCGTCAGTTCCTTAGTGACCCATGGTCATTTGAGACATATCAGGTCGGGTTGCCTAGTGGCTATAAATAGCCCACCCCCTACACCATAAATTGGTGGTTGCTCAGAGTTAGTGCACGGCTTTTGTTGTTTGAGAGCAACCCACCTCGAAGCCTTTGAGAGAGAGAAATCCTTGCGAGGACAAAGCCCAAACACCTAGAGCCAAAGAGTGTTAGGCATCACTGAAGTCTTTCTGTCTTTGTGACCTGAAGACTTATTACACTTGAGGACTGTGAATTCTCCAGCCGGTTAGGCGTCGCGTTCTGAGCATCCAAGAGTCATTGTGGATCGCCGGTGAACTAAGTCTGTGAAGGTTCGGAAGTCTGCCTTGAAGACTTACTAGAGTGATTGGGCGAGGACTGTGTGTCCTTAGCTCAAGGGGAATAAGGTGAAGACACGGTCTTCTGAGTTGAATCTCAGCCTCCCTAACGGACGTCACAGTTGTCACAAGAATCGAACTGGTCCAACAAATCTTGTGTCTTCAACAAGTGACTGGTTCTATCCTCTCCCTCCCTTTACTTAGAGTTTGTCTTCGTGAAGTCATTGCCTATTTGTCGTACCTGTTTGACTTCATTGCTTGACTACTATCGTTGGTTGGCTTCATACTATCTTCCATCCTGATCCTTACTACTAAGCTGCTATTAGTCTTTGTACTTTCACATTATTGCATACTTGACTATGGTTTGCTTGTTGTAGTTTATCTTCCGATGCATATCAATTAGTCATTTCTATTGTTTGTCTTCAAAACTTCCACGTTTTGAAGACTTTCATAAAAATCGCCTATTCATCCCCCTCTAGTCGATAACTAGCACTTTCAATTGGTATCAGAGCAAGGTACTCCCTTGTTCTGTGTGATTCAGTTTAACCACCTGGAGTTTTAGCTATGTCGACTGCAGGGATAATCAAAGTCTTTGCTGCTTGCCCCATGTTCGATGGAACTGAATATCCCTACTGGAAGAATAAGATGCGCATGCATCTTGAAGCCATTGATGTCGACCTCTGGTATGTCGTCAAGAACGGCGTTCCCAAAACTGGTGAAGGTGTCACCCCTGCTGATGTCAAGAAGTTCATTCAACTGGACTCTACTGCCAAGAACATCATCTGTGGTCATCTGACCAAAGGACAGTATGGCCGTGTGAGTGTTGTGGAAACATCGAAGCTAGTCTGGGACTGGCTATCCAAGGTCAACGAAGGCTTCCTAACCCAGAGAGATCAAAGGATTAGTGTTCTTTGCAACCTCTTCAACTGCGTCAAGAGAAACGACAATGAAAATGTCCAGCTCACGTTTGATCGCCTCACCGACATCACAAATGAGCTTCGTGCTCTCGGCGCCACTGAGATTACCAAGCACAAAATCATAAAGACACTACTGAGATCACTTGACAACTCCTTTGACACCCTTGCCCTCATGATACAAGAACGCCCTGACTTCAAGACACTCGATCCGTCTGATATACTTGAGAGTCTCAACACACATGAGTTCCAGCTTTCTGAGAAAAGAGATATCTATGGTCCCAACTATGGCCGAACTCGCGCTTTGTAGGCAAAAGTTGTTTCCTCATCGAAGAAGAATCATTGCGATTCGATGATCCCGAAGACAATGGAAAGGAACTTGCTATGCTTGTGAAGAAGTTCCAGAAGTTCACTAAGAAGAAGGGCTTCAGAAAGTCTTCAAGATCTAGCTCAAGAAATGATGAAGCTTCCACTCATGACTACAAGAAGAGAACATGTCACAAGTGCAAGAAACCTGGACACTATATCTCGGAGTGTCCATAGTGGGACAATGATAAGAAGAAGAAGAAGAAGAGCAAGGAATATGATTCTGATGACAAGAAGAAGAAGAAATCTTCAAAGTCTTCTTCCAAGTCCACATCAAAGTCTTCATCTCATAAGAAGAGCTCATCTGGCAAGGCTCGTGCTTTTGTTGGCAAGGAAATGGATTTAGAGGAGGAGTCTGCTTCTGAGGAGGTGGAGGTGGAGTCTAAAGAGGAGTCCGACCCTGGTGTTGCAAGTCTGGCTCTATCCACAACCTATGTTGCCAAGTCCATCTTCAACACTGAAGACAATGACTTCCACACCAACGCTGAAGCTGATGACAAGGACGACCCTGCTCCCACCTACTACTTCATGGCACGTGGTGCCAAGGTAAAATCACGTGATGCTTACTTTTAAACATCAAGTGAAGATGACTCTGATTGTGAATCCAAACCCAGCTACAAAACACTTGCTAAAATTGCAACTAAACAACAAAAAGCTATGGAACATACTCAAAAACGGTTAGACAAAAGCGATGACCTGTTGGATGCGGAAATGACACGTTCACAGTCCTTAGTTGAAGACATAAAAAATCTTCATGCTAAGTACCAAGAACTTGAAAGTCGTCATGAAACGCTCTCAACCACTTATGAAAAGCTCTCCTATGATTATCTTCAAAGGAAGCAAGAGCTTGAGAAATTGAAAGCGGCTCATGAAGATCTTCAAAAAGAGAATGAGTCACTTTGCGCTCAATAGACCGATCCCCTTTCGGGATGGATTTGAACCACCATGTCTAAAATGCCTTGGCGTGATAACGCTACCTCTGTTCTTTGAATGTTCCCTTTCTGCTACTATTGCATTGTCTTCAACTCTTGATGTGGTAACTAACCCCTCGTGGAGGATACCACTACTATTCGATGAAAATGCTAGGTTGAAGACATTGCTTGAAACAGGATGTATAAAAGTGCGAAAGGACATCGACACTGCGATGTCCTCAAAAGCGATTCTAAACCGAAACCCTAGGAAAGAGGGTGTTGGGTTGAGAGGAAAATGAATGTTGATGGTTCCTCTTGGAAGCTTTGGCGGTATCCCAAAACCACATGGGTTCTTTGCAAAGGGACCTTCGATGGATCCATCCACCTTATCTGGCTTTACTGTGCTAATCCTATTATCATTGATGAATCCTTGATGCAAACTATAAGCTATTCAAGAATCGGAATGGTGAAGTGTTTGCCAGGTATATTGGTACTAACTGCAGGAATGGACCACCTATGAAGAAGATCTGGGTTCCCAAAAGCTGTCTTGAGAATCTTCCAGTGAATGTCATCATGACACCACCAAGGAAGAAGACAAACCCCAGACCTATGGCTTCGTATGGCCCAAAGGCTTCATACAGACAGAGGACTCACCTGAGTCACCCTAACGCCAATGTTTTGCAGGGAAATCGTACTCAAACTTATGAATATGAGCGTGTGTCTTCAAACCGCTATGTTCATAGAACTAAGAAATTTTCTGCTTATTCATATGAGTATCATTCATCTCCTGCAAGGCTATTTTCTAGGGCTCCAAAGCCGAAGTTCTCAGATGCTGCACTTAGACTCATTGCTTCTAAGCCACCCCTGAAGATGTGGGTGGTGAAGAAGAATTAACTTTCTTTTGCAGAGTAAGGTCTCCAGCCTGTAATCAAAGGCGTCCGATGCTATTGCTAGGGACCTAAAACACATTAAGGGACGCATGATAAAATGGTCTTACTATGTATTTCACATATGAATCGCTTACCAGTCATACTATGAGTCCTAACCTTGATCTAAGCTGTGATAATCCTCGTGTGCGTCAAATGCTTATGCTTCACAACACTCTTTGTGAAGTCTATCCTCCTAACTGCACTGTAGGGTATGACACCTCATGCTTCAGAATGGATTATGGACAGCGGATGCACTAATCATATGACTGGTGATCAAAGTCTTCTCACGGACTCAACCTTACGTCCATCAGACAAGAGTCACATCACATTTGCTCACACTGGTAAAAGCAAGGTATTGGGTCTAGGTAGAGTTGCAATCTCAAAGGATCAACACATGGATAAAGTGATGCTTGTTGAATCCCTTGGTTTCAACTTAATGTCTATCTCGATGCTTTGTGACTTGAACATGATTGTGCTATTCGGAAAATATCGTTGCCTTGTACTAATGGAATCTGACAAGTCTGTAGTCTTTGAAGGGTATCGGAAAGATGATCTATACATGGTAGATTTCTCAGCAGGTCCACAGCTTGCCGTATGTCTTCTTGCAAAAGCTTCAGAATGCTAGCTCTGGCATCGGAGGCTGGGGCATGCTGGCATGAGGAACTTGCACACTCTCACCAAGAAGAAGCATGTCATAGGCATCGAGGGTGTCAAGTTCAAGAAGGATCATTTGTGTGGTGCCTGCGAAGCTGGAAAGACGACTAGGGCAAAGCACCCCTCGAAGACAATCATGACGACATCTCAACCCTTCGAGCTGTTACACATGGACTTATTTGGACCTACTCACTACTCTACCCTCACAACAACTGCTTGTCTCTATGGCTTCGTCATTATTGATGACTACTCAAGATATACATGGGTGCACATAATTCTCTACAACACTGAAGAGCAAAATGTTTTCAGACGCTTCGCCAATCGAGCCATGAACAATTATGGCATCAAGATCAAGCATATCAGAAGTGACAACGGCACTGAGTTCAAGAACACCGAACTTGATCTTTATCTGGATATAATGGGAATCACTCATGAGTTCTCTGCTCCATACACACCTCAGCAAAATGGCATCGTAGAGCACAAGAACAGAACCCTCATTGAGATGGCTCGAACAATGCTCGACGAGTACAAGACACCAAGAAAGTTACGGCACGAAGCTATTGATCTGACATGTCACGTCATCAACCGTGTTTACATCCATAAGCTTGAACAAAACATCCTATGAGCTCCTTACTAGCAAGAAGCCAAATGTCGGCTACTTGAGTATTTGGAGCTAGGTTTGGATCAAGGATCCCCATCACAAGTCAAAATTTGCACCTAAAGCTCACGAAGGCTTCATGCTCGGTTACGGAAAGGACTTGCACTCTTACAGAGTCTTCAACCTCTATCTCTACAAAATCGTCGAAATTGTGGACATGCGATTTGATGAAACCAATGGTTCACAAAGAGAGCTTCTGCCAAGTACACTAGACGAAGCTCTGCCAAGCGAATCTATCAAGCTGATGGGAACTGGTGAAATCATGCCTTCTGAAGCACATCCTGAAGAGGAACTTATCGTTTCTGCACCTAAACAACCTGAAGACAATGCTCAGACTGAAGACAATCCTCCCAATGATGACAATTATCAGCAAGAGCAAGGTCTTCGTCCAGTTCATCCTCGAGTTGCAAATGAAGTACAAATTGAGAAGATAATTGATAGCATCAATGCACCTGGTCCACTTACTCGCTCAAGAGCAACACAGTTAGCAAATTTCTGTGGGCACTTTTCTTTTGTGTCAATATTAGAACCCAAGAAAGTTGCTGAAGCCTTTATGGAACCAGAATGGATACAATCTATGCAAGAAGAACTTCAACAGTTCAAGTTGAACAATGTTTGGGAACTTGTCAAGCATCCTGACCCTCGCAAGCATAACATTATTGGCACAAAATGGATATATCAAAACAAGCAAGATGAGAATGGTCAAGTCGTCAGAAACAAAGCACGTCTTGTGGCTCAAGGATATACTCAAGTTGAAGGAATTGACTTCGATGAAACATTTGCTCCTGTGGCTAGGCTTGAAGCTATTCGCATACTGCTAGCCTATGCTAACCACCACAACATCTTGCTATATCAAATGGATGTGAAGAGTGCATTTCTGAACAGCAAGATTGAAGAAGTATACGTCGCTCAACCACCTAGCTTTGAAGATCCAAAACATCCTGATATGGTGTACAAGCTAAACAAAGCACTGTATGGCCTCAAACAAGCTCCTCGCGCTTGGTATGATACGATCAAAGACTTCCTGAAGAGCAAAGGCTTCAAACCTGGATCCCTCGATCCCACACTCTTCACGAAGACATATGATGGTGAACTGTTTGTGTGCCAAATATATGTGGATGAAATTATCTTCGGCTGCACCAACCAGAAGTATAGTGATGAGTTTGGATATATGATGCAAGAGCAATATCAGATGTCCATGATGGGTGAGCTGAAGTTCTTCCTTGGTCTTCAAATTCGTCAGCAAACGAATGGCATCTGCATATCTCAAGAAAAATACCTCAAAGATTGTCTGAAGAAGTTTGGAATGGAAGATTGCAAAGGTTACACGACGCCAATGCCTGCCAAACACCATTTGGGTCCCGACGACAATGGTAAAGAGTTCGATCAAAAGGTATACCGCTCCATGATTGGTTCCTTACTTTACCTATGTGCATCTAGGCCAGATATTATGCTTAGTGTTTGCATGTGTGCTCGATTCCAAGTGGCACCAAAGGAATCGCATCACTTAGCTATGAAGCGAATTCTTCGATATTTGGCTTACACCCCAACACTCGGATTATGCTATCCAAAGGGCTCAAAATTTGATCCGGTTGGATTCTCGGATGCTGATTATGCTGGTGACAAGGTGGATCGCAAGTCTACATCAGGCACATGTCACTTTCTGGGACGATCACTTGTCTATTGGTCTTCAAAGAAGAAGAACTGTGTATCACTCTCAACTGCTGAATCTGAATACATTCTTCTTTGGATCTTCTTGCGCTCGGCTTCTATGGATGAAGCAAACTCTCAAGGACTATGGCATCAATCTGAAACAAGTACCTCTCTTCTGCGACAACGAAAGCGCCATCAAGATTGCCAACAATCCAGTCCAGCATCCGAAGACAAAGCACATTGAAATTCGTCATCACTTTCTCAGAGATCATGTCATGAAGAAAGATATTGACATCATTCACGTCAACACTAAAGAGCACCTGGAAGATATCTTCACAAAGCCCTTGGATGAGAAAAGGTTTTGCAAGTTACAGTGTGAGCTAAATATCTTGGAATCCTCAAATGTCCTGTGATCAGGCACACATCCTAACACTTATGCATGTTGATGACTTAGATGTGCAACACACGAAGTAAAGTATATCTTCAATCAATGAAGACTTACATTACGAGTGTGAATACATTAACGTGGAATTTGACTTGAGCGCCACGATAATTGTGCGCGATGTGCAGGTCTAATACTTCCTATCTGTGGGTAACGCCACCACCAAATTTCTCGGTTTGAAGTGTTTCACTCATGGCATTATTTTTGCAATGTCTTCGCATTTGGTTTATCTTCAATTTCAACTTATCTTCATGATTTTCTTCACTATGTTGATTTGATTGCTTTCGATATATATACTAGTGTTACATCCTCTCTGACATTCACTTATAGCTATGTCTTCCTAGTTGAATCTTTTGAACTAAGTGAATGTGATGGGACCCTAATCTCTATGCTTTCTATCTCAAACTCTATCTGTCCAAATCATATGCATTCTATTGAAGCTGTCGAATGTCTTCTCTGCGTCCTTGTCGCCAGAAGACACGAGACAAACATTAAATCTGTTTTAAATGATTCATCCTTATTGTTTGACATCCGGAGAAGCGGAGCGACCATCAGACAAACTGGCGGGCGTGGGAGCGATGGGACAACTCGAGTATGTTGCATGCTTGCCACGTGCCCCTCGGATGTGAACCTCCGGGGCACTGCGTAATTGCGCTGTGCCGCACACTTCCTTATAAATACATGTCCCTGCGGTAAAGAAAACCTTCTTCCACCTCTCCACCTCGCCAAAACCTAAGCGCCACCGCTAGCTCTCGGCGACGCCCGGCGACAGCGCTTAGCTGCCGCGACTTCTCCGACGCCGTCCTCACGCCGGCCGCGGACATCGTCCTCTCCGCCGCTGCCGTAGGTGTCCTCCATCACCAAGTTAGGGCACGGTGGATTGAACTGCTCGGTCTCCTACTCATTCCATCTAGCAGTTCTTCGTGTGGTAAATACATCTCTATTTTTACCATCTTTTTGATCCTCAAAGATTCATCGTATTTACCAAAATTGGTTTCTGCCTATATAATGTTAGATCTAGTCTGTCTGCATCTCATACTGCCTAGTATATTCACTTAAGCTTCATATCTAGTTAGATTCCTCACTTGTACTTATTCACGGATTCGTACAAATCTGGAACCAACTCTCAACATATAAGTGAATGTCTTCGCATCATGAGGTCAATGTCTTCAAACTGATTTATCTTCAAAATCTTCTTAGAATGCATATGACCTCTTCCCTTCCTCGCATCTCTAATCTTTGTCACAGTACATGTCCGTGGGAGAATCCTTGGTTCTCATAGTCTCGCATTCGTTTGCGAATTCTACTGACATCACATTAACTCTCCCGAAGCCAGTTCCTGTTTGTCCAGCAAGCAAAAACCTTTGAAGCCTTTGAATGTGTTGAAGCCATTCAGTTTAAAGTTCATGGCTGCAGAGAAATCAGTAAGGAAGGGTGGCAGACAGCATCATGGGGGAACATCAAAAGATTTGCCTGATGACCTTGCAGAGCTTTACAAGACAGATCTGAAGAGGATTATAATCAGTAAGAAGACACGAATCCAATGGACTCGGCGATATTGGGCTGAACAATGGTTCAAATACAAGTTCGTGACCGGGAATATCTTTGAGAAGAATGCTATCAAAAGTCCTTGGGATGATATTCTCTATCGAGGCCTTCCACCCAAGAACAGAGCTGAAGCTATTGCACAGGGTTTCTATCCTTGTATGTTCCGTGGACCTCAGCCTGAAAATGCCGACCCATCGTCATTGCTCTGGTGTCGTGGCGATAATCTCTTCAAGCGCAACTTCCAGCATGCAAAGGCATCGGCCAAGGAAAACATGAAGTCATTGGGATTAGACTTCAACCCTGGTCCCTCTGCTCCCCGTGCTGATGGCTCATGTGATGCAGAACCCAATGTCATCAGTCCTTTCTACAACCTTGATGGCCTCATCACTCACATCTCGGTCCAAGGTGCCAAAGTGGATCATTCTGATGATGATGCTGACACTGATGAAGCCCCAGCTCCTACTCCAAAGCCAAAGAAGCCAAAGAAGGCTAAGGCTTCAAGATCAGTTGCTCCTCCAAAAGCTTCACGTGCGAAGCCACTGGCCACTGCACCTCCTGAAGACAGTGTGTAGTCTGAAGATCTATCACGTATCTCCAAGAAGATGGAGAAGAAAAAGGAAATCGTCCAGCATACTGATCAGACATTGACTCTTGCTGCCATTCTGCGAGAAGAGCACATTGATCTATCCAGCGATGAAGATCTTGCAGATGATGCTCTTGAGCAACTGATCAAGAGCAAGGAAGAAGCAGAGATCTTCAATGATTTGCCTCTCTTTGATGTGGCAATCATCCATAACTTCATTGATGAGTGGTTTGACACCCCAAATCTCAGCTTTGAAGATCTGCAACTTCCCATTGGCCTCAGCGTCTCCTTCAATGGCGCCATTGCTTCTGAGCTAGCTCTTGCTCAGCGCATCTTTGAACTGAAGCACAAGATTGACTATGAGAAAGCTCAGTTCAACAAGCTGAAGGAAATATGCCCTAGAGGCAATAATAAAGTTATTATTTATTTCCTTATTTCATGATAAATGTTTATCATTCATGCTAGAATTGTATTAACCGGAAACATGATACATGTGTGAATGCATAGACAAACAAACATGTCACTAGTATGCCTCTACTAGACTAGCTTGTTAATCAAAGATGGTTATGTTTCCTAACCATGAACAAGGAGTTGTTATTTGATTAATGAGGTCACATCATTAGTAGAATGATCGATTGACATGACCCATTCCCTTAGCTTAGCACACGATCGTTTAGTATGTTGCTCTGCTTTTATCCATGACTTATACATGTTCCTATAACTATGAGATTATGCAACTCCGTTTACGGAGGAACACTTTGGGTGCTACCAAGCGTCACAACGAATCGGGTGATTATAAAGGAGTACTACGGTGTCTCCAAAGGCGGATGTTGGGTTGGCGTATTTCGAGATTAGGTTTTGTCACTCCGATTGTCGGAGAGGTATCTCTGGGCCCTCTCGGTAATGCACATCATGAAGCCTTGCAAGCACTACAACTAATGAGTTAGTTGTGAGATGATGTATTACGGAACGAGTAAAGAGACTTGCGTGCGAGATTGAACTAGGTATTGGATACCGACGATCGAATCTCGGGCAAGTAACATACCGATGACAAAGGAACAACGTATGTTGTTATGCGGTCTCGACCGATAAAGATCTTCGTAGAATATGTAGGAACCAATATGGGCATCCAGGTCCCGCTGTTGGTTATTGACCGTGAATAGTTCTAGGTCATGTCTACATTGTTCTCGAACCGTAGGGTCCATGCGCTTAAGGTTACGATGGCGGTTATTATGAGTTTATGTATTTTGATGTACGAAGGAGTTTGGAGTCCGGATGTGATCACGGACATGACGAGGAGTCTCGGAATGGTTGAGACATAAAGATTGATATATTGGAAGCCTATGTTTGGAGTTGGAATGGTTCCGAGGCGGCGGAATTTCTGGAGTCAGGGAGGTTACGGAACCCCCGGAGGTAAATGGGCCTCGATGGGCCCTAGTGGAAAGGAGAAAGGGCCAGCCCTAGTGGTGCGCCTCCCCCTTCCCTAGTCCTACTAGGACTAGGAGAAGGGGCCGCCCCTCTCTCTCTTTCCCCTCAGGAATCCTAGTCCAACTAGGATTGGGGGAATCCTACTCCCGAGAGGAGTAGGACTCCTGTAGCGCCTCCTTGGCCGCCGGCCCCCTCCCCTTGGCTCCTTTATATCTGAGGCAGGGGGCACCTAGAACACACAAGTTGATCGTGAGATCGTTCCTTAGCCGTGTCGGTGCCCCCTCCACCATATTCCACCTCGGTTATCCGTCGCGAAGCTTAAGCGAAGCCCTGCGCGGTGAAACATCAAGATCGTCACCACGCCGTCGTCTTGTGGAACTCTCCCTCGACACTCGGCTGGATCGAGTCTGAGGGGCGTCATCGAGCTGTCGTGTGTCAAGAACTCGGGCGTCGAGATGCTTGGCGCGGGATCGGTCGGATCGCGAGGAGAGCGTCGACTACTTCCTCTACGTTGTGATCGCTTCCGCCGGGTCTACAAGGGTATGTAGACAACACTCTCCCTCTCGTTGCTATACATCACCATGATCTTGCGTGTGCGTAGGAAAATTTTGAAATTACTCGTTCCCCAACAAAGTGGCATCCGAGCCTAGGTTTTTATGGTTTGATGTTTTGCGAGTAGAACACAAGTGAGTTGTGGGCGATACAAGTCATACTACCTACCGGCATGTCATACTTTGGTTCAGCGGTATTGTGAGATGAAGCGGCCTGGACCGACATTACAGCGTGCGCTTACGCGAGACTGGTTTCACCGCTGTGAGCACTCGTTGCTTAAAGGTGGTGGTGGGTGCTGTCTCTCTCACTTTAGTTGAACCGAGTGTGGCTACGCCCGGTCCTTGAGAAGGTTAAAAGCGAGTCTATTTGAAATATCGTTGTGGTTTTGATCGTAGGTGAGACTGGTTCTTGCTTAAGCCCGTAGCAGCCACGTAAAATTTGCAACAACAAAGTAGAGGGCGTCTAACTTGTTTTTGCGGGGCATGTTGTGATGTGATATGGTCAAGGCGTGATGCTATATTTTATTGTATGAGATGATCATGTTTTGTAACGAAGTTATCGGCAATGGCAGGAGCCATATGGTTGTCGCTTTATTGTATGCAATGCAATCGCATCTGTAATGCTTTACTTTATCACTAAGCGGTAGCGATAGTCGTAGAAGCATAAGTTTGGCGAGGCGACAACGATGCTACGATGGAGATCAAGGTGTCGCTACGGTGTAACAATGGTGATCATGGTGGTCTTTGCAAGATGGAGATCATGAAGCACAAGATGATGATGACCATATCATATCACTTATATTGATTTGCATGTGATGTTTATCCTTTTATGCATCTTATCTTGCTTTGATTGACGGTAGCATTATAAGATGATCCTCACTAAATTATCAAGAAGTGTTCTCCCGAGTATGCACCGTTGCCAAAGTTAAATCGTGCCCGGACACCACGTGATGATCGGGTGTGATAAGCTCTCGTCCATCTACAACGGTGCAAGCCAGTTTTGCACACGCAGAATACTCGGGTTATACTTGACGAGCCTAGCATATGCAGATATGGCCTCGGAACACGGAGACCGAAAGGTCGAGCGTGAATCATATAGTAGATATGATCAACATAAGATGTTCACCATTGAAAACTACCCCATTTCACGTGATGATCGGTTATGGTTTAGTTGATTTGGATCGCGTGATCACTTAGATGACTAGAGGGATGTCTTTCTAAGTGGGAGTTCTTTAGTAATATGATTAACTGAACTTAAATTTATCATGAACTTAGTACCGATAGTATCTTGCTTGTTTATGTTTGATTGTAGATAGATGGCTCGTCTTTGTTGTTCGTTGAATTTTAATCGTTCCTTGAGAAAGCAAAGTTGAAAGATGATGGTAGCAATTACGGATCGGGTCCGTAATTTGAGGATCATCCTCATTGCTGCCTGTAAGAGCTACGTCTGGATGCACCGCTAGGTGCAGAACTTCTTCTTTGGAGCAACACCGGATGTTATGAGCGTCTGGCGAGCAAAGCTGATGACTACTCTATAGTTCAAGATGTGCCATGCTTTACGGCTTAGAACCGGGACTTCAACGGCGTTTTGAGCGTCATGGAGCATATGAGATGTTCCAGAGTTGAAGTTAATATTCCAACAGAATGCGGATTGAGAGATATGAAGTCTCCAATAAGTTCTATAGCTGCAAGATGGAGGAGAACAGTTACATTAGTGAGCATATACTCGAGAATGTGCGGGTACTACAATCACTTGACACAATTGGGAGTTAATCTTCCGGATGATTGTGTCATTGATGAATTCTCCAATCACGCCACCAAGCTACAAAGGCTTTGTGATGAACTATAATATGCAAGGGTTAGTAAAGACTATACAGAGCTCTTCGCAATGCTAAAGGCTGCGGAGGTAGAAATCAGAAGGAGCATCAAGTGTTGATGGTCAATAAGACCACTAGTTTCAAGAAGAAAGGCAAAGGGAAGAAGAAGGGAATCTCAAGAAGAACAGCAAGCAAGTTGTTTGCTCGGGAGAAGAAACCCAAGTCTGGTCCTAAACCTGAAGCCGAGTGCTTCTACCGCAAGCGGTAGTCCTTTGAAGCGGAACTGCCCCAAGTATTTGGCGGATAAGAAGGATGGCAAGGTGAACAAAGGTATATGTGATATACATGTTATTGATGTGTACCTTACTAGAGCTCGTAGTAGCACTGGTATTTGATCTTGGTTACATTGCTAATATTTGCAACTCAAAGCAGGACTACTGATTGCGAACTCGGCAAAGGGCGAGGTGGCGATCGCGTGGGAAATGGTTCCAAAGTCGATGTGATCGCGATCGGCACGCTACCTCTACATCTACCTTCGGGATTAGTTTTAGACCTAAATAATTGTTATTTGGTGCTGCGTTGAGCATGAACATTATATCTGGATCTTGTTTGATGCGAGGCGGTTATTCATTTAAATCGAGAGAATAATGGTTGTTCTATTTATATGAGTAATATCTTTTATGGTCATGCACCCTTGAGGAGTGGTCTATTTCTTATGAATCTCGATAGTAGTGATACACATATTCATAATGTTGAAACCAAAAGATGCAGAGTTGATAATGAAAGTGCAACTTATTTGTGGCACTTGCCGTTTAGGTCATATCGAGTAAAGCGCATGAAGAAACTCCATCTTGATGGACTTTTGGAGTCACTTGATTATGAATCACTTGGCACTTGCGAACCGTGCCTCATGGGCAAGATGACTAGAACACCGTTCTCGGTACTATGGAGAGAGCAACAGATTTGTTGGAGATCATACATCTGAGATGTATGTGGTCCGATGAATGTTGAGGCTCGTGGCGGATATCGTTATTTTCTCACCTTCACAGATGACTTAAGCGGATATGGGTATATCTACTTAATGAAACATAAGTCTGAAACGTTTGAAAAGTTCAAAGAATTTCAGAGTGAAGTTGAAAATCATCGTAACAAGAAAATTAAGTTTCTACGATCGATCGTGGAGGTGAATATTTGAGTTCTGAGTTTGGTCTACATTTGAAACAATGCGGAATAGTTTAGCAACTCACGCCACCGGAACACCACAGCGTAATGGTGTGTCGAGCGTCGAATCGTACTTTACTAGATATGGTGCGATCTATGATGTCTCTTCTGATTTACCGCTATCGTTTTGGGGTTATGCTCTAGAGGCGGCCGCATTCACCTGAATAGAACACCGTCGAAATCCGTTGAGGCGACACCTTATGAACTGTGGTTTAGCAAGAAACCAAAGTTGTCGTTTCTTAAAGTTTGGGGATGCGATGCTTATGTGAAAAAGCTTCAACCCGATAAGCTCGAACCCAAATCGAATGTGTCTTCATAGGATACCCAAAGGAAGCAGTTGGGTACACCTTCTATCACAGATCCGAAGGCAAGACATTTGTTGCTAAGAATGGATCCTTTCTAGAGAAGGAGTTTCTCTCGAAAGAAGTGAGTGGGAGGAAAGTGGAACTTGATGAGGTAATAGTACCTTCTCCCTTACTTGAAAGTAGTTTGTCGCGAAAACGGTTTCGAGACACCTACACCAGTAGTGAGGAAGTTGATGATGTTGATCATGAAACTTGAGATCAAGTTCCGCAGAACCTCGTAGATCAACGAGTAAGATCCGCACAGAGTGGTGCGGTAATCCTGTTCGGAAGTCATGCTACTAGATCATGATGAACCTACGAACTATGAAGAAGCGATGGTGAGCCCAGATTCGCAAAATGGCTTGAGGCCATGAAATCGAGATGGGATCCATGTATGAAAACAAAGTGTGGACTTTGGTTGACTTGCCCGAGGGTAGGCAAGCAATAGAAAACAAGTGGATCTTCAAGAAGAAGACGACGACGACGGTAATGTTATCGTCTATAAAGCTCGACTTGTCGCAAAGGTTTTCGACAAGTTCAAGGGATTGACTACGATGAGACCTTCTCACCGAAGCGATGCTTAAGTCCGTCCGAATCATGTTAGCAATTGCCGCATTTTATGATTATGAAATTTGGCAAATGGATGTAAAGACGCATTCTGAATGGATTTACGGAAGAAGAGTTGTATATGATGCAACGAAGGTTTTATCGATCCAAGGAGCTAACAAAGTATGCAAGCTCCGGCGATCCATCTATGGACTGGTGCAAGCATCTCGGAGTTGGAATAAGCGCTTTGATAGTGTGATCAAAGCATTTGGCTTTTCTGAGACTTTTGGAGAAGCTGTATTTACAAGAAAGTGAGTGGGAGCTCAGTAGCATTTCGATATTATATGTGGATGACATATTGCTGATCGGAAATGATATAGAATTCTGGATAGCATAAAGGGATACTTGAATAAGAGTTTTTCAATGAAAGACCTCGGTGAAGCTGCTTACATATTGGGCATTAAGATCTATAGAGATAGATCAAGGCGCTTAATTGGACTTTCACAAAGCACATACCTTGACAAAGTTTTGAAGAAGTTCAAAATGGATCAAGCAAAGAAAGGGTTCTTGCTGTGTTGCAAGGTGTGAAGTTGAGTCGGACTCAATGCCCGACCACCGCAGAAGATAGAGAAAATGAAAGATGTTCCTATGCTTGACCATAGGCTCTATCATGTATGCAATCTTGTGTACCAGACTGATGTGTGCCTTGCTATAAGCCTAGCAGGAGGTACCAAAGTAATCCAGAGTGGATCATGGACAGCGGTCAAGAACATCTGAAATACGAAAAGGACTAAGGATATGTTTTCGTATATGGAGGTGACAAAGAGCTCATCGTAAGCAGTTACGTTGATGCAAGCTTTGACACCGATCCGGACGATTCTAAATCGCAGACGGATCGTATTTACACTAAGCGGAGGAGCTGTCGGTTGGTGCAGTTCTAAACAAAGCGTCGTGGCGGGATCTACATGTGAAGCGGAATACATAGCAGCTTCGAAGCAGCTAATGAAGGAGTGCGGATGAAGGAGTTCATATCCGATCTAGGTGTCATACCTAGTGCATCGGGTCCAATGAAAATCTTCGTGACAATCTTGGAGCAATTGCCTTAGCAAAGGAATCCAGATTTCACAAGAGGACCAAGCACATCAAGAGACGCTTCAATTCCATCCGGACTTAGTCGGATGGAGACATAGAGATTTGCAAGATACATACGGATCTGAATGTTGCGCACCGTTGACTAAGCCTCTTCCACGAGCAAAACATGATCAGCACCAAGACTCCATGGGTGTTAGAATCATTACTATGTAATCTAGATTATTGACTCTAGTGCAAGTGGGAGGCTGAAGGAAATATGCCCTAGAGGCAATAATAAAGTTATTATTTATTTCCTTATTTCATGATAAATGTTTATCATTCATGCTAGAATTGTATTAACCGGAAACATGATACATGTGTGAATGCATAGACAAACAAACATGTCACTAGTATGCCTCTACTAGACTAGCTTGTTAATCAAAGATGGTTATGTTTCCTAACCATGAACAAGGAGTTGTTATTTGATTAATGAGGTCACATCATTAGTAGAATGATCGATTGACATGACCCATTCCTTAGCTTAGCACACGATCGTTTAGTATGTTGCTCTGCTTTTATCCATGACTTATACATGTTCCTATAACTATGAGATTATGCAACTCCGTTTACGGAGGAACACTTTGGTGCTACCAAGCGTCACAACGAATCGGGTGATTATAAAGGAGTACTACAGGTGTCTCCAAAGGCAGATGTTGGGTTGGCGTATTTCGAGATTAGGTTTTGTCACTCCGATTGTCGGAGAGGTATCTCTGGCCCTCTCGGTAATGCACATCATCGAAGCCTTGCAAGCACTACAACTAATGAGTTAGTTGTGAGATGATGTATTACGGAACGAGTAAAGAGACTTGCGGTAACGAGATTGAACTAGGTATTGGATACCGACGATCGAATCTCGGGCAAGTAACATACCGATGACAAAGGAACAACGTATGTTGTTATGCGGTCCGACCGATAAAGATCTTCGTAGAATATGTAGGAACCAATATGGGCATCCAGGTCCCGCTGTTGGTTATTGACCGTGAATAGTTCTAGGTCATGTCTACATTGTTCTCGAACCGTAGGGTCCTGCGCTTAAGGTTACGATGGCGGTTATTATGAGTTTATGTATTTTGATGTACGAAGGAGTTGAGTCCGGATGTGATCACGGACATGACGAGGAGTCTCGGAATGGTTGAGACATAAAGATTGATATATTGGAAGCCTATGTTTGGAGTTCGAATGGTTCGGCTAAAACGGAATTCTGGAGTACCGGAGGTTCTGGAACCCCGGGAGGTAAATGGGCCTCGATGGGCCCTAGTGGAAAGGAGAAAGGGGCCAGCCCTAGTGGGCGCGCGCCTCCCCCCCTTCCCTAGTCCTACTAGGACTAGGAGAAGGGGCCGCCCCCCTCTCTCTCTTTCCCCCTTCGGGAATCCTAGTCCAACTAGGATTGGGGGGGGAATCCTACTCCCAGAGGGAGTAGGACTCCCTGTATGCGCCTCCCTTGGCCATGCCCCCTCCCCTTGGCTCCTTTATATCTGAGGCAGGGGGCACCTAGAACACACAAGTTGATCGTGAGATCGTTCCTTAGCCGTGTGCGGTGCCCCCCTCCACCATATTCCACCTCGGTTATACCGTCGCGAAGCTTAGGCGAAGCCCTGCGCCGGTGAAACATCAAGATCGTCACCACGCCGTCGTCTTGTGGAACTCTCCTCGACACTCGGCTGGATCGAGTCGAGGGACGTCATCGAGCTGTACGACGTGTGTCAAGAACTCGGGGCGTCGGAGTAACGGCGCGGGATCGGTCGGATCGCGAGGAGAACGTCGACTACTTCCTCTACGTTGTGATCGCTTCGCCGGGTCTACAAGGGTATGTAGACAACACTCTCCCCTCTCGTTGCTATACATCACCATGATCTTGCGTGTGCGTAGGAAAATTTTTGAAATTACTACGTTCCCCAACACAAGCATGTGGCAAAACTTAGCGTGCAAGATGTCAAAAACTTCAAGATCATGTTGCACGATCTCAAAGAAGCCTTTCTCAAGAAGCGCGAAGAAGCTAAAGGCTCTCGTGAGCGCATGAAGAGTCTGGCTGACAAGTGTGTGCTAGCCTACAATGAGGCTGAGAAGCGCAAGGCTCTTGGTCGTCCTGGTATTGACCCCAAAATGGCTGCAAAGAAGAAGAAGCTATCAACTGACCAATCTGCACCTTCAAGGCAGGGAGAACCTCGCATAGTCTTCCCAAGCAGCATGACTGGCTCGAAGCCAAAGGTCAGGCCAACCACTTGTAAGCCAAGCGCAGCGAGGATGCCGAGGTGAAGCGAAAAAAGGAAAAATCTTGAAGCCTCTGATGTTGCTCCCTCCAAGAAGAAGCGCAAAACCAAGAAGAATCGGGCTGCTCCCACAGAGCCCTTAGTTGTTGAACCTATCTCAATGGTTCACCCTGCATCTGAACACCAAGAACGACGGATGATAGTTCATGAGCCTACTTCCACAGAGGTTCATGAAGCTGAAGACATTCCAGCAGTTGATCCCACCGCTGCTGAAGACATTGGTCACAATGACAATGTTGAAGATGATGAAGTTCTTCCTCAGATCGAACACAACTTGGTATCATCGCCTATTCTCACGAACAGCGAACTCATCAGCATTGGTCGTCCTCTGACGCCAGTTGCTCAGGATGCATCATGGGTTGATCACCCACAACAACAAGACTCCCCGAGTACTCCCCAACAACAACAAGTCACACCCCCTGTGCAAGAACAAGAAGATAACTTTGAGGCCCAGCGAACTCCATCTCCAAAGGCGTCGCCGGCATTATGCAGGCTTCGCAAAGGACCAAGGCCTCAAGTCCCTCTTTCGAGCGTTCCAAAAGGAGAAGTGCACCACCAATCTGTTGCACGTCAAGTGTTTCCAGAAGCCACTCCGACTGTGAATGTCTCCGTGTCTGAAGCCAAAGCTGCTGAAGACAATCCGGCTGCATCAACCGATGACAAACAAGAAGAAGAACATGTCCCTACTCCCCCCATTACTGAAGAAGTTGTTCCTGAAGTGAACATGCCAGTGCTCGACCCTCCAGCTCATCAAGTGGAGGTTGAAAATCTTGAGGCTACCACCACCAACACAAATGAAGCCAATGACGTAGTCATGGCTGAAGCAAGTGTGGAGCCTGCACCAACCAATGTGCCAGAAGCCAATGATGCAACTGCTCCTGAAGCATCTGTTGTGCAGCCTGACGCCTCTGTTGTTGCCACTGCTCCTGTTCCGCCACCAAGGCCCCATACAATTGAGCAAGCATACAACTATGGTCAGCTAATCACTGTCAAATGGCCCGTTCTGGTCCCTCCGCCTAATGCCTCTAGTCCTCAGTTTGATTATCATGTTGAGCATAGGCCTCTGGTCCAGAAACCAAAGCCAAGACTGCCAAGGTTCCCAGGTACTGCCACCTCTACATGGTCCTTCAATGCAAATGGCTTCAAAAGCCACAACACCTTCTTTGACAAAGCAAAGAACCCCTACTCAAGGCCAAGAATATCATCTGATCGTTTCTGGAGCTATCAGTAGCGAAGCTATTACTCCTGCATTCTGTATGATCAAGGGCGCATTTTCCCTCATATGTGCCTCGACACTAAAGCCATTGCTGGACTGCCATGCTTAGAAGAAGCACTCAACTGCTTTCATGATGCAGGTCTACTCAGCTTTGTGACAGACAAAGAACATTGGAATGAGGAACTTTTGCTTCAATTCTATGCTACCCTCCACATTCGCGGCTACTACAGGGATACAAAGACATTTCGAGTGGCTGACCGGAGATGTTCATCATGAAGCCAAAGCTCTTGATGTCATTGAGCTTACAGGCCTACCCACTCCTGGAGAGCTGTTCGAACCTGATTGTCAACTCCACCGCAATGCACTGGAGAGCATCTTCCATAAGCCGAGCCCAACATGAGCCGGATGTTGAGCATGATGAAGCCTCACACCGACGGCTGAATACCCAAAGGAGTTCTTTGTTGATGACCTAGAGTATCGCCTCGCACAATATATCACATCATCGGTGAACTCTATGGCCTATCAAAGGGCATTCATCACCGCAAAACTTGAAGGAGCCATGAAGACATTGGTCTTTTACATCCTCAATGGCATCAGCTTCAATACACAAGAATTCTTCATCCGGCAACTGGCTGCGTCTGGATCTGACCTTTTCGGCCTGAATTCTATGCTCCATGGGTCATGCGCCTCATCAAGCTACACTCTACTATCAACTATCAGCCCTCTGCTCGCAATCATCTGATCTTTCTACCAGAGGTTGATATGTCAGTTGAAGCCATATACCCTGAGCCTGCCAAGAAGCCTCTTTGTCTTCAAAATGCTGATCACCAAAGCTTCACTCAACCCATGGAAGGAGTCCAAGCAGTAACTCGTGTCTATCCAATGGCTGGGAACACTAAATGCGCCTCACCGCGCAAAGCTGCTACTCGAGAGCACAATTGCCCAAAGGCCTAAGAAGCGCTCTCGCGTCCTAAATGACCGAGAACTTCTTGTGGCACTGCATCAGAAACAAGACAAGCATCACTTTTGGCTCAAGCGACAGATGCAAAGCCTCTTGGTGGACGTCAATCGCATTCGAAATCTTGCCACCAAGAATGCTTTTGTCACTCATGAGACCTGTCGGCGATCATGGAAGAGTTTGACACTGCTCAATGCTGAAGCAGATCTTCAAGACGATGGCTTCACTGAAAGATTCAAGTTTGACTCCACTCCTCCACGGAATGTTGTCCTACATCGAACTCCATCCCTTGAAGACTCTGACTATTCTTCCTCCGCGGCAACTGTGAATGCCAAAGTGATCGATGATGACGACAATGCTACTTCACCGCCCCCTACTTCTGCACGCATCGACACTGCACCAAGTTCATCTGCACCGCCAAACAACAACAACAACCCTGCTGCTTCACCTACTCCTCATGGGAACGAGTAGATGCTCTATGTCTTCAAACCTTTTTGGTCCTTACTGACAAAAGGGGGAGAAGCATATGAGTTTGATAGTCTTCAAGCGGGTTCATATGGGCGGTTGCTTTATATTTTGCCTAGTGTTTACAACTCTCGCTTTTGATACATTTGGTTCTTTGAGTTGTAACACTTAAACTCGATGGTCGTCTGCTACTTATTTGCTTTTCTGTGATACGATGATAAATTCCGCATGTGCGATGATAACTTCCGCACTTAGATCATTCTGCAGATGTCCATTTTTTTCATTATGCATGTCATTCTCTTAGTTATAACATTTCATGCATGATAAATTATCTTCATAAGTTGAAGAGGATCTCCACAAGTACAACCTGCCATGTGCATTTGCATTCCAAAAGCAAATTATTTATATGCACATCTTCAGGGGGAGCCTTTGCCACTTATGAAGACAATACCCTATCCTTTACAATTTCACATACTTTATCCCCATTGAAAACTTCAACCAGTTTGTCATCAATCACCAAAAAGGGGGAGATTGTAAGTGCATCTAGTGCCACCCCTAGTTGGTTTTGGAGTATTGACGACAAATTTGGTTGAGGGGCTAATGCGTTTGTGAGAATTGCAGGATAACGCATGTAGTGTCCCGCATTGATTCGGTTTACCTACCGGAGATGACCCCTAAAAATGTATGAAGACATTGACGACAATGGTGGTATGTGAAGATATTCATATTGAAGACTATGACATGAGAAGACATTGAGTGAAGACTATGGAGCGCGAAGACTGTGTCATTTCGTGGTTTCCTTTTCTTCTTTGTTGAGTCATAGGAACCACCGTACTCTTAAGTGGGGTCCAACTGAACAAAGTCAGAATGACTGAAGTGATGCTCAACCCAAATCCTATGTCTTCGAGCGAAGACAATGAGAGCAAATCTTATCCAGAGCTGGCTGAGTCAGCTTTGCTTGTAGCCCAATTAAAGTTGCCGTGTGTGTTTGAAATCTGACCGTTAGAACACGCGTCAGTTCCTTAGTAACCCAGGGTCATTTCGGACATATCAGGTCGGGTTGCCTAGTGGCTATAAATAGCCCACCCCCTACACCATAAATTGGTGTCTGCTCAGAGTTAGTGCACGGCTTTTGTCGTTTGAGAGCAACCCACCTCGAAGCCTTTAAGAGAGAAATCCTTGCGAGGACAAAGCCCAAACACCCGAGCCAAAGAGTGTTAGGCATCATGAAGTCTTTACTCTTTGTGACTTGAAGACTTATTACACTTGAGAATGTGAATCCTCCGGCCGGTTAGGCGTCGCGTTCGAGCATCCAAGAGTCATTGTGGATCGCCGGTGAGCGAAGTCTGTGAAGGTTCGAAGTCTACCTTGAAGACTTACAGAGTGATTGGGCGAGGACTGTGTGTCCTTAGCTCAAGGGAATAAGGTGAAGACGCGGTCTTCGAGTTGAATCTCAGCCTCCCTAACCGGACATACAGTTGTCACAAAGAATCGAACTGGTCCAACAAATCTGTGTCTTCAACAAGTGAGTGGTTCTATCCTCTCCCTCCCTTTACTTAGAGTTTGTCTTCGTGAAGTCATTGCCTATTTTTCGTACCTGTTTGACTTCATTGCTTGACTACTATCGTTGGTTGGCTTCATACTATATTCCATCCTGATCCTTACTACCAAGCTGCTATTAGTCTTTGTACTTTCACATTATTGCATACTTGACTATGGTTTGCTTGTTGTAGTTTATCTTCCGCTGCATATCAATTAGTCATTTCTATTGTTTGTCTTCGAAACTTCCACGTTTTGAAGACTTTCATAAAAATCGCCTATTCACCCCCCCTCTAGTCGATAACTAGCACTTTCAGTCTCCGTCGTATCTACTTTTCCAAACACTTTTGCCCTTGTTTTGGACTCTAACTTGTATGGTTTGAATGGAACTAACCCGGACTGACGCTGTTTTCAGCAGAATTGCAATGGTGTTGTTTTATGTGCAGAAAATAAAAGTTCTCGGAATGACCTGAAACTCCACGGAACACCTTAGAAAAAAAATAAAAAATCCTCGCAAAAGATGAAGACCAGGGGCCCACACCTCGCCCACGAGGTGGGGGCGCCCCACCTCGTGGGCCTCGTGGCCCTCCGACGCCAACTCCAACTCCATATCTTGGCTTTCAGGAGAAAAAATCGAGAGAAGAAATCATCGCGTTTTACGATACGGAGCCGCCGCCAAGCCCTAATCTCTCTCGGGAGGGCTGATCTGGAGTCCGTTCAGGGCTCCGGAGAGGGGGATTCGTTGTTGTCATCATCATCAACCATCCTCCATCACCAATTTCATGATGCTCACCACCGTGCGTGAGTAATTGCATCGTAGGCTTGCTGGACGGTAATGGGTAGGATAAGATTTATCATGTAATCGAGTTAGTTTTGTTAGGGTTTGATCCCTAGTATCCATTATGTTCTGAGATTGATGTTACTATGACTTTGCTATGCTTAATGCTTGTCACTAGGGCCCGAGTGCCATGATTTCAGATCTGAACCTATTATGTTTTCACGAATATATGTGTGTTCTTGATCCTATCTTGCAAGTCTATTGTCACCTACTATGTGTTATGATCCGGCAACCCCGAAGTGACAATAATTGGGACCACTCCCGGTGATGACCATAGTTTGAGGAGTTCATGTATTCACTATGTGCTAATGCTTTGTTTCGGTTCTCTATTAAAAGGAGGCCTTAATATCCCTTAGTTTCCGCTAGGACCCCGCTGCCACGGGAGGGTAGGACAAAAGATGTCATGCAAGTTCTTTTCCATAAGCACGTATGACTATATAAGGAATACATGCCTTCATTACATTGATAAACTGGAGCTAGTTCTGTGTCACCCTATGTTATGACTGTTACATGACCAACCGCATCCGACATAATTATCCATCACTAATCCGGTGCCTACGAGTTTTCCATATACTGGTTCTCGCTTATTTACTTTTTCGTTGCTACTGTTACAATCACTACAAAATACCAAAAACATTACTTTTGTTGTATTTACTTTTGTTACCGTTACCACTACTATCATATTACTTTGCTACTAAACACTTTGCTGCAGATACTAAGTTTCCAGATGTGGTTGAATTGACAACTCAGCTGCTAATACTTGAGAATATTCTTTCGCTCCCCTTGTGTCGAATCAATAAATTTGGGTTGAATACTCTACCCTCGAAAACTGTTGCGATCCCCTATACTTGTGGGTTATCAAGACCTTTTTCTGGCGCTGTTGCCGGGGAGCATAGCTCTATTCTTTGAGCCACTTGGGATTTATATCTGCTAGACACTATGAAGAATTTGAAAGATGATCGAACTACTATTTTGCCCTCAACTACGAGGGGAGGTAAGGAACTGCCATCTAGACTTGCACTAGATTCTCCTTCTGTTATGAGTAAGCTAGCAACACCTAAACCTACTACTGCTATGAATTCTGATATGTCGCATGTTATTGATGATGCCACTTCTGCTATGCACGATACTTATGATGAAACTACTTCTATGCTTGATACTACTATGCCACTTGGTGAATTTCTTGATGAGCAAATTGCTAGGTCTAGAGAAAGAGAAATTATTGAACCTGATTATGATGATGTTAGTGATGATGAAAATATGCCTTCTATTCCTGAGGGTTATCTTTTTGATGCAGAATCTTCTGCCGCTATTCTTGCTTGCCAGGATAGATATGAACTTAAGAGGTTGCTAGTTAAATGGAGTAAAGAATCATTTAGAGATAGGATGACACCCGACCGTGCTTTTGCTACTTCACCTATCAGTGTTCCTGATAAGGATTATTATGATTTTTCTGTTGATACAGATATAATTACTTTGGTTGAATCTGATCCTTTCTATGGCTATGAATCTGAAACTGTTGTGGCACATCTTACTAAGTTAAATGATATAGCTGCCCTGTTTACTAATAATGAGAGATCGCGCTACCTTTATTTACTCAAAATATTTCCGTTCTCATTAAAGGGTGATGCTAAGATATGGTTTAATTCTCTTGATCCTGGTTGTGTGCAAAGTCCCCAGGATATGATTTATTACTTCTCTGGTAAATATTTCCTGCTCATAAGAAACAAGCTGCTTTGAGGAAATATACAATTTTGTGCAAGTTGAAGAAGAGAGTCTCCCACAAGCTTGGGGAGGCTTCGTTACTATAATGCTTTGCTCGACCATCCTCTTAAGAAACCTGAAATATTTGATATCTTTTATAATGGACTAGCTGATGCTTCAGAGATTTCTGGATAGTTGTTTGGTTCTCTTTTTCGGGAAAGAACACGGATGAAGCTGAAATTCTATTGAATAATATGTTGGCAAATGAAAATAATTGGGCACCTCTGAGCCACCTCTGAGCCAGTTCGAGCCAACCATTGAGCCTATCCTAAACCAACTCCGAAGAAGAGAGGTGTTCTATTTCTCGATCCGAAGATATGCAAGAGGCAATGAAATGTATGAAAGAAAATGGTATTAAAGTGAAGATGTTAAGAATTTACCTCCTATTGAAGAAATACATGGTCTTAATTTACACTTTGTTGAAGAAGTATATGATATCAATTACTTATTTCTTGAAGAACCTCCGATATCTCGGCAGAGGTAGTAAAGGTAAATTCTCTCTATAGATATGATAAATTGAAGTCCCTCCTACTAAAATTGCTAGTCGATTGCTTGGATCAGTTTGATGACTTTATGTTTAAGCAAGATGACTTTAATGCTTATTTTGGTAGACAATTAAAACATAATACCTTTATGATTAAACGCTTGGGTGATTATATGGCTGATATTAGAAGTGAACTTAAACTTGTTAGCAAACATGCTTCTATGGTTACCACTCAAGTAGAACAAGTACTTAAAGCTCAGAAAGAAACGCTTGATGAAATGAATAGTAAGAAAAATGATTATGCTGTTAGAGTGGCTACTAGAACTGGTAGAATGACTCAGGAACCTTTGTATCCTGAAGGCCACCCTAAGAGAATCGAGCAAGATTCTCAGAGAAATAATATTGATGTACCTAGTTCTTCTAAGAGGAAGAAAATGAAAAATGATAGGACTTTGCAAACTTCTAGTGAACCTATTGTTGAACCACCTGAGAATCCAAATGATATCTCTATTTTGGATGCTGAAACACAATCAGGTGATGAACATGAACCTAGTGATAATGTTAATGATAATGTTCATGTTGATGCTCAACCTAGCAAAGACAATGATGTAGAAGTTGAACCTGCTGTTGATTTTGATAACCCACAATCAAAGAATCAACGTTATGATAAAAGAGACTTCATTTCTAGGAAACATGGTAAAGAAAGGGAACCATGGGTTCAGAAACCCATGCCTTTTCCTCCGAAACCATCCAAGAAAAAGGATGATGAGGATTTTGAGCGCTTTGCTAAAATGATTAGACCCATCTTTTTGTGTATGCGATTAACTGATGTGCTCAAAACAAATCCTTATGCTAAGTATATGAAGGATATTATTACTAATAAAAGAAAGATACCTGAAGCTGAAATTTCCACCATGCTTGCTAATTATACTTTTAAAGGTGGAATACCAAAGAAACTTGGAGATCCTGGAGTACCTACTATACCATGCTCCATTAAGAGAAATTATGTTAAAACTGCTTTATGTGATCTTGGAGCCGGTGTCAGTGTTATGCCTCTCTCTTTATATCGTAGACTTGACTTGAATAAGTTGACACCTACTGAAATATCTTTGCAAATGGCTGATAAATCAACTGTTATACCTGTCGGTATTTGTGAGGATGTGCCTGTTGTGGTTGCAAATGTTACTATTTTAACGGACTTTGTTATTCTTGATACTCCTGGGGATGATAGTATGTCTATTATTCTTGGAAGACCTTTCCTTAATACTGCAGGGGCTGTTATTGATTGCACCAAAGGCAATGTCACTTTTCATGTTAATGGCAATGAACACACGGTACATTTTCCGAGGAAATAACCTCAAATTTATAGTATCAACTCTATTGGAAAAATTCCATCGATTATATTTGGAGGTTTTGAATTTTCTCTCCCTATTGTCAAGAAAAAGTATTATATTCTTATTGTTGGGGATTTTCATATCCCCGTTGAGGTAACTTATGTTATTCGAAATTTCTCCAGTTTCGTGATTATTCATAATGAGTTTGTTAACAAGACTTGATCAACCTTGTTAGTGGGTTCATTTTGATGATCACGAGATGGATGAAACTAGAAGCACAACCTTCTCTACCCTCTTTATATTTTCTATTATTTAGTAGAAATAAAGTAAAATAGTATTTTTCTGTCTGCTTCCTGACTTATCCGTGCAATATAAAAATATCCCGAAAATAAAAGTCCTCATAATGCCATGCCAATTTAATATGATTTTTTGGGATTATTTGAAAATTTACTATGCAAAAATTATCGCGGGGGGAGCTGCCACCTGGTCACGAGGGTGGAGGGCGCGCCCTACACCCCTGGGCGCGCCCCCTGCCTCGTGGGCAAACGGTGGCCCTCCTCCACTTATCCCTGCACCCATCTGTCGGCGTTCTGGGAATGGGGGTCCCCAGACTTGCCTGCCTGCGGCCTGCGGCGTGGCTCAAAGGAGGCCCGGCACAGCCCATCTTCATCAACACAAATTCAAGACCATCGCGAGGGGCCAAGCCTCGTGGGGCAGACGACAAGGAGCTTCCTCAGGCACAGCCTCATCAGGTGGGCTCGCGAGGAGGCGGAGAGTTCAAGGCGGGGTACCTCGCGAGGTGCCCATGACGCAAGCCATGACGACCAAGGGCGCCAGTCGGGCGCCAGCCCGTGCAGTGTCCTCCTTTCCTCTTTGGTGCAAAGGGAGCAAGCACAGGCGAGAGCATCAAGCAAAGGCATCCATTTCGGTGCAACGAGACCAAGACAGCCCAACGGCAGGGGAGAAGTCATTGTGGAGCCCAAGCAGGCGTCACCGCCAGAGCCTTTGACAGGCGAGGACCAACTTTGGTCAGGATAAGTGTACCCGCTGTTCCCCTTCAAAATGGCCAATTGTTGGCGCCCTTCCCGCTCAATATTTGGGAAGAGGCCCAGGGCCTTTGCCTATAAATAGGACTAGCCACCCCCAGGGTAGAGGCATCGGGACCTGACCTAGCAATCGGGATCCTCACCAAGAAACCAGTAGATAGAGTGATTGAACTCCTCCTAGCAGTTCGTCGCACTAGCTAAGAACAGGCCATCGCGAGGCTGTTCTTCCTTGTATTGTTCATCATCAGCCCAAGAGGCAATCCACCACACCACACACTGGAGTAGGGTATTACACCACAATGGTGGCCTGAACCAATATAAATATTGTGTCTCTTGTGTTGTTCTGTTTGGTAGTTTAGATCCTAGCGATTTGGTGCGGAGCAAGCCCGTAGAGTGTTAAATCTTCGCACGCACCCCAGTGTTCGAACCTCAAGGGTCTGCTGGAACCCGAAATCCGACATTTGGCGCGCCAGGTAGGGGTGCTCCGGAATTTGCCTTCCGTCGTCTCGTTCTTCTCCGACCATCGCATCCATGTCTGACGCTCGTCAGGCTCGCGCCGAGTGCCGAGCCGCCCTCGCTTCCCACGTCGCCCAGACGGCTCCCGTCGGTGGGCGCCCTCGTCGTTCCCCGTCACCTGCCGTCAACACCGCCACCGGCCCGGCGGGAACAAACACTAAGCATCGTCCCAGCATTCCCCCGTGGCCTCTTGGGGAGAGCCACGCGGCCTCTTCCTCACCCACCCCGTCGCGCCGGCTCCCTCGGCCGTCGCGGCCCTCCTGGGCGGCTCGCAGGCGCCGCCCTCCAGCCACCACGTCAAGCCATTCGTCCGCCAGGTCGGCGCCGCCTCCATGCGGCAGGGGGCTCCCCCGGGCCGGACGGAGCCATCGGCCAGGCTGACATTCAGCTCTGAGGACCACCCCTCCAACTCGGCCTGCTCGGGCGCGCTCCCCATGCTCTGCATGCCCACCATCTGCCAGGTGGCTATCACCAGGACTCTCGTCGACGGTGGCGCGGGCCTCAGCGTGCTCTCAGTTGAGGCCTTCAACCTCCTCTGCATACCCCGGGAGCGGCTGCAACCCAGCCGGCCTTTCTCGGGTGTCGGGGGCGGGTCGTCCAGCTCCTTGGGGCAGATCCGGCTCCCGGTAACTTTCGGCACCTATGACAATTTCCGCACAGAGCTGGTCGATTTTGACATCGCCCCCATCGGCCTCCCCTACAACGCCATCCTCGGCTATCCAGCATTGGCCAAATTCATGGCCGCAACTCACCCGGCGTACAACCTCATGAAGATGCCCGGGAGCAACGGCGTCCTCACCATGCCCGGGGACACCGAAGGTGCGCTGCGAGTACTCAAGCTCGCCCTCAAGACGGCGGCGGCGGCACGGCCCGCCGACGCAGAAACCCCCAAGCCCAAGGGGGCTGCGCCGACCAAGAAAAGCGATTGTTCACCCAAGACAAGCAGAGACCAAGCGGTACTGTCGGCGAGGACAGGTCCACTAATGCCACTTTCACCATAGGCGCCAACCTCGGGCCCGAGCAGGAGGAAGCCCTGGTCAAGTTCCTACGTGCAAACAAGAAAGTGTTCGCCTGGGAGCCCGATCGGTTGGCAGGGATCATGGGCGTGTCGAGCACCAACTCAACATGTGTCCCAACATGCGCCCGTGAAGCGTAGGCGAGGAGGCAGTCCAGCAAAAGCAGTGCCTTCATCGTCCAAGAGACCCCGCAAGCTAGAAGCGCGGGGTTATTCGCGAGTCCGATATCGATTGGTTGGCCAGCCCGTGGTTGTTCCAAAGAAGGGAGGAAGGAGCGCATGTGTCGACTTCACCAACCTCAACAAAGCATGCCCGCAAGATCCGTTCGATCGCCGCGCATCGATCAGATCGTCGATTCCACCGCTGAGTGTGACCTGTTATGCTTCTTGGATGCCTTCTCCGGGTATCATCAGATCAAGATGGCGGTGGAAGACGTGGAGAAGACGGCCTTCCTGACCCCGTGTGGGGTGTACTGCTATACATGCATGTCGTTCGAACTGCGCAACGCGGGGGCAAACTTTCAGCGGCTCATGCACATCACCTTGGGCCCTCAGCTCGGGAAGAATGTGGAGGCTTACATCGACGACATCGTAGTGAAGTCCCGTGAGGCCAAGACCCTGATACAAGACCTGGAGGAAACCTTCGCAAGCCTCAATGCAGTGAGCCTGCGGCTCAACCCAGAGAAGTGCGTGTTTGGAGTCCCCTCGGGCAAGCTCTTGGGCTTCCTCATGTCCCACCGAGGCATCGAGGCCAACCCAGAAAAGGTAAAGGCAGTCGAGGAGATGAGCCCACCAAAGACCCTCAGAGAAATGCAGAAGCTCACGGGGCACGTGACTGCGCTCGGGTGCTTCATCTCCAGGTTAGGGGAGCGGGCGCTGCCCTTCTTTCAGCTGATGAAGAAAAAGGGGCCCTTTGAATGGACTGAAGAAGCCGACAAAGCGTTCCAAGATCTCAAGAGATACTTAACCAGCCCTCCGGTGATGGTGGCCCCACGCCCTCAAGAGCCCTTGGTACTCTATCTCGCCGCCACTCCTTACTCCGCCAACGTGGCTCTGGTGGCAGTTAGGGAGGAGCATCAGACCAAAGCCACGGTTGATGCCCGTGTCAAGGCAAAGCAGGACCAAAAGGGACTCGCAGAGGTCGCTACCACAGCTGAGGAGGATCAGCCGCCATAGGGAAGTGCGCCGGGAACGGAGGAGGCCCTTCCCCTAGGCAACCAGCTTTCGGAAGCCCCATCGCCTCAGCAGGCGCCACGGCCTCCGGAGGACACCACCAGCGCCGACGCTCCAAGCCTCGTCGAGCACCCGGTGTACTTCGTCAGCACGGTGTTGCGGGATACGAGGGCACGATACCCCATGCCACAGAAGCTCCTCCTCGCGCTGCTGGTGGCCTCGCGCAAGCTGCGGCACTACTTCCAGGGTCACCCGATCAAGGTTGTCTCGGCATACCCCTTGGAAAGGGTGCTCAGGAGTCCTAACTCGGCCGGAAGGGTCACTGAGTGGAACATTGAACTGCAAGCGTTTCAGCTCGAATTCAGCACGACCAGGTTCATCAAGGGAGCCGAGCTAGCAGATTTCGTGGCCGAATGGGCGGAGGCACCGGACCTCAAGGCCGGCGAGGACCGTCGCTCTCCCGAAGCGAGGCGCCGAAGGCTGGGTCATGTACTTGACGGGCGTTCTCCGGGCATGGGCTGGGCTGGGCGGTGCTCATATCTCCCACTCAGACAAGCTGTACTACACCGTGCAGCTCTGCTTCAGAGGGTGAAAAGGTCTCCAACAATATAGCGGAGTCTGAGGGTGATAAGCGGGCTTGAAGGCCGCCACGCCCTGGGGTGAAGCGCCTTACTATCAAGGGCGATTCGCAGCTCCTCGTCAATTTATCCAACAAGGTATACGAGCCAAGAGATGAGCACATGGAGGCCTACCTTGTGGAGGTCCGCATGATGGAGAAGCAGTTCTGGGGGTTGGAGCTGCAGCATGTGCCCCGCGGCACTAATCAAGAGGCCGACGACATCGCCAAACGAGCCTCCAGGCGGTTGCCCCAGGAGCCGGGCGTCTTCGAGGAACGGCTCTTCAAGCCCTCGGCCCTGCCATCATTATCGAGCACAGCACAGCCTCGGGTGGAGCTTCCTCAGCCACCTGCCTCGGGAGCCCCAGCCTGTGGCCCGGCCTCAGAACACTTTGCTCTCGACGATGGAGCCTCGGGAGGGGTTTGGATCCTGAGCTCGGAGCTACTTAACGCAAAGGACCTTGCCAGAGAAGGAGGAGGAAGCAGAGCGTGTGGCGCGGCAAGCCACAGCGTACTGCGTCAGGGATGGGGAGCTCTACCGAAAATGACCGAATGATGTGTCCCTGCGTTGCATCACTAGGGAGCAAGGGAGAGAACTGCTGGCAGATATACACGGTGGAGACTGTGGGCATCATTCATCGTCATGGACCCTCGTCGGCAAGGCGTTCCGCAGCGGTTTCTATTGGCCTACTACGCTCAATGACGCTGTCGAACTTGTGAAGGCTTGAGAGGCTTGCCAATTCCATGCCAAGCAGATCCATCACCGGCGGAGGTCGCAAACCATACCCCTCACGTGGCCATTTGCGGTCGGGAAATTTGGATATCTGGGCCCTTTTCCTCGGGCGCCAGGGGGCTATCGCTACCTCTGCGTCGCCGTGGACAAGTTCACCAAGTGGGCCGAAGTCGAGGCCGTCCGCACCATCCCTGCTGGTTCTGCGGTCAAGTTCATCAAGGGCATCGTGAGCCGGTTCGGGGTGCCAAACCGCATCATCACTGACAATGGTTCGTAGTTCACCAGTAACCTTTTCAAAACGTACTATGCTAACCTTGGAACGCAGATATGCTACGCTTCGGTGGCGCACCCCCGAAGCAACGGACAGGCCGAGCGGGCCAACGCAGAAGTCCTAAGGGGCCTCAAGACCAAGACGTTCAAGAAGAAACTGGAGGCCTACGGCAGAGGTTGGTACGACGAGCTTCAGTCCGTGTTGTGGTCCATCCGCACCACCGCGACCAAGCCGACTGGGGAGACCCCCTTCTTCTTGGTCTACGGAGCCGAAGCGGTCCTCCCTCACGAGGTCAGGCGTCGTTCCGCGCGGGTCCTGGCGTTCAATGAGACGCTGCAGGACGCCATGCGGGGGACGGACCTCGTCTTTGGGGAAGGCGTCGTCGAGAAGCTTGCGGCTGCAGCAAGATACCAGCAGGCACTCCGGCGATACCACTGCCGCAACATCCGCCCCAGAACTCTCGAGGTAGGGGACCTCGTGCTCCGGCGGGTCCTCTCCAGGGAGGGACTGCATAAGCTCTCTCCTATGTGGGAGGGCCCGTTCAAGGTTGTTCATGTTTCCAGGCCCGGCTCCGTGCACTTGGAGACTCAGGAGGGAGTACCTGTACAGAACGTGTGGAACATCCAGCACCTCCGGAGGTTTTACCCCTAGAAAGGCCCAGAGCCTGTGAAGAAGGCGAATGCCTGTGAAGCTCATCTTTTTGGAAAAGGCCCAGATCCTGTGAAGAAGGTGAATGCCTGTGAAGCTCATCTTTTTGGAAAAGGCCCAGAGCCTGTGAAGAAGGCGAACGCCTGTGAAGCTGTCGCGTTTTGGAAAAGGCCCGGAGCCTGTGAAGAGGGCCAATGCCCGTGAAGCTTGCCTCCCTGAAGAAAGGCCCGGAGCCTGTGAAGAAGGCCAACGCCTGTGAAGCTTGCCGCTCGTGACACTCTCACGTAATAATGAGTTGGGGCTGTACCGCCCGGAGTCTCGGGGTGTGCGCCTCGGGCCCTGGGGCTCCCTCCCACCCGATGGCAGCACTTAGCTCCTGTTGGTGAGAAGACGTCGAAGACTAGACTAGGTGCCGGACGCGGCTTTTTCATTTGCTTTCCGCAGTTGGCTAGTTCATTCTCATTTGGAGTTTTATTGAAACTATCGCCGCCTTTTGACCTGTGGTCCTTCGACTTTTTCGCTCTCCTGCCTCGATTTCTCTTGCGCGGGGGCTCGCGAGGTGGAAGCCCCGGGAGCCCTCGCGAGTACTCCTACCCCTATCGCTCAAGTTTTCACGGCCCAGGTCCACTATAGGAGTGCCCCTCCAGACCATGCCTCACGGGCACCACGACACGAATACAGGGCCTGGGTCGGTCGCCCCCACGGCTGAGACTGGAGATTACTTGCCAATGGGCATGCAACAGAAAGGAACAATACCGAATAATGTAAAGCAGAAGACGATGATTGACGACGTTAACCGTCGCCCCATGGGGCCACACATTGTTGTCTTTTTGCGCAGGAAAAAAGAAAGGAAAGAACAAAGCAGGCGAAGCTCGTCCTGCGCCGGCCCTCATGGAAGACTCGAGCCATCCCCGGAGCTCAGGCGGACTCCCTCTCGCGCTTCACCGGGGCGCGACGGCGGGCAGATCCGCTGCCACCCTCCAAGCAGGCGCGACGGCGTGGAGGCTGACCGCGGCCGCTGCTAGAAGGGTCGCTACCCGAAGAAGAGCTGGTGAAGCTTGAGGAGTCACGGGCGCCGCCAACCGCGCGCGCACTATCCTCTCCGTCCTCGCCTGGGCTGAGTCCCCGGCCGCGGTCGTCATCTTCAGGGCAGCACCCTGCACGGCGACCATCTTCCCCAAACACCCTCACGTAGAGGGTGGCGTCGCCGTCAAACTTGAAGTGTAGAGAGCATCGGCGGCGCAGGCCACGCGCGCGAGCAAACGTCTGCCAGCCGTGGGTCAGGGCCAGGCTCCCAGCTGCGGAGACCTCCAGCGAAGCCCACGAGGCCTGGCTGCAGTAGCCATCTGCCTGGAGCCAGAGGCCACCCAAGGCGCCAGCTGGGAGCTCACCTAGGAGGAAGCGAGGGAGCTGAAGCCGGGCGCCGGTTGGCTCCACCGCCCACACAATGAACTCCGGCAGCACCTCTGCAGTATGGAGGCGCGGCCTCGAGGGTCGCACGGCCGAAACACGCCCGCCGACCATGGCCAGCCGCTCATCGTTGCGCAGAGAGCCACCTCCGCGACCGCGGGGGGCCGCCGTGGAGGCCACAGGATGTTTGCGAGGGCGACCTCGACTGCGCTTGGGCGGGGGAGAGGTAGACTCGACCTGGCGAGCCTTTCCTTTCTCTGTGGCCGAGAACTTCCTTGGTGGAGCCATGAAGAAGAAGGAGAAGCAAGAGGGGATAGACTGGAAGGACGCGCGCCGTTCCATACTTATAGCCGGCGAAGGCCAACCGTCGAGCTCCACGATCACAGGTAATCATGACCCGCTTTGCATGCAGGGACTTGTCGAATCCATGCGGTTACCAAGGCGTCATGGGGAAGTGGAGGCGCCCACGCCCAATCAATCGCCACACGGCGCCCAAGGCCAGAGCTTTGTTAGGGCCCTTGACGCTTCAGACTTGCCCTTCGCCTCTCTGCTCGGCCAAGTTGGGCGCCGTGGGCCGGGGGCTCTGTCGGCGTTCGGGAGCAGGGGTCCCAGACTTTGCACTGCGGCTGCGGCGTGGCTCAAAGGAGGCCCAGCACAACCCATCTTCATCAACACAAATTCAAGACCCTCGCGAGGGGCCAAGCATCACGGGGCGGACGACAAGGAGCTTCCTTAGGCACGGCCTCATCAGGTGGGCTCGCGAGGAGGCAGAGAGTTCAAGGCGGGGTACCTAGCGAGGTGCCCATGACGCAAGCCATGACGACCAAGGGATCGGGCGCCAGCCCGCGCAGTGTCCTCCTTTCCTCTTTGGTGCAAAGGGAGCAAGCACAGGCAAGAGCATCAAGCAAAGGCAACCATTTTGGTGCAACGAGACCAAGACCAGCCCAACAGCAGGGGAGAAGTCATTGTGGAGCCCAAGCAGGCGTCACCGCCAGAGCCTTTGACAGGCGAGGACCAACTTTGGTCAGGATAAGTGTACCCGCTGTTCCCCTTCAAAATGGCCAATTGTTGGCGCCCTTCCCGCTCAATATTTGGGAAGAGGCCCAGGGCCTTTGCCTATAAATAGGACTAGCCACCCCCAGGGTAGAGGCATCGGGACCTGACCTAGCAATCGGGATCCTCACCAAGAAACCAGTAGATAGAGCGATTGAACTCCTCCTAGCAGTTCGTCGCACCAGCCAAGAACGGACCCTTGCAAGGCTGTTCTTCCTTGTATTGTTCATCATCAGCCCAAGAGGCAATCCACACACCACACACTGGAGTAGGGTATTACACCACAATGGTGGCCTGAACCAGTATAAATATTGTGTCTCTTGTGTTGTTTGAAGGAAATATGCCCTAGAGGCAATAATAAAGTTATTATTTATTTCCTCATATCATGATAAATGTTTATTATTCATGCTAGAATTGTATTAACCGGAAACATGATACATGTGTGAATACATAGACAAACATATAGTCACTAGTATGCCTCTACTTGACTAGCTCATTAATCAAAGATGGTTATGTTTCCTGACCATAGACATGTGTTGTCATTTGATTAATGGGATCACATCATTAGGAGAATGATGTGATTGACATGACCCATCCCGTTAGCTTAGCACTTGATCGTTTAGTATTTTGCTATTGCTTTCTTCATGACTTATACATGTTCCTGTAACTATGAGAATTATGCAACTCCCATTTATCGGAGGAACACTTTGGGTACTACCAAACGTCACAACGTAACTGGGTGATTATAAAGGAGTACTACATGTGTCTCCAAAGGTACATGTTGAGTTGGCGTATTTCGAGATTAGGTTTTGTCACTCCGATTGTCGGAGAGGTATCTCTGGGCCCTCTCGGTAATACTCATCACTTAAGCCTTGCAAGCATTATAACTAATGAGTTAGTTATGAGATGACGTATTCTGAGCGAGTAAAGAGACTTGCGATGCGAGATTGAACTAGGTATTGGATACCGACGATCAAATCTCGGGCAAGTAACTATACCGATGATAAAGGAACAACGTATGTTGTTATGCGGTTTGACCGATAAAGATCTTCGTAGAATATGTAGGAACCAATATGGGCATCAGGTCCGCTATTGGTTATTGACCGAGAATGGTTTTAGGTCATGTCTACATAGTTCTCGAACCCGTAGGGTCCGCACGCTTAACGTTTCGATGACAGTTTTATTATGAGTTTTGATGTACGAAGTTTGTTGAGTCCGGATGTGATCACGGACATGACGAGGAGTCTCGGAATGGTCGAGACATAAAGATTGATATATTGGAAGCCTATGTTTGGACATCGGAATGGTTCGGGTGAAATCGGCATTTCTGAGAGTAGGGAGGTTCTGGAACCCCGGGGTTAATGGGCCTACATGGGCGAAGAGGAGAAGAGGGAAGGAGCGAGGAGGGGGCGCCTCCCCTCCTAGTCCGAATAGGACAAGGGAAGAGGCGGCGCCCCCTTTCCTTCCCTCTTCCTCCTCTTTCCCCTTCTCCTACTCCTACTTTGAAAGAGGGAGTCCTACTCCCGGTGGGAGTAGGACTTCCCCCCTTGGCGCGCCCTCTAGGCCGGCCGCCTCCTCCCCCTGGATCCTTTATATACGGGTGCGGGGGGCACCCCAGAGACACACAAGTTGATCTACGGATCGTTCCTTAGCCGTGTGCGGTGCCCCCTTCCACCATATTCCACCTCGGTCATATCGTCGCGGAGTTTAGGCGAAGCCCTGCGCCGGTAGAACATCATCATCGTCACCATGCCGTCATGCTGATGGAACTCATCTCCGGTGCCTTTGCTGGATCGGATGGCCGGAGATCGTCATCGAGCTGAACGTGTGCTGAACTCGGAGGCCCCGTACGTTCGGTGCTTGGATCGGTCGGATCGTGAAGACGTACGACTACATCAACGCGTTGTGCTAACGCTTCGCTTACGGTCTCACGAGTGCGTGGGCGAACACTCTCCCTCTCGTTGCTATATCATCACCATGATCTTGCGTGTGCGTAGGAAATTTTTGAAATTACTACATTCCCCAACAAGTGGCATCCGAGCCTAGGTTTTATGCGTTGATGTTATATGCACGAGTAGAACACAAGTGAGTTGTGGGCGATACAAGTCATCTTGCTTACCGGCATGTCATACTTTGGTTGGCGGTATTGTGAGATGAAGCGGCCGGACCGACATTACGTCGACGCTTACGTGAGACTGGTTTCACCGATCGAGCACTCGTGCTTAAAGGTGATGGCGGGTGTCTGTCTCTCTCACTTTAGCTGAATCGAGTGTGGCTACGCCGGTCCTTGCGAAGGTTAAAACAGCACCAACTTGACGAACTATCGTTTTGGTTTTTGATCGTAGGTAAGAACGGTTCTTGCTAAGCCCGTAGCAGCCACGTAAAATTTGCAACAACAAAGTAGAGGGCGTCTAACTTGTTTTTGCAGGGCATGTTGTGATGTGATATGGTCAAGGCGTGATGCTATATTTTATTGTATGAGATGATCATGTTTTGTAACCAAAGTTATCGGCAATCTGGCGGGAGCCATATGGTTGTCGCTTTATTGTATGAAATGCAAGCATACTGTAATTGCTTTACTTTATCACTAAGCGGTAGCGATAGTCGTAGAACCAATAGATGGCGTAACGACAACGATGCTATGATGGAGATCAAGGTGTCGCGCGGTGGCGATGGTGATCATGGCGGTGCTTCAAGATGGAGATCACAAGCACAAGATGATGATGGCCATATCATATCACTTATATTGATTGCATGTGATGTTTATCCTTTATGCATCTTATCTTGCTTTGATTGGCGGTAGCATTTTAAGATGATCTCTCACTAATTATCAAGAAGTGTTCTCCCGAGTATGCACCGCGAAAGTTCTTCGTCTTTGAGACACCACGTGATGATCGGGTGTGATAGGCTCTATGTTCAAATACAACGGGTGCAAAACAGTTGCACACGCAGAATACTCGAGTTATACTTGACGAGCCTAGCATATACAGATATGGCCTCGGAACACGGAGACCGAAAGGTCGGCGTGAATCATATAGTAGATATGATCAACATAGCGATGTTCACCATTGAAACTACTCCATCTCACGTGATGATCGGACATGGTTTGGTTGATTTGGATCACGTGATCACTTAGATGACTAGAGATGTACGTCTAAGTGGGAGTTCTTAAGTAATATGATTAATTGAACTTAAATTTATCATGAACTTAGTACTGATAGTATCTTGCTTGTCTATGTTTGTTTGTAGATAGATGGCTCGTCTTTGTTGTTCCGTTGAATTTTAATGCGTTCCTTGAGAAAGCAAAGTTGAAAAATGATGGTAGCAATTACGGATTGGGTCCGTAACTCGAGGATTATCCTCATTCTGCCGTAAAAGTTACGTCTGGAAGCACCGCTGGGTGCGAACTGCTTCTGATGATGGCCGCGATGTTAAGAACGTCTGGCGAGCAAAGTCGATGACTACTCTATAGTTCGATGTGCCATGCTTTACGGCTTAGAACCGGGCCTTCAACGGCGTTTTGAGCGTCATGGAGCATATGAGATGTTCCAGAGTTGAAGTTAATATTTCAAGCAAATGCCGGATTGAGAGATATGAAGTCTCCAATAAGTTCTATAGCTGCAAAATGGAGGAGAATAGTTACATCGGTGAACACATACTCAAAATGTCGGGTATAATAATCACTTGATTCAAGCTGGGAGTTAATCTTCACGATGATAGTGTCATTGATGAAATTCTCCAATCACGCCACCAAGCTACAAGAGCTTCGTGATGAACTATAATATGCAAGGGATGAACAAGACTATTCGAGCTCTTCGCGATCTTTGAAAGCAGCGGAGGTAGAAATCAGAAGGAGCATCAAGTGTTGATGGTTAACAAGACCACTAGTTTCAAGAAAAGGGCAAAGGGAAGAAGAAGGAACTTCAAAAGAGCGGCAAGCAAGTTCTTTGCTCAAGAGAAGAAACCCAAGTCGGACCTAAGCACTGGCCGAGTGCTTCTCCGCAAGCGGATGGACCTTTGAAGCGGAACTGCCCCAAGTATTTGGCGGATAAGAAGGATGGCAAAGTGAACAAAGGTATATGTGATATACATGTTATTGATGTGTACCTTACTAATGCTCGCATAGCACACTGGGTATTTGATATTGGTTACATTGCTAATATTTGCAACTCAAGCAGGGACTACGGATTAAGCAAAGATTAGCTAAGGGCGAGGTGACGATGGCGTGGGAAATGGTTCCAAAGTCGATGTGATCGTGGTCGGCACGCTACCTCTACATCTACCATCGGGATTAGTATTAGACCTAAATAATTGTTATTTGGTGCAGCGTTGAGCATGAACATTATATCTGGATCTTGTTTGATGCGAGGCGGTTATTCATTTAAATCGAGAGAATAATGGTTGTTCTATTTATATGAGTAATACCTTTTATGGTCATGCACCCTTGAAGAGTGGTCTATTTTATTGAATCTCGATAGTAGTGATACACATATTCATAGTGTTGAAACCAAAAGATCAGAGTTGATAATGATAGTGCAACTTATTTGTGGCCTTGCCGTTTAGGTCATATCGGTATAAAGCGCATGAAGAAACTCCATCTTGATGGGCTTTTGGAATCACTTGATTATGAATCACTTGGTACTTGCGAACCGTGCCTTATGGGCAAGATGACTAAAACGCCGTTCTCGATTACTATGGAGAGAGCGGCAGATTTGTTGGAAATCATACATACGAGATGTATGTGGTCCAATGAATGTTGAGGCTCGTGGCGGATATCGTTATTTTCTCACCTTCACAGATGATTTAAGCGGATATGGGTATATCTACTTAATGAAACACAAGTCGAAACATTTGAAAAGTTCAAAGACTTTCAGAGTGAAGTGGAAAATCATCGTAACAAGAAAATAAAGTTTCTACGATCGATCGTGGAGGAGAATATTTGAGTTACGAGTTTGGTCTACACTTGAAACAATGCGGGATAGTCTGCAACTCACGCCACGGAACACCACAGCGAAATGGTGTGTCCGAACGTCGTAATCCTACTTTACTTGATATGGTGCGATCTATGATGTCTCTTCTTGATCTACCGCTATCGTTTTGGGGTTATGCTTTAGAGATGGCGCATTCACGTTAAATAGGGCACCATCAAAATCCGTTGAGGCGACGCCTTATGAACTATGGTTTGGCAAGAAACCAAAGTTGTCGTTTCTTAAAGTTTGGGGCTGCGATGCTTATGTGAAGAAACTTCAACCAGATAAGCTCGAACTCAAATCGAATGTGTCTTCATAGGATACCCAAAGGAGACTATTGGGTACACCTTCTATCACAGATCCGAGGGCAAGATTTTCGTTGCTAAATTCGGATCCTTTCTAGAGAAGGAGTTTCTCTCGAAAGAAGTGAGTGGGAGGAAAGTAGAACTTGATGAGATAATCAGTATCTACTCCCTTATTGGAAAGTAGTTCATCACAAGAACCGGTTCTGTGACAACTACACCAATCAGTGAGGAAGCTAATGATATTGATCATGAAACTTCGAACAAGTTTCTACAGAACCTCGTGAGGTCTACCAGAGTAAGATCCGCACTGAGTGGTGCGGTAATCCTATTCGGAAGTCATGTTACTTGACCATGATGAACTTACGAACTATGAGGAAGCGATGATGAGCCCAGATTCGCAAAATGGCTAGAGGCCATGAAATCGAGATGGGATCCATGTATGAAAACAAAGTATGGACTTTGGTTGACTTGCCGATGATCGGCAAGCTATTGAGAATAAATGGATTTTAAGAAGAAGACCGACGCGATGGTAATGTAAGCGTCTATAAAGCTCGACTTGTTGCGAAAGGTTTTCGACAAGTTCAAGGGGTTGACTACGATGAGACTTTCTCACCCGTAGCGATGCTTAAGTCTGTCCGAATCATGTTAGCTATTGCTGCATTTCATGATTATGAAATTTGGCAAATGGATGTCAAGACTGCATTCTTGAATGGATTTCTAGAATAAGACTTGTATATGATGCAGCCGGAAGGTTTTGTTGATCCAAAAGGTGCTAACAAAGTGTGCAAGCTCCAGCGTTCCATTTATGGCTGGTGCAAGCATCTCGGAGTTGGAATAAATGCTTTGATAGTGTGATCAAAGCATATGGTTTTATACAGACTTTTGGAGAAACCTGTATTTACAAGAAAGTGAGTGGGAGCTCTGTAGCATTTCTAATTTTATATGTAGATGACATATTGTTAATTGGAAATGATATAGAATTTCTGGATAGCATAAAGGGATACTTGAATAAAAGTTTTTCAATGAAAGACCTTGGAGAAGCTGCTTATATATTGGGCATCAAGAACTATAGAGATAGATCAAGACGCTTAATTGGACTTTCACAAAGCACATACCTTGACAAAATTTCGAAAAAGTTCAAAATGGATCAGGCAAAGAAAGGATTCTTGCCTATGCTACAAGGTGTGAAGTTGAGTCAAACTCAATGCCCGACCACAGCAGAAGATAGAGAGAAAATGAAAGATGTTCCCTATGCTTCAGCCATAGGCTCTATCATGTATGCAACGTTGTGTACCAGACCTAACGTATGCTTAGCAATAAGCTTGGCGGGAAGGTACCAAAGTAATCCAGAGTGGATCATGGACAGCAATGTCAAGAACATCTGAAATACGAAAAGGACTAAGGATATGTTTCTCGTATATGGAGGTGACAAAGAGCTAGTCGTAAAAGGTTATGTCGATGCAAGCTTTGACACTGATCCGGACGATTCTAAATCGCAAACCGGATATGTGTTTATATTAAATGGTGGAGCTGTAAGTTGGTGCAGTTCTAAACAAAGCGTCGTGGCGGGATCTACATGTGAAGCGAGTACATAGCTGCTTCAAGCGCGAATGAAGGAGTGCGGATGAAGGAGTTCATTTCGATCTAGGTGTCATACCTAGTGCATCAGGAAGATCTTCTATGACAATACTGGTGCAATTGCCTTGGCAAAGGAATCCAGATTTCACAAGAGGACCAAGCACATCAAGAGACGCTTCAATTCCATTCGGGACCAAGTCCAAGTGGGAGACATAGAGATTTGCAAGATACATACAGATCTGAATGTTGCACACCCGTTGACTAAGCCTCTCCCACGAGCAAAGCATGATCAGCACCAAGACTCCATGGGTGTTAGAATCATTACTATGTAATCTAGATTATTGACTCTAGTGCAAGTGGGAGACTGAAGGAAATATGCTCTAGAGGCAATAATAAAGTTATTATTTATTTCCTCATATCATGATAAATGTTTATTATTCATGCTAGAATTGTATTAACCGGAAACATGATACATGTGTGAATACATAGACAAACATATAGTCACTAGTATGCCTCTACTTGACTAGCTCATTAATCAAAGATGGTTATGTTTCCTGACCATAGACATGTGTTGTCATTTGATTAATGGGATCACATCATTAGGAGAATGATGTGATTGACATGACCCATCCCGTTAGCTTAGCACTTGATCGTTTAGTATTTTGCTATTGCTTTCTTCATGACTTATACATGTTCCTGTAACTATGAGAATTATGCAACTCCCATTTACGGAGGAACACTTTGGGTACTACCAAGCGTCTGGCGTAATCGGGTGATTATAAAGGAGTACTACATGTGTCTCCAAAGGTACATGTTGAGTTGGCGTATTTCGAGATTAGGTTTTGTCACTCCGATTGCCGGAGAGGTATCTCTGGGCCCTCTCGGTAATACTCATCACTTAAGCCTTGCAAGCATTATAACTAATGAGTTAGTTATGAGATGACGTATTACAGAACGAGTAAAGAGACTTGTCGGTAACGAGATTGAACTAGGTATTGGATACCGATGATCAAATCTCGGGCAAGTAACATACCGATGACAAAGGGAACAACGTATGTTGTTATGCGGTTTGACCGATAGAGATCTTCGTAGAATATGTAGGAACCAATATGGGCATCCAGGTCCCGCTATTGGTTATTGACCGAGAATGGTTTTAGGTCATGTGTACATAGTTCTCGAACCCGTAGGGTCCGCACGCTTAACGTTTTGATGACAGTTTTATTATGAGTTTTGATGTACCAAAGTTTGTTCGGAGTCCCGGATGTGATTACGGACATGACGAGGAGTCTCGGAATGGTCGAAACATAAAGATTTATATATTGGAAGCCTATGTTTGGACATCGGAATGGTTCCGGGTGAAATCGGCATTTTACCGGAGTACGGAGAGGTACGGAACCCCGGGGTTAATGGGCCTACATGGGCCAAGAGGAGAAGAGGAAGGAGCCGGGGGGGCGCGCGCCTCCCTCCTAGTCCGAATAGGAGAAGGGAAGGAGGCGGCCCCCCCTTCCTTCCCTCTTCCTCCTCTTCGCCCTTCTCCTACTCCTACTTGGAAAGAGGAGTCCTACTCTCGGTGGGAGTAGGACTCCCCCCTTGGCGCGCCCTCTAGGCCGGCCGCCTCCTCCCCCCTAGCTCCTTTATATACGGGGGCGGGGGGCACCCAAGAGACACACAAGTTGATCTACGAATCGTTCCTTAGCCGTGTGCGGTGCCCCCTTCCACCATATTCCACCTCGGTCATATCGTCGCGGTGTTTAGGCGAAGCCCTACGCCGGTAGAACATCATCATCATCACCACGCCGTCGTCTTGTGGAACTCATCTTCGAGCCTTTGCTTTGGATCGGAGGGCGGAGATCGTCATCGTCTTTGAGCGTGTCTTTGAACTCGAAGGCCCAGACGTTCGGTGCTTGGATCGGTCGGATCGTGAAGACATACGACTACATCAACCGCGTTGTGCTAACGCTTCCGCTTACGGTCTACGAGGGTATGTGGACGAACACTCTCCCCTCTCATTGCTATATCATCACCATGATCTTGCGTGTGCGTAGGAATTTTTTTGAAATTATTACGTTCCCCAACATTGTTCTATTTGGTAGTTTAGATCCTAGCGGTTTGGCGAGGAGCAAGCCGGCAGAGGGTTTACTCCGCGCGCACCCCAGTGTTCGAACCTCAAGGGTCTGCTGGAACCCGAAATCCGACACCATCTTCTTCCTCTGCCTCACACAAACACGGAAAACCAACTCAAGCACGAGTTCCAGCCCCCATTGCTATGATTTTCGATCTCCTTGCTCAAAGCACCTCTCGCAAAACTGCTTGGGGAGATTGTTCTTTGGTATGTGACTCCTCCATTGGTCCAATTAGTTTTTGTTCTAGTGCTTTATTCATTGCAAATTTGTGCTGCATAGGTGACCATGTTCTTGAGCTCGCATGTCAAATTTATATGGTTCCAAGTAGTTCTAATGCTTTATTTAGGCCCTAGGCACTTATGGGAGTTGTTACTAATAATTTTATTGAATTTGGTTCACCTTTATTTGAAGTTACCAAAAATTTCAGAAATTTTTCAGAGTAAACAATATGCTTAGGAGGATGTTCCAAGGTGGTTCTTCAAGGAAGCAAGGTCCCAGACTTGCAATACGTGATGCTGACGAGGAACCACCAAGAGACGCTCATGTGAGGCCCTGTGAATGGCCATCGGAAAATTTTATGAATCAAGTGGGAATCAAAGAAGAATTTAGTGCATATTTGAGTAACGCCGGTCTTGAGGACTTTGAAGCTGACAAATGCCCCCAGTACCATGATCTCACAAGTTCAATTGTGAGGAGGTTTGAGTTTTCATCTTCGCGTACTTCTCCTTCAGTCATGTTTGACCTTTATGACAAATCTTATACCATGGACTTAGAGGATTTCACTTCTGCTTGCAAACTTCCATCTTGGGGTAATGTCAGGGATCCCCCTAAATCTGAATATAGAGACTTTCTTGCTAAAATAACTGTGGGGAATCTAGAGATATAACACAAGCCACTATAGGGAGCGTTCACTTTCCTGCTATACATTATTTTGCTCTCTTTATAGGTAGATGCATAAATGCTAAGGATGAAGCATGTCACATGTGTGCCCCTGATCTCAGCATTCTCAGAAGTGTTGTGTTAGGAGACCAAACTTATCATATGGGAGCCATTGTAGCTCGCAGGTTGCATCAGAGTAGGCATAACGGAGATTTATTTGGAGGAATTTATGCAACCCGCTTAGCTAATTTTCTTGAAATAGATATTCCTGAGGGTGATATGGAGTTACTCCCTTCTTATTTACATTTTGATTCTATGGTTTCCCACCAGTTTGTTAAGAGGACTGAACCACCTCTCTAGTATCGACTAATCTTTAATAAACGTCGTGTAGTCCATATTGCTCTTCCTGCTCTTGCTTTCTTTGATTCACAGACAAAGGGAAGATATATTATTACCAGAGAGGAGGCAGATCAGTACGAGAGGAGAGCGGAGGCTGCTCGACTCACGCTTCTGACTCGAGCGGTGATAGCCATTTGCATCATGATATGACCCTAGCTTCACCTACGGGTATCCGTCAAGCTATCCCTCGAAATAGACCAACTTAGGCCAAAAGCCTAAGCTTGGGGGAGTACGTATTTCCCACCGACATTACATTCATGTTCATACACACTCATTGCTAGATGTCGATGCTCATACTTTTTCACTGTAATATCCATGCTAGTTTATTTTATTTTTCCTGCTTTCTTCTTGTGTGTTCGATAAACCTTAAAAAAACCCCAAAAAAATAGTGGTAGTTTATTTCTTTGCTGTAGTAATTAAAAAGAAAAAACCGAAAAATATTTCCCGTTCTTCTTTTACTTGTTGGGAGCTTTCCCGTGTAAATAGTTTTTATTTTCTTTTCCTTTCTTTGGGGGTCGAGAAGACTTTATTGAAAATGCTTAGTGGCTCTTGTATGCATGATTGTTTATTTAACTTAGAGCCCATATTACTTGTCTTCTCTCTTGAGTTGAATGCTTGCAGATTCCAGCTTAGTCCAATGCACGTGCACTCTTATTATTATACACACCGTTCGGTCGTGCAAGTGAAAGGCAATAATGATGATATATGATGGACTTATTGGGAAGAGAAAAGCTGGTATGAACTCGACCTCTCTTGTTTTTGTAAATATGATGATTCATCATTCCTGAGTTAGCTATTATGAAGTAAACATATTTGCAATACCATTTAGAGATTATAGTTGCTTGTGACATGCTTGATTAGCTATGAGTTATAATGGTTTACCTTGCGTGCCAACATGCTATTAGAATGATTATGATGTGGTATGATGGGATGGTATCCTCCTTTAAATGAATTGAGTGACTCGACTTGGCACATGTTCACGCATGTAGTTGAATCAAATCAACATAGCCTTCATGGTATTTATGTTCATGGTGGATTATATCCTACTCATGCTTGTACTCGGTGTAAATTAATTTTAATGCATGTTTACGACTGTTGTCGCTCTCTCGATTAATTCGCTTCGGTCTTTTGCTAGCCTTCACTGTACTAATCGGAATCTGCTTGTGCATCCAAACTCCTTAAACCCCAAAGTTGTTCCATATGAGTCCACTATATCTTCCTATATGCGGTATTTACTGCTGTTCCAAGTAAATTTGTATGTGCCAAACTCTAAACCTTCAAATAAACATTGTGTTTTGCATGCTCGAATAGCTCATATGTCAAATAGAGCTGCCCTTATCTTCCGTGTTAGGCGGGTTATTCTCAAGAGGAGTGGACTCGCTCCTCATTCACGAGAAAATGGCTGGTATCCGGATGCCGGTCCCATGCTTTATGCAAACTAAATCAAAATAATCGCAAACAAAACTCCCTCGGGACCCGTTGAATGTTGGAGGCACTTTCGTTGTTTCGAGCAAGCCATGGATTGATGCTTGTGGAGGAAGGGGAGTATAAACTTTACCATTCTGTTTGGGAACCGCCTATAATCTGTTTAGCATGGGAGATATCGTCGTCTTTTAGTTGTTATGTTGACATTGAGAGTATGCCGCTCAAAATATAATTTATCTCTATTTCAAAAATCGAGCTCTGGCACCTCTACAAATCCCTGCTTCCCTCTGGGAAGGGCATATCTATTTACTTTTATGTTGAGTCATCACCCTTCTTATTAAAAGCACCCGCTGGAGAGCACATTGTCGTTTGCATTCATTATTATTGGTTTATATTGGGTATGACTTGACTGGATCTCTTTTACCATGAATTACAATGTTTAGTCAGTCCTTGATCTTTAAAGGTGCTCTGCATTTATGTTTTGCGGTCTCAAAAAGGGCTAGCGAGATACCATTCTGTTATATCATGTTATGATTATTTTGAGGAAGTGTTGTCATCTGAGTTTTACTATTATAGCTCACTAGCTGATTATGTTATTGATATGAGTAATTGTGAGACCTACTTGTTATTATGAGAATGGTTAGTTCATAATATTTGCTGAAACTTGAACGCTGGCTTTTCATGTTTACAACAACAAGAGCAAACAGAGTTTGTAAAAGTTTTTCTTTTTCTCTTTCGGTTTGTCAATTGAATTGCTTGAGGACAAGCAAGGGTTTAAGCTTGGGGAGTTGATCGTCTCCGTCATATCTACTTTTCCAAACACTTTTGCCCTTGTTTTGGACTCTAACTTGTATGGTTTGAATGGAACTAACCTGACCGATTTGTTTTCAGCAGAATTGCCATGGTGTTGTTTTATGTGCAGAAAATAAAAGTTCTCGGAATGACCTGAAACTCCACGAAACACCTTAGAAAAAACAATAAAAAAATCCTCGCAAAAGATGAAGACCAGGGGGCCCACACCCTATCCACGAGGGTTGGGGCCACCAGGGGGCCCACGAGCCCCCCTACCTCGTGGGCCCCCTGGTGGCCCTCCAACTCCAACTCCAACTTACGATACGGAGCCGCTGCCAAGCCCTAATCTCTCTCGGGAGGGCTGATCTGGAGTCCGTTCGGGGCTCCGGAGAGGGGGATTCGTCGCCGTCGTCATTATCAACCATCCTCCATCACCAATTTCATGATGCTCACCGCCGTGTGTGAGTAAGCGCATCGTAGGCTTCTTTGGGCGGTGATGGGTTGGATGAGATTTATCATGTAATCGAGTTAGTTTTGTTAGGGTGTGATCCTAGTATCCATTATGTTATGAGATTGATGTTGCTATGACTTTGTTATGCTTAATGCTTGTCACTAGGGCCCGAGTGCCATGATTTCAGATCTGAACCTATTATGTTTTCATGAATATATGTGTGTTCTTGATCCTATCTTGCAAGTCTATAGTCACCTACTATGTGTTATGATCCGCAACCCCAAGTGACAATAATCGGGACCACTCCGGTGATGACCATAGTTTGAGGAGTTCATGTATTCACTATGTGCTAATGCTTTATTCCGGTTCTCTATTAAAAGGAGGCCTTAATATCCCTTAGTTTTCGCTAGGACCCCGCTGCCACGGGAGGGTAGGACAAAAGATGTCATGCAAGTTCTTTTCCATAAGCACGTATGACTATATACGGAATACATGCCTACATTACATTGATGAACTGGAGCTAGTTTTGTGTCACCCTATGTTATGACTGTTACATGACGAACCGCATCTGGCATAATTATCCATCACTAATCCGGTGCCTCTGAGTTTTCCATATCTTGGTTCTCGCTTATTTACTTTTTCGTTACTCTTGTTACAATCACTACAAAATACCAAAAACATTACTTTTGTTGTCTTTACTTTTGTTACCGTTACCACTACTATCATATTACTTTGCTACTAAACACTTTGTTTGCAGATACTAAGTTTCGGTGTGGTTGAATTGACAACTCAGCTGCTAATACTTGAGAATATTCTTTGGCTCCCCTTGTGTCGAATCAATAAATTTGGGTTGAATACTCTACCCTCGAAAACCGTTGCGATCCCCTATACTTGTGGGTTATCATATCCCTATTAGCAAGCTTAATAGTAACATCAATGTCTTCTAATTCAATGGGTGCAATGTCATGCATAATTTCTTGATATAAAGAATAAGGTATTGCACTAGCACTAGCACCCATATCACATAAGCTGTGGTAACAATGATCTCCTATTTTAATGAAATAACGAGCATGCCTCTGACAGTCTACGTGTCTTAGTATCGGCCTAGAAATATTAGCGATCTCACCACGAGAAAGAAATAACATGCCCATCTAAATCCTCATCCAAGAGATCTTTAACCATAGCAATACTAGGTTCAACATTAATTTGCTCGGGGCGTGTAAAAGTCCTAGTATTACTCTTACGAACAACGGTATTAAGCTTTAGCATGATCCTTTATCCTAACAGAAAAGGAGGTTTTTCAACATAAGCAGTAGGAACAATAGGATCACTATAGGTAATAGTCTTTTCTTCGACTGTAATAGGTGCAACTACTTTCGCTTCAGCAGGAGGATTATATTTAAACCATTTCTCTTTAGGGAGATCAACGTGAGTAGAAAAATATTCACAGAAAGTAGCTACTATCTCAGAGTCAAGTCCATATTTAGCGCTAAATCCACGAAAAGCATCGGTATCCATAAAAGATTTAACACAATCGAACTTAGGTGTCATACCTGACTCCTTATCATCGTCGAAACCCCAATCTTTAGAGTTGCGTTTAATTCTTTCCAATAGGTCCCATTTGAAATCAATAGTCTTCAGCATATAAGAACCAGCACAAGAAGTATCAAGCAGGTTGCGATTATCAAGAGAAAGCCGAGCATAAAAATTCTGAATAATCATTTCCCGAGAGAGCTCATGATTGGGGCATGAATATAACATTGACTTAAGCCTCCCCAAGCTTGAGCGATGCTTTCTCCTTCGCGAGGCCAGTAATTATATATGTAATTACGATCACAATGAACAAGATGCATAGGATAGAACTTCTGGTGAAATTCCAACTTCGATCGCTTATAATTCCAAGATCTCGTATCATCACATAGCCTATACCATGTCAATGCATCTCCCTTCAAAGATAAAGGGAGGACCTTCCTTTTGACAACATCATCGGGAATACCTGCAAGCTTAAATAATCCAAAAACTTCATCCACAGAGATAAGGTGTAAATCGGGATGCAATGTTCCGTCTCCTGCAAATGGTTAGCTAGCAGTTTCTCTATCATACCTGAAGGAATCTCAAAGTAAATATTTTCATAAAGTTCAGTAGCTTGAGGAGCAACTCTTTGCTCTTTTGGTTGGGGTGAAGATACCCCAAACAAGCCCCTCAAAGGATTAGTTTCCATAGTGACAAGTAACAGAAAATTTCAGCACACTATATAAATGTTTCCTTACCAAGTTCCACTCATCAAAAGCGCTACACTCCCTGGCAACGCCGCCAGAAAAGAGTCTTGATGACCCACAAGTGTAGGGGATCAATCGTAGTCCTTTCGATGAGTAAGAGTGTCGAACCCAACCAGGAGCAGAAGGAAATGATAAGCGGTTTTCAGTAAGGTTTCAACCCTTTTGGTCATTCGATGACAAAGGGGGAGAAATTTGAGTTAGTCTTCAAGCGGGTCTATCCTATATGGGCGTTTTTTTGCTAAGTTACAACTCTCGTTCTTCTGATGACTGCTGGATCGAGTTGTAATCTTAAACTCTATGGTGGCCTGATACTGTTGCTGTGTTCCTCTGCATGCTTATTCCTCATTAATGTCAATGCACGCATGCTGAATGACATCAGTCACCATATTTTATCATGCATTTCAAATTCTTCATATTATATATCAAATGCGTGTATGAATTACAAGATATAGGGGGAGATCTCCATGATTATACTCTTCAAGTGTGCATTGCTTCAAAAGCAAATTCCTCACTATGCACATCTTCGGGGAGTTCTTCTATATCTTGCAATCAAATTCCTCAATATCGTATTTACACTTCATATGTTTATCCCCATTGAAAACTTAACTTTGTATTGTCATCAATCACCAAAAGGGGAGATTGTAAGTGCATCTAGTGCCCTTAGTGATTTTGGTGTATTGAAGACTTATAGGTTAAGGGAGTGATGTGTTTGTGAGTGTAAACAGGTCTATAAGTCTATGAGGAGTTTGATATTTACAGAGAAAGTCGACCCCTAAAAATGAAGTTCTTCAACTGAAGACTTTGTATTGCTGAAGACTTTCTGAAGACTTTGAAAGTGAAGAAATTGGTGTGACCTTGAAGACTTGGTATTAATTCGAGGAACATGAAGCGTGAAGACTTAGTTTCTGTAGTTTCATTTTTCTCTTTCTTGAGTCATAGGAAACACCGTACTGTTAAAGGGGGTCGAGGAAATACTAAGGAAAAATTTCCATGTGATGCTCAACTCAAAATCCTACACCTACCAATCCCTTCAAGTGAAGCCATTGGAAATCTCATACTGATTCGGTCATATTCTTGATGTGAGAGATGAAGTTCTTACGGTCTCGAGGAATTTATTCGATCGAGGAGTTAGGAATTCGCCAGAGGCGAATTGCCTATCTGATGAGGAACATGATATACGAGGAATTTGAGAGTCAAATTTCCGACCGTTGCTGTGCCATGCGCCAGCTGTCCCAAAATATCTACCCACCTAACGGTCATATCAGTCAAGGGCATTTATGTCTTATCATGTCGGGCTGCTCCCTAGGCTATAAATAGCCGCTCCCTTCAACCACTAGCCGGTTGGGTGCTCCAAGAGAAACCGACACTTGTCAATTGAGAGCATCCCATCCTCCGAGGACTTTGAGCGAAAACCATCAAGTGAGGAAAACCCAAACCCAACACCTACAAACCCAAAGTGATTGAGCATCACTGAAGAGATTGATCCTGCGTGGATCCGACGCTTGTTTCCTTTGAAGACTGTGCTTCTTCCAGACGGTTAGGCTTCAAGGTCTAGAGCATGTAAGAGGAATTGTGGATCGCCGAGTGACCGAGTTTGTGAAGGTTCGGAAGTCACCCGAAGACTTACCACGAGTGATTGGGCGAGGTCTGTGTGACCTTAGCTCAAAGAGAATACGGTGAGGACTGTTTGTCCGGGACAGGGTGTCCTCGAGTTTAAATACTCAGCCGCTCCAACGGATGTACAAGCTGAGACAAGCAGTTGGAACTGGTCTACCAAATCATTGTCGCCACCGAGCATCTTGATTCTATTTCCTCAACTCTTTCATTTCCTTATATGCATTGTTGTGTGCTGTTCATATCTGTTTGAAGACTTTGGTGAAGGCTTTCTCAATTTCCTCGTTCAATTTCTTGATCCGTCTGTCTTCTTTCTTGTGTTATCCTGCGTTTACGCTTTTTGTACTCTGTGCTTGTCTTCATTTCATCGTGATGACTACGCTTGTGTTCTGTTATGTTTACTTCTGAGTACTTATTCCGCTGCAAGTAGTTCTTCAGTTAGGAATTTCCTCACCAGCAAATTCCTCAGTGAAGAACACATAAAAATCGCCTGTTCACCCCCTCTAGTCGATATAATGCACTTTCACACTCATTTTTTGATTGTCATGTATGGGGCCTCGACAGACTTAAAGTCAACCCAATATGTCGTTTACTTATCTTTCTAGAAAATCCAGACCACTCGATATTTCCTACATATTCTAGCACAAGTCATCCCAGAATTCATGGAAAAATCTGGCATGACCTTTGATAAAAAAAGGACATATCGAGCGCCTGAAATTTGCCGGAACAGAAATTAATCAACACTCCGGCAAAACATAGGCCACACGGAGGTGTAACCTGCAAACATGGCCGGCCACTTGGGCATTCAAAGTAGGAGTAGTTTTCCAATTTGGGCATTCAATAAGCAAAACCAAATCATAAAATAAATAAGTATTCAAATTAGCATGCATTCAATAAGCAAAACTAAATCATCTCTTTCGTCCGTACATCGTCGAATATTATCACTAATACATCTCGAATAGTATCATACATACAACATCACTAATATAGCTAAAACCCTAGCGAACGACGGGTATCGGCGCGGGCGGTGGACACCCAAAGGGAAGGAACCATCGCAGGATCATAGCTCCAGTGAGATCCCTGAAGAACCTGCTAGGTATTGGAGAACCTGCCCTCTAACGCAACCATGTAGCGACGGACGTGCTCGTCCTCCTTGCTGACACGCTGACGTACCACCTCCACAGGGTCCTGAAGCCTCCGCACCGTCGCTGGCCCACGCGACCGCCACCAAAGAAGGTTCGGGTCAACGACGGGCTGGCTCCTCACCAAGCTGCGCCGCCCGGAAGGTAGCACCTCCCAGTACCAGTCCAGCGGAGCCCAGTCCCAGACATGGCCCCTCTGATCAAGCAGGTGTCCTCCGCCGAGTTGACGAGGATGCGGGATAGGCATCGTCGACGTTGATGCGGGAATATATGCTTTAATTAAAAAAATAACAACAAATATGACATGTTGAACATGGTTCGATCATAACTAGGGTTCATACTACATTATTCTAAGATTAAACACCTAAAATACCTAAATTATATAAAGTACACCTAATTAAAAACCTGCATTTTGAACATGGTTCAATCATAGCTAGCTAGGGTTCATACTACATTATTCTAAAATTAAACAGGTAAGATTAAACACTTGAGATCATAACCTACTACATTATTCTAAGATTTAAACTAAAATTTTCAACTAGCTAGGGAGGAGGAGGGAGGAGGGACGAGGAGTACCTCTCGGTGGAGGAAGACCGCGTGGGGGACGAGGGCCAGGCGGGAGGTCGGCCGGCGAGGAGAGCCGACGGGCGAGGGCGGCCGCGGGAGAGGAGGCCGGGGAGAGAGAGCCATGTGAGGCGGCCGTGGAGAAGACCGGCCATGGAGGGGCGACATGACAGACAAGTGAGGAGCGCGATGAGTGTGTGTGAGGGAGAGTGAGGTCGGCCTGGCGGAGCGTGGATAAGGTGCCTGTAGTAGTAGCGCTTGTATGCAGAAAGCGCTACTGCTACGTACAATAGCGCTAGCACTTTCTACATACAAGCGCTACTACTATGCCTGGCCTGCCGGCAACGGTCTGACAATTGTAGTAGTAGTGTGTTTTATGAACACAACACTACTGGTAAGTGCATAGTAGCAGCGCCTACCATGAGCAAGCGCTACTGATAAGTAATAGCAGCGGTTTATCGTAAAAAGCGCTACTACTAAGCTCCTGTGTATAGACATTTCCCTTATAGTGTCCCCACGCCGTGCACCAGACGTAGGGAGCAACCCCTCGAAAAGGGGGCAAAAAAACCACCCGCCTGGGCTGCTGTCATCGCAGCCGGCGGGGTTCATACCCCCGTCGTTGTCAAGCCCAAGATGACTAGGTTTGGCACCGGGGGCGGAGCCAGAGCACGCGGTGGGGGTAGGGTATTGGCCAGTGCATGCGACATGGTGCAGAAGGGGACGACGCCTAGAGAACGACCACAAGGTCCCGGGCGAAAGAGGTGAGGCCACAACCCGCCTGTCATGGATAAGGTTGTTGCCGACGACGATGGGGGTTGGTGGATGGCGAGCCCATGGTTGTGTCATCGGAGACACTAAAGGGATGGTGAGGGAGATAGAGCGAGTGTAGTGTGAACAGACATGGGAGGTGACTAAAGAGAGCGCGGAGAGTTATGATACGTCTTATCGTCTCCCGTGCTTCCCAATGTGTGCAAATGTTGGGCACGCGTGTCTCGAGCGAGTCTGCCTCGCAAAAAAAGTCTAGTCCCCCGCATGCAAGCCCAGAGGTGTTTTATATTCTATGCGAGTCAAGAATCTGATATAGCCGAGACAACCAAACTATTTTTCCACGGGTCTGATTGGGGTTGATGCTATAATGGGGCAACCAAACGCGTCCTATGCATGTCGCCGATGAAAAAGAAAGAATGAAACACATTGAAGGTCCCAGAAGTATTTCAAGTCTGTCAAGGAGGTCCAAAATTTTGAAATCGTTCACCATAGGTCCTATATGTGTATTTTACCCGCGTCTTTTAGGACCTACTATAAACATTTGGAATACTTTTAGGACCCGTGGTGAACAACTTACACACATTTAAGACCTGCGGTGAATGATTATAAACTTTTAGAAGCTACTCTCTCTGTAAACTAATATAAGAGTGTTTAGATTACTACTTTAGTATTCTAAATGCTCTTATATTAGTTTACGGAGGGAGTACTTGATACATTTGAAATACTTTAAAAACCTTCAGTGTATTTTTTTTACTAAAAAGAAAACAAGCAAGCTCTGTCAACCTGCTTGTGCGGAGAAGAGATCCGGTTCCATTCGTCCGCATATCCACTCGAGATCTCTTTCGTGCCCGTCTCATCTTAAACAAGTTCCCGAGCCAGCCACGCTAACTTACATGCGGACCCCACACATATGTATGGTCCCACCTTCATCCAGTAACCCGCGCGCGCGTCACGTTTCTCGCCCAACCCCGTCTCCCTTCCCCGGAAGACGAATCACGAGCACACGATTCCCCCAATTCTAACCCTAGAAACAGAGCGCAGGAGGGCCAGCCGCAACCGGGACAAAAGCGGAAACCAGCCAACCCAAGCCTCGATTTCTCCATCGCCGCGGCAGAAGCTACGAGGTCCAGAAGGGAGCGCGAGAAGCTTGCGTGAAGGACTCAACCATGGCGAGCGCGGATCTGCTGCGGAGGGAGGAGGAGTTCTACGAGTCGCTGTTCGATTCCGCCAAAGGTAGGCTATTTTTCGCTCGAAATTGGTGGATCTCGGTGTTAGTTGTGTCCAAAGTTACCCTAATGTGGTGCACTTTTCCTGGAATTTTATTCCTGTTAACGCAGGCGATGCCGCTGCCGCCAAGACGCGTGGGCAGATGATCGAGAGGAAGATTGAAGCCCTGGAGGACATGGCAACCAAGGTGAGGAGCCTGACCGTCGATGATGTTACTGTACCTTATTTGATTCTGGTCATGTGGGAGGTAGCGCTCGAGTTATGTTTTCTTCAAGGTTAGAAATACGAGTGTAAATGGTTAAATAATGGTGTTTCTTGTTTGATTCTTGTGAGAAGCAATTGAAATTAACAGAGACTTGCCGTATTAGTCTCCTCGGGGGTGAAACCCTTAACTAGGAACAAAAAATTGACCTGATAGTTTTATGCTTTATATGTGTTTCGATATAAAATTATCTAAGGCTATATGATTAAGCATGTTATGATGGTTTACAATGTTATACAGGTTAGTAACCGGAGGTCTCGCAGATGGTTGAATGATCGCTTGCTGATTGAGCTCGTCCCTCGTCTTCATGTTGAAGAAATCAAAGGCCTCTTTGCCCCTCCGCCATTTGGTGAGCTCCAATGCTGCTCAAATTTGTTACAACATTTTGCAACCTGATCATAGAATGTGATGTTCTAAGTAAATCTGCACTGAGTACTCCAGTTTTCCATTTAAACCTACATGGATTGCAATAGGCGGTTTAGATTTTGTTTGGATACATCTTTTCTCTTTAGAACATGCTCATTTTAACTTTTTATCGGCAGTGTTATGGCGTTAACTAATTTCTTTGTATTCATGAATTCATGATTCATCATGTGAATGATCTGTACTGATTCTTTCCATGGCATGTTTTCCTCTAAGTGCTTATGCGGAGTTTCTCATTTTAGTTGTGCTGCCATTTGGCATTGGCATCAATACATATTTTTTTTATGCATTTGTTATGTTTCAAACATCTCATTTGTTGCATTTGACCAATTTTCTGCATGTAGGTGAGGAAGCACCACTGTCAGCATTTTGCAGGACAAGTGTTGGTGAGTGGGATGCATTCAGGAGCATTGACATGGACGTTGAGGTATGTTAGCATCTGTCATGTCGATGTATGTTGTCCATCACTAGTCTGCAATATATTAAACCCAAACGCACAGACTAGAGAGACATATAACATGTGCCTATCATATTGCCAGTATGTATGCATTGTTAATAGATCCATGACACTTGGCAAGTTTAATATTTGCAGGCAAGATTTATGCAACGGATGAAACAATCATCAAAGCAGAAGAATCTTGTGAATGAAGATGAGTCAATTGTGCTGAATGCTTGGCGCCGTATAGATTGCCAAACAAGAGAAGCTATGAAGAGAAACTTCCTACCTGAACTGCTTGAAATATATGAGGTATGACCTTCTGCCTTTTGGTCCTACTTTCTTTAAACCTAGTCTGTTTGTTTTAACAATGTTATATTTTTTGTTTGTTGTTATAATGCTTAGAACATGTGTGGTGTCAAGACTTGGGAGTAAAAATAAAATGGTACTAGTAATATTTTGGTTGTGTAATGCTATGTAGCACATGAAGATAATTCATCTACTCTCATCTGTTTGGTTTGTAGTTTCGGAACACTGAGCACATATAGATTAAATGAATCATGCAAATGGAAAGAAATGGAATCTGATAAATGTTTGTTGAACCGATTCAGTTGTTAAAACCAACAATTCATGCACTGCTTATATTAGTAAGTTCAAATTATGTACTGCTGATGGGCTTATGTATGAGTTAGCAGTTTAGCACCATTATTCTGATAAAACAAAGAACATGCTGTTTTGATCAATTTGGTTCTACTTCGGATTGAGTAGGAAAATATTTGCAAGTGTTGACTGTGTTATGGATCTTCCATATGGAGTCCTACTCACTGCTTGTAAGTTCTATCTTTATCTGTTTAATACTTGTTAGATTCAATAGTACAGCCAGCTTAGATGCTCTGCAGAAAGCATATACTTGACTATGTTATTCTTGAAAAGAAAGTATATACTTGTCTATATCTGTATTATTTTGCTGTTGTTTAAGTTAGCAAAAACCGTGCTTCACTTTTGCAGGAACGGATCAGGGCCTTCATTGAAGACACTACTGATAAAGATGTGCTTGTGTTGAATGTCCAGGACCCATTTCAGAGGTTGCTATTACATGGTGTTTGCGAGGTAAATGTTTTATCCTGAGCTGTGTAAGATCATCAGTTTTCCCGAGGAAAAAGAACCCAATCCATTGATTGCAAAGTTCCCAGTTTGAATCATGATGTATTTGTGCGCAGTTTTACAATGTAACGTCTACGACCACGGGTACTGTGCAAGATGGAAAGCCATGGAAGACAACAACAATCAAGAAGCGTTCGGGGACGGGTGTTGCCCCCATGATCACATTGGTTAGTTTCCTGAGAACAAAGAAGAATGGGTCACACGTTGTCTCGTGAGGACCAGAAGCCCCATATTCCTTGGCCGATACGATCGAGTGTGGCCATGAGCCCTGGGAGAAGCCAAAGTTGTTTCTTTAGGTTTTGCTTAGGATGTACACAGATGTAAATTAATTACCATGCTTCGTCTAAAGAGACGACAAGGCATGCAAGTGACGAGTCACTTCGCAGCCGAGCAAGTACTGTACCTTTTCGAGTTAAACCTTACCTTACCGCCAGCTTACTGGTGGTGGTGCCAGACAATGGTTTTCAACCGACTTTTGATTTACATGGTTCAAATGATGCGTTGAGACCGTGGCCGTAGTTTGGAAGCGATGGAGGATATTGTGATCCAGCTTATGACGAACTCAATGTAACTTCCAATGTACTCCCTCCATTTCTTTTTACTGTGCATATTATATCTGTCTGTCCAAAATTATATTAAAAGAATATCAACACCTACAATGCCAAGTAAATATGAAAATATGTCTCACAATGAATCTAAGTTATGTTGATGTTGTATTATGAATGTTAATAATTTTGTGAATAAATTAGGTCAAACTTCAAAGAGTTTGACTTCTGACTGATAAACCTAATATGGAGAGTAAAAATGAAACGAAGACGGTACCGTGTGACAAATACAAATTCGAATCAGTTCACTCCACATTCTGAATCGAAGATCCGAAGCTTTTGATTCATGTGCATAGACGCAGACGGCAACATCCTATAACCGGATGCCCCATATTATCCACCTAAAACGCCTAGGTCATGACCCAATCTTATTTGGTCATGATTTTGCCACCCAACCGAATTGGGCAAACTCGGCCCAAACATCCGGATTGACCGGTAATCCCCATATCCAACATCACATTAGTCCGACAGGTGCCGCTCGAGGGACCAAGTCTGGCTACTTAAGTTGGACGGCGGCAACCCAACCATAGCCACTCCCCATTTCTTCACTCTTCCTCCCCTACGCCGCCGCCACATTCTAATCCGCCCGCCGGTAGCCATGCTCACGCTGACCATGAGCCCGGCCGCATCCACGGACGTTTGGCAATTCAAATTAGCTATATGTGGTTGTAGATGCTCTTACCATAACCTTGTCCCCCATTAGCTTGGCTCTATGCCTCTATCTATCTGCAATTGTATGTAATTGTGAAATAATTAGTTAATGGGTACTTCTTGCAAAGCCACTCTCACTCTGGTATTGAGAAATGACGCACTGCATGTGTAACACTTGTCACAACCAGAGAGTTTTCTGTTTTTTCTAGTTTTTTTTTTCAAAACAGTTTATCTCTTGAACCGTGCGTCCAAATCTGAACTATTGTCATCATTGTGTTATCATCGAAGTATTCAAAACTAGACCCAATGTTAACAGGTTTTGGATGAATTTCTTTTCTCCAACAATACCAGGAAAACAAGAAAAACTGATAAAAAGAAACCAAAAAACTAAAACAACTAAAAACCGAAAAGCACATGAAACCATAAAAAAATCAAAAGAAAAAAAAATCGATATGCTTCACATGGAAGCACATATTGCACTCCACTCTTTTTTAGAAGGCATAGCTTTTTCACGCATAGGCATAATTGTGCTTCACGTGGTGTACAAATGTACCTTTCACTTTTCGGAAAGCATAATTTATATGCTTCATATGGTGAACAATCGTGCAAAGTACTGTATGTGCTTGACGCGGAAGCAAAACTGTGTTGTTAACTTTTTGAAAAACATAGTTTATGCTTCACACGAAGAACAACTGTACTTTTCACTTTTCGAAAAGCACACTTTGTGCTTAACACACTATAAAGTGCACAACTCTGGTATCCATTTCTTGGAAAAAAACACAGTTTATGTGCTTCATCATAAACCGCAATTGTGCTTTCACACGGTGTGTTTCACGCAGAGAAAAAACACGAAAATCATTTTTTTATGATAAAAACATAGGAAAACACAAGCAAATATGAAACCCCCCAAACTTAAAAATAATAATAATAAAACACATGCAGAGAAAAAAGCCTGCACTCTCGTGCCCAAAGTGCGATAAATGACGACGGCTTGACGCACTCAGGCCACTCGAAGCCCCCAAGATGTGCATCCTAGGGGGCAGCCGTTGGATAGTTGCTCCCGCATTTGGTCTATGTTAAACATGGTGCATGTTTAGTAGCCCCCGCCCCTCGACAATGGTAAGACGCTAGCACCCCGCAAGGTGCATTTCATAAGTGGGCCGATCCATGTAGGCCGCATTGTTGGAACATCCATCCTATTTCTTGCTTCAGGTTTTTTTATATCTTTTCGTTTTCCTTTATTTTACATTTTTTTAGTTCATGAATATTAACAATTCATGAACACTATTTAATTAATAAACAATTATACAGTTCATGAACATTCTCAAAATTTATGGAAATTTTTAAAATTCATGAACACTTTTACAATTTTTCACCCTTTTCAAAATTCTTAAACATGTTTCAAAATTAATAAACATTTATTTAACTTCAATAACATAGTTCTAAAGTCACATTTCTAAGATTTACAATCTTTTCAAAATTCATGAACATTTTTTAAAACTTTATTGCAAAATAGCATGAGCATTTAAAAAAAATCCATGTACGTATTTTTAATTCATGAATTTTTCAAATATATAAAATAAAATTGATAAACCGATCAAAGTCTGTCGGTTTTTGCGAATATTATTATTTTTAGACAATTTTATGAACATATTGGTGAACAAGTCGAACCCGACGCGGCCGAGCCAGCAGGTGAGTGACCGTGTTGAGAAATGTTGCATGGAAAAAAAAATCTACGCACACGCATGATCTATCCATGGAGATGTATAGCAACGAAGGGGAGAGTGTGTCTACGTATCCTCGTAGATCGTAAGCGGAAGCGTTTATTAGCGCGGTTGATGCAGTCGAACTTCTTCACGATCCAACCGATCAAGTACCGAGTGTACGACACCTCCGCGTTCAGCACACGTTCAGCTCGGTGACGTCCTCGCCTTCTTGATCCAGCAAAACGGCGAAGTAGTGGATGACTTCCGGCACCACGACGGCGTGGTGACGGTGGTGGTGATGCTATCTCCATAGGGCTTCGCCTAAGCACTCCGAAAATATGACCGAGGGACAAAACTGTGGAGAGGGGCGCCGCACACGGCTAAGAGATTGTCGTGGAAATGTGTGGCGCCCCCTCCCACATATATATAGGTGGGGGGGGGGGGAGAAGAGGGGAGCAGCCAGGAGGCGCCCCAAGTAGGTCTGAATCCTACTTGGGCTCCTGCCCTAGTCGCGGCCCCCTTACTTATTTGCTCCGGGGAAAAAGGAAAAGGGGAGGAGAGGAAGGCAGGGGGAGGGGGAGCGAATCCCCCCTTTCCTTTTCTCCCCAAGGCCAGCTGCCATAGGAGGGGCGCGCCAGCCCCTTGTGGGCTGGGGTGCTCCCCTCTTTTGGCCCATATGGCCCATATACCTCCCGGGGGTGCCCGGAACCCCTTCCGGCGATCCGATGACTATCCGGTGTACTCAGAAAATCTTCCGGTGTCTAAATACCATCATCCTATATATCAATCATTACCTTCGGACCATTCCGGAGCTTCTCGCCATGTCCATAATATCATCCGGGACTCCGAACAACATTCGGTCACCAAATCATATAACTCATATAACACTATATATTCAACGAATGTTAAGCGTGTGGACCCTACAGGTTCGAGAACTATGTAGACATGACCGAGACACCTCTCCCTTCCATAACCAATAGCGGAACCTGGATGCCCATATTGGTTCCTATATATTCTACGAAGATCTTTATCGGTCATACCGTTATGACAACATACGTAATTTCCTTTATCTTTTGGTATGTTACTTGCCCGAAATTCGATCGTAGGTATCTTCATACCTAGTTCAATCTCGTTACCGGCAAGTATCTTTACTCGTTCCGTAATACATCATCTCATAACTACCTCCTTAGTCATTTGCTTGCAAGCTTATTATGATGTGTATTACCGAGAGGGCCCAGAGATACCTCTCTGATACTCGGAGTGACAAATCCCAATCTTGATCCATGCCAACTCAACAAACACCTTCGGATATACCTGTAGAGCATCTTTATGATCACCCAGTTTGTTGACGTTTGAAAATGGCATGATCGCAAAGAGTGACTTGAGGCTATAATGAGATCATGTTAGAATTAAGAGTTCATGTCACCACTGGACGGCTCTCTTCAAGCTGATCGAAATAAATATAGAGATGGTCCAAAACGAAGCTCGGATGCAAAAGTTATGCCAATCTTAGAGATGCTCGTATTGACACCAGATTAAAGAATGGCATGAAACCTAATTAAGACGGCGTTGGATGGAAAAAGTTACAACTGCAAAGTTCTTCGTCTCGTCGAAACAGACAATTTTGATATAAAAATTCACCCATCCGAGGTCATATGCAAAAGTTATAGGCAAAACCGTGCGTTGAAGCAATGTTTGGCCGGATCATCCGGGTAATTGAAGCACAAAGACATCAGAAGGTTGGCGCTGAAGCCGGATGATCTGGGTCCAGTGCCAGCCGGATGGAGGCCGGACAGTCCGGGTAGAAGTCCGGACATCCGGGCAGTTTTTTCTTCTGCAGATGTTAGAAAACAGCCCGAAACTCCCTCAAGATGACCTCGGATTGAAAAGTGTTCAACATGAAAGTTGTGCGTCTCGTCGAGGCGGTTGATTTTGATACAAAATTTGTCCAAATCCAAAGCCGTATGTGGATTCTAGGGCCCAAACCGTGAGCTGCTGTCAGAAAACTGGGCTAGGCCGGATCATCCGGGCCTAGAGCTGGACATCCGGGCCGGAGGTCGTGAGAAATCCAAGTTTGGTCAGATTTTGATGATTGGGACGGCAAGGCAAGTCCTTTTTTTATACGGGAAGTCCATCCGCCTCTTATATAGATAAGAGGTGACGACCGATTGAACAACAACACACAATCGATCAAATCATCTACCACTTTTATCTTTTATCTTTTCTCCTTAACCCTAGTTCTTCTTCTTCCTCGTTCTTCGTTCGTTCTTATTTTGCAGGGCGGCGAACCTCGAGGCCCTAGGGGCAGTCAGGCCGACCTAGGATAGCCCATAGCCGCCGCGCGCCCTGACGGGGTCCCTCCCGGGCGTGTGGGGTTTCGGGTCCTCAAAAGCGCCTTCCAGATTGCGTGCGTACCGCGCTTCCGGATGGGTCTCCTTCGACGTGAGCTGCGGTGCATCACCCTCGGCGTTGGAGGTACACAGTGATGTGTTCGTGTGCGAACACACTTTTTGGTGACTCCGCTAGGGATCGAAGCTTCAAACGGTCTCCGGATCGTTTTTGCTACGAAGAGATCGTCATATAGGGATTGCAATCTACAAAGGTAATATGAATACCCAGTTCACATATGTAGATGCAAATAATGCATATGTTGTTGCTAGATCATCTAATGAGTATAATGTATCGGCTAGCCCTAGCTTTATCAATCATGCATCTAATTATGTGCAAGGGCCGATGCAACAAAATTTCCATGATTCTATTTCATATAATTTTAGCAACATGCAACATATGTATCACAACTCCCATGCATCGGCAACCCCACAAATTTATATGCCGATGAATAACATGATGAGTTCGGTTATTCAAGTTGAGACACCCTATGTAGGAACTTCCAATGGTATGCAACAAAGTGTTTCAAGTTTTTATTCGTCGGCAAATAACTTGCAGTACGTTAATCCAAACGTGCCGGTGGATAGGGGAATTGGCCATGTTACTACTAGTTATTTGGCCAATTACCCTCAAACATCATATGATACACCTAATGCTACTAATTTTTTGGCACCGTATGCAACTGTTGATGTCCATAATTCGGCTCCGCACCTACCACTGGACGGCCCACTTCAAGCCGATCGAAATAAATATAGAGATGGTCCAAAACGAAGCTCGGATGCAAAAGTTATGCCAATCTTAGAGATGCTCGTATTGACACCAGATTAAAGAATGGCATGAAACCTAATTAAGACGGCCTCGGATGGAAAAAGTTACAACTGCAAAGTTCTTCGTCTCGTCGAAACAGACGATTTTGAAATAAAAGTCGACCCGTCCGAGGTCGTATCTAAAAGTTATAGGCAAAACTGTGTGTTGCAGCAATGTTTGGCCGGATCATCCGGGCCGGGGTCCGGATCATCCGGGTAATTGAAGCACAAAGACACCAGAAGGTTTGTGCTGAAGCCGGATGATCTGGGTCCAGTCCCGGATGATCCGAATGGAGGCCGGACAATCCAGGTAGAAGTCCGGACATCTGGGCAGTTTTTTTCTGCTGCAGATGTTAGAAAACAGCTCGAAACTCCCTCAAGATGACCTCAGATTGAAAAGTGTTCAACATGAAAGTTGTGCGTCTCGTTGAGGCGGTTGATTTTGATATACAATTTACCCAAATCCGAGGTCATATGTGGATTATAGAGCCCAAACAGTGAGCCGCTGTCAGAAAACTGGGCTAGGCCGGATCATCCGGGCATAGAGCCGGACATCCGGGCCGGAGGTCGTGAGAAGTCCGAGTTTGGTCAGATTTTGATGATTTGTACGGCGAGGCAAGTCCTTTTTCTTGTACGGAAAGTCCATCCGCCTCTTATATAGGTAAGAGGTGACGGTTGATTGAACAACAACACACAATCGATCAAATCATTTACCACTTTTATCTTTTATCTTTTCTCCTTAACCCTAGTTCTTCTTCCTCGTTCTTATTTTGCAGGGCAGTGAACCTTGAGGCCCTAGGGGTGGTCAGGCCGACCTAGGGCAGCCGATAGCCTCTGCGCGCCCTGACGGGGTCTGTCCCGGGCATGTGGGGTTTCGGGTCCTCAAAAGCGCCTGCCGGATTGCCTGCGTACCGCACTTCCGGACGGGTCTCCTTCGACGTGAGCTGCGGTGCATCACCCTCGGTGTTGGATGTACACGGTGACGTGTTCGTGTGTGAACATAGTTATGTTGTGACGTTTGATAGCACATAAGGGATTCCTCTAGTATTCGGGAGTTGCATGATCTCATGGTCGAAGGAACATGTATTTGACATTCAAGAAAATAGTAGCAATAAAAGAACGATCATATGCTAAGCTAACAGATGGGTCTTGTCCATCACATCATTCTCCTAATGATGTGATCCCGTTATCAAATGACAACACATGTCTATGGTTAGGAAACCTTAACCATCTTTGATCAACGAGCTAGTCTAGTAGAGGCTTACGAGGGACACGGTATTTGTTTATGTATTCACACATGTATTTTAGTTTCCGATCAATACAATTCTTGCATGAATAATAAACCTTTATCATGAATAAGGAAATATAAAATAACAACTTTATTATTGCCTCTAGGGCATATTTCTTCAGTCTCCCACTTGCACTAGAGTCAATATTCTGGATTACATTGTAATGAATCTAACACCCATGGAATCTTGGTGCTGATCATGTTTTGCTCGTAGAAGAGACTTAGTCAAGGGTTTGCTACATTCAGATCCGTATGTATTTTGCAAATCTCTATGTCTTCATCCTTGACATTTTCACGAATGGAGTTGAAGTGTCTCTTGATGTGTTTGGTTCTCTTGTGAAACCTGGATTCCTTCGCTAAGGCAATTGCTCTAGCGTTGTCACAAAAGATTTTCATTGGACCCGACGCACTAGGTATTACACCCAGATCGGAAAGGTACTCCTTCATCCAGACACCTTCATGCGCTGCTTCTGAAGCAGCTATGTACTCCGCTTCACACGTAGATCCCGCCATGACGCTCTGCTTGGAACTGCACCAACTGACAGCTCCACCATTCAATATAAATATGCATCCGGTTTGTGACTTAGAGTCATCTGGATCAGTGTCGAAGCTAGCATCAACGTAACTATTTATGATGAGCTCTTCGTCACCTCCATAAACGAGAAACATATCCTTGGTCCTTTTCAGGTACTTCAACATGTTCTTGACCGCTGTCTAGTGATCCACTCCTGGATTACTTTGGTACCTCCCCGCCAAACTTATGGCAAGACACACATCACGTCTAGTACACAACACAATATACATGATAGAACCTATGGCTGAGGCATAGGAAATGACTTTCATTTTCTCTCTATCTTCTACAGTGGTCGGGCTTTGAGTCTGACTCAATTTCACACCTTGTAACATAGGCAAGAACCCTTCCTTTGACTGATCCATTTCGAACTTCTTCAAAACTTTGTCAAGGTATGTGCTTTGTGAAAGTCCTATTAAGCGCCTCGATCTATCCCTACAGATCTTGATGCCCAATATATAAGCAGCTTCCCCGAGGTCTTTCATTGAAAAATTCTTATTAGACTACCCTTTTATGCTATCCAAAATTTTTATATCATTTCCAATCAATAATTTGTCATCCACATATAATATCAAAAATGCTACAGAGCTCCCACTCACTTTCTTGTAAATACAGGCTTCACCATAAGTCTGTATAAAACCATATGCTTTGATCAAATCATCAAAGCATATATTCCAACTCTGAGATGCTTGCACCAGTCCATAGATGGATCGCTGGAGCTTGCACACTTTGTTAGCTCCTATAGGATCGACAAGACCTTCTGGTTGCATCATATACAACTCTTCTTTTAAAAATCCATTAAAAAATGCAGTTTTGACGTCCATTTGCCAGATTTCATAATTGTAAAATGCGGCAATTGCTAACATGAGTCGGACAGACTTAAGAATAGCTACGAGTGAGAAAGTCTCATCGTAGTCAACTCCTTGAACTTGTTGAAAACCTTTTGCGACAAGTCGAGCTTTGTAGATAGTAACATTACCATCAGCGTCTGTCTTCTTCTAAAAAATCCATTTATTCTCTATGGCTTGCCAATCATCGGGCAAGTCCACCAAAGTCCACACTTTTTTTCTCATACATGGATCCTATCTCAGATTTCATGGCCTCAAGCCATCTGTCGGAACATGGGCTCATCATAGCTTCTTCATAGTTTGTAGGTTCGCCTTGGTCTAATAGCATGACTTACAGAACAGGATTACCATAATACTCTGGTGCGGAACGTGTTTTGGTTGACCTATGAAGTTCAGTAGTAACTTGATCTGATGTTTCATGATCATCATCATTAGCTTCCTCTCTAGTTGGTGTAGGCATCACGGGAACAGTTTTATCTGATGTGCTACTTTCCATTCCGAGAAAAGGTACAATTACCTCATCAAGTTGTATCCTATGAAGACGCACTTCTCCTATTTAGGTTCGAGCTTATCAGGCTGAATCCTTTTGACATAAGTGTCGCATCCCCAAAGTTTAAGAAACGTCAGCTTAGGTTTCTTGCCAAACCACAATTCATATGGTGTTGCCTCAACGATTTAGACGGTGCCCTATTTAACGTGAATGCGGCTATCTCTAATGCATAACCCCAAAACAATAGTTGGAAATCGGTAAGAGACATCGTAGAACGCACCATATCGAATAAAGTACGGTTACGATGTTCGGACACACCATTACGCTGTGGTGTTCCAGGTGGTGTTTCAGGTACTTCAGGATGTTCTTGACCGCTGTCCAGTGATCCACTCCTAGATTGCTTTGGTACCTCCCTGCCAAACTTATGGCAAGGCACACATCAGATCCAGTACACATCATAACATACATGATAGAACCTATGGCTGAGGCATAGGGGATCACTTTCATTTTCTCTCTATCTTCTACAGTGGTCGTGCTTTGAGTCTGACTCAATTTCACACCTTGTAACACAGGCAAGAACCCTTTCTTTGACTGATCCATTTTGAACTTCTTCAAAACTTTGTCAAGGTATGTGCTTTATGAAAGTCCTATTAAGCGTCTCGATCTATCCCTATAGATCTTGATGCCCAATATATACGCAGCTTCACCGAGGTCTTTCATTGAAAAATTCTTATTCAGGTATCCTTTTATGCTATCCAGAAATTCTATATCATTTTCAATCAATAATATGTCATCCACATATAATATCAGAAATGCTACAGAGCTCCACTCACTTTCTTGTAAATACATGCTTCACCGTAAGTCTGTATAAAACCATCTGCTTTGATCACTTCATCGAAGCATATATTCCAACTCCGAGATGCTTCCACCAGTCCATAGATGGATCGCTGGAGCTTGCACACTTTGTTAGAACCTTTAGGATTGACAAAACCTTCTGGTTGCATCATATACAACTCTACTTTAAGAAATCCATTAAGGAATGCAGTTTTGACGTCCATTTGCCAGATTTTATAAATATAAAATGCGGCAATTGCTAACTTGATTCGAAAAAACTTAAGCATTGCTACGGGTGAGAAAGTCTCATCGTAGTCAACTCCTTGAACTTGTCAAAAACCTTTTGCGACAAGTCGAGCTTTGTAGACAGTAACATTACCATCAGCGTCAGTCTTCTTCTCGAAAATCCATTTATTATCTATGGCTTGCCGATCATCGGGCAAGTCCACCAAAGTCCACACATTGTTCTCATACATGGATCCTATCTCAAATTTCATGGCCTCAAGGCATCTGTCGGAATCTGGGCTCATCATAGCTTCTTCGTAGTTCGTAGGTTCACCTGGGTCTAGTAACATGACTTCCAGAACATGATTACCGTAACAGGTGCGGAACATGTTCTAGTTGACCTATGAAGTTCAGTAGTAACTTGATCTGAAGTCTCATGAATCATCATTAGCTTCCTCTCTAGTTCATGTAGGCATCACGAGAACGGTTTTCTCTGATGTGCTACTTTCCAATTCGAGAGAAGGTACAATTACCTCATCAAGTTGTATCCTATGAAGATGCACTTCTCTAATTTAGGTTCGAGCTTATCTGGATGAAGCCTTTTGAAATAAGCGTCGCATCCCCAAACTTTAAGAAACGACAACTTAGGTTTCTTCCCAAACCACAATTCATATGGTGTCGCCTCAACGGATTTAGATGCTGCCCTATTTAACATGAATGTGGCTCTCTCTAATGCATAACCCCAAAACGATAGTGGTAAATCGGAAAGATACATCATAGAATCCACCATATCTAATAAAGTACGGTTACGACGTTCAAACACACCATTATGTTGTGGTGTTCCAGGTGGCGTGAGTTGTGAAACAATTCCACATTGTTTTAAATGAAGGCCAAACTCGTAACACAAATATTCGCCTCCGCGATAAGATCGAGAAACTTTATTTTCTTATTACGATGATTCTCCACTTCACTCTGAAATTCTTTGAACTTTTCAAATGTTTTAGACTTGTGTTTCATCAAGTAGATATAGCCATATCTACTCAAATCATCTGTTAAGGTCAGAAAATAACGATACCCGCCGTGTGCTTTAGCCCTCATCGGACCGCATACATCGGTATGTATTATTTCCAATAAGTCATTAGCTCGCTCCATTGTTCCGGAGAATGGAGTTTTAGTCATGTTGCCCATGAGGCATGGTTTGCAAGTATCAAATGATTCATAATCAAGTGATTCCAAAAGCCCATCTGCATGGAGTTTCTTCATGCGCTTTACACCAATATGACCTAAACAGGCATCAATATTATGAATATGTTATCAATACGATCGAGATTCAACAAGAATAGACCGTTCATCAAGGGTGCATGACCATAAAAGATATTATTCATATAAATAGAACAACCATTATTCTCTGACTTAAATGAATAACCATCTCGCAATAAACAAGATCCAGATATAATGTTCATGCTCAGCGCTGGCACCAAATAACAATTATTGAGGTCTAAAACCAATCCCGAAGGTAGACGTAGAGTTAGCGTGCCGACGGCGATCACATCGACCTTGGAACCATTACCGACGCACATCGTCACCTCGTCCTTATCCAATCTTCGTTTATTCCGCAACTCCTGTTTCGAGTTACAAATATGAGCAACAGAACCAGTATCAAATACCCAGGCGCTACTACGAGCATTAGTAAGGTACACATCAATAACATGTATATCAAATATACGTTTGTTCATCCTTCTTATCCGCCAAATATTTGGGGCAGTTCTGCTTCCAGTGACCATTCCCTTTGAAGTAGAAGCACTCAGTTTCAGGCTTGGGTCCAGCCTTGGGCTTCTTCCTGGGACTGGCAACTTGCTTGCCATTCTTCTTGAAGTTCCCTTTCTTTCCCTTGCCCTTTTTCTCGAAACTAGTGGTCTTGTTAACCATCAAGACTTGGTGCTCCTTCTTGATTTGAATCTCCGAGGCCTTAAGCATTGCGAAGAGCTAAGGAATCGTTTTGTTCATCCCTTGCATATTATAGTTCATCACGAAACCTTTGTAGCTTGGTGGCAGTGATTGAAGAACTCTGTCAATTATACTATCAACTAGAAGATCAACTCCTAGCTGAGTCAAGTGATTATGATACCCAAACATTTTGAGTATGTGTTCACCGGCAGAACTGTTCTCCTCCATCTTGCAGCTATAGAACTTGTTGGAGACTTCATATCTCTCAACCCGAGCCTTTGCTTGAAATATTAATTTCAGCTCTTGGAACATCTCATATGCTCCATGACGTTCACAATGTCTTTGAAGTCCTGGTTCTAAGCCGCAAAGCATGGCACACTGAACTATTGAGTAGTCATCAGATCGAGCCTGCCAGACATTCATAACATCCGTAGTACCTCCTGCAGCAGGTCTGTCACCTAGCGGTGCAACAAGGACATAATTATTTTGTGCAACAATGAGGATAATCCTCAAGTTACGGACCCCATCCGTGTAGTTGCTACCATCATCTTTCAACTTAGCTTTCTCTAGGAACGCATTAAAATTCAGGGGAACGGTAGCTCGGGCCATTGATCTACAACATAGATATGCAAAACTATTAAGACTAAATTCATGATAAATTAAGTTCGATTAATCAAAATACTAATGAACTCCCATCTAAATAAACATCCCTCAAGTTATCTAAGTGATATATGATCCAAATCAACTAAACCATGTCCGATCATCACATGAGATGGGGTAGTCATCAATGGTGAACATCTCTATGTTGACCATATCTTCTATATGACTCATGTTTGACCTTTCGGTCTCCAGTGTTCCGAGAACATGTCTGTACATGCTAGGCTCGTCAAGTTTAACCCAAGTATTCTGCATGTGCAAGACTGTCTTACACCTGTTGTCTGTGAACGTAGAGTCTATCACACCCAATCATCATGAGGTGCTTCTAAACGATGAACGTTTGCAACGGTGCATACTCGGGGAGAACACTTTTATCTTGAAATTTAGTGAAGGGAACATCTTATAATGCTATCGTCGTTCTAAGCAAAATAAGATGCATAATGGATAAACATCACATGCAATCAAAATATGTGACATGATATGGAAATCACCATCTTGTGCTTTTGATCTCCATCTCCAAAGCATCGTCATGATCTCCATCGTCACCGGCTCGACACCTTGATCTCCATCGTTGCGTCAGGGTTGTCTCGCCAACTATCGCTTCTACAACTATTGCTAACGCATAGCAATGAAGTAAAGCAATTACATGGCGCTTGCATTTCATACAATAAAGAGAACCATAAGGCTCCTGTCGGCTGTCGATATAACAAAACATGATCATCTCATACATCAACATGTATCACATCATATCTTGACCTTATCACATCACAACATGCCCTGCAAAAACAAGTTAGACGTCCTCTACTTTGTTTTTGCAAGGTTTACGTGGCTGCTACGGGCTTCTAGCAAAAACCGCTCTTACCTACGCAAAAACCACAATGGTGATTCATCAAGTTTGTTGTTTTAAAATTCTTCTAGGACCGGCCGTAGTCAAATTCGATTCAACTAAAGTAGGAGAAATAGACACCCGCCAGCCACCTTTATGCAAAACAAGTTGCATGTCTGTTGGTGGAACCGGTCTCATGTACAAGGACATGTAAGGCTAGTCCGGGCTGCTTCATCCCACAATACCACCGAATCAAAATAAGACATTGGTGGTAAGCAGTATGACTATCACCGCCCACAACTCTTTGTGTTCTATTCGTGCATATCATCTATGCATAGACCTGGCTCGGATGCCACTGTTGGGAAACATTGCATGGAGAACAAAAAAAATTCTACGCACACACAAGATCTATCCATGGAGATGCATAACAATGAAGGGGAGAGTGTGTTTACGTACCCTTGTAGACCGTAAGCGGAAGCGTTTAGTAACGCGGTTGATGTAGTTGAACTTCTTTGCGATCCAACCGATTAAGTACCAATGGTACGACACCTCCATGTTCAGCACACGTTCAACTCGGTGACGTCCTCGCCTTCGTGAACCAGCAAGACGACAAAGTAGTGGATGAGTTCCAGCAGCACGACGCCGTGGTGACGGTGGTGGTGATGCTATCTTCGCAGGGCTTCGCCTAAGCACTCCAAAAATATGATCGAGGGACGAAGTTGTGGAGAGGGGCACGACACATGGCTAAGAGATTCTCGTGGCCTTGTGTGGAGCCCCCCTCCCACATATATATAGGTGGGGGAAGGGGAGCAGCCAGGAGGCGCCCCAAGTAGGTTCGAATCCTACTTCGGCTCCTGCCCTAGCCGCCCCCCTTCCTTATTTGCTCCGGGAAAAAGGGAAAGGGGAGGAGAGGAAGGCAAGGGGGGCCGAATCCCCCTTTCCTTTTGTCCCCAAGGCCGGCTACCATAGGAGGGGCGCGCCAGCCCCTTGTGGGCTGGTATGCTCCCCTATTTTGGCCCATATGGCCCCTATTGCTCCCGGGGTGCCCGGAACCCCTTCCGGTGATCCGATGACTATCTGGTGTACTCCGAAACTCTTTCGGTGTCCGAATACCATCGTCCTATATATTAGTCTTTACCTTCGGACCATTCCGGAGCTCCTCATCATGTTCGTGATCTCATCCGGCACTCCGAACAACATCCGGTCACCAAATCATATAACTCATATAACACTCTATCATCAACGAACATTAAGCTTGTGGACCCTACGGGTTCGAGAACTATGTAGACATGACTGAGACACCTCTCTGGTCAATAACCAGTAGCGAAACCTGGATGCCCATATTGGTTCCCACATATTCTACAAAGATCTTTATCAGTTGAACCGTTGTGACAACATACATAATTCCCTTCATCTATCGATATGTTACTTGCCCGACATTCGATCGTCGGTATCTTCATACCTAGTTCAATCTCGTTACCGGCAAGTCTCTATACTCATTCCATAATACATCATCTCATAACTAACTCCTTAGTCATTTTCTTGCAAGCTTATTATGATGTATATTACCGAGAGGGCCCAGAGATACCTCTCCGATACTCGGAGTGACAAATCACAATCTCGATCCATGCCAACTCAACAAACACCTTCGGAGATACCTGTAGGCCATATTTATGATCACTCAGTTATGTTGTGACATTTGATAGCACACAAGGTATTCCTCCGGTATTCGGGAGTTACATGATCTCATGGTCGAAGGTACATGTATTTGACATTCAAGAAAGCAGTAGCAATAAACTTAATGATCATATGGTAAGCTAACAGATGGATCTTGTCCATCACATCAATATCCTAATGATGTGATCCTGATACGTCCATTTTGCATCATGTTTTCCTACTATTATTTATGTTGCTTTATTGTATAATAATGCTTTTTGGAGTAATTCTAATGCCTTTTCTCTCATAATATGCAAGGTATGCACCAAGGGGGAGATTCTGGCAGCTGGTAATCCGGACCTGAAAAAGCTACATCAAGCTACCTATTCTGCACAACTCCAAATGAGCTGAAACTCCCCGAGGATTTTTTATGGAATATTTAAGGAATATTGGAGCAAATAAGTACCAGGGAGGGCCACCAGGTGGGCACAACCTACATGGGCGCGCCAGGAGGCCCAGGCGCGCCCTGGTGGGTGCTGCCCTCCTCGGCCCACCTCCGGTGCCCATCTTCTGGTATATAAGTCATTTTTACCTAGAAAAAATAAGGATAGGACATTCGGGACGAAGCGCCGCTGCCTCTAGGCGGAACTTGGGCAGGAGCACTTTTGCCCTCCGGCGGAGCGATTCTGCCGGGGGAACTTCCGTCCCGGAGGGGGAAATCATCGTCATCATCACCACCAACAACTCCCCCATCTTGGGGAGGGTTATCTTCATCAACATATTCACAGCACCAATTCCTCTCAAACCCTAGTTCATCTCTTGCGTTCAATCTTTGTATCAAAACTATAGATTGGTGCCCGTGGGTGACTAGTAGTGTTGATTATATCTTGTAGTTGATTACTATATGGTTTATTTGGTGGAAGATTATATGCTCAGATCCATTATGCTATTCAATACCCCTCCGATCTTGAGCATGTTTATCATTTCTGAGTAGTTACTTTCATTCTTGAGGTCATGAGAGAAATCATGTTGCAAGTAATCATGTGAACTTCATATGTGTTTGATATTTCGATGGTATGTATGTTACCATTATCTTAGTGGTGTCATGTGAATGTCGACTACATGACACTTCACCATATTTTGGCCTAAGGGAATGCATTGTGTAGTAGTTATTAGATGGTGGGTTGCGAGAGTAACAGAAGCTTAAACCCTAGTTTATGCGCTATTCCGTAAGGGACCAATTGGACCCAAATGTTTAATGCTATGGTTAGAATTTATTCTTAATACTTTTCTCGTAGTTGCGGATGCTTGCGAGAGGGTTAATCATAAGTAGGAGGTTTGTTCAAGTAAGAACAACACCTAAGCTCTGGTCCACCCACATATCAAATTATCAAAGTACCGAACATGAATTAAGCCAACATGATGAAAGTGACTAGATGAAATTCCCGTGTACACTCAAGAACACTTTGCTTATCATAAGAAACCGTTTTGGCCTGTCCTTTGCCTCAAAAGGATTGAGCTACCTTGCTGCACTTTTTCTACTAATATTGTTACTTGCTCGTTACAAATTATCTTGCTACCAAACTACACCGCTACATACAATTTTAGCACTTGCAGACATTACCTTGCTGAAAACCACTTGTCATTTCCTTCTGCTCCTCGTTGGGTTCGACACTCTTACTTATATAAAAGAGCTACAATTTACCCCATACACTTGTGGGTCATCAAGGCAATTTTCTGACACCGTTTCCGGGGAGTGAAGCGCTCTTGGTAAGTGGAAATTAAGGAAACATTATTACTACATGCTGAAATTTATTGTCACTTGCTACTATGGAAAACAATCCTTTGAGGGGTTTGTTCGGGGTATCTTCACCTCGGCCGGAACCACAATTAGTTACTCCCCAACCTACTGCACCTACTGAAAATATTCAATATGAAATTCCTTCGGGTATGTTAGAACAACTGCTAGCTAATCCTTATGCAGGAGATGGAACTGAACATCCTGATATGCACTTCATATATGTGGATGAAATTTGTGGATTATTTAATCTTGCAGGTTTGCCCAGAGATTAAGCGAAGAAGAAGGTTTTCCCTTTATCCTTGAAGGGAAAACATTGACATGGTATAGGCTATGTGATGATATTGAATCTTTGGAACTGGAACCATTTGAAATTGGAATTTCATCAGAAATTTTATCCTATGCATCTAGTCATCGTGATCGGAATTATATATATAATTTTTTGGTCTCGTGAAGGAGAAAGTATCGCTCTAGCTTGTGGGAGGCTTAAGTCAATGTTATATTCATGCCCCAACCATGAGCTCTCGAGAGAAATTATTATCAAGAATTTTTATGCTCGGCTTTCTCATAATGATCAATCCATGCTTGATACTTCTTGTACTGGTTCTTTTATGAAGAAGACTATTGAATTCCGGTGGGTTCTTTTAGAAAGAATTAAACACAACTCGGAAGATTGGGAACTCGACGAAGGTAAGGAGTCAGGTATTGAACCTAAGTTTGATTGTGTAAAATCTTCTATGAATACCGATGCCTTTCGAAAGTTTAGTACTAAATATGGACTTGACTCTGAGATAGTATCTTCCTTTTGCGAATCTTTTGCTACTCATGTTGATCTCCCTAAGGAGAAGTGGTTTAAATATCACCCACCAATTAAATAAGAAGTTAATAAACCGATAAAAGCTAAAGAAGAAGCTATCATTTACAACGTTGATCTAGTTGTTCCCACTGCTTATATTGAAAAACCACCTTTTCCTGTTAGGATGAAGGAAAATGCTAAAGCTTCAACTGTGGTTAACAAAATTTATGTTAGAACACCCAAAACTTCTAAACAAATCAAAGTTGAACCTAATGTTGCTATGGTTAAAGATCTCTTAGTCGATAATATTCATGGGCATGTTATTTACTTCTGTGGTGAAGCTTCTAGAATTGCCAAACTTGTGGGAAAAGATAAACATAGACCAGTTGTTGGCATGCCTGTTGTCTCAGTTAAGATAGGAGATCATTGTTATCATGGGTTATGTGACCTAGGTGCTAGTGTGAGTGCTATAACTTTCTCATTATATGAAGAAATTAAAGATGAAATAGCACCTGCTGAAATAGAAGACATAGATGTTACTATTAAACTTGCTAATAGAGATACTATATCACCAATTGGGATTCTTAGAGATGTTGAAGTCTTGTGTGGGAAGGTAGAATACCCTACTGACCTTCTTGTTCTTACCACCCCACAAGATAAATTTTGTCCCATTATATTTGGTAGACCTTTCTTGAACACCGTCAATGCTAAAATAGATTGTAAGAAACAAACTGTCAGTGTTAGCTTTGGTGATGAATCTCATGAGTTTAATTTTTCCAAGTTTAGTAAACAAACTCATAAGAAAGATTTGCCTAGTAAGGATGAAATTATTGGTCTTGCTTCTACTGCCGTGCCTCCTACTGATCCTTTAGAACAATACTAGCTAGACCATGAAAATGGTTTGCATATGCGTGAAAAAAATAGAATAGATAAAATCTTTTTCGAACAACAACCTCTACTTAAACACAATTTGCCTATTGAAACTCTAGGAGGTCCTTGTCCACCTAAAGTTGATCCTGTGTTTGAATTAAAACAATTGCCAGACACTCTGAAATATGCTTATCTTGATGAAAGAAGATATATCCTGTTATTATTAGTGCTAACCTTTCAGAACATGAAGAAGAAAGATTATTGAAAGTTCTAAGGAAGCACATGGCTGCTATTGGATATACTCTTGATGATCTTAAGGGCATTAGTCCCACTCTATGTCAGCACAAGATTAATATGGGACCTGATGCTAAACCCGTTGTTGATCACTAGCGTCGGTTAAACCCGAAAATGAAAGAAGTGGTAAGAACGAAAATATTGGAACTTCTAGAAGCAGGTATAATCTATCCTATAGCTGATAGTAGATGGGTAAGTCCTGTTCATTGTGTCCCTAAGAAGGGAGGTATTACTGTTGTTCCTAATGATAAGAATGAGCTTATTCCACAAAGAATTGTCATGGGCTATAGAATGGTAATTGATTATAGAAAATAAAATAAAGCTACTAGAAAAGATCATTACCCTCTGCCTATTATTGATCAAATGTTAGGAAGACTATCTAAGCACACACATTTTTGCTTCTTTGATGGATACTCTGGCTTTTCACAAATACCTGTTTTACAATCTGATCAAGAAAAGACCACTTTTACTTGTCCTTTTGGAACATTTGCTTATAGACGTATGCCTTTCGGTTTATGTAGTGCACATGCTACCTTTCAAAGATGTATGACTGCTATATTCTCTGATTTTTTGTGAAAAGATTGTTGAGGTTTTCATGGATGAATTTTCTGTTTGTGGGAAGTCTTTTGATGATTGCTTAAGTAATCTTGATCGAGTTTTGCAGAGATGTGAACAAAAAAATCTTGTCTTGAATTGGGAGAAGTGCCACTTTATGGTTAATGAAGGTATTGTCTTGGGCCATAAAATTTCTGAAAGAGGCGTTGAGGTTGACAAAGCCAAGGTTGATGCAATTGAGAAAATGCCATGTCCTAAAAATATCAAAGGTATTCGTAGTTTCCTTGGTCATGCTGGTCTCTACATGAGGTTTATCAAAGACTTTTATAAAATTTCTAGGCCTCTTACTAATCTTTTGCAAAAGGATATTCCCTTTGTGTTTGATGATGATTGTATGGAAGCCTTTGAAACACTAAAGAAAGCCTTAATCACTACACCTGTTGTTCAAACACCTGATTGGAACTTGCCTTTTGAGATTATGTGTGATGCTAGTGATTATGCTGTTGGTGCTGCTCTAGGACAAAGAGTTGATAAGAAACTAAATGTTATTCATTATGCTAGTAAAACTCTAGACAGTGCTCAACGAAACTATGCTACTAATGAAAAAGAATTCATAGCAGTGGTGTTTGTTTGTGATAAATTCAGATCTTACATTGTTGATTCTAAAGTAATTGTTCACACCGATCATGTTGCTATAAAATATCTTATGGAAAAGAAAGATGCTAAACTTAGACTCATTAGGTGGGTTCTTCTGCTACAAGAATTTGATTTGCATACCACTGATAGGAAAGGAGCAGAGAATCCCGTAGCTGATAAGTTGTCTAGACTTGAAAATATTCTTGATGACCCACAACCTATTAATGATAGCTTCCCTAATGAACAACTAGCTGCAATAAATGGTTCTCATAGTACACCTTGGTATGCTCACTATGCTAATTATATTGTTGCTAAATACATACCGCCTAGCTTCACATACCAACAAAAGAAAAAAAAAATTCTTCTATGACTTAGGACATTAATTTTGGATGACCCACATCTTTATAAAGAAGGAGTAGATGGTATTATTAGACGTTGAGTACCTCAGCATGAACAGGAACAAATCCTACGGAAATGTCACTCCGAAGCTTATGGAGGACATTACACGGGAGACAGAACCGCTCATAAGGTATTGCAATCTGGTTTTTATTGGCCCGCTCTCTTCAAGGATGCCCGTAAGTTTGTCTCATCTTGTGATGAAAGCCAAAGAATAGGTAATATCGGTAAGTGTCAAGAAATGCCTATGAATTATTCACTTACTGTTAAACCATTTGATGTTTGGGGATTTGACTTTATGGGACCTTTTCCTTCCTCTAATGGGTACACACATATTTTGGTTGTTGTTGATTATGTTACTAAATGGGTAGAAACTATTCCAACCAATAGTGCTGATCACAACACCTCTATTAAAATGCTTAAGGAAGTTATTTTTCCAAGGTTTGGAGTCCCTAGATATTTAATGACTGATGGTGGTTCACATTTTATTCATGGTGCCTTCCGTAAAATGCTTGCTAAGTATGATGTTAATCATAGAATTGCTTCACCTTATCATACTCAGTCTAGTGGTCAAGTTGAACTTAGCAATAGAGAAATAAAACTAATCTTACAAAAGACTTTAATAGGTCCTGGAAGAATTGGTCTAAGAAATTAGATGATGCACTTTGGGCTTATAGAACAACTTACAAAAATCCCAAGGGTATGTATCCATATAAAATGGTTTATGGAAAGGCTTGTCATTTACCTCTTGAGTTAGAACACAAAGCATTTCAGGCGATAAAAGAACTCAATTATGATTTCAAACTTGCTGGAGAAAAGAGGTTATTTGATATTAGCTCATTAGATGAACGGAGAACCCACGCTTATGAAAATGCTAAGTTATTCAAAGAGAAATTTAAAAGATGGCATGACAAAAGAATCAGAAAGCGTGAGTTCAAAGTCGGAGAATATGTTCTTTTGTACAACTCTCGTTTCAGATTCTTTGTAGGTAAAATTCTCTCCAAATGGGAAGGACCCCATGTCATCGAAGAGGTCTATCGATCCGGAGCTATCAAAATAAATAATGCCGAAGGGACTATCCCGAAGGTTGTCAATGGGCAATGAATAAAACACTATATCTCAGGTACGCCCATTAATGTAGAAAGCAATGTTATCCAAACTTTAACACCGGAAGAACACATAAGAGAGTCCTTCCGGAACACTCCAGAATCGTGAAAATAAGGAGGTACGTGATACGGTAAGTAAACGGACTCCGAAAAATCCGCAAAAATATTTTGTGTGTGTTTTGGAATATTTAGAAAATTGGGAAAATAAGAAACTTCGAGGAAAGTGACCCTGGTGGGCACGATACACGAGGGTGCGCCAGGCTTGCCAGGCGCACCCAAGTGGGTTGTGCCCACCTTGGGTACTTTCCAATCTTCGTTTTTCTTCCGTTTTGCTTGTTCCCCAAGATAAAAAAAATCTATATATACCTCACGAACCTGTTAACCTCCCTATCACGGAGAAATCTCCTATTTTCCTTTCTTGCTATTTTCTGTCAGATTTGTTGAGCCAGGCATTATGTCTTCTCCCTCCTCCAACACCGAAGAAGGCGAAGCTTGGTTGCTTCAGGTAGAATCCAGGGAAGAGGAATATGAAGAGATCATCATGGAAGAAGATGAGGGGGACTCGTTCAGAATTGACCCTCTGACCTCTGAGAGAGGAATTTTGGCTGGCACCTCCACTCATCCTAACCCCCATCAAGCCATGAGGCCCCTAAACAATCAAGAGGGCCCAAGAGATCATGAAGAAGTCCCTACAAGGAGGCATCTACACAGGTTACATCAAAATAATTTTCACAATTTGATTCATAATTATGGGTTCGAAAACACTCCTCGTGCGCATATACCATCCAATTGGGACATATCTCGTCCAAGAGAAAATGATGTAGGGACAAACTCTTGGGGTCCGGAAAATGAGCATATCACGGCTGAAGTAGAGAAGAACACTGAGCTGCTCCATCAAGCTCGTCGAGAGATTCACAACTTAAGAGATATGCTCAGAGATGTATTGGACTGGATTGCATCTACTTCATCCCCACCATTTTCTTCATCACCACCAAAAGAAAACTGAGTATTGGGTATGGGCACTCCCCTTGGCTTTCGCCAAGCCCAGGGGAGGTGCCCCGGTATCGTATCAATCTCTACTATCTTTTGCCTTTACTTTCTTAGTTCGATCACGGTTATCTTTTGCTATTAGATGAATAAAAGTTTAGTTCGATCCTTTATTTGTGTGAATTTGCTTAGTGATCAATCCTTGTAATCGTGTGCGATATATAATAAAGTTTAGTTTGAGTTCTGCCTTCTTTACTTTCTTGTTGTAATAAAAAGAAAGGAAATAAAAAGAAAAGATCATATGCCAATCCTATGGTAAGTGATGACATTACACAAGGAAAAGTATAAGTAGAAATTTTTATTGTAGATTGACAAACAGATCATTGGTCAATGATGCAACACATGAAAGAATTAATAAGGGAAGAGAAGATTCACATATAAATAGACTATCATGGACATCTTTTGTGATTGTGAGCACCCACCAAAATATTATATGCCAAAATTGTTGACGTTGGACAAGGAAGACAACTTAATGATTTATATTTATTCATATTCACGTAGAAGTCATATTGCCATAGATCCTTCAACATGTGGTGCTTGCCCCTATCTTTGCTAGACAAAAATTCCGCACTAAGTAGAGATACTACTTGTGCATCCAAAACCCTTAAACCCTATCTTGTTTGAGAGTCCACCATACCTACCTATGGATTGAGTAAGATCCTTCAAGTAAGTTGTCATTGGTGCAAAAAGGGCAATAAAAATTTCTTATAAGAGTGTGATATCATTTAGTGTAAGGGAAAATTGAGCGTTGTACGAACTTGTGATGGTGAAGAATAAAAGCGACAGACTGCATAATAAAGGTTGCCATCACAAGGGGCAATATATCGTGACATTCTTGCACTAAGGGGTTGAGCATACAAACAAAAAGCGCATGCCAACCTCTGCTTCCCTCTGCGAAGGGCCTATCTTTTACTTTATGTATTTACTTTTATGCAAGAGTCAAAGTTTTTCTCTGTATTCCTTTTATTTTTCTCCTTTGGCAAGCATCATGTGGTGAGGAAAGATCTAGGCACATATGTCCAGTTGAATATGGGTGGCATAAGCTATTATTGTTGACATCACCCTTGAGGTGAGTGTGTTGGGAGGCGAAACTATAAGCCCCTATCTTTCTTTGTGTCCGATTAAACTGTTTTGCTCATGTGTACGCAGTGAGTGTTAGCAAATAGAAGACTAAATGATGGTTGAGTATGTGGACTTGCCAAAAGGCTCCAATATGTGACCCTTCCTGGAAACATGATGAATTGTAGTTGCAAAGTTGACTGAGAACATAGTTTGGTGGTTTCCAATAGAGTTTATGCTTTATACTTCAATGTTCTCATGAATTGTCACTTGTTCATGAGAAGTCTACGATAAAAAGGCTATGATAAAAGTTTTATATTAAGGTTTATTGCTATTATAATAAGTCACATGATGCTGCTATGTTCGTATTTTTGTTATTATCGACGCCTCTCTCTCTAAGCATATGGACATGTTTCTCGATTTCGGTTTTCGCTTGAGGACAAGCGAGGTCTAAGCTTCGGGGAGTTGATACGTCCATTTTGCATCATGTTTTCCTACTGTTATTTATGTTGTTTTATTCTATAATAATGCTTTTTGGAGTAATTCTAATGCCTTTTCTCTCATAATATGCAAGGTATGCACCAAGGGGGAGAATTTTGGCAGCAGCAAATCTGAACCTGAAAAAGCTACGTCAAGCTACCTATTCTACACAACTCCAAATGAGCTGAAACTCCCTGAGGATTTTTATGGAATATTTAAGGAATATTAGAGAAAATAAGTACTAGAGGAGGGCCACCAGGTGAGAACAACCCTCCTGGGCGCGCCAAGAGGCCCAGGCGCGCCCTGGTGGGTGCTGCCCTCCTTGGCCCACCTCCGGTGCCCATCTTCTGGTATATAAGTCATTTTGACCTAGAAAAAAAAATAAGGAGAGGACATTCGGGACGAAGCGCTGCCGCCTCATGGCGGAACTTGGGCAGGAGCACTTTTGTCCTCCGGCGTAGGGATTCTGCCGGGGGAACTTCCCTCCTGGAGGGGGAAATTATCTTCATCAACATCTTCACAACACCAATTCCTCTCAAACCCTAGTTCATCTCTTGTGTTCAATCTTTGTATCAAAACTATAGATTGGTGCCCGTGGGTGACTAGTAGTGTTGATTACATCTTGTAGTTGATTAGTATATGGTTTATTCGGTGGAAGATTATATGTTCAGATCCATTATGCTATTCAATACCCCTCTCATATTGAGCATGTTTATCATTTCTGATTAGTTACTTTCGTTCTTGAGATCACGGGAGAAATCATGTTGCAAGTAATCATGTGAACTTGATATGTCTTTGATATTTTAATGGTATGTATGCTACCATTCTATTAGTGATGTCATGGGAACATCGAATACATGACACTTCACCATATTTGGGCCTAAGGGAATGCATTGTGGAGTAGTTATTAGATGGTGGGTTGCGAGAGTGACAGAAGCTTAAACCCCAGTTTATGCGCTATTCTGTAAGGGACCGATTGGATCCAAAAGTTTAATGCTATGGTTAGAATTTATTCTTAATACTTTTCTTGTAGTTGCGGATGCTTGCAAGAGGGTTAATCATAAGTAGGAGGTTTGTTCAAGTAAGAACAACACCTAAGCGTCGGACCACCCACATATCAAATTATCAAAGTACCGAACATGAATTAAGCCAACATGATGAAAGTGACTAGGTGAAATTCCCGTGTACCCTCAAGAACACTTTGCTTATCATAAGAAACCATTTTGGCCTGTCCTTTGCCTCAAAAGGATTGGGCTACCTTGGTGCACTTTTGTTACTACTATTGTTACTTGCTCGTTAAAAATTATCTTGCTACCAAACTACACCGCTACATACAATTTTAACACTTGCAGACATTACCTTGCTGAAAACCACTTGTCATTTCCTTCTGCTCCTCGTTGGGTTCGACACTCTTACTTATCGAAAAGAACTACAATTGACCGCATACACTTGTGTGTCATCATATCCCATTATCAAATGACAACACGTGTCTATGGTTAGGAAACCTTAACCATCTTTGATCAACGAGCTAGTCTAGTAGAGGCTTATTAGGGACACGGTATTTGTTTATGTATTCACACACGTATTTAAGTTTCCGATCAATACAGTTCTAGCATGAATAATAAACCTTTATCACGAATAAGGAAATATAAAATAACAACTTTATTATTGCTTTTAGGGCATGTTTCCTTCAGTCTCCCACTTTCCCTACAGTCAATAATCTAGATTACATTTACATTGTAATGAATCTAACACCCATGGAGTCTTGGTGTTGATCACGTTTTGCTCGCGGAAGAGGCTTAGTCAACGGGTCTGCTACATTCAGATCCATATGTATTTTGCATATCTCTATGTCTCCATCCTTGACCTTTTCACGAATGGAGTTGAAGCGTCTCTTGATGTGTTTGGTTCTCTTGTGAAACCTGGATTCCTTCGCCAAGGCAATTGCACCAGTGTATTCACAAAAGATTTTCATTGGACCCGATGCACTAGGTATTACACCCAGATCGGATATGAACTCCTTCATCCAGACTCCTTCAGAAGCAGATATATACTCCGCTTCACACGTAGATCCCGCCACGGCGCTCTGCTTGGAACTGCACCAACTGACAGCTCCACCATTCAATATAAATACGTATCCAGTTTGTGATTTAGAGTCATCCAGATCAGTGTCGAGGCTAGCATCAACGTAACCATTTACGATGAGCTCTTCGTCACCTACATAAACAAGAAACATATCCTTGGTCCTTTTCAGGTACTTCAGGATGTTCTTGACCGATGTCCAGTGATCCACTCCTAGATTACTTTGGTACCTTCCCGCCAAACATATGGCAAGGCACACATCAAATCCAGTACACAACATAACATACATGATAGAACCTATGGCTGAGGCATAGGGGATGACTTTCATTTTCTCTCTATCTTTTACAGTGGTCGTGCTTTGAGTCTGACTCAATTTCACACCTTGTAACACAGGCAAGAACCCTTTCTTTGACTAATCCATTTTGAACTTCTTCAAAACTTTGTCAAGGTATGTGCTTTGTGAAAGTCCTATTAAGAGTCTCGATCTATCCCTATAGATCTTGATGCCCAATATATAAGCAGCTTCACCGAGGTCTTTCATTGAAAAATTCTTATTTAGGTATCCTTTTATGCTATCCAGAAATTCTATATCATTTCCAATCAATAATATGTCATCCACATATAATATCAGAAATGCTACAGAGCTCCACTCACTTTCTTGTAAATACAGGCTTCACCGTAAGTCTGTATAAAACCATCTACTTTGATGTGACTCCCCCGATTTAATCGTACACTAATCATGCACGCAAATGTGTACGATCAAGATCAGGGACTCACGGGAAGATATCACAACACAACTCTAAAACATAAATAAGTCATACAAGCATCATAATACAAGCCGGGGCCTCGAGGGCTCCAATACAAGTGCTCGATCATAGGCGAAGTCGTGAAGCAACAATATCTGAATCTGGACATAAGTTAAACAAGTTTGCCTTAAGAAGGCTAGCACAAACCGGGATCAGATCGAAAGAGGTGCGGGCCTCTGCTGGGATCCTCCTAAACTACTCTGGTCGTCGTCGTGACACTTGCACGTAGTAGTAGGCACCTCCCAGTAGTAGTAAGTGCCGTCGACGGTGGCGTCGCTCGTGGCTCCAACATCTGGTTGCGACAACCGTAAAGAAAGGAAAAGGGGAAAAGGGAAGAAAGCAACCGTGAGTACTCATCCAAAGTACTCTTAAGCAAGAACTACACTACATATGCATGGGTATATGTGTAAGGAGGCCATATGAGTGGGTGAGCTCGAGAATGCCGAATAAGAGGGATAGCTAATCACAGTCGAAGACTACGCCTCGCGACCTCAGTCTTGCAAACATGTAGAAGAGAGTAGATCAAGTCCTTCAAGTAGCATCGCCATGTAGCATCTCCAAGTAGCATCTCCAAGTAGCATCTCCAAGAGCATCGCATAGCATAATCCTACCGGCGATCCCTCTCTCGTCGCCTGTTAGAGAGCGATCAAGGGTTGTATCCGCACTTGGAAGGGTGTGTTTTATTAAGTATCCGGTTCTAGTTGTCATAAGGTCAAGGTACAACTCCGGTCGTCCTTTACCGAGGGACACGGCTATTCAATAGATTAACTTCCTGCAGGGTGCACCACATAACCCAACACGCTTGATCCCATTTGGCAAGACACTTTCACGGTCATGCGGCCTCGGAAGATCAACACGTCGCAGACCCACCTAGGCACAACAGAGCGGTCAACCGCGGTCTAAACCTATGCTTGCGCAGGGCGGGCCCATCGCCACGAGCACACCGCAAGACGTTGCGTGGCGGTAGGAAGCGAACTAGCCCCTAATACAAGCGCAGCTTACGTTCCAATCCGTGGCGCTTCGATTCTCGACGTCAAGAAGGCTTGGTGATACCACGACGTCGGGATACCCATAACTACTCCGCGTAGATGGTTAGTGCGTATAGACCAAATGGCGGACTCGGATCAAATACCAAGATCTCGTTAAGCGTGTTAAGTATCATGAGCGCCGAACAGGCGAGCCCACTGCCTCCTAGGTGGTCTCAACTCGCCTGTCGCCTCCGCCATTAAAGTAACGATCGGGGCCGTCGGGAACCCGTGCCCACCTCTAGGGATGGAGCCACTGTCCTTTCGGCCCTCATCGTAATCACTTGCGGGTACTCCTCGGTGATTCGACTTTAGTCACCATCTGTATAGTATGTATGTATGTATATATACCCGTGATCACCTCCCGAGTGATCACGGCCCAATAGTATAGCAAGGCGGACCGACAAGAATGTAGGGTCGATGATGGTAAACTAGCATCCTATACTAAGCATTTAGGATTGCGGGTAAGGTATCAATGATTGTAGCAACAATGACAAAGCTATGCAATGAATAGGAGTAATCAAGCGGTAACATGCTACACTACTCTAATGCAAGCGGTATAGAGAAGAATAGGCGATATCTGGTGATCAAAGGTGGGCTTGCTGGTTGCTCGGCAAGGAGGGGTCGTCGTCGGCGTAGTCGATCACAGGGCATCAAGATCGCCACGGGACTATCGAGAGAAGAGGGGAAGCAAATAAATACATAGCAAGCAAGTGCATAACAAGACATCGGCGAGCTAGGCGTGTTCTAACGCGGTGCTACACGATCACCGGTGAAGGGAAGTCATAGGGAATGTTTTCCGGTTAGGACTGCGGTCGAATGAGATGACCAGGAGGAATGTTCCATGTTCAGATAGTTAGAGGCATCTGACAGGTAAACGAACGGCATGTTCGGATTCATCTCGTCGTTCTGAGCAACTTTCATGTATAAAACCTTTTCATCCGAGTTACGGTTTATTTTCTATGAATTTTCAAAAGTTTTAATAGTAGTTTGGAAATCTTTTAATTCGAAAATAAAATAGGAATTAGTTTTGTCACCTAGTGCTATCCTAGCCATAGTGTATGACAATGGGGCCAGGGTCAAAGTCAAAGTCAGTAGGTGCACGGTCAACAGTCAAAGTTGACCTGGGTCAAAGTGTGAATAGTGAAGTTGGGCCTACTTGTCATTGACTGATAATTTAACTAAAGTGCTAAACAGGTTTATTTAGTGTCGGGACCCACATGTCATTTCCACATAATTTTAACTAGGGATTATTTAGTGGTGGGGACTAAGTATCAGTGGGTGTATTGTGCTAGGCTTAGAGCTGAACAACAATTAGGCCCCTAATCTAATTTGGGATGGCCGTCCATTGTGTGGCTGTGCATCACACACAAGCTCGCACACGCACATGGCCATGGCTCATGGCCATGGCGTGGCCAGGATGCGTAGCAGCAGCTAGGAGTGGCCACAGGGAAAAGTAGCAGCAGCGGCGGCGGTGCTAGAGGCAAGCAGCAGGAGAGTAGTAGCAGCAAGCAGAGCAGCGCCTATTGGCCTCAGCAAGCAGCTACAGCAGCTAGGCGCGGCGCGTGCGTGCACGAGCATCAGCGGGCGGATGGGCACACGCACGGGCGACAACAGGCACGCGCGGATGCGGCCAGGCGCGCACGGCGGGGTGCAGCCGCAACGTCGAGCGCGGCGGCGGTCGGAGCAAAGCTCGACGAACTCCTCGCCTCGTGACGGGTTCGAGGCAACGAAACGTGCAGGCAGCACCTACGAGTCACCAGGAGCTCATTGGCACGATGCAAATGAGCAGAGAAGCTCAGGAGCGTGGAGCTATTCGGCCATGGCGGTGGCCGGAGCACGGAGCTCGTGGAACGGCGGCCAGAGGACGGGAGCGACGCCTAGAGGAAAGGGGATCGACAGGGAGCTCACTTTGATGCTCGGGGAAGGCTCGAGGGTGCTGTGGACGGTCGGAGCGAGTAGATCGACGCAGCGGCCGAGGAAGACGCCGACGAAGGGAACGGACGCGGGCGGCGTCACAGGTGCTCCCCGGCTTCGATCTGGTGATGTGGTCGACGGAGAAGAACCCGTCGGGGCTCCTGGACACGTTGGCGAGGCAAGTGGGGCTCGACGGCAACGCGGGCAGCAAGATGACGGAGACGACAGAGGCGGCCATGGCGGTTGAAGAAGCAGCGGAGCGAGGGGAGGAGAAAAGATCCTGGCCTTGTCCAGGGCGTCGACGCTGGCGATCTTATCCCCTCCAGGTGGCCTGTAGCGACGCGATGGCGAGATGGTGCGGCGGGAACGGCGTCTAGGCTCGGGCGCCATCGATAGCTGGGCAACCTGGGAGCGGGCTGGGCCTATACTGCTCCAACAGGCCTAAGTGCACATTGGCCTGACTGTTCTTTTTTTTTGTTATGTATTTATTAAGTTAGCTACTGATTTGCATTTGTTTGACCACCAAATGACTTTTGTAAAATATGCAACTGGTCTAAACAAATACTAGGCATTATCTAGTACTGTCGCAAAAAGTTTGGAGTTCGTTTGAAATTAATCAACTTATGTTTGCATTTAAATGGTTCTGTTAAGCGTTTTGGGCCACTTAATAATTTCCAAGAGATTTAACTAAGAGTCAAAGCAAGTTGGTTTCATCACGGCAATGATCATGGGGATTTATAGAATAGTGTGAATATTTTAGTTTTACTGTTCAAAGAAACAATTTATTTGACTCTAAATGGCTTTGGATTTTGGACAGGTGGCAAGCTGCATAGTAACCATGATGACATGGCCACCATTAGGGGGAGATTACTGTAGCAAGATTCTCGGGGTGTTACATTTGATCACTTCATCGAAGCGTATATTCCAACTCCGAGATGCTTGCACCAGTCCATAGATGGATCGCTGGAGCTTGCACACTTTGTTAGCACCTTTAGGATTGACAAAACCTTCTGGTTGCATCATATACAACTCTACTTTAAGAAATCCATTAAGGAATGCAGTTTTGATGTCCATTTGCCAGATTTTATAAATATAAAATGCGGCAATTGCTAACTTGATTCGAACAAAATTAAGCATTGCTACTGGTGAGAAAGTCTCATCGTAGTCAACTCCTTGAACTTGTCGAAAACCTTTTGCGACAAGTCGAGCTTTGTAGACAGTAACATTACCATCAGCGTCAGCCTTCTTCTCGAAAATCCATTTATTATCTATGGCTTGCCGATCATCGGGCAAGTCCACCAAAGTCCACACTTTGTTCTCATACATGGATCCTATCTCAAATTTCATGGCCTCAAGGCATCTATCGGAATCTGGGCTCATCATAGCTTCTTCGTAGTTCGTAGGTTCACCTGGGTCTAGTAACATGACTTCCAGAACATGATTACCGTAACAGGTGCGGAACATGTTCTAGTTGACCTATGAAGTTCAGTAGTAACTTGATTTGAAGTCTCATGATCATCATCATTAGCTTCCTCTCTAGTTGGTGTAGGCATCACGGGAACGGTTTCCTCTGATGTGCTACTTTCTAATTCGAGAGGAGGTACAATTACCTCATCAAGTTGTATCCTATGAAGATGCACTTCTCTAATTTAGGTTCGAGCTTATCTGGATGAAGACTTTTGACATAAGCGTCGCATCCCCAAACTTTAAGAAACGACAACTTAGGTTTCTTCCCAAACCACAATTCATATGGTGTCGCCTCAACGGATTTAGATGCTGCCCTTAACATGAATGTGGCTGTCTCTAATGCATAACCCAAAACGATAGTGGTAAATCGGAAAGAGACATCATAGAATCCACCATATCTAATAAAGTACGGTTACAACGTTCAGACACACCATTATGTTGTGGTGTTCCAGGTGGCATGAGTTGTGAAACAATTCCACATTGTTTTAAATGAAGGCCAAACTTGGAACTCAAATATTCGCCTCCGCGATCAGATCGTAGAAACTTTGTTTTCTTATTACGATGATTCTGCACTTCACTCTGAAATTCTTTGAACTTTTCAAATGTTTCAGACTTGTGTTTCATCAAGTAGATGTACCCATATCTACACAAATCATCTGTGAAGGTCAGAAAATAACGATACCCGCCGCGTGCTTCAACACTCATCGGACCGCATACATCGGTTTGTATTATTTCCAATAAGTCATAGGTCGCTACATTGTTCCGCAGAACAGAGTTTTAATCATCTTGCCCATGAGGCATGGTGCGCAAGTATGAAATGATTCATAATCAAGTGATTCCAAAATCCCATTTACATGGAGTTTCTTCATGCTCTTTACACTAATATGACCTAAACGGCAGTGCCACAAGTATGATGCACTATCATTATCAACCTCGCATCTTTTGGCATCAATATTATGAATATGTGTATCACTACGATCGAGACTAAACAAGAATAAACCATTCATCAAGGGTGCATGACCAGAAAAGATAATATTCATATAAATAGAACAACCATTATTCTCTGACTTAAATGAATAACCGTCTCGCAATAAACAAGATCCACATATAATGTTCATGCTCAACGTTGGCACCAAATAACAATTACTGAGGTCTAAAACTAATCCCGAAGGTAGATGTAGAGGTAGCATGCCGACGGCGATCACACCGACCCTAGAACCATTCCGGACGCGCATCGTCCTCGTCCTTAGCCAATCTTCGTTTATTCCGCAGCTTCTGTTTCGAGTTACAAATATGAGCAACCCAACCAGTATCAAATACCCAGGCGCTACTACGAGCATTAGTAAGGTACATATCAATAACATGTATATCAAATATACCTTTGTCCACTTTTCCATCCTTCTTATCCACCAAGTATTTGGGGCAGCTCCGCTTCCAGTGACCATTCCCTTTGAAGTTGAAGCACTCAGTTTCATGCTTGGGTCCTTCTTTAGGCTTCTTCCTGGGAGTGGCAACTTTCTTGCCATTATTCTTGAAGTTCCTTTCTTTCCCTTGCCCTTTTTCTTGAAACTAGTGGTCTTGTTAACCAGCAAGACATGATGCTCCTTCTTGATTTCTACCTCCGTGGCCTTAAGCATTGGGAAGATCTCAGGAATCGTTTTGTTCATCCCTTTCATATTATAGTTCATCACGAATCCTTTGTAGCTTGGTGGCAGTGATTGAAGAACTCTGTCAATAACACTACCAACTGGAAGATCAACTCCCAGCTGGGTCAAATGATTGTGATACCCAGACATTTTGAGTATGTGTTCACCGACAGAACTGTTCTCCTCCATCGTGCAACTATAGAACTTGTTGGAGAGTTCATATCTATCAACTCAGGCATTTGCTTGAAATATTAACTTCAACTCTTGGAACATCTCATATGCTCCATGTCGTTGAAAACATCTTTGAAGTCCTGGTTCTAAGCCGTAAAGCATGGCACACTGAACTATTGAGTAGTCATCAGATCGAGCCTGCCAGACATTCGTAACATCTCTAGTACCTCCTGCAGCAGGTCTGTCACCTAGCGGTGCAACAAGGACATAATTCTTGTGTGCAGCAATGAGGATAATCCTCAAGTTATGGACCCCATCCGTGTAGTTGCTACAATCATCTTTCAACTTAGCTTTCTCTAGGAGCGCAGTAAAATTCAGGGGAACGGTAGCTCGGCCCATTGATCTACAACATAGATATGCAAAACTATTAAGACTAAGTTCATGATAAATTAAGTTCAATTAATCAAATTACTAATGAACTCCCACTTAAATAAACATCCCTCGGGTTATCTAAGTTATCTAAGGTAGTCATCAATGGTGGACATCTCTATGTTGATCATATCTACTATATGACTCATGTTCAACCTTTCGGTCTCTAGTGTTCCCAGACCATGTTTGTACATGCTAGGCTCATCAAGTTCAACCCAAGTATTCTGCATGTGCAAGACTATCTTACACCCGTTGTATGTGAATGTAAAGTCTATCACACCCGATCATCACGAGCTGCTTCGAAACGACGAACTTAGGCAACGGTGCATACTCGGGGAGAACACTTTTATCTTGAAATTTAGTGAAGGGATCATCTTATAATGCTACCTTCGTTCTAAGAAAAATAAGATGCATAAAGGATAAACATCACATGCAATCAAAATATGTGACATGATATGGCCATCACCATCTTGTGCTTTTGATCTCCATCTCCAAAGCATCGTCATGATCTCCATCGTCAGCGGCTCGACACCTTGATCTCCATCGTTGCATGGGGTCGTCTCGCCAACTATTGCTTCTACAACTATTGCTAACTCATACCAATTAAGTAAAGCAAAAACTGTTGTTACCTACACAAAAACCACAACGGTGATTCATTAAGTTTGTTGTTTTAACCTTCTTCAAGGACCGGTCGTAGTCAAATTCGATTCAACTAAAGTAGGAGCAATAGACACCCGCCAGCCACCTTTATGCAAAACAAGTTGCATGTCTGTTGGTGGAACCAGTCTCATGTACGTGAACATGTAAGGTTGGTCGAGGCCGCTTCATCCCACAATACCACCAAATCAAAATAATACGTTGGTGGTAAGCAGTATGCCTATCACCGCCCACAACTCTTTGTGTTCTATTCGTGCATATCATCTACACATAGACCTGGCTCGGATGCCACCGTTCGAAAACATTGCATGGAGATGCATAGCAACGAAGGGGATAGTGTGTTTACGCACCCTCATAGACCGTAAGTGGAAGCGTTCAGTAACGCGATTGATGTAGTCGAACTTCTTCGCGATCCAACCGATCAAGTACCAAAGGTACGACATCTCCGCGTTCAGGACACGTTCAGCTCGGTGACGTCCTCGCCTTCTTGATCGAGCAAGACAACAAAGTAGTGGATGAGTTCCGGCAGCACGACAACATGGTGATAGTTGTGGTGATGCTATCTCCATAGGGCTTCGCCTAAGCACTCAGAAAATATGACCATGGGACGAAGTTGTGGAGAGGGGCGCCGCACACGGATAAGAGATTGTCGTGGCCTTGTGTAGCACCCCCCTTGATACGTCTCCAACGTATCTACTTTTCCAAACACTTTTGCCCTTGTTTTGGACTCTAACTAGCATGATTTGAATGGAACTAACCCGGACTGACGGTGTTTTCAGCAGAACTGCCATGGTGTTATTTTTGTGCAGAAATAAAAGTTCTTGGAATGACCTGAAAATCCATGGAGACACGTTTTTTAATTAATAAAAAATTGCGAAAGAATCAGCATCAGGGGGCCCACACCATGTCCACGAGGGTGCAGGGGCCCCCTAGGGTGCGCCCCCTGCCTTGTGGGCCCCCTGGGACTCCACCGACCTCCACTCCAACTCCATATATTCACTTCCGGGGAGAAAAAAAATCAGAGAGAAGGACTCATCATGTTTTACAATACGGAGATGCCACCAAGCCCTAATCTTCCTCAGGAGGGCTGATCTGGAGTCCGTTCGGGGCTCCGGAGAGGGGAATCCGGCGCCATCGTCATCATCAACCATCCTCCATCACCAATTTCATGATGCTCACCGCCGTGCGTGAGTAATCCCATCGTAGGCTTGCTGGACGGTGATGGGTTGGATGAGATTTACCATGTAATCGAGTTAGTTTTGTTAGGGTTTGATCCCTAGTATCCATTATGTTCTAAGATTGATGTTGCTATGACTTTGCCATCCTTAATTCTTGTCACTCGGGCTCGAGTGCCATGATTTCAGATCTGAACCTATTATGTTTTCATGAATATACGTGAGTTCTTGATCCTATCTTGCAAGTCAATAGTCACCTACTATGTGTTATGATCTGGCAACCCCGAAGTGACAATAATCGAGACCACTCCCGGTGATGACCGTAGTTTGAGGAGTTCATGTATTCACTAAGTGTTAATGCTTTGGTCCGGTACTCTAGTAAAAGGAGGCCTTAATATCCCTTAGTTTCCAATAGGACCCCGCTGCCACGGGAGGGTAAGACAAAAGATGTCATGCAAGTTCTTTTCCATAAGCACGTATGACTATATTCGGAATACATGCCTACATTACATTGATGAACTGGAGCTAGTTCTATGTCACACTATGTTATAATTGTTGCATGAGGAATCACATCCGACATAATTATCCATAACTGATCCATAGCCTACGAGCTTTTCACATATTGTTACTTGCTTAGTTACTTTTCCGTTGCCACTGTTAAGATTACTACAAAACTGCCACTGTTACTTTTGCCACCGTTACCGTTACTTCCATACCACTTTGCTACTAAATGCTTTGCTGCAGATATTAAGTCTTTCAAGTGTGGTTGAATTGACAACTCAGCTGCTAATACTTGAGAATATTCTTTGGCTGCCCTTGTGTCGAATCAATAAATTTGGGTTGAATACTCTACCCTCGAAAACTGTTGCGATCCCCTATACTTGTGGGTTATCAAGACTATTTTCTGGCGCCGTTGCCAGGGAGCATACTCTATTCTTTGAGTCACTTGGGATCTATATCCGCTGATCCCTATGAGGAACTTGAAAGATGAAAGCACCAAGATTTTTCCCTCAACTACGAGGGGAGGTAAGGAAATGCCATCTAGCTCTGCACTTGATTCACCTTCTGTTTTGAGTAAACTTGTGACACCTACACTTGTTATTGATTCTGACATGTCGCATGTTATTGATGATGCCACTTCTGCTATGCATGATGCTTATGATGATACTACTTTCTATGCTTGATAATACTATGCCATTAGGTGAATTTCTTGATGAACAACTTGCTAGGGTTAGAGAGAATGAGATTATTGAAACTGATTATATTGGTGAAAGTGATGATGAAGATTCTCCCCCTAGATATGAATTGCCTGATGTACCTGAGGGTTATGTTATGGATGAAGAAACTGCTAGAGACCTTTTTGCTTGCAAAGATAGATATGATCTTAAGAAAAGTCTTTGAATGCTAGAATGAAATATGACCTTGCTTTTGCTACTTCACCTATCTGCGTTACTGATAAGGATTATGGTTTCTCTGTCGATCCTGAGTTAATTACTTTGGTTGAATCTGATCCTTTCTATGGCTATGAATCTGAAACTGCTGTGGCACATCTTAGTAAATTGAATGATATAGCCACCCTATTCACTCATGAGGAAAAAAATCGTTATTACTATATCCTTAAGTTATTTCCATTCTCATTAAAGGGTGATGCTAAAATATGGTTTAATTCTCTTGCTCCTGGTTGTGTGCGTAGTCCCCAGGATATGATTTATTACTTCTCTGCTAAATATTTCCCCGCTCATAAGAAATAAGCTGCCTTAAGGGAAATATATAATTTTGTGCAAATAGAAGAAGAGAGTCTCCCACAAGCTTTGGGGAGGCTTCTTCAATTACTTAATGCTTTGCCTGATCATCCTCTCAAGAAAAATGAAATACTTGATATCATTTATAATGGATTAACCGATGCTTCCAGAGACCACCTGGATAGTTGTGATGGTTGTGTTTTCAGGGAAAGAACTGTTGAGCAAGCTGAATTGCTATTGAATAATATACTGAGCAGTGATAATGATTGGACACTTCCTGAACCAACTCCGAATAAAAGGGGTATTCTATTCCTCAGTCCTGAAGATATGCAAGAGGCAAAGAAATCTATGAAAGAAAAAGGTATTAAAGCTGAAGATGTTAAGAATTTACGACCTATTGAACAAATACATGGTCTTGATAACCCAACACAGGTAATAAAGCTAAATTCTCTCTCTATAGATTTGATGAAGGTGATATCCCTCGTTATAAGTCTGCTAGCCAATGCTTGGATGAGTTTGATAATTTTATTGTTAAAAAAGAAAACTTCAATGCTTATGTTGGTAGACAGTTGAAATGTAATGCTTATATGATTGAGCACTCGAGTGACTATAAGTCTAGAGTTAAAGGTGAGCTCAAGCTTATTAGTAAACATGCATCCATGGTTACCGCTCAAGTAGAACAAGTACTTAAAGCACAAGATGATTTGCTCGATGAGTTAAATAATAAGAAAAACGATAATGATGTTAGAGTTATGACTAGATGTGGTAGAATGACTTGGGAACCTTTGTATCTTGAGGGCCATCCTAAGAGAGTTGAGCAAGATTCTCAGAGAACTAATATTGACGCACCTGGTCCTTCTAAGAAGAAGAAAAAGAAAAACGATAGGACTTTGCATGCCTCTAGTGAACCTGCTTTACACACACCTGAGCATCCCAATGATATTTCTATTTCTGATACTGAAACACAATCTGGTAATGAACATGAACCTAGTGATAAAGTTAATGATGATGTTCATGTTGATGCTCAACCTAGTAATAACAACGATGTAGAAATTGAACCTGCTGTTGATCTTGATAACCCACAATCAAAGAATCAATGTTATGATAAGAGAGACTTCGTTGCTAGGAAGCACGATAAAGAAAGAGAACCATGGGTTCAGAAACCCATGCCTTTTCCTCCTAAACCATCCAAGAAAAAGGATGATGAGCATTTTGAGCGCTTTGCTGAAATGATTAGACCCATCTTTTTGCGTATGCGCTTGACTGGTATACTTAAAATGAACCCTTATGCTAAGTACATGAAAGATATTGTTACAAATAAAAGAAAGACACCGGAAGCTGAGATTTCCATCATGCTTGCTAATTACACTTTTAAAGGTGGAATACCAAAGAAACTAGGATATCCAGGAGTACCCACTATACCATGCTCCATTAAAATGAATTATGTTAAAACCACTTTATGTGATCTTGGAGCCGGTGTTAGTGTTATGCCTCTCTCTTTATATCGTAGACTTGATTTGAACAAGTTGACACCTACTGAAATCTCTTTGCAAATGGCCGATAAATCAACTTCTATACCTGTTGGTATTTGTGAGGATGTGCCTGTTGTGGTTGCAAACGTTACTATTTTAATGGACTTTGTTATTCTTGAAATTCCCGAGGACGATAGTATGTCAATTATCCTTGGTAGACCCTTTTTGAATACTATAGGGGCTTTTATAGATTGCAACAAAGGCAATTTCACTTTTCATGTTAATGGAAATGAGCATACAGTACACTTCCCGAGGAAACAACCTCGAGTTCATAGTATCAGTTCAATTGGAAAAATTCCAACGATTACTATTGGAGGTTTTGAATTCCCTCTTCTTACTGTAAAAAAGAAATATGATATTCTTATTGTTGGGGACGTGCATATCCCCGTTGAGGTAACCTAGTGTTATTCGAAAATTCTCTGGTTTCATGTTATTCGGAAGAAGTTTGTTAACAAGACTTGATCAACCTTGTTAGTGGATTCCTTTTGATGAGCATGAGATGGATGAAGTTAGAAAGCACATCTCTCTGTACCCTCCTTTTACTTTCTGTTATTTAGATTAAATAAAGCAAAAATAGTATTTTTTTTCTGTCTGTTTTCTGAGTTATCCATGCAATAAAAAATACCCCAAAAAATAAAAGTTCTCCAAATGTCCTGAAAATGAAGTATGATTTTATGTAAAATATTTAAGAATTTCTGGCACTGAGAACACACAAGGAGGCCACCATTTGGCCACGAGGGCACATGGCGCGCCCACCCCCTTGGGGCGCGCCCCCTGCCTCGTGGGACCCATGTGGACCCCCTCCACTTATTCCAGCACCCACTCACTTCGTCTTCCTCCAGAAAAAATCCTCCCATAGCTCAAACCCGTGTTCTAGCTCATCTTGCTGCCATTTTCGATCTCCTTGCTCAAAGCTCCATTCACAAAACTGTTTTGGGGGATTGTTCTTCGGTATGTGACTCCTCCAATGGTACAATTAGTTTTTGTTCTAGTGCTTTATTTATTGCAAATTTTTGCTGCTAAGGTGACCCTGTTCTTGAGCTTGCATGTCAAATTTATATGGTCAAAAGTAGTTCTAATGCATGATATAGCCTCTAGGCACTTATGGAAGTAGTTGCTATCAATCTTGTTGAGTTTGGTTCACTTTTATTTTGAGTCACTAAAAATTTCAGAAATTTTTCAGAGAAAATGATGAAGAGATTGTTGAGGGGCTCTTCGAGCCAAAGCTCGAAGGATAAGCATAATGAGGAGAACAAAAAGCCCAAGTACAATCTTCCTCGCACCGCGGAAGTCCAGTCGTGCGAATGACCTTGTGATGCGTTCTTGAGGGCCACCGGAATTTACGATGACTTTTATTACTTGGCCGAGATTGCAGGCCTCATCGACTTCCTCCACGACCAGCGCAAACAATATCTCCTACTCACTAATACTTTCGTGCAAATTTTTTATTTCCATGCTAAGAAATCACCACCTTCAGTGGAGTTTCACTTATATGATGAGGTTAAGGAGATGTCACTCCGTGATTTTTGTTGGGTTTGCAAGATACCCTTTATGGGCAGCATCGAGGAACCACATCATAGTGATGTGGATGAGTTTATTGATAGAATTGCTGTAGGGGAAACAAGGAAAGTTTCCGATGCACAAATTACTAGTGTACATTTTCCTGTTCTATGTTACTTTGCAATATTTGCTAGTAGATGCTTAATTGGTCGTGGGAACAGTGGAAATCTTAGTGCTCCTGATCTTGTTATTTTGCGCCATGCTTTGTTTCGTGATACAACTTTCAAGTTAGGCGCTATTGTTGCTAAACGGTTAAGTCTAAACCATACAAAGGGCCCCATCTTTGGTGGTATCTTTGCCTCACGCCTTGCTGAACATTTTGAGATACCTATTAGGCATCATGAGAAAGAGGAAGAGTTGCTGCCCACTATTTTTCTAGATTATAAGAGTATGGTAGCACATGAGTTTATTGTTAAAAATAAGAAGAAGGTGCTTAAGTATAATTTGATATTTGATAAAACTCACTATGAGACTATTATCTTGCCTGCACCCTCTTTATTTAACATACTTTCAGGCACGTACCTCATCTTGCCAGAGGCCATTTATGCATACTGGAGGCTGACACCAGCCCTAGAGCCTGAGCCTGAGCCACCACTTGACCCATATAGACAGTTTGTTTATCAGTGGGATCCGGAGGAGATCGCTAACCAGTGGCACCCGGAGGATCCTCCTCAGTACACCGAAGAGAGTAGCTTCGAGCAGTGGCCATAGACCAACTTAGGCCAAAAGCCGAAGCTTGGGGGAGTACGTATTTCTCACCGACATTACATTCATGCTTGCACACTCATGCTAGTTATCGGTGCTCATACTTTTTCATTGTACTATCCATGCTAGTTTATTTTCTTTTCTTGCTTTCTTCTTGTGTGTTTGAAAAACTTTGAGAGAAAAAACAAAAAAAATAGTTGTAGCTTCTAGCTAGTTTACTTTCCATGCTTGAAGTAGTAATATTAAAAGAAAACCCAAAACAATTTCTTGTTCTTCTTTTGCTTGTTGGGAGAGTTCCCGTGTAAATAGTTTCATTTCTTTTCTTTGGGGGTCGAGAGGAGAAGACCACGATGAAAATGATGAGTGGCTCTCATATGCATTATTGTTGATCTAACCAAGAGCCCATATTACCTTGTCTTCTCCTTTGTATTAAATGCTTGCAGATTTTAGCTTAGTCCAATGCACGTGCACTATTATTATTATTATCCACACCGATCGATCGTGCGAGTGAAAGGCAATAATGATGATATATGATGGACTGATTGAGATGAGAGAAGGTGGTATGAACTCGACCTATCTTGTTTTTGTAAATATAATTAGTCCACCATTCCTGTTTCAGCCTATTATGGATGAAACATGTTTTAAATGACAACTAGAGATTATAGTTGCTCATGCCATGCTAAATTAGCTAGGAGTTTATAATGGTTTACCTTGCATGCCAACATGCTATTAAAATGGTTGTGATGTGGTATGATAGGGTGGTATCCTCCTTTGAATGATTCAAGTGGCTTGACTTGGCACATGTTCGCGCATGTAGTTGAAACAAAATCAACATAGCCTCCACGATATTTATGTTCATGGTGATTTATATCCTACTCATGCTTGCACTCATTGTTGATTAATCTTAATGCATGTTCATGACTGTTGTCGCTCTCTAGTTGGCCGCTTCCCAGTCTCTTTCTAGCCTTCACTTGTACTAAGCGGGAATACTGCTTGTGCATCCACTTCCATAAACCTCAAAGTTGTTCCATATGAGTCCACCATACCTTCCGATATGCGCTATCTACCTGCCGTTCCAAGTAAATTTGTATGTGCCAAACTCTAAACCTTCATATGAAATTCTTTTTTGTATGCTCGAATAGCTCATGTATCAACTAGGCATGTCTATATCTTCCATGCTAGGTAGGTTATTCTCACAATGAGCGGACTCCACTCATTATTCACGAGAAAATGACCGGTAACCGAGATGCCCAGTCTCATGCTCAAATCAAATCAAAACAATTGCAAAAAAACTCCCCCAGGATTGTTGTTAGTTGGATGGCACCCGTTGTTTCGGACAAGCCATGGATTGATGTTTGTTGGTGGTGGGGGAGTATAAATTTTACCATTCTATTTGGGAACCGCCTACAATGTGTGTAGCATGGAAGATATCGAGATCTCTTGGTTGTTATGTTGGCAATGAAAGTATACCGCTCAAAATATTATTTATCTCTATTTCAAAACTCGAGCTTTGGCACCTCTGCAAATCCCTGCTTCCCTCTGCGAAGGGCCTATCTATTTACTTTTTTGTTGAGTCATCATCCTCTTATTGAAAAGCACCAGTTGGAGAGCACCGCTGTCATTTGCATGCATTGCTATTAATTTACATTGAGTATGACTGTGACTGAATCTCTTTTACCATGAATTACAATGTCTAGTCAGTCCTTGATCTTCAGGGGTGCTCTGCATTTATGTTTTGCGGTCTCAGAAAGGGCTAGTGAGATACCATCTTGTTATATCATATTATGATTGTTTTGAGAAAGTGTTGTCATCCAAGATTTATTATTATTGCTCGCTAGTTGATTATGCCATTGATATGAGTAAATGTGAGACCTAAATGTTATAGTGATGGTTAGTTCATAATCTTTGCTGAAGAGTTTGTAAAAGTTTTTCTTTATCACTTTCAGTTTGTCAACTGAATTGCTTGAGGACAAGCAAAGGTTTAAGCTTGGGGAGTTGATACGTCTCCAACGTATCTACTTTTCCAAACACTTTTGCCCTTGTTTTGGACTCTAACTTGCATGATTTGAATGGAACTAACCCAGACTGATGCTATTTTTAGCAGAACTGCCATGGTGTTATTTTTGTGCAGAAATAAAAGTTCTCAGAATGACCTAAAAATCCACGAAGACATGTTTTGGAATTAATAAAAACTATTGGCGAAAGAATCGGCATCAGGGGGCCCACACCCTGTCCACGAGGGTGCAGGGCCCCCCCTAGGGTGCGCCCCCTGCCTCGTGGCCCCCTGGGACTCAACCGACCTGAACTCCAACTCCATATATTCACTTTTGGGGAGAAAAAATCAGAGAGAAGGATTCATCGCGTTTTACGATAGGGAGCCACCGCCAAGCCCTAATCTTCCTCGGGAGGGCTGATCTGGAGTCCGTTTGGGGCTCCGGAGAGGGGAATTTGTCGCCATCGTCATCATCAACCATCCTCCGTCACCAATTTCATGATGCTCACCGCAGTGTGTGAGTAATCCCATCGTAGGCTTGCTGGACGGTGATGGGTTGGATGAGATTTACCATGTAATCGAGTTATTTTTGTTAGGGTTTGATCCCTAGTATCCATTATGTTCTAAGATTGATGTTGCTATGACTTTGCCATGCTTATTGCTTGTCACTAGGGCCCGAGTGCCATGATTTTAGATCTGAACCTATTATGTTTTCATGAATATATATATGAGTTCTTGATCCTATCTTGCAAGTCAATAGTCACCTACTATGTGTTATGATCCGGCAACCCCGAAGTGACAATAATCGAGACCACTCCAGCTAATGACTGTAGTTTGAGGAGTTCATATATTCACTAAGTGTTAATGCTTTGGTTCGGTACTCTATTAAAAGGAGGCCTTACTATCCCTTAGTTTCCAATAGGACCCCGCTGCCATGGGAGGGTTGGACAAAATATGTCATGCAAGTTCTTTTCCATAAGCACGTATGACTATATTCGGAATACATATGCTTACATTACATTGATGAACTGGAGCTAGTTCTGTGTCACCCTATGTTATAACTGTTGCATGAGGAATTGCATCCAACATAATTATCCATCACTGATCCATTGCCGACGATCTTTTCACATATTGTTAATTGCTTATTTACTTTCCATTGCCACTGTTACGATTACTACGAAACTGCTACTGTTACTTTTGCCACCGTTACCGTTACTTCTATACTACTTTGCTACTAAATGCTTTGCTGCAGATATTAAGTCTTTCAGGTGTGGTTGAATTGAAAACTCAGCTGCTAATACTTGAGAATATTCTTTGGCTCCCCTTGTGTCAAATCAATAAATTTGGGTTGAATACTCTACCCTCAAAAACTGTAGCGATCCTCTATACTTGTGGGTTATCACCCCTCCCACATATATATAGGCGGGGGGAGGGGAGCTACCAGGAGGCGTCCCAAGTAGGTTCGAATCCTACTTGGGCTCCTGCCCTAGCTGCGCCCCCTTCCTTATTTGCTCCAAGGAAAAAGGGAAAGAGGAGGAGAGGAGGGCAAGGGGGCCGAATCTCCCCTTTCCTTTTCTCCCCAAGGATGGTTGCCATAGTGATAACCCACAAGTATAGGGGATCGCAACAATTTTTGAGGGTAGAGTATTCAACCCAAATTTATAGATTCGACACAAGGGGAGCCAAAGAATATTTGAAGATTTTAGCAGCTGAGTTGTCAATTCAACCACACCTAGAGATTAATTATCTGCAGCAAAGTGATTAGTAGCACAGTAGTATGATAGTTTTGATGATAGCAGTAGTGATATCGGTAACAATAGCAGTAGCAACAGTAGTAAATTAGCAAGAGCAATATAGGATAAATTCGTAGGCATTGGATCGGTGACTCGTTGGATGATATTCATCATGAGGCAGTTATAACCTAGGGCGATACTGCACTAGCTCCAGTTCATAAATATAATGTAGGCATGTATTCCGTAAATAGTCATACGTCCTTATGGAAAGAACTTGCATGATATCTTTTGTCCTACCCTCCCATGGCAGCGGGGTCCTATTGGAAACTAAGGGACATTAAGGCCGCCTTTTAATAGAGAACTGGAACAAAGCATTAACACACGGTGAATACATGAATTCCTCAAACTACAGTCATCACCGGGAGTGGTCCCGACTATTGTCACTCTGGGTTTGCCGGATCATAACATGTAGTAGGTGACTATAACTTGCAAGATCGGATCTAGAACATGGCTATAAAGGTGATAACATAAGCGGTTCAGATCTGAAATCATGGCACCCGGGCCCAGAGTGACAAGCATTAAGCATGGCAAAGTCATAGCAACATCGATCTCAGAGCATAGTGGATACTAGGGATCAGGCCCTAACAACTCTAACTCGATTACATGATGAATCTCATCCAACTCCTCACCGACCAGCGAGCCTGCGAAGGAATTACTCACTCCCGGTGGGGAGCATCATGGAATTGGCGATGGAGATGTGTTGGTGATGACGAAGATCGAAGATCCCCCTCTCCGGAGCCCCAAACGAACTCCAAATCTGCCCTCCCAAGGAAGAACAGGGCTGGGCGGCGGCTCCGTCTCATGAAACACGATAATTCTTTCTCCCTCATTTTTTCTGGAAATATGGGATTTTATAGCGTCGGTTTGAGGGTCAGCGGGGCCACCAGGTAGACAACACCCACCTGGGCGTGCCTAGGGGGGCTGGCATGCCCTGGTGGGTTGTGCCACCCAGTTGCCCCCCTCAAGTCCTTCCTGGTTCCAGAAGTTCTCTTATTTGATATAAAAAATCCTCGCAAAGTTTTGTTCCATTCCGAGAACTTTTATTTCTGCATAAAAATAACATCATGGTAGTTCTGCTAAAACAGTCAGTCTGGGGTTAGTTTCATTCACATCATGCAAATTAGAGTCCAAAACAAGAGGAAAAGCGTTAGGAAAAGTAGATACGTTGGAGACGCATCAACTCCCCCAAGCTTAAACCTTTGCTTGTCCTCAACCAATTCAGTTGATAAACTGAAAGTGAAGAAGAAAAAAATTTACGAACTCTTCTGCTCTTGTTTCATAAATAAGTTTAAACAGGACCCAGGTTTTTAGCAAAGATTATAACTAACCATGTCGACAATAACTCTTAAAAACTATATTAACTCATATCAATGACATAATCACCTAGAGAGCAATAATAAAATATCTCAAATAGCAACATGTTGTCAAAACAACCATGATATAATATGAAAATAGTGGTATCTTGCTAGCCCTTTCTGAGACCGCAAAACATAAATGTAGAGCACCCCCAAAGTTCAAGCAACGACTAAACAATGTAATTCATGGTAGAAAAGATCCAGTCATGATGCACCCAACATTAGCTATACTCAATGCATCAGCATGACAGTAGTTCTCTCAGGTTCTAGCGCTTATTTGAGACGGCAATGACACAACATAAAAGTAAATAGATAGTCCCTTCGCAGAGGGAAGCAGTGATTTGCAGAGGTACTAGAGCTCAAGTTTTTAAAGCATAGGTAAATATGATATTTTGAGACATGCACTGATACGTCTCCGACGTATCTATAATTTTTTGACTATTCTGTGCTGTTTTATTATCAATCTTGGATGTTTTATAATCATTATATAGTCATTTTATATCATTTTTTGGTACTAACCTATTGACATAGTGCCAAGTGCCAGTTGTTGTTTTCTGCATGTTTTTTACATCGCAGGAAATCAATATAAGATGAGGTCCAAATGCCACGCCAATTTACGATGATTTTTTATGGACCAGAAGGAACACAATGGGCCCTAGTTGCACCTGGGGGAGTCCCGAGGAGGGGACAACCCACCTGGGCGCGCCAGGAGGCCCAGGCACGCCCAGGTGGGTTGTGCCCACCTCGGGTGCCCCCTGGACCGACTCTTTGCTCTATAAATACCCCAATATTCCAGAAACCCTAGGGGAGTAAACAAAATATTCATCCAGCCGCCGCAGAGTCTAGAACACCGAGATCCAATCTAGACACCATCACAAAGGGGTTCACCACTTCCATTGGTGCCTCTCCGATGATGCGTGAGTAGTATCTGTAGACCTTCGGGTCCATAGTTAGTAGCTAGATGGCTTCCTCTCTCTCTCTCTCTCTCTCTCTTGATTATCAATACAATGGTCTCTTGGAGATCCATATGATGTAAGTCCTTTTTGCGGTGTGTTTGTTGGGATCTGATGAACTTTGAGTTTATGATCAGTTATATCTATTTATATCCATGAAAATTATTTGAGTTTTTTGATCTCTTATATGCGTGATCTCTTATAGCCTCGTATTTCTTCTCTGATATTTGTGTTTTGTTTGGCCAACTTGATCTATTTATCTTGCAATGGGAAGAGGTGCCCGGTAGTGGTTCGATCTTACGGTGCTTGATCCCAGTGACAGCTAGGGAACCGACACGTATGTATCGTTGCTACTAAGGATAAAAAGATGGGATCCATATCTGCCGCAATACATAAACGGATCTTGTCTACATCATGTCATTGTTCTTATTGCATTACTCCGTTTTTCCATGAACTTAATACACTAGATGCATGCTGGATAGCGGTCGATGTGTGGAGTAATAGTAGTAGATGCATGCAGGAGTCGGTCTACTAATCTTGGACGTGATGCCTATGTAATGGTCATTGCCTGGATATCGTCATGATTATTCGAAGTTCTATCAATTGCCCAACAGTAATTTGTTTACCCACCGTTTGCTATTTTTCTCGAGAGAAGCCACTAGTGAAACCTACGACCCCGGGTCTTCTTCCTCATATATTTGCCTTGCAATCTACTTTTTCCTTGCGTTTATTTTCAGATCTATTAAACTAAAAAATACAAAAATACGTTGCTGCAATTTATTTGATCCGCGATCTATTTATCCTATCTACAAATTTACCTCACATCCTCTGCCTATCTTGACGCGCTGTACCCCGAAAGGGATTGATAACCCCTTTAACACGTCGGGTTGCAAGGTGTTGTTATTTGTGTGTAGGGGCTGTTTACGTTGTGTTGCTTGGTTCTCCTACTGGTTTGATAACCTTGGTTCCATATTTGAGGGAAATACCTACCATCGCTGTGCTGCATCATCACTTCCTCTTTGGGGAAAAAACCAACGTCGCTTCAAGCGACATCAAAAGGAATTTCTGGCGCCGTTGCTGGGGAGGATTTTCAACATAACTAGGTTCCTAATCACAAATCTCATATCCTTGCAATTTACATTGTTTGCCTCTCGTTTTCCTCTCCCCCACTTCACAGAAATTTGCTGTTTTATTCGCCTTTTTTTCGTTCATCGTTTTCTTGCCGGATCTATTTTTGAGTGCAATCTTGTTGTGTGGTCATCATGACTCAAGAGAACACCAAACTATGTGACTTCTCAAAATACCAACAACAATGATTTTATTGGCACTCTGCTTGCTCCTCCCGCCACTAGTGCGGAGACTTGTGATATTAATACTGCTTTGCTGAATCTTGTTATGAAACACCAATTTTCTGGTACTCCTAATGAGGATGCCGCGTCCCATCTTAATACCTTCGTGGAATTATGCGATATGCAAAAGGAAAAAGATGTGGACAATGATGTGGTCAAGATGAAATTATTTTCATTTTCTTTGCGTGATTCCGCAAAAATTTGGTTCTCTTCTTTGCCTCGCAATAGTATGGATTCTTGGAATAAGTGCAAAGATGCTTTTATCACTAAGTATTTTCCTCCCGCAAAAATTATTTCCCTTAGAACCCATATCATGAATTTCAAGCAACTTGAACATGAGCATGTTGCACAATCTTGGGAAAGGATGAAAATGATGCTAAGGAATTGCCCAACTCATAGGTTAAATCTTTGGATGATCATACAATTTTTTTATGCGGGATTGAATTTTGTTTCTTGTAATCTTTTAGATTCCGTTGCGGGTGGTACTTTTATGGAAATTACCTTGGGTGAAGCCACCAAATTTCTTGCTAATATCATGGCAAATGATTCACAACGGCATACCGAAAGGTCTCCTACTAGTAAAAAAGTTAATTCGGTTGAAGAAATTTCTTCTTTGAGTGAAAAGGTTGATGCTCTTATGAATTTGGCTGCTAGTAAAAGTGCTCCTATTGATTTTAATGATATGCCTTTGTCTACTTTGATTGATCAAAATAGTGATGCCATAGATGTGAAATCTATTTATTGCAATAATTTCAACAATAATGCTTATAGAGGTAATTTTAATCATAGGCCTTTTCCTAGTAATTCCTCTAATAATTATGGTAATTCTTATGGAAATCAATCTTATTATAATAATAGAAACAGCTCTGATCTTGAGAGTAATATTTAAGAATGTATCAACATACAAAAGGTTTTCAACACTTCCATAGAAGAAAAGTTGAATAAGATCGATGATTTGTCTAGAAGTGTTGATAGAATTGCTCATGATGTGGAAAATCTCAAGATGAAAATTTTTGTGCCTAAAGTAGATGAATCAATTAGAGCTCTTTATGTTTCTATGGATGAAAGTAAGAAAAGAACCGCTATGCTTAGAGCTAAAAGAGAATTTTTAGAAAAAGCATTTTCTAGTGATTTCTTTCATAAAAGTGATGAAGATCATAAAATAATTGGTGTTTCTTCTATTCACTCCTTGTTTAGTAAAATTAAGAATGATGAAAAAGGGACTGGAGAAGAGTCAACTTTAGGTAGAAGGCGTCCCAATATTTCAGAGGGTGAAAATCTTGTTGAAAAAATTGATAAAAGTGGGTTTGAAGAGGTTAAAACTTTAACTAGTGATGTGCACACTTTTTGGATTACAAAGACTTTAATTATGATAATTGCTCTTTGATTGATTGTATTTCTTTGTTTCAATCCATGATAAATTCACCCCACGCTTATGAACAAAATAAAGCTTTTACTAAACATATTGTTGATGCCATGATGAAAGCTTTTGAAGAAAAATTGGAATTAGAAGTTTCAATTCCTAGAAAATTGCGTGATGAATGGAAACCTACTATCGAAGTCAAGATTAAAAATTATGAGTGTTTTGCTTTGTGTGACTTGGGTGCTAGTGTTTCTACAATTCCGAAATCTTTATGTGATGTGCTTGGTCTTACCGATATTGAAGAATGTTCTTTAAATTTTCACTTAGCGGATTCTACTATTAAAAAGCCTATGGGAAGAATTAATGATGTTCTTATTCTTGTAAATATAAATTATGTGCCCATAGATTTTATTGTTCTTGATATTGATTGCAATCCGTCTTGTCCAATTATTCTTGGTAGACCGTTTTTACGCACTATCGGTGCAATGATTGATATGAAAGAAGGCAATATTAAGTTCCAATTTCCTTTGAGGAAGGGTATGTAACACTTTACTAGAACAAGAATTAAGCCATCATATGAATCAATCATGAGTGCATCTTATGGATCTAGCACCAAAGATGACAAAACTTAGATCCTTGCTTTATGCCTAGCTAAGGGCGTAACACTATAGCGCTTGTTGGGAGGCAACCCAATGAATAAAATTAATTTTTGCTTTTTTCTTTCTGTTCTTGAGTGTTAGCACAATTATGCTACTGTTATGATTGTGTCTTTTGTGTCTTAATTAGTGTTTGTGCCAAGTAAAGCCTTTAGGATCTTCCGGGGTGATAGTTGTTCGATCTTGCTGAAAAAGACAGGAACTTTGTGCTCACGAAAATAATTATCATAAATCACAAAAAAGAGATTTTACCCTGATTATTTTTGCAGAAGATTAATATACAAATTATGATGGTCGTCCTAATTTTGTAGAATTGTTGGAGTTACAGAAGTATTTGAAAGTTCCAGATTACTACAGACTGTTCTGTTTTGACAGATTCTATTTTCTTTGTGTTGTGTGCTTATTTTGATGGCTCTATGGTTTTCCTAGATGAGTTTTTGCCATAGTAAAGTTGTAATCAAGTAGATATAATACAAAAACAAAATAAGAATTGGTTTGACACAACACTTATTGTCGGTGTACTAAGATATGGGTACCTCAGTACCCCAACTTGTGCACGGGCAGTTGCAGCTTCCCGTGGCAGGGTTTACCACGTGCTAGCCGGAGACCCTCCTATTCCGCGTCAAGCCATCCAAGAACCAAATATACAAGACAGAAGATCAAGACCCCGGCAAGCGGAGCTTGCCGGGAAGGCCATTTCAGGCTCAAGATTGCATCACTCAAGCAAGGCCCCGGCGAGAGGAGCTCGTCGGGAAGACTAGAAGATTACATCGTAAAAGACACGCCTCGGCGCTATACGCGTCCCGGCGAGGGCCCGGGGAGCGACAAGCCACAAAGCCCGGCAAGCTCCCGGGCCCGGCAAGATCAAGACCCCGGCAAGGCGCTTGCCGGGAGAGCTGCGCTGTGTGCCTGCGCTCCAGCTCATCCGCCCACGCGCATACAGGGCCTTTCCAGGACGCGTGGCGGATGGTCAGGCAGCCTGGGGACACGGTGGCATTTCACGTGGTGGATCCATCGCCGTGGCGAGACGGAGACGCAAGGCGGGAGCTTTTGGGGTCGACGGCGACGGCATTAAATGCCCTTGTCCCCTCTGTCAAAAGTAGGTAGAAACCACTGTTCATGCAATCGTAGCTTCTTTGTTCCCTTGACTGCTCCAACTACCACCTCTTTTACCTTTTTACCCCTTTCTCCTACGTTGACACCTGTCGGTGACCCCTTGCACTATAAAAGGAGGCCCATGCACAACGTAGAGGAGGTTCGGAACCTGGGCGACTCTCGCGCTTGTGAGGTTCGGCTGGTTCTACTCATTCGACGCAACAACGCCACCATACGCTCATTCTCTTGAGCGAGATCAAATACAAACACAAAGCAGCAGTAGGAGTTTTATCTCTCCGGAGAGCTCCGAAGCTGGGTAAAAACTCGCCCGCGTGCTCGCCTCGATCTGCTCTCTGTGCCTCCTCCGCCCTCGTACCGCACTCACGAAGGGGCTCCGGTCCCATAGGTGTCCGCGGCGGGCAGATTCCCCCCCGGCATCTTTGGCGCGCTAGGTAGGGGGCGTCGAGGTTGTGCGGACCTGATCCGGCATTCGCGCGGACGCGCTCGCCGTCAACCTCTCCGATTTCATCAGTAACTTCGTCAACAACTACGCCATGGCCCCGAAGAAGAAGGCTTCGGGGGCTGCAGGCCCGTCTGCATCTTTTCCGCCGCCACCGGAGCCAGCGGTGGGCGGAGGAGACGCCGACGGAAGGGTGGCCGCCGCCGAAGACACTCGCGGGCGCCACGGATCGTGGACGGGCGGGTGACCGAGCCGTCTCCGCGGATCCACGTCCATCTCAGCGCCGGCGACCAGCAGCGCCATACCACGGGAGGTGGTATCCTTTCTTTGGGACAAGGACACGCCGGAGGCTCGCGGGACGCTCGGACCAACGTCCGGACACGGCAAAGCGAAGGCACCGGGAGGACCTCGCTACTTCTAACACCGTTAGGAGTCCGAGTCTACCCCTCCTCGCACCGCCGCTCCCGCTCCCTCCACTCCGCAGAAGCGCTCGTAAGGGCGCTCGCTCGACTTCCCTCCAGCGGCGGACAAGGTCAAGGCGGAGGGCCACCATCAAGAGCCTGGTCGCCTTCGCCAACAACGACCCTTCGCAGGAGCCGGCGGCCTCGCGGCCGCGGCGAGCTGAGAAGACGAAGGCTAACGGCGACAAGGCCGCTGGGGGTGCAACCTCGGTGCACTCCCGCCGCAGAAGCAAAAACGCCGCCCCACGGAACCACGCGGCGACGGCTCCACGGCGTCGCCGGATCCGCGGGCTCGTCGGGATCAACGCCAGTCCTCGACGACCGGCGACAAGAAGACGCGGACCACGATCGGCGCCGCCGAAACTTCGGCGACAATCGACCAGAGCTGGAACGCTGTCGACGCAGACGCTACCGGTGAACAGGCGACTTGCAGACGCGGCGAGCTGCCTGCGTTCACCGCGAAAGGCGGCGCGCCCGATGGCTCCAGCATGAAGAACTTCAAGCCCGACGCATCGGAGAAGTACGACGGCAAGACGCACCCTCGGAGTTCCTCGGTGTCTACACCATCGTGGTGCAGCTGCGCCGGGCGCGACGACAAGATTCTGGCGAACTACTTCCGCTTCGTGCTTAGGCGAGCGTTCGTTCTTGGCTTATGCACTTGCGGAAGGCTCCATTTCTTCTTGGGCCGACCTTTGCCATCGGTTTGTTGGCGCCTTCATCGGCGGCCACAAACCCCACGCCAGAGAGCGATCTCCACATTTTGGCCCGAAGGAAGGAGAATCCTGCGCAAGTATATCCAACGCTTGACCGTGTGCAAAGACAACATCTCGATGTCCACCTCGCGCGGTTATCGGCGCGTTCCACGAGCGTCGCGAAACGCCCGCATGCGTGAAGAAATGGCGATGACCAAGATTCGAGACGTCAGCGAGCTCTATGCTCTGGCTGACAAGTGTGCACGCGCGGAGGAGGGGAGGAAACTCCCCGGGGAGGATGCTGGCGCAGGAGGAAGCGATAGCGACGACAACGCCCCGGCAAACAAGAGCCGGCGGCGGAACAACAGAGGGAAGAACAAGAAAGAGGTGCTTGCCGCCGAGAAGCCCGGCAAGGAGGCTCCCGCCAAGCAAACACGGGGTTGCTTCTCCGGCAAGGAACCTACCCCTGTAGCGGCAGCCGACAAGCAGGGCGGCTCCGACAAGCAATACTGCAAAATCCACCGCACCAAGGGCCACGATCTCACCAACTGCAAGCGCGTCGAGTACCTCGTCGAGAAGCAAAAAGCTGAGTACGAGAGGCGCGACAAGGAGAAGGCCCAAGGTGGCGGGGAGAACCAGCAGCAAGCGGCCGCTCAATGGCCGGGAGGACGTCGCGACAAGGCTAAGCAGCGGCAAGGTGATCGACCTCCCCGGGGCCGCGACAAAGATGAAGAAGACGACGATGAAGACATGGAAGATGAGGATGATAGTGAGCAGGAGTTCCAGAAGGCCACGGAAGTCCTGTGAAGAAGACAAAGGCCAATTCCGGCGGGTGCTCTGGTGCCTGCTCCGGCAAGCGCACCTCTCCGGAGTGCCGCGCTGCCGTCGAGGACGCGCCATCGAGCTCCACCGGCAAGCGAAGCCCGACAAGGGCAACTCTGGTGCCCAGCCCGGCAAGGATAGCTCTGGTGCTACTCCGGCAAGCGCACCTCTCGAGTGCCGCGCCGCCGAGAACGTGCCATCGAGCTCCACCGCCAAGAGGGCAAAGAAAGTAGCAAGAACAGCTCTGGCGCCCGCTCCGCAAGCGCACTTCACGAAGTGCGCCGTCAAGAACGTGCCATCGAGCTCTACCAGCCGATCTCAAACTTTTGAGTTGTATTCCTGAAATTTCGTACCTTGTATGGAGAACACATGCGCATGGGGTCGAGTCGTGGCTAAGTTGCGCCCTCGACCGCTTCGAGTTCGCCGACGATGAAGCGCTACCGCAACTAGCCCGACAAGTTCTTCTGCCAAGGCAACACCGCCTGGCTGGACTGCGATGTTCCGCGACTCAGCAAGTGTGTTTTGCGCGGCAGGTTCCCCAAAGCGTGAGGGTGAAAACATACGAGGGGGAAATCAAGGAGAAGCGGCCTTACCGGATCGCGGAAGAGTAGAAAAGCTAAGTCATCCGAGCTTTTGTGCAAAGCACTACTTAGTTCTATGCTTTTATATTCCTCGCGTTAGTCCTTTTTGTGCGCGATACGTGTGCGGAGGAACCTACGGTGGATAGCCGCACCCTTATCTTGCTTTCAGCGATTCAAGTGAGCGCGAGAAGCATCGCGCCTTGCCTCGCTTCCGAGTCCGCTCAAGCAAGCTAAGTGCGTCGCGACTAGCAGCGGCTAGGTTACTTGCCGGTAGGACCTTGGCGGCAGGCTGCTCGAGTTCAGCACTCGGCGCTCGCGACAAGGGCTCTTTTGCCGCAAGTTTCCCTAGAAGCATGGGGTAAAAGCGCCTGAGGGGTAACGTAACCAGCCCCGCCGTGAAATGCTCTTTGTATGGGAAACTTGTGCGCAGAGGAACTGGTCGTGGCCGATTCGCCCTTGGTTTGTTTCCGAGTCCGCTCAACAAACACAAGCGCGTTGTAACTGGCCCGACAAGGTTGCTTGCGGAAGCAACACCGCCAATGGCTGCTTGATGTTCCGCGACTCAGCAAGCGTGTTCGCGCCGGCAAGCTTCCCGAGAGCGTAAAGTGTAAACATACGAAGGGCAAGGCACGGCATCGCGTCGCAAGTTGCGTAGGAAGGATTTATATACGTATACATGCAAATAATGAAGCTGTTGCAGAACTAGCTCAATTTGTTTCCATGGCTGAAATTGCAGCAACAAAGAGAAACCGAAGAGCACACCAAAGACTGGATTTTGGCGGAGCCAGAGTCGCCGGGGGCTGCGAGTGCCAAGGTCCCTCCCCGGCAAGCTAGGGTCGCCGGGGGCTGCGAAATCAGATAAGTTTTTCATCCCTCGTCATGCATCCTCTCATGGACCGGGGAAAGTGGGAATGCGTCTTCGAACAAGCGTGTCTTGTGAAACCCATGCGCGGAGGAGCCAAGTCGTGGCCCAGTTGCGCCCTTGTTTCGCTCCCCGAGTCCGCTCGGCGAACACAAGTGTCTTGCTGCACCTTATCCTGCTTTCGAGCACGACCAACGATTAAGGTGAGCTGCGACAAGCTTCGCGCCCTTGTTTCGTTTTCGAGCCTGCTCGAGCAAGTTAAGTCGAATCGGCCCGGCAAGGTTGCTTGCCGGAAGCAACACCGCCAATGGCTCTTGATGTCCCGACTCAAGAAGCGTGTTCGCACCGCAAGCTCCCGAAGCGTGGAACATACAAGGCACGAAGTCAAGTAAAAGACGCGGTCCGACAAGCATTCTCCTCTTTTCATTAAAAACATCCTAGTTTAGTACAAGTCCATAAGAGGATGAAAAACATGATAGAGAGGATTACATATTTTAAAAGCAACTAAGGCCCGAGGGCTTACAAATTGAAAGATAAGGTGCCCGTAATCCTTCTCCTGTTTCTCTGTTCAGGAGTTCAGGAGGTAGGTCAAGGAGTCCCCGGCAAGAGAAGCTTACCGGGGAGGGCGAAAGGGGCGCCTAGGAGAAAGTGGCGTGCCCCCTGGAGCTGCGCAAGGTGACGGGCATGGGGAACCGTCGACGCGCGCCGACAAGTCCCTCAAGGCCGTGGAGAGCTACGGCGCGAAGACACCAAGAGAACTTCCCGGGGGCCGGCCAGGAGCTTGGCGGAGACGGAGGCGACGGAGGCAGAGGTTGAAGATGGGGTGGTGGGGCGTCAGCGCGCTGTCGAGGGCTCCTCGCCCTCGTACTCCGATTTGACGGCCCTGCCGCCACCCCCTCTCCCTCTTCGCAGCCTCCCACGCCACCGCCAAGAAGACGGCCCGGGGAGTTGAAGGCCGGCGACCGGATTCGGGTCGCCGGTGGCCTGAGGCAGCGGTGTCCGACGCCTAGTCGGACCCGCCACCCCCCTCGTTGCCGCTGTCGCTCCCCTCCTCGTCACTCTCGCTCGAGGAGGAGCCTTCGCTATCGGAGGAGCTGTCCACACAAGACTCGCCGGGTCCCGAACTCGCCAAGACCTTGACGGCGAGAAGGTCGCCTCCATCAACTTGAAATGGAGGTAAACCCCACCATCAAGCTGTGGATCCGGCGAATGTCTTCCAGCCTCGGTCGAAGTACATCACGCCGGGCTGGGGACACAACACTCACTCGAGTGCCGCTGATCCCGCAGCCCCTCATGCGCAACTCCATCACTTGGCGGATCCGGTCCCATCGCATCCATGAACGGGCCGGCAATGAGGGAGGCGGCGGCGGGCGCAGCGCAGCTCGATGAAGAACTCCTGTGGGTCGTCTCGGTATGGACCGCCCGTGGTCGGGCTCGCCGGAGGAGACGGGAGGCTCGTCGCCGCTGCCGCCCCTCCCGCGCCCGCCTCGACCACGCCCTCGGCCTCGTCCGCGGCCTCGCCCTCTCCCTCTCCCCCTCGTGGCCGGCTCCGCCGCCACGGCCGCGGGGTAGGGAGAGGTGCGCTGCCTGGAGGCAACCCTCGCGGCCACCGTTGAAGAACCAGGATTTCCTCCTTCCATGACGGCAAGAAGAACAGAAACTGAAGATGGAGGGAGGAGAGGAAGTGTGTGACCATCGTGCTCCCCCTTCCGCCCTTCTTAAAGGGCGAGGTGGGGGCTCAACCGCCCTGCTCGACCGATCAGGGAGCGAGAAGGGCAGAGGAGCGGGGCCGACTCGCCATCTTCGCCCGTGACGGCTCGGTCTCCCACCTTCGCCGCCCACGACCCCGTGCATGAGGGCGCGTGGCTAAAAAGGCGGGCGGCGGCGGGGCGGAGTGACCTCGCCCGCACCACGATCACGGGAGTGGATGCCTTAAAGACCGTGACACGCCGCCCGCCTCTCACGACGCCGCAATCGACGCAGCGTGCTGTTGTGGAGGATGTGGCCGATCTTGAAGTGGGTTCGACGCACCATGGGCGCGGCGCCCGCAGACCTTTTGGGCCTGGCCCAACAGCGCTCGGCACTGTGTGTGGCCCAGGCCCGGGCTCTGTCGGTGTACTAAGATATGGGTACCTCGGTACCCCAACTTGTGCACAGGCGATTGCGACTTCCGTGGCGGGGTTTACCACGTGCTAGCCGGAGACCCTCCTATTCGCGTCAAGCCATCCAAGAACCAAATATACAAGGCAGAAGATCAAGACCCGGCAAGCGGAGCTTCGGAAGGCCATTTCGTGCTCAAGATTGCATCACTCAAGCAAGGCCCGGCGAGAGGAGCTCGTCGGGAAGACTAGAAGATTACATCGTAAAAGACACGCCTCGGCGCTATATACGCGTCGGCGAGGGCCCGGGAGCGACAAGCCACAAAGCCCGGCAAGCTCCGGGCCCGCAAGATCAAGACCCGGCAAGGCGCTTGCGGAGAGCTCTGTTGTGTGCTGCGCTCAGCTCATCCGCCCACGCGTCGCCGCCAGGGCCTTTCCAGGACGCGTGGCGGATGGTCAGGCAGCCTGGGGACACGGTGGCATTTCACGTGGTGGATCCATCGCCGTGGCGACGGAGACGCAAGGGCGGAGCTTTTGGGGTCGACGGCGACGGGCATTAAATGCCCTTGTCCCCTCTGTCAAAAGTAGGTAGAAACCCTTTGTTCATGCCATTGTAGCTTCCTTGTTCCCGCACTGCTCCAACTACCACCTCTTTTACCTTTTTACCCTTTCTCCCACGTTGACACTGTCGGTGACCCTTGCACTATAAAAGGAGGCCCATGCTGCGAGAGGAGGTTCGAACACAGGCGACTCTCGCTTGTGAGGTTCGGCTGGTTCTACTCATTCGACGCAACAACGCCACCATACGCTCATTCTCTTGGCGAGATCAAATCTAAACACAAAGCAGCAGAGGAGTTTTATCTCTCAGGAGAGCTCCGGTGGGTAAAACTTCGCCGCGTGCTCGCCTCGATCTGCTCTCTGTGCCTCCTCCGCCTCGCACCGCACTCACGAAGGGGCTCCGGTCCCATAGGTGTCCGCGGCGGGCAGATTCCCCCCCGGCACTTATAGTAGTGGTTTGCTTTCTTTTACTAACGGATCTCACAAGAGTTTTGTTGAGTTTTGTGTGATGGAAGTTTTCAAGTTCTGGGTTATCTTACGATGGATGAAAGAAGGATAGAAGAACCTAAGCTTGGGGATGCCCCGGCATCCCAAGCTATTATCCAAGAATGATCAACCAACTAAGCTTGGGGATGCCCCCGAGTGGCCTCCCCTCTTTCTTCTAACAACTATCGGTATTTTACTCAATACTATATTTTTATTCGTCACATGATATGTGTTTTGCTTGGAGCGTCTTATATGATATGTATCTTTGCTTGTTTTATTTTGTGTTTTAAGTCATCAATCCATGCTGGACACACTTATTTGAGAGATCCAAAATTATGTCATGACTTGTTAGAATTTCTCTCTATGCTTCACTTAAATTTTTATGAGCAATGGACTTGCTCTAGTGCTTCACTTATATCTTTTTGAGCACGGTGTGCTTAGTTTTTTTTTGAAGAAATGCTCTCTTGATTCACTTAGATTTATTTGAGAGTTAGTACTTTTTTTAAGAAATTCTCTCTTGCTTCACTTAAATTATTTTGAGATAAGAAAATATGTTATGCTCATGATCTTCGCTTATATTTGTTTGAGCTTATGAAAAGCAACACATGAAAATTAGTCTCAAAGTGAAAGATATCAAAGAAGGATAAAGAAAGAAAGAAAATATATGTCATGAAGATCATTGGACAAAATAAACTTGATTATTAGTAATAGTTTTGAGATATGATGATGTGATAAGTGAGTTGTGTTGATGAGTAATTGTGCACTAGTAAGAAAATTGGTGTTAAGGTTTGTGATTCCCTATGCATGCATGAAAGTCAATAATCATGCAATGAAAATTATATCCTACTTGTGGTGCATTATTCGGTGTTAATTATGCTTAATTCTTTCTTATGAGATTATTCGTTTCTTGGTTGGTCGCTTCTCAATCTTTTTGCTAGTCTTCATTTTGCACCAAGTATGACCTCTACTTGTGCATCCAAAATCCTTTAAACCAGTTTTGCCACATGAGTCCACTATATATACCTATATGCGGTATTCTTTTGCTGTTCTAAGCAAATTTGCATCTGACATCTCTAATTTTCAAAATGAATTTATCCTTTGTGTGTTTGTTTCGCTTGCGGAACGGTAACGGGTAGCTAATATTTTCCATGCTAGATGTGTTATTCTCACGTTGAGTGTTTATTCATTTGTCATTGCACGAGAGTAAGGCAAAGGTATTAGGGATGCCCAGTCCCGAAATGCAAAAATGAATTTACTTTATGTTGTCAAATAATAAATTCCTTGGAAAGTGTTGGTATGGAGGGCACCCGTGGATACGGCTAGCCATGGAAAGTGAAAGTTATGGTGGAAAAGGGAATAAACTTTATTTTCTGTTTGGGAACCTCCTATGATATATCTAGCATGGAAAGTGTTGGGATGCTCCAAGTCGTTATCGTTGGTGGGATGGATACACCTCCCAAAATGTTTTATCTCTATTTTTTTGCTTTGAGCTCTCGCACCTCTACAAATCACTACTTCCCTCCGCGAAGGGCCTTTCTTTTACTTTATGCAATTTTTATTTTTGAAAATGAGTCTCCATCCTCTCTTATAAAAGCACCAACTGGGGGACAATATGATTGTATTTAAGTATTGGGTGTAGCTAATATTCGAGTGTGTTTCATTAATGGATCAATATTTGAGCATGATGGGCTAGGGATAACTTGTTTTGGCATTGATATTTTGAAAGACATGGTTGCTTGTTGACATGCTTGAGTATCTAAATTATTATGTCAAGACTAGACTATTGCTTTGAATCACATAAAAAGTCCAAATGGTCATGCTATGAAGAAAAGAATATGACATGACATGATAAACAGCACTCCACATCAAAAGTTCTGTTTTATCACTTACCTACTCAAGGACGAGCCGGAGTTAAGCTTGGGGATGCTGATACGTCTCCAACGTATCTATATTTTTTGACTATTCCGTGCTATTTTATTATCAATCTTGGATGTTTTATAATCGTTATATAGTCATTTTATATCATTTTTTGGTACTAACCTGTTGACATAGTGCCAAGTGCCAGTTGTTGTTTTCTACGTGTTTTTTACATCACAGGAAATCAATATCAGATGATGTCCAAATGCCACGCCAATTTACGATGATTTTTGATGGACCAGAAGGAACACAATGGGCCCTGGTTGCACCTGGGGGGAGTCCCGAGGAGGGGACAACCCACCTGGGCGCGCCAAGAGGCCCAGGCGCGCCCATGTGGGTTGTGCGCACCTCGGGTGCCCCCTGGACCGACTCTTTGCTCTATAAATACTCCAATATTCCAGAAACCCTAGGGAAGTCGATGAAATATTCATTCAGCCGCCGTAGAGTCCAGAACACCAAGATTCAATCTAGACACCATCACGGAGGGGTTCACCACTTCCATTGGTGCCACTCCGATGATGCGTGAGTAGTTATTTGTAGACCTTCGGGTCCATAGTTAGTAGCTAGATGGCTTCCTCTCTCTTGATTATCAATACAATGGTCTCTTGGAGATCCATATGATGTAAGTCCTTTTTGCAGTGTGTTTGTTGGGATCTGATGAACTTCTAGTTTATGATCAGTTATATCTTTTTATATCCATGAAAGTTATTTGAGTTCTTTGATCTCATATATGCATGACCTCTTATAGCCTCGTATTTCTTCTCCGATATTTGGGTTTTTTTTGGCCAACTTGATCTATTTATCTTGCAATGGGAAGAGGTGCCCGGTAGTGGGTTCGATCTTACGGTGCTTGATCCCAGTGACAGCAAGGGAACCGACACGTATGTATCATTGCTACTAAGGATAAAAAGACGGGATCCATATCTGCCGCAATACATAGACATATCTTGTCATCATGTCATCGTTCTTATTGCATTACTCCATTTTTCCATGAATTTAATACACTAGATGCATGTTGGATAGCGGTCGATGTGTGGAGTAATAATAGTAGACGCAGGCAGGGGTCGGTCTACTAATCTTGAACGTGATGCCTATGTAATGATCATTGCCTGGATATCGTCATGACTATTTGAAGTTCTATCAATTGCCCAACAGTAATTTGTTCACCCACCATTTGCTATTTTTCTCGAGAGAAGCCACTAGTGAAACCTACGGCCCCCGGGTCTTCTTCCTCATATATTTGCCTTGCGGTCTACTTTTTCCTTGCATTTATTTTCAGATCTATTAAATAAAAAATACAAAAATACCTTGCTGCAATTTATTTGATCCGCGATCTATTTATCCTATCTACAAATTTACCTCATGTCCTTTGCCTATCTTGAGGCGCCGTACCCCGAAAGGGATTGACAACCCCTTTAACACGTTGGGTTGTGAGGTGTTGTTATTTGTGTGCAAGGGATGCTTACGTTGTGTTGCATGGTTCTCCTACTGGTTCGATAAGCTTGGTTTCATATCTGAGGGAAATTCCTACCACCGCTGTGTTGCATCATCCCTTCCTCTTTGGGAAAAAACCGACGTAGCTTCAAGCAACATGATGCACCCTTCTTATTCACTTCACGACCATCAGGTATCAATATTTTCCATGCTAAGCACGCTAGTGGCAGTTCCCAAGCGGAAAGGTAAAGATTATAACTCCATTGGGAGTTTTTGTTTGATCATTTGTGAGCTCTTTTCTTTTTGCAGTTTGGGACTGGGCATCCCTATTACCACCCTTTTCTCGTGCGATGGCGAGTGAATAAACACTCGACTTGAGAATAACCCGCTTAGCATGGAAGATACTGACTACCTCTGTCTGTTCCATGAACGATCGAGCACACAAAAGGATATTTATTTGAAGTTTTTAGAGGTGGCACATGCAAATTTACTTAGGACGGCAGGGTAATACCGCATATAGGTAGGTATGGTGGACTCATCTGGAATAACTTGGGTTTTAGGTTTTTGATGTACAAGCAGAGTTCCCACTTAGTACAGGCGAAGGCTAGCAAATAGGTTGAGAAGCGGCCAGCTAGAGAGCAACAACAGTCATGAACATGCATTATGCATAAGTAACATTGGATACTAGCATGAGTAGGATATGAACACCATGAACATAAATATCATAGAGGCTATGTTGGTTTTGATTCAACTACATGCATGAACATGTGCCAAGTCAAGCCACTTGAACATTTAGAGGAGGATACCATATCATCATACTACATCACAATCATTTTAACGCAATGTTGATATCCAAGATAAGTCATTATTAACTCCTAGCTACTTATGCATGGCATGAGAAACTACAATCTCTAATTGTCATTGCAAACATGTTTGATCATAATAGGCTAAAGCATGGATACTAGGTTAAACATATTTACAAAAATAAAACAAGTCTAGTTCATACCCGTTTCTCTTTGCCACAGCCAGTTCATCTAATATCGTCATTATTGCCTTTCACTTGCATGACCAAACGATTTGAAATAATAATAGTGCAAGAGTGTCGTGGACTAAGCTAGAATCTGCAAACATTTTATTCAAGAGGAGAAGACAAGGTAATATGGGCTCTTTGTTAGATCAACAATAATGCAAATGAGAGCCACTCAAAATTTTCATCGTGGTCTTCTCCTCGGTATGACTTGATAGAAGAAGAAGAAATTTAGAGAAACACACTGAAATATTTTTGGAGTTTTTGTTTTTTTCTTAAAGCAAGCAAATGAAAAAGGGAAAAGTAAAAACGAGAAAAACTATTTACACGGGAAAGCTCCCAACAAGTAAAAGAAGAACAAGGAAATCTTTTTGGGTTTTATTTTAGTACTACAACAATTTAAACTAGGAAGAAAAATCAAAAAGAAGCAAGAAACATGATTTTGGATTTTCTCAAAGTTTATTCAAACACACAAGAAGAAAGCAAGAAAAATAATTTAAGCATGGATGATACAATGAAAAAGTGTGGACACCGACAACTGGAATGAAATGTGTGAACATGAATGTAATGTCGGTGGGAATACATACTCCCCCAAGCTTAGGCTTTTGGCCTAGCTTGGTAATCGCCAGTCGTAGAAGCCGTGAGGTCCAATGTTGAAGTGCTGGGGAGCAGACACCATAGGGTCCCACTGCTGGGGCTCCGCCTGTGCCGCCGCCAGGTTGTTCTGGTAACCGACAATGTCCTCAGGCATAATTCTATATCCGTTCCTGGCAACATGATCAAACAAAGCAGGCGTAGGCAAGGGGATAACATCACGAGTTTCCTCACTAAAAACTAAATTGTAAGGCAAGTCAAGATCGTATGATCGTCGGCGAAACTGATGGCCCTTCATAGATGTTCTGTCAAGGTAAACCTTGGGCAAGGGGTGATCATGTTGGCGTATCTGCACATTGAAGTGAGTCGCCAAACGAGTAGCTTAAATGCCCCCATATTTTACCCTTGAATCTATTAAGGTGAAGGTGATGTGCCACAATAGCTCCCAAGATAAAAGCATTGTCGCCATAAAGTGCACGACATAAAACAGCAAAGTCTGGGGCGCTAAGTGAACCCGCTTTCTCTCTCGCTAGCAAGCACTTCACAATAAATAAAGCAAAATAATGCACGGCAGGAAACTTCAAGCTAGTGGCAGTAGTGCCCGATACTCCTCTTTCATCCCCCACTGTCAGAATGCGGTAAAAACAATCAAACTCTACGGGCCTAGCCTCTACCAAACCCCCATCAGAAGGAAGCATGCATATGTCACAAAATTGAGTAAGTGGAATCTGGCGGGGTTCGGCATATAAGTTAAATGACACCTCAGGGGGATTATTCCTAGAATGAAAATGAAAGCTTTGCACAAAGGAATTTGTGAGGAGATGATACTGTTTGCATTCAGCTGCGATGAAGTCGGTGAGGCCGGCATTAGCAGCATATTGGTTGAACTCTTGGAGGATTCCGAGCTCTCCCATGAAATCATTGTCCTGCCACTCACACGGCCACAGTTCTGCCAGCCTCAAGGTATGAAGATCATTGTCAGATGACTACCCAATAACCCCCTTGGAGTTCTTCTTGGAAGCAAACTTCCTGAAGATATTCATCTTTTTCCTATGAACAAAATTCTGAAATTTTTAGTCCACAAAATTTTCTCAACAAAACTTCACAAAATTGGTAGCAACTACTCATAGGGATGTATAGAGGCCATAGCAAGCATTCAAACTACATAGAACTCTAAGAATTCAACATGCAAGCTCATCTACAGCAGCACCAAGAGTAGCTAATTATTCTTAATATAAACCACTAAACCAAAAACTAATTGGACACATGTAGGAGTCACATACCAAGCAACAAATCCCCGAAACAGTTTTGGAAACAGAGCTTCGAGTAAAGAGATCGAAATCCGTGGTCTCGGGAGAAAGAACATGAGAGAGAGTGTGTTCGTGATTTTTTTGGGTGAATGGAGTGGTGTGGGAGGAAGAAGTAAGTGAGGGGGCTCACCAGGTGGGCAGCACCCACCAGGGCGCGCCTGGGGGTGCTGGCGTGCCCAGGTGGGTTGTGCCCACCTGGTGCACCTCTCTCAGGTATTATTTGCACCAGAAATTCATAAATATTCAGAAAAAAATCGTATCAGGTTTTCAGAGCATTCTGAGAACTTTTATTTTTGGGTCATTTTATTATTGCACGGAAAAAACAAAAAACAAACAAAGCATGGCATTTTATTTTATTTAACTAATAAAACAGAAAACAAAAGGTAGGGACAGAAGGTAGTGCTTACTACCTCTAAAAAATGATCTGTTAATAAGGTTGATCAAGTCTTATTAACAACCACTTTTGATTAGCATGAAACTGAAGAACTTTCGTAAATCACTAAGTTATCTCAATGGGGATATGAATGTCCCCAACAATAAGCATTTCATATTTTTTTTGATAGTAGGTAGAGGTATTTGAAAACTTCTAATAGTGATTGTCGGAGATTTTTCAATAACATTAATAGCATTCACTTGGAATTGTTTCTTCGGAAAGTGCACCGTATGCTCATTGCCATTGATATGAAAAGTGACCTTGCTGTTATTGCAATCAATAACAGCCCCTCTACCACCTTGGGTGGTGGTAGTGCTTCAAGCCCATGTATTTCTTTGATAGATGGTAAATTTTTAACATCCTCAGCCTTAATACCCTTTTCCTTCATAGATTTCTTTTCCTCTTGCATATCTTCAGGACCGAGATATAAGATACCCCTCTTCTTTGGAGTGGGTTTAATAGGTGTTTCAGGAGGAGTCCAATCAATAATTTTTCAATATTTTATTCAATAATTTCTCGGCTTGCCCAACAGTTCGTTCCCTGAAAACACAACCAACACAACTATCTAGGAAGTCCCTATAAGCATCAGTTAGTCCATTAGAAGATATCAAGTATTTCATTTTTCTTAAGAGTATGATCAGGCAAAGCATTAAGCAATTGGAGAAGCCTCCCCCAAGCTTGTGGGATACTCTCTTGTTCAATTTGCACAAAGTTAAATATTTCCTGCAAGGCAGCTTGTTTCTTATGAGCAGGGAAATATTTTTCAGAGAAGTAATAGATCATATCCTGGGGACTATGCACACAACCAGGAGCAAGAGTATTGTACCAAGCTTTAGCATCACCCTTTAATGAGAAGAAAAATAATTTGAATATAGTAATAGCGAATCTTCTCATCATGAGCAAAAAGGGTAGCTATATCATTCAACTTAGTAAGCTGTGCCACAACAGTTTCAGTTTCATAACCATGGAAAGGATCAGATTCAACCAAAGTGATTAACTCTGGGTCGACAGAGAATTTGTAATCCTTGTGGGCTGGTGTGCTCCCCTCTTTTGGCCCATATGACCCATATAACTCCCGGGGGTGCCTGGAACCCCTTCCGGCGATCCGATGAGTATCCGGTGTACTCCAAAACTCTTCCGGTGTCCGAATACCACCGTCCTATATATCATTCTTTACCTCCGGACCATTCCGGAGCTCCTCGTCATGTCCATGATCTCATCGGTGAAGGAAATATGCCCTAGAGGCAATAATAAAGTTATTATTTATTTCCTTATTTCATGATAAATGTTTATTATTCATGCTAGAATTGTATTAACCGGAAACATAATACATGTGTGAATACATAGACAAACATAGTGTCACTAGTATGCCTCTACTTGACTAGCTCGTTTATCAAAGATGGTTATGTTTCCTAGCCATGGACAAAAGAGTTGTCATTTGATTATCCGGATCACATCATTAGGAGAATGATGTGATTGACATGACCCATTCCGTTAGCTTAGCACTTGATCGTTTAGTATGTTGCTATTGCTTTCTTCATGACTTATACATGTTCCTGTAACTATGAGATTATGCAACTCCCGTTTACCGAGGAACACTTTGGTGCTACCAAACGTCACAACGTAACTGGGTGATTATAAAGGAGTACTACAGGTGTCTCCAAAGGTACATGTTGGGTTGGCGTATTTCGAGATTAGGTTTTGTCACTCCGATTGTCGGAGAGGTATCTCTGGGCCCTCTCGGTAATGCACATCACTATAAGCCTTGCAAGCAATGTAGCTAATGAGTTAGTTACGGAATGATGCATTACGTAACGAGTAAAGAGACTTGCCGGTAACGAGATTGAACTAGGTATTGGATACCGACGATCAAATCTCGGGCAAGTAACATACCGATGACAAAGGGAACAACGTATGTTGTTATGCGGTTTGACCGATAAAGATCTTCGTAGAATATGTAGGAGCCAATATGGGCATCCAGGTTCCGCTATTGGTTATTGACCAAGAATAGTTCTAGGTCATGTCTACATAGTTCTCGAACCTGTAGGGTCCATGCACGCTTAAGGTTTCGATGGCAGTTTTATTATGAGTTTATGAGTTTTGATGTACCGAAGGAGTTCGAGTCCGGATGAGATCGGGGACATGACGAGGAGTCTCGAAATGGTTGAGGCGTAAAGATCGATATATTGGACGACTATATTGGAGTTCGGAAAGGTTCCGAGTGATTCGGTATTTTTGAGTCTGGGAGAGTTACGGAATTCGCCGGGAGAAGTATTGGGCCTTATTGGGCCTGCAAGGGAAAGAGAGAGGGCTGCCTAGGGCAGGCCACGCCCCCATGGCCTAGTCCGAATTGGACTAGGGAGGGCCGCACCCCTCCTTCCTTCCTTCTCTCTTCCCTTCCTTGTCTCCTACTCCTAATACATGGAAGGACTCCTAGTTGGACTAGGAAGGGGAATCCTACTCCGGTGGGAGTAGGACTCCCTAGGCGCGCCATAGAAGAGGGCCGCCCTCCCTCCTCCACTCCTTTATATACTGAGGGTAGGGGCACCCCATGGACACACAAGTTGATCTACGGATCGTTCCTTAGCCGTGTGCGGTGCCCCTTCCACCATATTCCACCTCGGTCATATCGTCAGCAGAGTTTAGGCGAAGCCTGCGCGATAGAACATCATCATCGTCACCATGCCGTCGTCGACGGAACTCATCTCCGGAGCCTTTGCTGGATCGGAGGGCGGAGATCGTCATCGAGCTGAGCGAGTCTGAACTCGGAGGCTCCGTGACGTTCGGTGCTTGGATCGGTCGGATCGTGAAGACGTCGAGTACATCAACGCGTTGTGTTAACGCTTCGCTTACGGTCTCACGAGTGCGTGGACGAACACTCTCCCCTCTCGTTGCTATATCATCACCATGATCTTGCGTGTGCGTAGGAAATTTTTGAAATTACCACGTTCCCCAACAGTGGTATCAGAGCCCAGGTTTTTATGGTTTGATGCTATATGCATGAGTAGAACACAAGTGAGTTGTGGACGATATAAGTCATACTTCCTACCAGCATGTCATACTTTGGTTCGGCGGTATTGTTGGATGAAGCGGCCCGGACCGACATTACGCGTACGCTTACGCGAGACTGGTTCTACCGACGTGCTTTGCACATAGGTGGCTGGCGAGTGTCAGTTTCTCCAACTTTAGTTGAACCGAGTGTGACTACGCCCGGTCCTTGTGAAGGTTAAAATGGAGTCTATTTGACAAACTATCATTGTGGTTTTGATGCGTAGGTAAGAACGGTTCTTGCTAAGCCCGTAGCAGCCACGTAAAATTTGCAACAACAAAGTAGAGGACGTCTAACTTGTTTTTGCAGGGCATGTTGTGATGTGATATGGTCAAGACGTGATGAGATATAAGTTGTTGTATGAGATGATCATGTTTTGTTGAAGTTATCGGCAACTGGCAGAAGCCCTATGGTTATCTCTTTATTGCATAAGATGCAAGTGCCAAATAATTGCTTTACTTTATCGCTATACGATAGCAATAATTGCAAGAGCAATAGTTGGTGAGACAACCATGTGATGACACATTGATATAGATCAAGATGATGAAGATCATGGTGTCGTGCCAGTGACGATAGAGATCATGACAGTACTTTGGAGATGGAGATCAAAGGCGCAAGATGATCATGGCCATACCATGTCACATATTTTGATTGCATATGATGTTTATCTGTTATACATCTTATTATGTTTTGTTTGACGGTAGCATTTTAAGATGATCTCTCACTAATTATCAAGAAGTGTTCTCCCTGAGTATGCACCGTTGCGAAAGTTCTTCGTGCTGAGACACCACGTGATGATCGGGTGTGATAGGCTCTACGTTCAAATACAGCGGGTGCAAAACAGTTGCACACGCGAATACTCAAAGTTATACTTGACGAGCCTAGCATATCTGAGATATGGCCTCGGAACACGGAGACCGAAAGGTCGAGCGTGAATCATATAGTAGATATGATCAACATAGTGATGTTCACCATTGAAATTACTCCATCTCACGTGATGATCGGACATGGTTTAGTTGATTTGGATTACGTGATCACTTAGAGGATTAGAGGGATGTCTATCTAAGTGGGAGTTCTTAAGTAATATGATTAATTGAACTTTAATTTATCATGAACTTAATCCTAGTAGTATTTTGCAAATTATGTTGTAGATCAATAGCTCGCGTTGTTGCTTTCATATGTTTATTTTGATATGTTCCTAGAGAAAACTGTGTTGAAAGATGTTAGTGGCAATGATGCGGATTAGATCCGTGACATAAGGTTTATCCTCATTGCTGCACAGAAGGATTATGTCCCTGATGCACCGCTAGGTGACAGACCTATTGCAGGAGCAGATGCAGACGTTATGAACGTTTGGCTAGCTCAATATGATGACTACTTGATAGTTTAGTGCACCATGCTTAACGGCTTAGAATCGGGACTTCAAAGGCGTTGTTGAGCGTCATGGACCATATAAGATGTTCCAGAGTTGAAGTTAATATTTCAAGCAAATACCGAGTTGAGAGATATGAAGTCTCCAACAAGTTCTATAGCTAAAAGATGGAGGAGAATCGCTCAACTAGTGAGCATGTGCACAGATTGTCTGGGTACTTCAATCACTTGAATCAAGTGGGAGTTAATCTTCCAGATAAGATAGTGATTGACAGAATTCTCTAGTCACCATCACTAAGTTACTAGAACTTTGAGTTTTTTCTTTGCCAAATTACCCGAAGCTTATGCTATTTTCAATCCAATCGTGGATATTATGCCTGTTATACCTCTATTCTTTTTTCTATTAGCCTTTGTTTGGCAAGCTGCTGTAAGTTTTCGATGAAATCTTTAGTACTCTGTATGCCAAATTGAATGATGTGTTCATTCCAAAAAAAATTTAAATGGGTAAAAGCCGAGAAGTTTTATATTTTTATATTATGAACCTTCGATTCTCAAATTTAAATTCTTCTACATTGAATGGGTAGCTACAGCAATAAATTTGGATCAGCCTTTCTACTCCCCTGCACCTAGGTTGAGCAGGTACCTACACAATACCTAACCACCTAACCCTATTTTTGCTATTGATAAGAGTGCTTATTATAAATGAATTCTTGCAATTTTTTTCAAGAATTCATTTTTGCATTTTTAGGTATAAAAAAAAACCATCCTAGTGGATCCGTGTGGTAAGGAAAAACTGAGCATCAAGATCACTAGTTTCAAGAAAATTATTCCTGAGCTCTTCGCGATGTTGAGATCGGCGAAGGTAGAAATCAAGAAAAGAGCATCAAGTGTTGATGGTTAACAAGATCACTAGTTTCAAGAAAAGGCAAAGGGAAAAGAAGGGGAACTTCAAGAAGAACGGCAAGCAAGTTGTTGCTCAAGTGAAGAAACCCAAGTCTGGTCCTAAGCACGAGACTAAGTGCTTCTACCGCAAAGAGATCGGTCTTTGGAAGAGGTACTACCCCAAGTGATTGGCGGATAAGAAGGATGGCAAAGTGAACATAAGTATATTTGATATACATGTTATTGATGTGTGCGTTACTAGTGTTTATAGCAACCCCTCAATATTTGATACTAGTTAGGTTGCTAAGATTAGTGACTCGAAGCGGAGTTGCGAATAAACAGAGACTAGTTAAGGGTGAAGTGACGATGTGTGTTGGAAATAGTTCCAAGATTGATATGATCATCATCGCACACTCCATATACTTTCGGGATTAGTGCTAAACCTAAATAAGTGTTATTTGGTGTTTGCGTTGAGCATGAATATGATTTGATCATGTTTATTGCAATACGGTTATTCATGTAAGTTAGAGAATAATTGTTGTTCTGTTTTCATGAATAAAACCTTCTATGGTCATACACCCAATGAAAATAGTTTCTTGGATCTCGATCGAAATGATACACATATTCATAATATTGAGGCCAAAAGATGCAAAGTTAATAATGATAGTGCAACTTATTTGTGGCACTGCCGTTTGGGTCATATCGGTGTAAAGCGCATGAAGAAACTCCATAAAGATGGATTTTCGGAATCACTTGGTTATGAATCATTTGATGCTTGCGAACCGTGCCTTTTGGGCAAGATGACTAAAACTCCGTTCTCCGGAACAATGGAACTAGCTACTGACTTATTGGAAATAATACATAACGATGTATGCGATCCAATGAGTGTTGATGCTCGTGGCAAGTATCGTTATTTTCTGACCTTCACAAGATGATTTGAGCAGATATGGGTATATCTACTTGATGAAACATAAGTCTGAAATAGTTGAAAGGTTCAAAGAATTTCAGAGTGAAGTGAAAAAAAATCATGATAACAAAAATAAAGTTTCTGTGATCTGATCGCGGAGACGAATATTTGAGTTACGAGTTTGGTCTTCAATTAAAACAATGTGGAATAATTTCACAGCTCACGCCACCTGGAACACCACAACGTTATGGTGTGTCCGAACATCGTAACCGCACTTTATTGGATATGGTGCGATCTATGATGTCTCTTATTGATTTACCATTGTCGTTTTGGGGTTATGCATTAGAGACAGCTACATTCACGTAAAAGGGCACCATCTAAATCCGTTGAGGCGACACCATATGAGCTGTGGTTTAGCAAGAAACCCAAGTTGTCGTTTCTTAAAGTTTGGGGCTGCGATGCTTATGTGAAAAAGTTTCATCTGATAAGCTCAAACCCAAATCGAGAAGTGCGTCTTCATAGAATACCCAAAGGCTGTTGGGTACACCTTCTATCACAGATCTGAAGGCAAGACATTCATTGCTAAAATGGATCCTTTCTAGAGAAGGAGTTTCTTTGAAAGAAGTGAGTGGGAGGAAAGTAGAGCTTGATAAGGTAATTTGTACCTTCTCCCGAATTGGAAAGTAGTTCATCACGTAAATCAGTTCGATGATTCCTACACCAATTAGTGAGGAAGCTAATGATAATGATCATGAAGCTTGAGATCAAGTTACTCTGAGAACTTTGTAGATCTTCCAGATTAAGACCCGCACTGAGTGGTACGGTAATCCTATTCTCGGAAATCATGTTACTAGACCATGATGTACCCACGAACTATGAGGAAGCGATGATGAGCCCAGATTCATAAAATGGCTTGAGGCCATGAAATCTGAGATGGGATCCATGTATGAGAACAAAGTGTGGACTTTGGTGGAGTTGCCCGTTGATCGGCAAGCCATATTGTATAAATGGATCTTCAAGAGGAAGACAAATGCTGATAGTAGTGTTACTATCTACAAAGCTCAACTTGTCGCAAAAGGGTTTTAGACAAGTTCAAGGTGTTGACTACAATGAGATTTTCTCAACTATAGCGATGCTTAAGTCTGTCCGAATCATGTTAGCAATTGCCACATTTTATGAAATCTGGCAAATGGATGTCAAAACTGCATTCCTTAATGGTTTTCTTCACAAAGAGTTGTATATGATGCAACCAGAAGGTTTTGTCAATCCTAAAGATGCTAACAAAATGTGCAAGCTCCAGTGATCCATCTATGGACTGGTGCAAGCATCTCAGAGTTGGAATATACGCTTTGAGAAGTTGATCAAAGCATATAGTATTATACAGACTTGCGGTGAAGCCTGTATTTACAAGAAAGTGAGTGGGAGCTCTGTAGCATTTCTGATACTATATGTGGATGACATATTGTTGATCAGAAATGATATAGAATTTCTGGATAGCATGAAGGGATACTTGAATAAAAGTTTTTCAATGAAAGACCTCGGTGAAGCTGCTTACACATTGAGCATCAAGATCTATATAGATAGATCAAGATGCTTGATAAGATTTTTCAATGAGTACATACCTTGATAAATTTTTGAAATAGTTCAAAATAGAACAGTCAAAGAAGGAGTTCTTGCCTGTGATGCAAATGTGTGAAGTTGAGTAAGACTCAAGACCCGACCATGGCAGAAAATAGAAAGAGAATGAAAAGTCATTCCCTATGCCTCATAGGTTCTATAAAGTATGCTATGTTGTGAACCAGACCTATTGTATACCTTGCTCTGAGTTTGACAAAGGAATACAATTTTGATCTAAGAGTAGATCACTGGACAGCGGTCAAGAATATCCTTAGTGAGGACTAAGGAGATGTTTCTCGATTATGGAGGTGATAAAAGAGCCCGTCGTAAAAAGTTACAACGATGCAAGCTTTTACACCAATCCAGATGACTCTAAATCTCAATCTGGATACATATTGAAAGTGGGAGCAATTAGCTAGAGTAGCTCCGTGCAGAGCATTGTGGACATAGAATATTTGCAAAATACATACGGCTCTGAATGTGACAGACCCATTGACTAAACTTCTCTCACCAGCAAAAACATGATCATACCTTAGTACCCTTTGGGTGTTGATCACATGACGATGTGAACTATGGGTATTAATCACATACATATGTGAATATTGGTGTTAAATCACATGGCAATGTGAACTAGATTATTGACTCCAGTGCAAGTGGGAGACTGAAGGAAATATGCCCTAGAGGTAATAATAAAGTTATTATTTATTTCCTTATTTCATGATAAATGTTTATTATTCATGCTAGAATTGTATTAACCAGAAACATAATACATGTGTGAATACATAGACAAACATAGTGTCACTAGTATGCCTCTACTTGACTAGCTCGTTTATCAAAGATGGTTATGTTTCCTAGCCAGGGACAAAAGAGTTGTCATTTGATTAACGGGATCACATCATTAGGAGAATGATGTGATTGACATGACCCATTCCGTTAGCTTAGCACTTGATCGTTTAGTATGTTGCTATTGCTTTCTTCATGACTTATACATGTTCCTGTAACTATGAGATTATGCAACTCCCGTTTACCGGAGGAACACTTTGGGTGCTACCAAACGTCACAACATAACTGGGTGATTATAAAGGAGTACTACAGGTGTCTCCAAAGGTACATGTTGGGTTGGCGTATTTCGAGATTAGGTTTTGTCACTCCGATTGTCGGAGAGGTATCTCTGGGCCCTCTCGGTAATGCACATCACTATAAGCCTTGCAAGCAATGTAGCTAATGAGTTAGTTACGGAATGATGCATTACGTAACGAGTAAAGAGACTTGCCGGTAACGAGATTGAACTAGGTATTGGATACCGACGATCGAATCTCGGGCAAGTAACATACCGATGACAAAGGGAACAACGTATGTTGTTATGCGGTTTGACCGATAAAGATCTTCGTAGAATATGTAGGAGCCAATATGGGCATCCAGGTTCCGCTATTGGTTATTGACCAAGAATAGTTCTAGGTCATGTCTACATAGTTCTCGAACCTGTAGGGTCCGCACGCTTAAGGTTTCGATGACAGTTTTATTATGAGTTTATGAGTTTTGATGTATCGAAGAAGTTCGGAGTCCCGGATGAGATCGGGGACATGACGAGGAGTCTCGAAATGGTTGAGACGTAAAGATCGATATATTGGACGACTATATTCGGAGTTTGGAAAGGTTCCGAGTGATTCGGGTATTTTTCTGAGTATCGGAGAGTTACGGAATTCGCCGGGAGAAGTATTGGGCCTTATTGGGCCTCAGGGAAAGAGAGAGGGGCTGCCTAGGGCAGGCCGCGCGCCCCCCCCATGGCTTAGTCCGAATTGGACTAGGGGGAGGGGCCGCACCCCCTCCTTCCTTCCCTTCTCTCCTCCCCTTCCTTGTCTCCTACTCCTAATACATGGAAGGACTCGTAGTTGGACTAGGAAAGGGGGAATCCTACTCTCGGTGGGAGTAGGACTCCCCTAGGGCGCGCCATAGAAGAGGGCCGGCCCTCCCCTCCTCCACTCCTTTATATACGGGGGTAGGGGGCACCCCATGGACACACAAGTTGATCTACGGATCGTTCCTTAGCCGTGTGCGGTGCCCCCTTCCACCATATTCCACCTCAGTCATATCGTCGCAGAGTTTAGGCGAAGCCCTGCGCCGGTAGAACATCATCATCGTCACCACGCCGTCGTCTTGTGGAACTCATCTCCGAGCCTTTGCTAGATCGGAGGGCGGAGATCGCCATCGAGCTGAACGAGTCTTGAACTCGGAGGCTCCGTACGTTCGGTGCTTGGATCGGTCGGATCGTGAAGACGTACGACTACATCAACCGCGTTGTGCTAATGCTTCCGCTTACGGTCTACGAGGGTACGTGGACGAACACTCTCCCCTCTCGTTGCTATATCATCACCATGATCTTGCGTGTGCGTAGGAAATTTTTGAAATTAACACGTTCCCCAACAATCGGAACTCCGAACAACATTCGGTCACCAAATCATATAACTCAAATAACACTATATCATCAATGAACGTTAAGCGTGCGGACCCTACGGGTTTGAGAATTATGTAGACATGACTGAGACACCTCTATGGTCAACAACCAATAGCGAAACCTGGATGCCCATATTGGTTCCTACATATTCTATGAAGATCTTTATCGGTTGAACCATTATGACAACATACGTAGTTCCCTTTGTCTGTCGGTATGTTACTTGCCCGACATTCGATCGTCGGTATCTTCATACCTAGTTCAATCTCGTTACTGGCAAGTCTCTTTACTCGTTCCATAATAAATCATCTCATAACTAACTCCTTAGTCATTTGCTTGCAAGCTTATTATGATGTCTGTTACCGAGAGGGCCCAAAGATACCTCTCCGATACTCGGAGTGACACATCCAAATCTCGATCCATGCCAACTCAACAAACACCTTCGGAGATACCTGTAGAGGATATTTATGATCACCCAGTTATGTTGTGACGTTTGATAGCGCACAAGGTATTCCTCCGGTATTCGGGAGTTGCATGATCTCATGATCGAAGGAACATGTATTTGACATTCATGAAAGCAGTAGCAATAAACTTAACGATCATATGGTAAGCTAACAGATGGGTCTTGTCCATCACATCATTATCCTAATGAGGTGATCCCGTTATCAAATGACAACACATGTCTATGGTTAGGGGAACCTTAACCATATTTGATCAACGAGCTAGTCTAGTAGAGGCTTACTAGGGACATGGTATTTGTTTATGTATTCACACATGTATTTAAGTTTTTGATCAATACAATTCTAGCATGAATAATAAACCTTTATCATGAATAAGGAAATATAAAATAACAACTTTATTATTGCCTTTACGGCATATTTCCTTCATTCTCCCACTTGCACTAGAGTCAATAATCTAGATTACATTGTAATGAATCTAACACCCATGGAGTCTTGGTGCTGATCATGTTTTGCTCATGGAAGAGGCTTAGTCAACGGGTCTGCTACACTCAGATCTGTATGTATTTTGCAAATCTCTATGTCTCCATCGTCGACCTTTTCACGAATGAAGTTGAAGCGTCTCTTCATGTGTTTGGTTCTCTTGTGAAACCTGGATTCCTTCGCCTAGGCAAATGCTCCAGTTTTGTCACAAAAGATTTTCTTTGGACCTGATGCACTGGGTATTACACCCAGATCAGATATGTAGTCCTTCATCCAGACTCCTTCATGCGCTATTTCTGAAGCAGCTATGTACTCTGCTTCACACGTAGATCCCGCCACGGCGCTCTGCTTGGAACTACACCAACTGACAGCTCCACCATTCAATATAAACACGTATCCGGTTTGTGACTTAGAGTCATCCGGACCAGTGTCGAAGCTAGCATCAAGGTAACCATTTACGACGAGCTCTTCGTCACCTCCATAAATGAGAAACATATCCTTGGTCCTTTTCAGGTACTTCATGATGTTCTTGACCGTTGTCCAGTCCACTCCTAGATTACATTGGTATCTCCCCGCCAAACTTATGGCAGGGCACACATCAGGTCTGGTACACAGCACAACATACACGATAGAACCTATGGCTGAGGCATAGGGAATGACTTTCATTTTCTCTCTATCTTCTACAGTGGTCGGGCTTTGAGTCTGACTCAATTTCACACCTTGTAACACAGGCAAGAACCCTTTCTTTGACTGATCCATTTTGAACTTCTTCAAAACTTTGTCAAGGTATGTGCTTGGTGAAAGTCCTATTAAGCGTCTCGATCTATCCCTATAGATCTTGATGCCCAATATATAAGCAGCTTCACCGAGGTCTTTCATTGAAAAATTCTTATTCAAGTATCCTTTTATGCTATCCAGAAATTCTATATCATTTCCAATCAATAATGTGCCATCCACATATAATATCATAAATGCTACAAAGCTCCCACTCACTTTCTTGTAAATACAGGGTTCATCGTAAGTCTGTATAAAACCATATGCTTTGATCACTTCATCAAAGCATATATTACAACTCTAAGATGCTTGCACCAGTACATAGATGGCTCGCTGGAGTTTGCACACTTTGTTAGCGCCCTTAGGATTGACAAAACCTTCTGGTTCCATCATATACAACTCTTCTTTAAGAAACCCATTAAGGAATGCAGTTTTGACGTCCATTTGCCAGATTTCATAATTATAAAATGCGGCAACTGCTAACATGACTCGGACAGACTTAAGCATTGATACGGGTGAGAAAGTCTCATCGTAGTCAACTCCTTGAACTTATCGAAAACCCTTTGCGACAAGTCGAGCTTTGTAGACAGTAACATTACCATCAGCGCCAATCATCTTCTTGAAAATCCATTTATTCTCTATGGCTTGCCGATCATCGGGCAAGTCCACCAAAGTCCACACTTTGTTCTCATACATGGATCTTGTCTCAGATTTCATGGCCTCAAGCCATATATCGGAATCTGGGCTCATCATAGCTTCTTCATAGTTCGTAGGTTCACCTGGGTCTAGTAACATGACCTCCAGAACATGATTACCGTAACACTCTGGTGCAGAACATGTTCTGGTTGACCTACGAAGTTCAGTAGTAACTTGATCTGAAGTATCATGATCATCATCATTAGCTTCCTCTCTAGTTGGTGTAGGCATCACGGGAACGGTTTTCTTTGATGTCCTGCTTTCCAATTCAAGAGAAGGTACAATTACCTCATCAAGTTGTATCCTATGAAGACGCACTTCTCCGATATAGGTTCAAGCTTATCAGGCTGAAGCGTTTTCACATAAGCGTCGCATCCCCAAACTTTAAGAAATGACAGCTTAGGTTTCTTGCCAAACCATAATTCATATGGTGTCGCCTCAACGGATTTAGACGGTGCCCTATTTAACGTACCATATCTAATAAAGTACGGTTACGATGTTCGAACACACCATTATGCCGTGGTGTTCCAGGTGGCGTGAGTTGTGAAACAATTCCACATTGTTTTAAATGAAGGCCAAACTCGTAATTCAAATATCCGCCTCCGCAATCAAATCGTAGGAACTTCATTTTCTTATTACGATGATTATCCATTTCACTCTGAAATTCTTTGAACTTTTCAAATATTTCAAACTTGTGTTTCATCAAGTAGATGTACCCATATCTACTTAAATCATTTGTGAAGGTCAGAAAATAACGATACCCACCGCGTGCTTCAACACTCATCGGACCGCATACATCGGTATGTATTATTTCCAATAGGTCATTAGCTCGCTCCATTGTTCCACAGAACGGAGTTTTAGTCATCTTGCCCATGAGGCATGGTTCGCAAGTATCAAATGATTCATAATCAAGTGATTCCAAAAGCCCATCTGCATGGAGTTTCTTCATGCGCTTTACACCAATATGACCTAAACGGCAGTGCCACAAGTATGTTGCACTATCATTATCAACTTTGCATCTTTTGGCATCAATATTATGAATATGTGTATCACTACGATCGAGATTCAAAAAGAATAGACTATTCATCAAGGGTGCATGACCATAAAATGTATTATTCATATAAATAGAACAACCATTATTCTCTGACTTAAATGAATAATCATCTCGCAATAAACAAGATCCAGATATAAAGTTCATGCTCAACGTTGGCACCAAATAACAATTATTGAGGTCTAAAACTAACCCCGAAGGTAGATGTAGAGGTAGCGTGCCAACGACGATCACATTAACCTTGGAACCATTCCTGACGTGCATCGTCACCTCGTCCTTAGCCAATCTTCGTTTATTCCGCGGCTTTTGTTTCGAGTTAAAAATATGAGCAACCAAACCAGTATCAAATACCCAGGCGCTACTACGAGCATTAGTAAGGTACACATCAATAACATGTATATCGAATATACCTTTGTTCACTTTGCCATCCTTCTTATCAGCCAAGTATTTGGGGTAGTTCCGCTTCTAGTGACCATTCCCTTTGAAGTAGAAGCACTCAGTTTCAGGCTTGGGTCCAGCTTTGGGCTTCTTACTGGGAGTGGAAACTTGCTTGCCATTCTTCTTAAAGTTCCCTTTCTTTCCCTTGCCTTTTTTTTGAAATTAGTAGTCTTGTTAACCATCAAGACTTGATGCTCCTTCTTGGTTTCTACCTCCGCAGCCTTAAGCATTGCAAAGATCTCAGTAATCATTTTATTCATCCCTTGCATATTATAGTTCATCACGAAGCCTTTGTAGCTTGGCAGCAGTGATTGAAGAACTCTGTCAATAACACTATCGACTAGAAGACCAACTCCCAGCTGAGTCAAGTGATTATGATACCCATACATTTTGAGTATGTGTTCACTGACAAAAATGTTCTCCTCCATCTTGCAGCTATTGAACTTGTTGGAGACTTCATATCTCTCAACCCAGACATTTTCTTGAAATATTAACTTCAACTCTTGGAACATCTCATATGCTCCATGACGTTCAAACGTCTTTGAAGTCCCAGTTCTAAGCCGTAAAGCATGGCACACTGAACTATTGAGTAGTCATCAGATCGAGCCTGCCAGACGTTCATAACATCTGCAGTAGCTCATGCAGAAGGTTTGTTACCTAGCGGTGCATCAAGGACATAATTCTTCTGTGCAGCAATGAGGATAATCCTCAAGTTACAAACCCAGTCTGTGTATTTTCTACCATCATCTTTCAACTTAGCTTTCTCTAGGAACACATTAAAATTCAGGGGAGCGGTAGCTCGGGCCATTGATCTACAACATAGATATGCAAAACTATTAAGACTTCATGATAAATTAAGTTCAATTAATCAAATTACTAATGAACTCCCACTTAAATAAACATCCCTCGGGTTATCTAAGTTATCTAAGGTAGTCATAATGGTGCACATCTCTATGTTGATCATATCTACTATATGACTCATGTTCAACCTTTCGGTCTCTAGTGTTCCCAGACCATGTTTGTACATGCTAGGCCCATCAAGTTCAACCCAAGTATTCTGCATGTGCAAGACTGTCTTACACCCGTTGTATGTGAACGTAAATTCTATCACACCCGATCATCACGAGGTTCTTTGAAACAACGAACTTTGACAACGGTGCATACTCGGGGAGAACACTTTTATCTTGAAATTCAGTGAAGGGATCATCTTATAAAGCTACCACCGTTCTAAGAAAAATAAGATGCATGAAGGATAAACATCACATGCAATCAAAATATGTGACATGATATGGCCATCATCATCTTGTGCTTTTGATCTCCATCTCCAAAGCATCATCACGATCTCCATCATCAACGGCCCGACACCTTGATCTCCATCGTTGCGTCGGGGTCGTCTCGCCAACTATTGCTTCTACAACTATTTCTAACGCATAGCAATAAAGTAAAGCAATTACATGGCGCTTGCATTTCATACAAAAAAGAGACAACCCTAAGGATCCTGTCGGTTGTCGATATTACAAAACATGTTCATCCCATACATCAACATATATCACATCATATCTTGACCATATCACATCACAACATGCCCTGCAAAAACAAGTTAGAAGTCCTCTACTTTGTTGTTGCAAGATTTACGTGGCTGCTATGAGCTTCTAGCAAGAACCGTTCTTACCTACGCAAAAACCACAATGGTGATTCATCAAGTTTGTTGTTTTAACCTTCTTCAAGGCCCGGCCGTAGTCAAATTTGATTCAACTAAAGTAGGAGAAACAGACACCTGCCAGCCACCTTTATGCAAAACAAGTTGCATGTCTGTAGGTGAACCGGTCTCATGTACGTGGACATGTAAGGTTGGTCCGGGCCGCTTCATCCCACAATACCACCGAATCAAAATAAGACGTTGGTGGGAAGCAGTATGACTATCACCACCCATAACTCTTTGTGTTCTACTCATGCATATCATCTACGCATAGACCTGGCTCGGATGCCATTGTTGGAAAACGTTGCATGGAAAAGAAAACAATTCTATGCACACACAAGATCTATCGATGGAGATGCATAGCAATGAAGAGGAGAGTGTGTCTACGTACCCTCGTAGACCGTAAGTGGAAGCGTTTAGTAACATGGTTGATGTAGTCGAACTTCTTCGCGATTCAACCAATCAAGTACCGAAGGTACGACATCTCCGCGTTCATCACACATTCAACTCGGTGACGTCCTCACCTTCTTGATCTAGCAAGACGGCGAAGTAGTGGATGACTTCTGGCAGCACGACGGCGTGGTGACGGGGTGGTGATACTATCTCCACAGGGCTTTGCCTAAGCACTCCGAAAATATGACCGAGGGACAAAACTGTGGAGAGGGGCGCCGCACACGGCTAAGAGATTGTCGTGGCCTTGTGTGGCGCCCCCTCCCACATACATATAGATGGGTGAGAGGGGAGCAGTCAGGAGGCGCCCCAGGTAGGTCTGAATCCTACTTGGGCTCCTACCCTAGCCATGCCCCCCTTCCTTATTTGCTCTGGGGAAAAAGGGAAAGGGGAGGAGAGCAAGGCAAGGGGGACCGAACCCCCCCTTTCCTTTTCTCCCCAAGGCCGGCTGCCATAGGAGGGGCGCGCCAGCCCCTTGTGGGCTAGTGTGCTCCCCTCTTTTGGCCCATATGGCCCATATAACTCCCTGGGGTGCCCGGAACCCCTTCCGGCGATCCGATGACTATCCGGTGTACTTTGAAGCTCTTCCGGTGTTCGAATACCATCGTCCTATATATCAATCTTTACCTCCGGAGCTCCTCATCATGTCTGTGATCTCATCCGGGACTCCGAACAGCATTCGGTCACCAAATCATATAACTCATATAAACACTATATCATCAATGAACGTTAAGCGTGTGGACCCTACGGGTTCGAGAACTATGTAGACATGACTGAGACACCTCTCCGGTCAATAACCAATAGCAGAACCTGGAGGCCGTATTGGTTCCTACATATTCTACGAAGATCTTTGTTGGTCGAACCGTTATGAGAACATACGTAATTCCCTTTGTTTACTGGTATGTTACTTGCCCAAGATTCGATCATTGGTATCTTCATACCTAGTTCAATCTCGTTACCAGCAAGTTTGTTTACTCGTTCCGTAATACATCATCTCATAACTAAATCCTTAGTCATTTGCTTTCAAGCTTATTATGATGTGTATTACAGAGACGGCCCAGAGATACCTCTCCGATACTCGGAGTGACAAATCCCAATCTCGATCCATGCTAACTCAAGAAACACCTTCTGAGGTACATGTAGAGCATATTTATGATCATCCAGTTACATTGTGATGTTTGATAGCACACAAGGTATCCCTGCGTTATTCGGGAGTTGCATGATCTCATGGTCGAAGGAACATGTATTTGACATTCAGGAAAGCAGTAGCAATAAACTGAACAATCATATGCTAAGCTAACGGATGAGTCTTGTCCATCACATCATTCTCCTAATGATGTGATCCCATTATCAAATGACAACACATGTCTATGGTTAAAAAACCTTAACCATCTTTAATCAACGAGCTAGTCTAGTAGAGGCTTATTAGGACACGGTATTTGTTTATGCATTCACACATGTATTTAAGTTTCTGATCAATACAATTCTAGAATGAATAATGAACCTTTATCATGAATAAGGAAATATAAAATAACAACTTTATTATTGCCTCTATGACATATTTCCTTCACTGAGCGCTAATGGGCCACTGCTCGCCAAGTCTACGTGAGCGTCAAAGATAATTACACCTACAATCCTTGTACTCTCCGGCATGTAACACAATGGTCCTCGAACTCGCGGAGTGCTCCACTATGATCCTCAAACATGATAATATGGTCCTGGCTACGTCTCTCGCCGCTCCCTATAATACACACAAGTGTGGGTCCCGCATGTCAGGTTGTGTGAGAGAAAATTGGTGGAAAAAATATGCACATGGGATTCGTACCTGAGACTATTCGTTAGAAAATAGATAACATAACCACTGATCCAGTCCATTTGTTATGCAAATCAATGATCTAAAGTCCATATAAATCCATTTTTGTATCACGCCATTAGCAGTACATATAATTAAGTCAGCCCAGTTGCGTAGAGTACCTTTCTATAAAATATCTTCAAGCAATTTTCCTGATTCTTATTCTATTTTCATTTTACTTTAATAAGTTTCTGTTTTTTCCCCTTTTTCATATAAACAAATCCGTTGTCGTGCGTTTTTAATCTATATCTGTTCTCATTATTTTATGCATTGAAGATATAGACATGAACTTATAAAACTATTTGGATTTAACAAAAAAAAAGTGTAGGAAAATGCATGTATCTTCATTCAGGACCACAAGCACGGGCATTTATTTTATATCCTCATTGTATTCTTAAAATACATAACTATTTAAAAAATTGACCGCTTGTATTTTGTATAACGTTCAGCGTGGTTTTATAAAATAATTATATCATTATCCAACTATATGTCCAATTACAGATTTTCTTATTCTTTATTTGCAAGTTTGCCTTTTTCACTTTTCACATTTTAAAAATATATGTAAAAGAACTAGAACAATTATTAATACATAGTTTACGTATATTAGTAATTTTTATAAAATAAAAGGAGAATAAACACTATTTTTTTAGGGAAACACAAAATTGTTTTTTAAATCTAACACGAAATTGGTAAATAAAATAAAAATGGAAACCGGTAGAATACGAAGAGAGGTACGTTACGCTACTGGGCCGGCCCAACTAAATGTGCTACCGAAGCCCGAAGGCGCCATAATAAGAACTTGTTTAAATAGAATTATAGATCATTGCTAGACATGATGCGTGGTTTAATTTGATGGTTAGCTTGGCTGTCAGGTATGCGTTTGGTCCCTGGATTGAATCCCTCCTTAGTCATATTTTTTCCAAGTTCCTCTTTGATGTGCTAACATGCGGGACCCACACGTGTATTGTATGTTGATGTGGCACCGCGCTGAGCTACGGGGTGTAGCGGGAGATGTAGCCAGGACTGTATTGGAGCGTATTCTCGCATTTGAGGACCGTAGTGGAGTACTCCACGAGTTTGAGGACTATCGTGTTACAGGCCGGAGAGTACAAAAACGGCAGGTGTAATTATCCTGAGCGTCACAGCTGCATTTTTCTCGCTTGAAACCGGGAATAAGAGGGACACGTCTATGTCTCACTTTTAGCGAGGCAGAACGACACCTCACCTCGCGTCCATCCAGTTTTTGTTTTGGGGTGTATAAATAGTTTCTCCTTCGCATCTTGGGACGACTCGTTTTGTTCCTTTTGATTTTGATTTTATTTAAATGTTGAATTTGTTTCTCTCTATTTATGCATTTATAAAAGTATAACTTAAAAATGTTCCTAACATTTAGAAAATATTCACATGTCTAGATATATGTTCACGACATATTTTTAAATGCCAAGAGAACATAGAATGTGTTTGTGTAATTTGTAAAAAAAATGTTTGTACCATTAAAAAACTATTCATGACATTTCAAAACATTCAAAAGTTTAAAAAATGTTCATGAAATGTAACAATTTGTTCACACAATTTTATAAGAAAATTCAAAACATTTGTGCTACTAAAAATGTTCAGAAAAACTTAAGAAATGCTCGCATGTTTCAAAAAATATTAGCAACATTTTGGGAAAAATATAACGTGTTTTCGTTTTTTTTTCATTATTTTCGTAAAAAGCTTCAATCTGTGTTTTACAAATGGTAAAGCATGTATTCACATAAAAATTTCATGTGTACCTTTTTAAAAAATAACGATTATATGAAAAAATCGAACCTATATATGAAAAATGTTGAATAAATATTAAGAAAATCGCATTGTGTTTGAAATATATAAAATAAAATAGCTAATAGAAAACCTACAGAGAAAAATACAGAAAAAAGAGAATAAAAACCAGAGAAAACCTGACCAAGTATGGCCGATGTGTTGGTAAAAAAAAAAGTACGGACGATGTGCCGGTGCGGCCTCTCCCATTTTTCTTCCTTCGATTAATCATCTCTCCCTCTCGAGAGTGAGGAAACGAAAAGGAGGAAAATCCAACCGGCCGGTTCCAGTTCTCCGCACCAACACTCCAAGAAAAGAAGTTCTCCGCACCAACTTTTTTCGTTTTCTGTGATCCAACCTTTCCCATGGAATGACCAGAGTCGTCTCCCGTTCACAACACTTGTGTTGAGATCCCATCCTCCCCTGACGCCTAAATCACAGGAAGAACCAGAAGCATCTCCGAAGGGTCAGTCGATCAAGAATATGTTTGGGAACCCGGGCGGACCGGCGCAGGGCGCTGATCCTCGTAATCCCGATACCTTTGTTCCTGCTGAGGATTTGCGCGGTCGGCGGCGACCTGACCAGATCGATCGATGCGCGCGTGGCGTGATCAAGAGTATGAGTATTTACGTCGGATTCGACACGCACGTAGACACACAGTCACATACAGCGGCGCACGCGCAGGGTCACACAGTGATGGACAGGATTTTCATTAGTGCGGGCGTCCTATCGTACGGCCGGCATGGGGCCGCGGCGAGGCTGCATGTGCGGGGGCCACCCGAGGCAGATTGCATGTGAGCCCTGTCCCCTCCCCCATCTCTACCGCCATGGCCGCCAAGCTATAGCCAGTTCTAGATAGAGATAGCTGCTCCGCTCCACCAGCCAAAAATTCCATGCTTTCCCGCCACGAGGTAAACGCTTTTCTTTCCGGTTCTACCGGCCGTAAACCTTCTTGGCAAAGGGAAATCTTCCACCATCGATCGCTTTTAATAGCTGTCCCATGCTGCTGCGAGCTTGCAAAGCAGCCGGCAGGCAGTTTTAAAGGGACAAAGCAGAGAAGAAGAAGGTTGGGTGGAGCCTTCTTCGATCGACCGATCGATCGTGTGACCTTTACTCTATCTATCTAACCAAAGTGTAGCCCACTGCTCAATTTCATTGACTTCTTTTTCTTTTGGGATCATGATGGAATCATCGGTCGGGCCGCCTTTCCAGTGGGACTATGGGGCTGTTTAGTTTTTTTTTTAAACGGAGGCAAATTGCCTCATCGATTAATTAAAAAAAAGAGAATTGCCCAGTTAATTAACGGGAAACTGGGCGAAAACCAATACAAACTGAGCACAAACGAACTACTCACACGACATGAAACGGGGCTGTTTAGTTTTAAGTCTTGCATTGTCACACTTTGTCACATATTTTTGTGAAACTTGTCTAAGGTTGTTTATCAAAATAAAAGCCACAAGTTGGCAAGCCTTGTCATACTTTGTATGTGTATGCCATGTGAGGTCCTAGTCTGGCTTGCCTAAGATGTGGCTTGAATTAAACATTCATCTAAGTTGATCAAACTTGCCTAACTTATGATATGGCAACCTTTGATGAAGTTAGTCACAAACTAAACAACCCATATATCATTCATGCGGGGGCTCCGACACGTGGCAGCCCAACGTACGATGTTGTTTAGGTTTAATTTAAGCATCTGTGTTGTTCTTGTGTTTGTATAAGGTTGATACGATGTACGCATTCTATGTTAAGCTGCCCGTTTATTATTCCCTCCGTCTCGAATTACTTGTTGTAGAAATGAATATATTTAAAGCTAAAATATATCTTGATATGTTTATTTCTGTGACACTCTCTAGTGTCAGTACACTTTGAATAAAGAAGCTGTGCTACTATTAGCTAGCAGTGCGCGTTTTCTTGTTTGTAAACAGTAGCTTCATACGGTGCTGCATGGCAAAAGTAAAACCAAGGACATCCCAAGTTGGATGAACCCAACGGGGACGGTTTCCCGATTTCCATGCATATGCCGACGTCAAACAGTCATTTTCTGTCCTCCATTCTGTGCAAAGGGGGCAAGTCGATTTCTCGCTCGCCTCGGTCAAATCAATCTGGGAAGCCGTTTAATTAGCAAGTTTTGTCGCGCGTGGCGATGATGCACGTGCTACTTGGCTATATGCTCAGAATGTTTTCCATAACAACATGGGCGCTAGCTAGACGTTGTAGGCACACTTCCACCAGGAGAGCCTGCACTCACTGTTGCGTACAGGTCTAAATAGTGTTCGGTCATGTCACCCACTGGAATCCCCAAAACCAAATGTTTACCTGATGGTGCTGGATTACTATTAAATTGGTTCTGTTAATTAAAGGTGCAGCATCCTTTAACTCAGCTTTTCGTACTAATTAAGGGACTTTTCCGATTGAAGGATTTTCATAGAAATTTTAAAGGATTTGATTTGAATCCCAAGCAAGAATTTCTATGGAAGTGCTATGGAGATTAATAGGGTTGGAGTATGTTTCTTTGAGCGAAAGGAGTACGTAAATGTAAAATACACAGGGGCTTGGGGGTGCTCCAATATTAAATTAATAAAATATCAAAAAATCAGAAACACCTGGAATTCTTGGAATATCAAATTTGGGTGCCCAATCTACTCCGTGTGAAGTTTCGTGAAAAATACCAGAAAATGTATCCGTTGCGATGAAAATGCAGTCCGACCTACAGTCTATCCAAACAAAAAAAAATTACAAAGGAATTTTTTGTCTGGGAATTCTTTTCCTGGTATTTTTGTTACGGAATTTCACAAGGGGGTATTTCTTACGTTTCTTATTTCTGCAATCCAAATGGCCTTACGATGGCAGGGTAGTTAATAATGTTGTTTTTGTGATCATAATAAAAAATTACACTGTTTGCTTATTGCATCCCCGTTTGCTACTCTCCTATGGCATACGATCCATATGACTTTTAATCTGCCTCTGCCTACCGATATAGCAAATATATTTTGTAACTCATTGGGAGAGGGAGGGGGGGGGGTGAGAGGCACGAACAGAATCACGTATCCTTTTTTTTCTCGAATACGCACGAGTGTACGTATCATATATTGAAGGAGGAAGACCCCCTCCGTTGTTTTATAAGGTGTGACTACACGCGACACACACCTCACCCCACCCTCTAGGCTAGGAGACTACTCGCCATCCGCCCACCCTAGTGCCGCCACGAGGAGACCCTCTAGCTCACGCTCACCACTCACAATCCCGCTTGCTGCCATACTTTACATTCACTTGCTACCGTGCGCAACACGTCACGCATGCATGGGGTCTTGCCGTTGAACAAAATTGCATTGCGGTGCTTCCATAGCTCCCACATGGCAAGCAAGCAAACTACGCGCACCATCTTTGGTCGACGCCTCTGCAGGTGTTCCTAGCCGTTCCTTGCACACCAGTCTGGTAGTGATTCTCCTGTGTGCGGCTCGCAATGCAACACCCGTAGTTCAGGTAGGATATTTTACCAGATGTCGCGCGTGAAGACACAGTGTAGGAGTAGATAATTGATCGTTTCTTCGTGTTGTCCGCAAAATGGGCATGACTCTTGGTGCGGTAAGCCTCTACGTGCTAATCTATCAGAGGTCCAACATCTATTCTTGGCTGCTAGCCAGGCGAAGAACCGGCATCTTAGCGGGGCCCAAGGGCTCCAGGTGAATGTGGCCGTGGGAGAGACCTCTAGGCCCCAAAACTTTGCCTGGTACGCCAATTTGGCTAAGAACTGTCCGTTTTGTCCCATGTCCAAACTGTGGTGTCGCGATGCTCTGCGTCCAGATGAGTTGCCGCATCATGGGCCAGATGGCCAAGGGTTGGCCCAAGGCGGCTGAGCCAATCGATGGCCCAATGTCACAAGCCCAACTACCCACAGTGACTGCATCGTGGACCGTTCGGGAGCTCTTCGCGTGAGTGGGCGCTCGCTCATCCAGCCGGGGTGCGAGATTTTGAATTCGATGCCCCTGGAGCCAGCGGTCCTCCCGGAATAAGGTATCTCTTCCGTCACCTAGCTCAACTCGAGTAGCCGCCTTAAAGAGCCGCAGTGATTCCCTGGAAACGGAGAAGGCGAACTCCGCCCAAGGTTTGCTTTTGTCAGTTTTTTGCAGCCATATCCATTTTGTTTGCAGCACGATGTTCAACCATCTCATATCTATAACGCCGAGGCCACGGGCCCACTTTGGTCGAGAAGTAACATCCCATGCAACGACACATTTGCCTCCTCCGGCCTCCGCTTTTTCGTTGCAAAAGAAACTGCAGCGGATTTTGACCATGGTGATAGCGTTTTCGGTGGAAGGCGCATTACCAGCATCGAGTGAATCGGGATTGCACTTAGGACAAATCGAATGAGTGGGAGCCTGCTACTCGGCGGCAAAGTTGCCGCTTTATGCGACAGGTGGGTGGTGAGTTGGTCCACCAGACCTCTAAGTTGGGCCGCCGATTGCTTCCTGATGGATAGGGGGAGACCCAAGTATTTGCATGGGAACTCAGCCGTCGGGCATCCAAGTGTGTCCCACACTAATTGGATCTCGTCTTGAGCACACCGGATTGGGATGGCTGCGGTTTGGCGAAGTTAACTTGCAGTCCCGATGCTTGTCCGAACAGGCCGAGGATGGATGTGCATGCCATGAGGTGCGGTGTTTTCAGTTTGAGGAAGATGGTGACGTTATCCACGTACATGGACAACCTCTGCCTGAGATGTGGAAGTTTTTTTTTATTTCAGGCTCTATGGAATTTTCGAAGCAATTGTATTTTTAACAGAATAAAAGTTGACATTTTTTGCAGGTATTTTTCGTGCTACTGCGGGGCTGTTTGGTTTGCCACTAAGATTGCCACACCTAAAGTTAGACAAGTTTGACCAACTTAGGTGAGTGTTTGGTTCAAGTCACACCTTAGACAATCTACACTAGGGCCCCACATGACATACATACAAAAAGTGTGGCAAGATTCCCTTAGGCTTGCCAACTTGTGGCTCTCATTTTGAAGAAAGTATGACAAAGTATGGCATTGCTAGACCTAAAACCAAACGGCCCCGCAGGAGATGGTAGGAGTTGATGCCATGTGGTGCAATCGGCAAGAGATGGTAGCACAGAATACATACATTCTGTTTGGATGATTGTCTAGTAACAATATATATGATGTAGAGGCCGATGACGATCTCCCTTTTACAAAAAAAGGACTAAGATGAAAGTCTAAGGGCTGCGTGTGTCGTGGTTCTAAGACTGACAGTAGAAAGGGAGGTAGGTATGGAGAGGCAAGATCTCAGCTATGGTGAAGGTGTACACACAAGGTTTACGAGTTCAGGCCCTTCGCGGAGGAAGTAATAGCCCGACGTCTCGGTGCCCGGAGGCGGTCGACTGGATTATATGTGTGATGTTACAGGGGGCGTGAACCCTTGTCCCAGAGGAGGGGGTGGCTTATATAGAGTGCGCCAGGACCCTAGCCATCCTCCATTACAAGGGGCTTAATGTACATAAAGTAGGGGCATTACTGATAACGCCAGTCATAAGTGCTATTAATGACCTTAAAGACTACGGAGTGAATGTCCGACCGTTGCAAAGGCTTGAGTGACTCTGGCCTTGATGGGTCGAGTGATTCCTCACATGGTCGAGTGACAACAGGTAGGAGGGGCACCCGAGTGATATGATTGGTCGAGTGGATTGCACTCGACACCTTTGACCGGGGGTTCTTCGCTGCCTCTTGGACTTTTTATCTTCTAGGGTAGTGACCTTTGGGTAGGACGTATAGGTCAGGCCTATGACCCTACCCCGGGTCTGTATCCTCATCAGTAGCCCCCGAATGGATTAAGGTTCGAGTGGAAAGTAGGTTGAAGTTGAACTTATTCCGAGCTTTGCATCTCGCGAGTGTTTTACGCAGGATGGAAGGCTTACGTTGGTACTTCAACATCAATTCAGTCGCCTTGATCCATTCAGAAAGTTGTCGACTGAACTTGTAGCGTCATCTGCCGAGTGTTGTCTTGGGGTGCAAAATCTTTGGCGTGATTGATAGCAGTGTATCCCGGATTTCACGGGATACGAAATTTCGGGGAAGCGCGCGGGACGGGGCGTGCCGAAGTAAGCGGGGCGGATAAACAGTAGCGCCTTGATCTCCGCGCCACCTTTTTCGCCACGTACATTGCGGGCGACTGTTGCGGGATTTGAAAGGATCACCTGGTCCCACGCGTCAGCCACTCGGAAGCGGCCCTTTATAAGGCGACGGAGCCGAGGCGCCTGCACTGTGCGTGTATGTTTTTCTTTCTTCTTCCTCTGCTTCTCCACTGCATCCGGCTCCTCTGCTCTCGATGCTGCCTCTCCACCACCATGGTGAAGGACAAGACAACAGCGCTGGAGCACGTGAAGAAGGCGACGGGGGCGGCGAAGGGCAAGAAGCGGAACCGCGGGTCGTCATCGTGCTCGGGGCTGCCGCCAGGCTGGATCCAGGGCGATTGGATCCGGTCTTCGCTCTGGCAGGAAAATCTTGATGAGCTGGTGGAGTTCAGGCTGATCGCCAAGAGTGTAGCAAGGCTTCCTGAGGGGGAGACGGAGTCGCAGCCTCGACCGGGTGAGTGTGTACTGCTCGCCACCCACGTCGACCAGGGCTTATCGCTTCCTCCGCACCCCTTCTTTCGGTGCTTCTTGAACTTCTTCGGAGCCCAACTCCATCATTTTTCTCCGAATACCATCATGTACCTTGCCGCATTCGTGTCGATGTGTGGAAACTTTTTGGGGTGTCGCCCACACTGGGGTCTTTTCAAACATATTTTCACCATCCGTTCCCAATCGATGAAGAAAGCGAAAACGAGTGACGAGAAAACCCATGTCATTCAGATGTGTGGGGGTTTGGGTATCCATAAGAGGCAGAGGAGTTCTTTCCCTTCCATGACTCTCCCTGAGTCGGTTAGGGGCTGGCAGTTGACCTGGTTCTACTGCCAGGACCTCCAAACTCCAGGTCAGTCGACCGGCCTTCCCCAATTCACTTTTGACCGTGTCCAGACTCCTTCCTCACTGAAAGTGAGTGCTGCTAAGAACGTGGAGACAAAGATGCTGGTTGAGAAAGTGGTCCAACTGATCAATGAGGGTGTCACTGGCATGGACCTGCTGGAAGTATTCCTCAGTCGATGCATCCAGCCTCTTCAGGCCCGTGACCATCCCATGTGGTTGTACTCTGGGGCTGACGACACTGCCCGTGTTCATCCAGAGGAAGTGCCAGCCAAGACCGTGGCCATGTGGTTGAAGAGCATTACAGGCAACTAGGACAACCTCAGAGGAGCCAAGAGAGTCATCCCCTTCAGTGACGACAATCAGCCCGACAAGGTATGTTCTTTATTCCGACTGTCTTTGCATACACATTCTGACTGTCCTTGAGCTCGACTGACTTTTACTCGACTTCTTGCCTTGTAGGTTTTTGCTGACATGTATTCGATGCCCAACGGTGAACAAGTTCTTGAGCAGGACTAGGAGGGAGAGGCCAGCGTGGAGGAGAGTGATGAATGGGAATCTTCGGGTGAAGACGACGAGGAGGAAAGCGAGGAGTCAGACGACGAGGAAGCGGTCGACTCGCCGCGGCGCTCTGAACACCGATCCAAGCAACACCATGACCGGGCGGGCGGGCGCGGAAAGAACGTGGCCCTAAGTACCCACACACAGAAGCGCACTCGGACGTCGACTCTGGAGCCGACAAAGAAGGTCGACAAGCAGCCCAAGGTTGTTCCTCCAAAGACTCGGAAGACTTTGCCGAGGATCAAGATGGACGTCCCTGTCGCTTCAGGGTGAGTATCTTTCTTGCATTTATCTAGGCCGATTGAAATTTCTGTTCTGACCAAATGGATCATGTATCTTTCTAGCCCAACCTCTGCTGCGACTGACATGGATATCGACAAAGCTCCAGGAGACGAGGAGACCGATGACGCGGCCACCTCCCGAGCTGGTAAGTCCGTTCGACCAGAACTCATTAGTTGATTGAGTTATTGGTCGGCTGAATTTCCGATGTTTTGCTTTCGTTGCAGTTCTGTGAGACATCGTCGTGCTTCCCGATGAAGAAGAAGAAGTGCCTCTACAGGAGAGGAGGAGGAGAGGCGGGGGCTCAAGCAGGAGAGGGCTTGAAGTTCAAGTCCCTCAGTCGACGTTGATGCTTGAGGCGGTGGTCGAACGTTCCGGAGATTCGGTTTGGACCAATGTCACATTCGCTAACCCGCTGACGGCTGATCGTCCGTCGGGGTCGACTGCTCCGGCTCCTGCTGTTCCAGAGCAACTCCACGCATCCGACCCAGTAGCTGCCTCGGTCACCTTGGAGCCATCACTTTTTGCTGCATACCAGACCCCAGATGATTCACCAAGTGCTGCCAGGGAGGCTCTTCGCCAGGTGAACCTTGTTATGAGCAGGTGAAGGTGATGCACAAGGCCAGCCAGGTGGCCTATAATGCCAGCACCGCTCTGCAGACCAATGTTAAGGTCAGTGAACTCCCAACTGAACTTTTGAATGCTGTTTTATATCTGATCATCCACTGGGGTGTGCCTGTTTTTAGAGTTTAGGAAGTCTTCCACTGCACTCGACTCGTGCTGAGTCTTAGTATTCTGTCCAGACCAGTTGGGGCACGCCGAGTGCACCCACTGGGTGTAGTCCCCGAGACCACGGTCGACTGCTGGCAGTCGGCTAAGGTCTTAGAATCTTCTTTTTTTACCTTGTTTTTTTACTCACGTTGGGCAGACCATGCTTAGTGTTGATCTAGATCAGTGGGGGCATGCTAAGTGCACCCACTGGGTGTAGTCCCTGAGACTAATGTTGAATATTTGATTCGGCAGTAGTCTTAGAGTAACTTTCATTGTCATTGTCTTTTATTTCTGTCGACTGATATATCTCTCTCGCTGACTGCATAGGTCTTGTGATCTTGGAGCTCGGCTTTTTGAGTTAAACAAGAAGCACATCAGCCTTGAACTTAATCTTGAACTCGCAAAGAAGAACCTCAAGACTGCTCAAGAAGAAACATCCATCATGGGAGGTAACCAATTGACACTTGTCCACCTAGTAGCTCGCGCCTTTTAGTGTTTTTTCTTTCAGTCTCTTTGAACCAAGTGACTTCACACAAGCAGATGTGGTAGTGAAAACCGTCAGCTCCAGGCTCGTCTGAAGAGTGTTGTTTCTTTAGAGAGAATGAAGGAAGCTCTGGAGAAGAAGGATCATGACCTTGCTGCTGCTCAGAAGGAAGCATGAGAGAAGACAACGCTTGCGGAGAAGAAGCTGGCTTCGGTCGGCAAGTTGGAGGAGGAGAACACAAGCTGAAGACTGCCATCTCTGAAGCCAATCGGGAAGTTGAGCAATTGAAGAAGGACAAGGAGAACCTGACCAATGAAGTTGGAGGCCTCAGAGCCAGGACAGGCGAGCTAGAGTCCTATCTGGGACAACTTGCCGCAAAACTAGTTCTGTAGCTTGAAGGTACTGCCGCTCGACTGGTTAGTTGTCGTCGATTGAAGTATGTTGTTATATTGTCGACTCACTATTTTTCATGATTGTGCAGAACTTTGTCAGGATTTTGAAGCTAAGACCGGGTGGGTCGAGACAGGTCTCGACCCCATCAATTGTCCTGTAAAAGATGATGTTGCGATGAACTTGCTGCAGTTGGAATCACGCTTGGATGGCGCCGTTGCTTATCTGGCTCGACTGAAGGCGGCGATGACTCGGGTTGACGCCGAACTCAGGCCTCAGGCGGAACTTTCACAAGATCTCGAGTCACTGATGACTCGACTAAATCAGATCCCTGGCCGAGTGCTGGAATGGAAGAAGTCGTCCGCTCGCTGTGGCGCCGACGTTGCCCTGTCATTGGTCCGAGTGCACTGCAAGTACGCTCGAGAAGACAAGTTGGCGGTTCTCAAGGTTGTGAATACTAAGAAGCACACCTTCCAGTCCTTCATGGACACCTTCCTCGAGGCTGCCACCCGTATTGCAGACAGCATTGATCTTGACAGCTTCCGTGATCCAGCCGGCCCTTCTCCTGACGAGTGATCGAAAAACATTTTGCTTCACCTTTATTTGCCTCGGAATGCCGAGTGATTTTGTAATCATTGAAACTCCTCGGGCCTAACGCCCGAGCACTTTAATCCATGGTTTGGAACCTTTGGATTCATCTGAACTTGGTTTATCTTTGAATGTGTTGTGCTTGTCTTCGAGCGGAACTCGTTCTTCACTCGGATTGGTTCTTGTACTTTTGATGCAGCTTCTGAGGAAGAGGCCGCAGTCAACCTGTTGGACGATGTAACGCCCCGAGACCGACGCTCCAGAAGACTTCCAGCTATTCCGAGTTTCGTCGTGTGATTTGTTTTGTTCGTTGCATTCATCTCTGCATCATTTGCATTGCATCATGGCATCATGTCATTTATTTTTTTTAAACTCAACTAAATAAATCGTATGGATTTTTTTCGATCCATTTAAATCGAGGGAAATTCACATGGTGAAATTCTCTTTAAAACATATCAAAGTCTCCCAATATTATTAAGGAGCTATAATAAAATTTTCCGTTGTTTCGGAATCACCAAAGACAAACTTGCATTTTAACCTCTCGCGTTTCCAACTATCCTAATCCCGGATCCTTCTCCTGTTATTCCAAATCAAGTGGTGGCGCTTTGAAATTATGTCAAGTAGCCACATTCCAAGTTTGAGCTCGACTCAAATTTATTTGATCATTCAAATAAATTCAAACCCTTTTCCTTTTTTTTCTCCCGGTCCAACCAACTCTCCTTCTCTTTCATTTCTTTTCTCTGTTTGCCATTAGCCCACAAACTAGGCCGGCCCATTCGCGCAGCTAGGCCCAGTCGCGCCCCACCGACCGAACCCTAGCCCGACTCCCTCGTCCTCTCGATCTCTCCCATCTCCTCCCCTGGCGCCTCCATCTTCCCTCGCAGCCCTTCCCTTACTCCGATTGCCTCTCCTCGACTCCTCCAGCCGCCCATGACCTCATAGCTGGCCAGAGGAGCGCCCGCGCCCGATCTGCTTCAAGCCGTGCCGCCGGCCATGCCCTCGACCGGATCCTGCAGCCCCGCGCTGTCCATCTCGTGAACCGCGCGCCCCTGCCGCCCAGCGCCGGCCTCCGCGAACACCACCGGGACGGTCAACTCCGGCGGCCCTCCGTCCCTTGCGGCCGTCTCCCTCCTCGCCGTCGTCCATGGCCACGCCACCTCCGCACCTCCGCCGGCCTCGGCCTCCATGATTTGCGCTGCTCGACGACCCCGCCTCGCGCCGCTTCGCTCCATCGCAGTTTCTCTCGCCGGCGACTCGCTCGATCCGCCGATTTCGCCGTCCGCCGTGGCCGTGGAGCTCGTCGGCGTCGTCCTCGTGCCGCCCAGCCCCGGCGACCCCTCCTCGACTTCTGCTGCTGCCGCTAAGTCCCTTTGCGGAGTCCTCGTGACCGGCGCCGAGGCCCAGCCGAGCCTCGCTTGCTGCTCCGACTCCCGCCCGAAGCCGTTTTCATCATGGACGTGGGGGAGCTGCTGAACCTCGCCATGGTTCTGTCCTTGGATTCGTTAAGACCGCCAAGTACCACTACGATTGCGTGTACATCTACGGACGCCAAGACCGGACCAACAAGTACCCCGACGACCGTCGAGACCGCCAAGTTCCACTATCGCCGACATGTACGACTACACCACGGTCACACGTGAACGACTACATGGATACGACAAGTTCCTCTCCGAACGTGTACCTCTACCGACGACCCTGGACATCTACGAAACGAACGTGCACAACTACCGTCGCCATGTACAACAACTTCCACTACGCCGTGAACGTCTACTTCCTTCGCCGAACCCAAACCGCTCCGAAAACGCACGCTTCAAAGGTATAACCCGAGACGACCGCGATGAGATGCCCTTGCATGTATGAGATGCTCGAGTTTTGCACCGTGACCGAATTGTCTTTGCACGTTCCTCTATTGCCATGCCACCATTATGTGGGACACCCAGAATCCGGGATAACCTCACCATCCGTGCACGCATCCGCACGCCTCCTTTTGCACCGATATCTCCGTGACCTACCGGAACCGATATGATGTCGTGGCATCATTTTTGGATATGTTGCCGTGGCACCATTTCCTTTTCGCCGCTGTGGCACCCTTTTCGTTTCGCCGCCGTGGCACCCTTTTCGTTCTGCCATGGTGACCAAATGCTCCTTATCATGCTCATGTCAACATTTTCATAAAATTGCATAAAACTTGCATATGTCATCCGCATCATGATAACAACAATTAAAATGTTTTAAACTTGTTGTTGCATTAAATTGCTAAATGACATGAGGATTTTCCGGAATTATCGTTTATTGTTTCCGGCCTCATTTAAACTTGCCTGGATAGGTAGTTTATATTATGCTTCACCTCTTGCCATGTTTAACAACAGTTAATATTGTTGGGTAGCATAACCGAGAGAGAACTAAATAATTGATGTGGGAGCCATCAATATGCAACTCGTTGCATATTGAGCTCCACTTAACTTGTAGTATTGTTTGTTGCACTTTGCCATGCCATGCCTCATTAAACCGGACATGCATCATACTTGTTTGTGCATCATGACATGTTTATGCTTGTGTGTTTACTATGTTGTTTGTTTCTTTCCGGGTTGCTTCTCTCGTTAGCTTCGGTTTCGTTCCGGAGTTGTGAGGATTCGTTCGAATACGTCCGTTTGTCTTCTTCATGGAATCGTTCTTCTTCCTTGCGGGATCTCAGGCAAGATGACCATACCCTCGAAATCACTACTATCTTTGCTATGCTAGTTTGCTCGCTCTTTTGCTATGCCAATGCTATGATGCCTACCATTTGCTTGTCAGCCTTCCAAATTGCCATGTCAACCTCTAACCCACCATGTACTAGCAAACCGTTGATTGGCTATGTTACCGCTTTGCTCAGCCCCTCTTATAGCGTTGTTAGTTGCAGGTGAAGATGAAGTTTGTTCCTTGTTGGAACATGGAGATGTTGTTCCTTGTTGGAACATGTTTACTTGTTGGGATATCACAATATCTTTTATATTTTTAATGCATCTATATATTTGGTAAAGGGTGGAAGGCTCGGCCTTATGCCTGGTGTTTTGTTCCACTCTTGCCGCCCTAGTTTCCGTCATACCGGTGTTATGTTCCCGGATTTTATGCTCCTAACGCGGTCGGGTGATTTATGGGACCCCCGACAGTTCGCTTTGAATAAAACTTGTCCAAGAAGGCCCAACCTTGGTTTTACCATTTGCCTCACCTAGCCCTTTTTCCCTTGGGTTTCGGAGCCCAAGGTCATCTTTATTTACCCCGGGCGGTGCTCGTTCAGAGTGTTGGTCCAAACCGTCAACCGCCGGTGGCTACGTGGGCAACTCTGGGCTGGCCTCTACCGGAAGTTTGGACAATCCGGTGTGTCCGAGAACGAGATATGTGCAGCTCCTATCGGATTTGTCGGCACATTCGGGCGGCTTTGCTGGTCTTGTTTTACCATTGTCGAAATGTCTTGATGTACGGGATACCGAGTCGATCGGAGTGTCTCGGGTGAAGGTCTATTCTTCGTTGATCGCGAGAGCTTGTCATGGGCTGTTGGGACACCCTGCAGGTATGAACTTTCGAGAGCCGTGCCCGCGTTATGTGGCAGATGGGAATTTGTTAATGTCCGGTTGTAGAAAACCGAAGTTGACCTTAATTAAAATACATCAATCGTGTGTGTAACCGTGATGGTCTCTTTCCGTGAGTCCGGAAGTGAACACGTGTTGGAGTTATGCTTGACGAGGTTGCTATAGGATCACTTCTTGATCATACTTTTATCGACCGTGCTTTGCCTTCTCTTCTCGCTCTCATTTGCGTATGTTAGCCACCATATATGCTAGTCGCTGCTGCAGCTCCACTCATGCCTTTACCATACCCATAAGCTTAAATAGTCATGATCTCGCTGGTGCGAGATTGCTGAGTCCCGTGACTCACAGATACTTCAAAACCAGTTTGCGGTGCCTGTGTTATCGGCGGTGGACGAACCAAACTCAAGGAGGAGCTCGATGAAGATCTTGCCTTTGTGTTGTTTCATTCTAGTTGATCAAGAGTGGAGCCCAGTTGGGGTCGATCGGGGACCTTTGTCGATTTGGGGTTCTTCTTTTATTTTGGTTCCGTAGTCGGACCTTGATTGTATCTGGATGATGTAATGCTTTATCCATGTAATTGTGTGAAGTGGCGATTGTAAGCCAACTATGTATCTCTTTCCTTATGTATTACATGGGTTGTGTGAAGATTACCTCACTTGCGACATTGCTTTCAATGCGGTTATGCCTCTAAGTCGTGCTTCGACACGTGGGAGATATAGCCGCATCGAGGGCGCTACAAGTTGGTAATCGAGCCTTCCCGACCTTAGGAGCCCCACCGCTTGATCGCTTTTAGCGGCCGAGTTGTGTCTAGAAAATGTTTTGAGTCATTTAGGATTATATATATCGGAGAGTTAGGAATTCTTTTTACTCCCGGTCTCTTCATCGCTCTGGTGAGGTCTCCGACGAGAGTTTTGACTCTTCTCTTCTCAAATTTCACTAATTTTTTTAGGATCACGGGTATCTTGGAATCGTTCGATGGTTTTATGATGAGAACATTGTCTTGGTGCCTCTGTCGGGGTTTAGTGGAAGTGTCCCGGGAGTTGAGCTCGAGGTGTTGTCGTCATAATTTTATCGTTGCAGTTCGGAATACCGAGTTTAGTACGCCGACATCGAAAATCTCTTTTATGCGCTTGTTGGTGAGATAACCCGATAAACCAAGATCGAGGTGAGTACGGAGTATTGCCATGACTCGTATAACGGGTGCTTTTGAAGGTTGAGGTACACGATTTCGAAGGTTTCTTGGTTATGTGTTGACGGATGGATACAATTTGGATGTAGGTATTGTTAGTTTGGGTGAGATATATTGCTTCCCGTATCCCCAACACCAGATTGCATAACCGTAAAGTTTGGGAGTTTATAGGTGGGAATTCAAGTAGCTCCTAGAATATCTTTCCGACGATGATGCATGATATGGGATTGGGTAAATCGCTATCATATGTTTGTTTCCAGCTTATTCTGCAAGCCAAATCCTTTGTTTTGTTTTATTTGTGGTATTCGAGTTGCTTCAATGTCAAGTGTTGATTCCATACCTTTTCTAAACGGTGTTCTCATATTGCTATGTGAATACTAATCCTTTTTGATCATTGAGGTTGTCATGTTAATTCTTTTCCAACCGGTGCGTTTCTCTTCGAGATGATCCCATCATTCTCCCCATCCGCAAGATCAATTCTAAGTTTTCTCAACGGTGTTTGTTTCATCCGTCTCCAAGTTGCCTTTGTTTTTTCCCGCCCACCCACCCTTTTCCCTCAAGGACTAAGATTTCTTTACCAAGTATCCTTTTATTTTTGTGAAGTTTCTCCATTCTTTTCCGTCAATGTTCTTACCCGGTGGTTCTCAAGAAGATGTTCTACTAGTTCGTCATTCCTCATTCCTTTCTCTTCTCCGGTGGATTCAAGTCAAGTTTTGTTGATCATATCTTTTTCCTCGTCTCAAATGTCTTCTCATACCGGTGCACCTCATTATCGTTCTACTTCTCGCTATTTGTTATTCCGGAGTGCTCAAGATATCTCGAAGATTCGTGTTTCCACTCTGCATTCATTCAAGCTCTTTCGAGATTGGTATCTCATTCAAGTCATTTAAGTCAACCGGTGCAACATCTCTTTTAAATCTTTTCAACGGTGTTCTTTTGAGTGGGCCCTAACCCACGTGTCTTTTCGTGATCTTACCCGACTCTTCTATTTTCCCGAGCTATCCTAAATTCTTCTCCAAGTTTGACGAAGAATGAGTTATCATCACCAAATGCTTTTCTCCAAGATCTTTCAAATTCTTTTCATAGTTGGCTCAACCTCTTCGCTTTTGATTCTTCGGTGTGCCTCAATAATTCTTGGTGGTGTTTCTCGTTGTCATTCTCATCATTTGAAGACCGAAGAAGAGTTTCCTTTAATCTTGCTCTATTCTCTTCAAGATTCATGGTGCTAGCTTGTTGCCATCCTCTCATAATTGTTTTCGATTGTGAGAATCTTTTTCACCCATCGGGAGATATTCAAGAGTCTTCTCGGTTTGTCATCCGAGTCCATCAATTCAGGTTTATTCATTCTCACTGTCGCTTATCATTCTCCTATCTTGCGGTGCATCAATCGAATATCCTCTAATCAGTTCTTGATCTCTTTGTTCTCATGTATCTAGTTTGTCTCAAGCACCTTCGTTCATTTGCTAATTCTTACTGGTGATGCACCCCTACTTCGATCATATTCAATTCTTACGGTGGTTCGTTCAAGGTTTCACTTCCTTCATTGTCATATCAAATATTCGTTCTTTCCGAATCCCACTGGTGGTTCCATCAATACCTTCTCAAGTTTGCGCTATATCTCTCTTAATCCTTTCTACGAGAATAAGTAGTATGCCAAATCCATTGCTTGTCATCAATTTAATTGATGAGGGATAAGCATAATGTAATTCTTATTCTTGTTTAAATAGAGTAAATTCAATTCCTTATTCCGGAGGTTCATCAAAAATTCTTGGTTTCAATTGCTCATCCTTTTTTTCGGAGTTCCAAGTTCTATCGGTTATATAATCGCGAAGCTCCATCTAAATCATTGCAAGGCTTCACCTTGTGTTTTCAACTTCTCTTTCTTTCTATCACCCTTTTGTTTACCAGAGTTCTTCATGGAGGCTCTACATGGTGGTTCGTCAATGATTCCTTTCATTCTTCAATTGTTCATCAAGATTTCTCTCGAAGTTAAGATCCGTCAAACTATACTCAAAATAAACATGGTGCTCAACACATGTTTTGTTTTGAGGAGTTCAAGTATTCTTCTTCTTGCATTTCGAAGTGCAATTCTTTCTACCTTATCTCTTGAGGTGGTGTTATGCCATTCTTGACAATTCCCTTCATGTTTCATGATTCACAAGTTTTCAAGAGTGACATATTTAAATCCATCTTTTTGTCTTTGTTCAAGAGATCTTTTCAACCGTCAATCTCTTCATTGGAGTTATCTTGGTATAGATTTCACCTAAAGCCTTCCCTAAGGAATGTTGCTATTGTGGTGCTTATCAATGATCCAAGTTATATCTCTATCATCTTGGTGAAGCAGTTTTCATCTCTTCATTGATCTCAAGCAAGCAATTGATTTTGATAGTGGCAGAATTTCACCTCAAGTTTTGAGATGTTTACATAAGCCCACAACAAGCTTGTGCTTCTCGTTGTTCATTTTCCAACAACTCCGTTCAATTCTTATTTGCAAGGATGCTTTCCAAGCTCATTTGTGGCAGAAGTTGGCATTTTCTGCTCCATTCTTTTATTCCAATGGTCTATCTTCTATTCTTTCGTTACGGAGGCATTGTGATGTTGCTCTCTTCACTCATCATCTCGAATTGTGAAGATCATGTTCTTTTTCTTGCTTATCTATTTAACCGGAGTGTTGTGTCATCTCTTCAAGTTCTTTTCATCTTATCAAGTCTTGCATCTCTTTTCAACCGGAGTGCTGTCCGAATTTGATCTTCCTTGTTCCTTGTTTATCTCGTTTCAACCAGAGTGATTTCAATTCCTTCTTGTCCATTGTACTCGTCATTCATAGCTTTGCAACCTTCAAGTCCTCGTAATGTTCCTTGTTCCTCTTTTCTAACGGATTGTTTGCAATCTCGCTCATCTCTCATTGTACTCTTTCTTTTAAATTGCTCAACCTCTCAAGGTTCATGGTTTCACTGCTTGTCAAAAGAAGCAACTTAGTTTTACCTCTCTCTTCCTCTTCTCGCTTTCCCTCGGTGCCATTCTAGATCTCGGGACGAGATCCTCTTGTAGTGGTGGAGTGTTGTAACGCTTCGAGACCGACGCCCGTAAGACTTCCACTATTCCGAAGTTTAAATGCGTGTGATTTGTTTTGTTCATTGCATTCATCTCTGCATCATTTGCATTGCATCATGGCATCATGTCATTTATTTTTTTTAAACTCAACTAAATAAATCGTATGGATTTTTTTCGATCCATTTAAATCGAGGGAAATTCACATGGTGAAATTCTCTTTAAAAAATATCAAAGTCTCCCAATATTATTAAGGAGCTATAATAAAATTTTCCGTTGTTTCGGAATCACCAAAGACAAACTTGCATTTTAACCTCTCGCGTTTCCAACTATCCTAATCCCAGATCCTTCTCCTGTTATTTCAAATCAAGTGGCGGCGCTTTGAAATTATGTCAAGTAGCCACATTCCAAGTTTGAGCTCGACTCGAATTTATTTGATCATTCAAATAAATTCAAACCCTTTTCCTTTTTTTTCTCCCGGTCCAACCAACTCTCCTTCTCTTTCATTTCTTTTCTCTGTTTGCCATTAGCCCACAAACCAGGCCGGCCCATTCGCGCAGCTAGGCCTAGCCGCGCCCCACCGACCGAACCCTAGCCCGACTCCCTCGTCCTCTTGATCTCTCCCATCTCCCTCCCGCAGCGCCTCCATCTTCCCTCGCAGCCCCTTCCCCTCACCCGATTGCCTCTCCCTCGACTCCCTCCAGCGCCGCCGGACGCTCATAGCCAGTGCCAGAGGAGCGCCCGCGCCCGATCTGCTTCAAGCCGTGCCGCCGGCCATGCCCTCGACCGGATCCTGCAGCCCCGCGCTGTCCATCTCGTGAACCGCGCCGCCCCTGCCGGCCCCGCGCCCGGCCTCCGCAACACCACCGGGACGGTCAACTCCGGCGGCCCTCCGTCCCCGCGGCCGTCTCCCTCCTCGCCGTCGTCCATGGCCACGCCGCCTCCGCACCTCCGCCGGCCTCGGCCTCCGCGATTCTTGCTGCTGTTCGACGACCCCTCGCCAGACGCTTCGCCTGCTCGTCAGACCTCTGCTGCCGGCGACCTCGCTGATCCGCCGATTCTGCTGTCCGCCGTGGCCGTGGAGCTCGTCGGCGTCGTCCTCGTGCCGCCCAGCCCGGCGACCCCTCTCGACTGCTGCTGCCGCCAAGTCCCGCTGCGGAGTCCTCGTGATCGGCGCCGAGGCCCAGCGAGCCCCTGCTTGCTGCTTCGACTCCCCGCCCGAGCTTCGTTTTTCATCATGGACGTGGGGGAGCTGCTGAACCTCGCCATGGTTCTGTCCTTGGATCCGTTAAGACCGCCAAGTACCACTACGATTGCGTGTACATCTACGGACGCCAAGACCGGACCAACAAGTACCTCGACGACCGTCGAGACCGCCAAGTTCCACTATCGCCGACATGTACGACTACACCACGGTCACACGTGAACGACTACATGGATACGACAAGTTCCTCTCCGAACGTGTACCTCTACCGATGACCCTGGACATCTACGAAACGAACGTGTACAACTACCGTCGCCGTGTACAACGACTTCCACTACGCCGTGAACGTCTACTTCCTTCGCCGAACCCGAACCGCTCCGAAAACGCACGCTTCAAAGGTATAACCCGAGACGACCGCGATGAGATGCCCTTGCATGTATGAGATGCTCGAGTTTTGCACCGTGACCGAATTGTCTTTGCACGTTCCTCTATTGCCATGCCACCATTATGTGGGACACCCGGAATCCGGGATCACCTCACCATCCGTGCACGCATCCGCACGCCTCCTTTTGCACCGATATCTCTGTGAGCTACCGGAACCGATATGATGCCGTGGCATCATTTTCGGATATGTTGCCGTGGCACCATTTCCTTTTTGCCGCCGTGGCACCCTTTTCGTTTCGCCGCCGTGGTACCCTTTTCATTCCGCCATGGTGACCAAATGCTCCTTATCATGCTCATGTCAACATTTTCATAAAATTGCATAAAACTTGCATATGTCATCCGCATCATGATAACAACAATTAAAATGTTTTAAACTTGTTGTCGCATTAAATTGCTAAATGACATGAGGATTTTCCGGAATTATCGTTTATTGTTTCCGGCCTCATTTAAACTTGCCTGGATAGGTAGTTTATATTATGCTTCACCTCTTGCCATGTTTAACAACAGTTAATATTGTTGGGTAGCATAACCGAGAGAGAACTAAATAATTGATGTGGTGTAGCCGTCAATATGCAACTCGTTGCATATTGAGCTCCACTTAACTTGTAGTATTGTTTGTTGCACTTTGCCATGCCATGCCTCATTAAACCGGACATGCATCATACTTGTTTGTGCATCATGACATGTTTATGCTTGTGTGTTTACTATGTTGTTTGTTTCTTTCCGGGTTGCTTCTCTCGTTATCTTCGGTTTCGTTCCGAGTTGTGAGGATTCGCTCGACCACGTCCGCTTGTCTTCTTCATGGAATCGTTCTTCTTCCTTGCGGGATCTCAGGCAAGATGACCATACCCTCGAAATCACTACTATCTTTGCTATGCTAGTTTGCTCGCTCTTTTGCTATGCCAATGCTACGATGCCTACCATTTGCTTGTCAGCCTTCCAAATTGCCATGTCAACCTCTAACCCACCATGTCCTAGCAAACCGTTGACTGGCTATGTTACCGCTTTGCTCAGCCCCTCTTATAGCGTTGTTAGTTGCAGGTGAAGATGAAGTTTGATCCTTGTTGGAACATGGAGATGTTGTTCCTTGTTGGAACATGTTTACTTGTTGGGATATCACAATATCTCTTATATTTTTAATGCATCTATATATTTGGTAAAGGGTGGAAGGCTCGGCCTTATGCCTGGTGTTTTGTTCCACTCTTGCCGCCCTAGTTTCCGTCATACCGGTGTTATGTTCCCGGATTTTGCGTTCCTAACGCGGTCGGGTGATTTATGGGACCCCCGACAGTTCGCTTTGAATAAAACTTGTCCAAAGAAGGCCCAACCTTGGTTTTACCATTTGCCTCACCTAGCCCTTTTTTCCCTTGGGTTTCGGAGCCCAAGGGTCATCTTTATTTACCCCCGGGCGGTGCTCGCAGAGTGTTGGTCCAAACCGTCAACCGCCGGTGGCTACCGGGGCAACTCTGGGCTGGCCTACCGGAAGTTTGGACAATCCGTGTGCCACGAGAACGAGATATGTGCAGCTCCTATCGGATTTGTCGGCACATTCGGGCGGCTTTGCTGGTCTTGTTTTACCATTGTCGAAATGTCTTGATGTACCGGATACCGAGTCGATCGGAGTGTCTCGGGTGAAGGTCTATTCCTTCGTTGATCGCGAGAGCTGGTCATGGGCTGTTGGGACACCCTGCAGGTATAAACTTTCGAGAGCCGTGCCCGGTTATGTGGCAGATGGGAATTTGTTAATGTCCGGTTGTAGAAAACCGAAGTTGATTTTAATTAAAATACATCAACCGTGTGTGTAACCGTGATGGTCTCTTTCAAATGAGTCCGGAAGTGAACACGGTGTTGGAGTTATGCTTGACGAGGTTGCTATAGGATCACTTCTTGATCATACTTTTATCGACCGTGCTTTGCCTTCTCTTCTCGCTCTCATTTGCGTATGTTAGCCACCATATATGCTAGTCGCTTGTCGCAGCTCCACCTCATGCCTTTACCTTACCCATAAGCTTAAATAGTCTTGATCTCGAGGGTGCGAGATTGCTGAGTCCCCGTGACTCATGGATACTTCCAAAACCAGTTTGCAGGTGCCTATGTTACCGAGCAGGTGACGCAACCAAACTCAAGGAGGAGCTCGATGAAGATCTTGCCTTTGTGTTGTTTCGTTCTAGTTGATCAGTAGTGGAGTCCTGTTGGGGTCGATCGGGGACCTTTGTCGCATTTGGGGTTCTTCTTTTATTTTGGTTCCGTAGTCGGACCTTGATTGTATCTGGATGATGTAATGCTTTATCCATGTAATTGTGTGAAGTGGCGATTGTAAGCCAACTATGTATCTCTTTCCCTTATGTATTACATGGGTTGTGTGAAGATTACCTCACTTGCGACATTGCTTTCAATGCGGTTATGCCTCTAAGTCGTGCTTCGACACGTGGGAGATATAGCCGCATCGAGGGCGTTACAGACGAGCCTTGAGCAGCATTGATCAGCTTATCAGCGAGGCACTCAGCAATGGCCTTGACGTTCCTGAAAGCAGCTCATCTTGGCACTAGCTGTTGGGTGAGCCTTTGGCAACATTGATCAGCTCAGCAGCGAGGCATTCAACAATGGTCTTGACGTTCCTGAAAGCAGCTCGCCTTGGCACCAGCTGTTGGATGAGCCTTTGGCAGCACGTACAATCTCGTCCTTCTTCTTGACGGTGCAGCCCGGGGGGGGGGGGCTCGTGGTCGACCCGCACCACTCAGTAAGATTTTTTTTCACTTAGGCGAGTACTGGACTGCAGCTAAGCCTCCGAGTGAGAGGATCGCTCGCCACTCGGTAGGATTTTTTACACTTAGGCGAGTACTGGACTGCAGCTAAGCCTCCGAGTGGGAGGATCGCTCACCACTCGGTAGGATTTTTTACACTTAGGAGAGTACGGGACTGCAGCTAAGCCCCCGAGTGGGAGGATCGCTCACCACTCGGTAGGATTTTTTACACTTAGGCGAGTACCGGACTGCAGCTAAGCCTCCGAGTGGGAGGATCGCTCACCACTCGGTAGGATTTTTTACACTTAGGCGAGTACTGGACTGCATCTAAGCCCCCAAGTGGGAAGATCGCTCATCACTCGGTAGGATTTTTTACACTTAGGCGAGTATTGGACTGCAGCTAAGCCTCCGAGTGGGAGGATCGCTTGCACAATCTCATCCTTCTTCTTGACAGTGCAGCCCGGGGAGGGGGGAAGGGTCGTGGTCGACCTGCACCACTCGGTGGGATTTTTTCAAACTTAGGCGAGTACTGGACTGCAGCTAAGCCCCCAAGTGAGAGGCTGGCTCACCACTCGATAGGATTATTTAAACTTAGGCGAGTACTGGACTGCAGCTAAGCCCCCGAGTGAGAGGCTGGCTCACCACTCGGTAGGATTTTTCAAACTTAGGCAAGTACTGGACTGCAACTAAGCCTCCCGAGTGAGAGGCTGGCTCACCACTCGGTAGGATTTTTCAAACTTAGGCGAGTACTGGACTGCAGCTAAGCCCCCGAGTGAGTGGCTGGCTCACCATTCGGTAGGATTTTTCTTTTCAACTTAGGCGAAACGGATTCACAACTAAGCCCCCGAGTGAGAGGCTGGCTCACCACTCGGTAGGATTTTTCTTTTCAACTTACGCGAAACGGACTCGCAGCTAAGACACTCGCTGGGGGATTTAGAACATGTAAAGAAAGTGAACAACAATCATTCGGAAGACTGTAAAATTATGTCTTTGATAATAAAAAAAGGTACTTCTTATTACATCTCAACAGTCTGAATGCTTATGAGTAAAAGGGGCAGAGCAGCTCTGCATTCCAAGTGTGTGGCTTGTCTTTATTGTGTTTGACATTGAAAAGACGATATGCTCTGTTGTGGAGCACTCTGGTGACGACGAAGGGGCCTTCCTAAGCAGGAGCGAGCTTGTGTGGTTTCTACTGGTCCACTCGAAGAACCAAGTCTCCTTCCTAAATTGCCTGACCCCCTACATTTCAGGCGTGGAATCGACGCATGTCTTGCTGATAAATGGTCAACCAAATCAAGGCCATTTCTCTTTCCTCTTCCAGGAGATCGACTGCATCTTGCCGAGCCTGTTCCGCCTCTTCTTCTGAGAAAAGTTCGACTCGGGGTGCATTGTGAAGCAAATCACTCGGGAGAACAGCTTCAGCTGCATAGACCAAGAAGAATGGAGTTCGTCCAGTCGACCTATTAGGAGTTGTCCTCAATCCCCAAAGTACCGATGGAAGTTTGTCGACCCAGGCACCTGCTGCATGCTTGAGGTCACGCATCAACCGGGGTTTCAGCCCTTTGAGAATCAATCCATTTGCTCTTTCAGCCTGCCCATTTGACTGAGGATGGGCGACTAAATCGTAGTCAACCCTCGTGCCTTGTGAAGCACAAAAAGCTCTAAACTTGTCAGAATCGAAGTTCGACCCATTATCAGTGATGAAACTGTGCAGAACACCATATCTGAATGTCAATTCTCTGATGAAACTTACAGCTGTACTTGCTTCAAGGTTTTTAATGGTCTTGGCTTCAATCCATTTAGTAAACTTGTCGACTGCTACAAGCACATGGGTAAATCCACTCCTGCCAGTCCTCAGAGGTCCAACCATATCCAATCCCTAGACAGCGAAAGGCCAGACGAGTGGAATAGTCTTCAGAGCTGACGCAGGCTTATGGGACATGTTGGAGTAAAACTTACAGCCTTCACATTTGTCTACTATTTCTTTCGCCATCTCGTTGGCATGTGGCCAGTAAAATCCGGCTCGATATGCTTTGGCCATGATGGTCCGAGAGGACGCATGGTGACCATAGGTCCCTGAGTGAATATCATTGAGGAACATTCGGCCTTCTTCTGGCGTGATGCATTTCTGGCAGACTCCAGTTACACTTTCTCTGAACAACTGATCTTTTATCACAGTAAAGGCTTTAGATCGTCGGACGATCTGTCGAGCCTATTCTTCTTCCTCTGGAAGTTCTTTCCTAAGAATGTATGCAACGTATGGTATTGTCCAGTCAGGAGTGATGACCAAAACCTCCATGACTAAGTCGACCATGGCTGGGATTTCGACTTCAGTCAGATCTGTGGCACTCTTAGGCTGTGGGGGCTCTTCAGTGAAAGGATCTTCCTGAACTGAAGGTGAATGAATATGCTCCAAAAACACATTGCTGGGAATGGTCTCTCTCTTAGATCCTATCTTTGCCAATTCATCTGCAGCTTGATTTTTCAGTCGAGGTATATGATGGAGCTCCAACCCTTCAAACTTCTTTTCCAGCTTTCTTACTGCGTTGCAATAACCAGTCATGGCCGGGCTCCTGACATCCCACTCTTTCATCACTTGATTAACCACCAAATCTGAATCACCGTAGACCATAAGGCGACGGACGCCGAGTGAAATGGCCATACGCAACCCGTATAAAAGTGCTTCATATTCAGCTTCATTGTTTGAGGAATCAAAATGAATCTGGAGAACATAGCTAAGCTTGTCTCCATGGGGGAATACCAATACTACCCTAGCACCGGAACCATTCAGCATCCTGGAGCCATCGAAGAACATGGTCCAATGCTCCGAGTGAACTTGAGTCGGCAGTTGTTGCTCAATCCACTCGGCAAGGAAATCTGCGATTGCTTGGGACTTGATCGCCTTCTTTGCCTCAAACTTGATATCCAATGGAAGGAGTTCAATCGCCCATTTTGCCACTCGACCAATTGCATCTCTGTTGTATAGAATTTCAGATAGTGGTGCGTTGCTGACGACTATAATGGAGTGATCAGAGAAATAGTGTGCAACCTTCTTCATGGTCATGTAGATTCCATAGACAAGCTTCTGATAATGGGGATATCTCTGCTTGGATGGAGTCAAAACTTCAGAGAGATAATACACTGGGTGTTGAACTTTGTAAGCTTTTCCTTCTTCTTACCGCTCGACCATGAGTATTGTACTAACAACTTGTCCAGTGGCTGCAATGTAAAGCAGTAAAGGCTCTTTGCTGATTGGCGCATCAAGCACGAGTTGGGTGGAAAGCAGGGTTTTGAGCTCTGCAAACGCTGCGTCAGCTTCATGAGTCCACTCGAACTTATCAGATTTCTTCATCAATCGGTAAAGAGGTAAGGCCTTTTCACCGAGACGAGAAATGAATCGACTCAAGGCGGACAAACAACCAGTAAGCTTCTGAACGCCATGCACACGCACATGACGTTTTATTCGGAGGATGCTTTTGACTTTTTCTGGATTTGCGTCGATCCCTCGTTCGGAAACGCTGAGTAATTTTCCACCTGGAACTCCGAATGTGCACTCTGACAGATTAAGCTTTATATCATACCTTCTTAGTTTGGCAAAGGTTTCTTAGGTCGGAACCTTTATGTGACTTGACCACAATGTCATCTATGTATGCTTCCACATTCTGACTGATTTGAGTGAGTAGGCACTTTTGAATCATCCTCATGAATGTGGTGCTGGCATTTTTAAGACCAAATGGCATGGTGACATAGCAAAAGCACCCGAATGGGGTGATGAAAGTTGTTTTTATTTCATCGGGACCATACAGTCGGATCTGATGATACCTGGAATATGCATCGAGAAAAGACAAGCGTTCACACCGCGCAGTCGAGTCAACAATCTGATCAATACGGGGGAGAGGGAAATGATCTTTCGGGCAGACCCGATTGATATGCTTGAAATTGATGCACACACAAAGTGAATCGTCTTTCTTAGGGACCATGACCATGTTGGCAAGGCACTCGGAGTGGTAGATCTCTCAGATGAACTCTGCTGCTAGGAGCCGAGCCACTTCCTTGCCAATTGCTTTTCTCTTCTGGACAGCGGACCGCCGAAGATGCTCTTGGACGGGTTTTACCTTGGGATCGACAAGCAAACGGTGCTCAGCCAGTTCTCAGGGTACAGCTGGCATGTTAGAAGGTTTCCATGCGAAGATGTCCCAGTTCTCACGGAGGAACTAGATGAGCGCTTCTTCCTATTTGCTGTCGAGTGTCGTTGAGATATGAGTCGGTGCAACATTGGGATCGGTCGGGTGAATATGAATCGGCTTTGTTTCTCCAGACGACTAAAATGCAGAATCCATGGCAGGCTTCTTAGCTCGGAGCAAATCACTTGGGTCTGCATTCTTATGATATTCTTGAAATTCAACTGCTGCCATTTGTGCATTGGCAATTTTGGAACCCTTCTAGAAGCATTCCTCTGCTTTTTGCCGATTGCCAGTGACTGTGATCACACCTCTGGGGCCAGGCATCTTCAGCTTGAGGTACATGTAACATGGTCGAGCCATAAGACGCGCATAGGCAGGCCTACCCAGAATAGCATGATAAGCACTCTGGAAATCCACAACTTCAAATGTCAACTTTTCCTTACGGTAATTCTTGGAATCACCGAAAACCACTTCAAGGGCGATCTGGCCGAGTGATTCGGCTTTCTTTCCAGGGATAACGCCATGAAAACTCATATTTCTCTCACTAAGATTGGACATCGGAATGCCCATCCCCTTCAAGGTTTCAGCATAAAGGATATTCAGGCCGCTACCACCATCCATTAGCACTTTGGTCAGTCGAGTGCCTTCGACCACTGGGTCGACCACCAATGCTTGCCTCCCAGGGGTGGCTATGCGCGCCGGGTGATCCGACTGGTCAAATGTGATGGCTGTTTGCGACCATTTCAGATATGTTGTCGTCGTCGCCGGAGCAACCATATTTACTTCTTTGTTGATGACTTTCAATCGACTTTTGCTCTCAACATCAGAAAAAATCATCAGGGTGGAATTGACTTTGGGTAACCATTGTCTTCCTCTTCATCCTCGTCTTTGTCTGACTCTTTTTCCTTCTCACTGGGTTGTTTCTCTCGGAACTGCTAAATCAGGAGTCGACATTGGCGAGTGGTGTGTTTAGGATAAATCAGATTACCCTCTTCATTCTACTTCGTATGAATATGACATGGTAAATGATGAGGACATCAATACCATTGTTACACCCACAACCCCTGCTGCTATACATACAGGACCAATTACTAGAGCTCGCACACGCCAATTAAATTACTAGGTACTTTCGTTTCTTAGTATAATTCTAATGTTCACGAGAATATGATGCTGCCTAAATTGGATACATTTGTTTTGCTTACAAGTGAAGGGCCTAGCTTGGAGAAGGATGAACATTGGAGCAAGAACAAGCATGGAGATGATGGCATGCGCAAGGGGAAGAAGAACGGAGTTACAAGTGATGATTTCAGGACGTTGAAGCCACTATAATGAGTGCATGAAGCGTTGGACGAAATATACAAGATGCTACTTCATAACTTTCGTCCAGAGGCTATTATAGGTTCTGCGTCACCTTATTATTGGGCCAGGCCCATGTATTTTCGAAATACTTGAGTATAGGCTATTTCTAGAGTCCGTATATGTGGGGATACAAGAGATAGGGTTGGTTTCGGACCCCTTCCCAAGGGCCACGAAATCCCCCCCCCCTCTTCCTCCATATATACAGCCCTTAGGGCGTCGTTTAGACTTTGGGTTTTGTTTAGATTAAAATTCGCCATAGCTGCAACTTCACGTACTTCATTTGTGTTCAACGACCAGACAAAGGCGTCATAGAACCCCACCTTCATTAATAAAGCTTTCCTCTGTTATTTGCAATATCCAGATTGCAATCTTAGTTTCTTGCTTGTTCTACGTTTGCTTGCAGGAAATAGACCCTCGTGGTCAGGTTGATCATGCTCCGGCGTGGTCAATAACCTCTCGGAGTTGGTTTAGCGATTGCTAAGGCGCGACGTCCTTGCACGTTCATAGTCGGATCGTCAAAGTCAACTTCCACCAAAACGATAGCCACCATCTCACCGAAAGACGGGACACCTTTGCCTCTATCAAGTGGTATCAGATTTCCAGGTTGCTCCGTGAGATTTTACAGTTTTTCGTAGTTTAGGTCGAGCCTGTTCTTCATATCTATAGTCCACGAAAAAGCCACACAAAAAAATTAGGGTTAGTTCATCCTATCCGAACCAGTCTTAGCCATTGCATATTCTTTTCAGTATTTTGCTTTGTTGAATTATTGCTGACCCTTTTTGCTACCATATTATAAGCCTTCCTAGCTACACATACATCTACGTCATGCGTTTGACTCTCCCTGGTAATTGCTCTATCCAAGCTTTGAGAGTTTTGACTACAACGGTTGCCGATCACCACCTGCTGCTGGGTAAGAATTGGTAAGAATTTGAGATTCGCTTGAAGGATTTGTGACACACCACTACCACCACCGCTTCCTAGTAGTCTGTAGGATCATATTATTTTGTGTTTCTATTGCTGCTAACCATGGCAGGATCACAAGCCGACGAGATTGACTGGGAGAACATGACGAACAAGGAGCTTCATGATAAGCTTCATCAAATGTTGGGTCAACGGGTGGAAGACGTGATGGCCAGTTTTGGAAAGGCATTGGAGAGGATGGATGACATTGAGAAGACAATTGACACCAAGTTGGATGCCAAGTTTGATGAATTACTCAAAATCTCCCACAACTAGTTCTCGCCCGCGTCAAGATGGGGCGAGCACAGATGTTCCTATTGAGCGGGACAAAATTCTGGTGCCGCTACTCTCTTTGTTGGTGCTTCAGAGCTCTGCTTTGTTACTACAGAGGTGGAGGACTATTACGAGGATGAGGTTGATCAAAATCAGAACTACGTGCAGCCACCAGCACCACCACCAGCAGGTCGACCTCGGGTATTTATTCACAACGGTAGGCCTGCACCACCACCTCAGGTACGAGATCATGACCATGTTCCTAAACTGAAATTGAATATTCCACCGTTTGAGGGTAGATACATTCCTGATGTATATCTTACTTGGGAGTTAGAAGCTAAACAACGTTTTACATGTTTACAATATCCCGAGGAGAGACGGGTTGCTGCTGATGTTTGTGCTTTCACTAGTTTTGCATGTGTATGGTGGTCTGAACATTGTGGATTATATCCTATTCTAGCTACTTGGGCTACTTTGAAAAATGCTATGCGTACTAGTTGGGTTCCACCATATTATCAACGTGAATTGCTTCAAAAATTGCAGTGTTTAAGACAAGGAAAAAATTCTGTAGAAGAATATTATCAGGAATTACAAACTAACATGATTAGATGTGGTATTTTTGAGGAGAATGAAGCTATGCTTGCACGTTTTATGGGTGGATTAAATAGAGAGATTCAGACCATTCTAGAGTATAAGGAGTATACTAATATCACTCGTTTATTTCATCTTGCTTGTAAAGCTGAACGTGAAGTGCATGATCGGCAAGCATTGGCGCGAACTAACTTTTCTGCAGGTCGACCTTCATCATGGACACCGCGTGCATCTTCTACTTCCACTGCACCAGCACCTCCATTAGGTGCCACCCCCAGCCGTGATACAAGAAAGCAGGCACAACCACCACTATTTGCCAAGAGCGCACCTATCGGGCCTGCACAGAGCTCTTCTTCTTCCATGGCATCAACTGGGCACACAAGTGATATTATTTGTCGTCGTTGTAAGGGAAGAGGTCATTATGCGAGAGAATGCAAATCTCAGCGTGTGATGATTGCTACTGAGGATGGTGGGTATGAGTCCGCTAGTGACAATGATGAGGAGACTTTGGCTCTTATTACACGTGAAGAACATGGTGGAGATGATTCTGATCATGAGACACAATACATGGCTCCTGAAGACGCTGATAGGTATGAATGTTTAGTTTCTCAACGTGTTTTGAGTGTGCAGGTCACGCAGGCTAAGCAAAATGAGAGGCATAATTTGTTCCATACAAAGGGAGTTGTGAAGGAACACTCTGTGTGCGTCATCATAGATGGAGGGAGCTGCAACAACTTGGCTAGCATGGAGATGGTGGAGAGCTCTCTCTCACCACAAGACCACATCCACATCCTTACTACATCCAATGGTTCAACAACAGCGGCAAGGTTAAGGGAACATGTACTGTTCGTGTGCATTTTAGTATCTCTACATATGATTATTATGTTGATTGTGATGTGGTACCTATGCAAGCATGTTGCTTATTACTTGGTAGACCATGGCAATTTGATAAACATTCTGTACACCATGGTAGAAACAATCAGTATACTCTTGTTCATAAGGATAAAAAAATTACTTTGCTTCCTATGACTCCTGATTCCATTTTGAAAGATGATATTAATAGAGCTAATAAAGCAAAACAGGAGAAGAATAAGAGTGAAAATCAGATTGTGGCAAAAGAATTTGAGCAACAAATGAGGCCTAATAATAAACCATCTAGTGTTGCTTCTGAAATTAAATTGAAAAGTGCATGTTTATTTGCCACCAAATCTGATATTGATGAGCTAGATTTCAGCAAATCTGTTTGCTATGCTTTTGTGTGCAAAGAGGCATTATTTTCATTCAAGGACGTGCCTTCCTCTTTGCCTCCTGCTGTCACTAACATTTTGCAGGAGTTCGCTGACATCTTTACACAAGACGTGCCACCGGGATTACCGCCTATTCGACGGATTGAGCATCATATTGACTTAATTCCCGGTGCTTTACTGCCAAACCATGTGCCATACCGTACCAATCCAGAGGAGACGAAGGAGATTATGCATCAAGTACAAGAGCTTCTCGACAAAGCTTATATAAGCGAATCCCTTAGTCCTTGTGCTGTTCCTATTATTCTAGTGCCAAAAAAGGATGGTACATCGCGTATGTGTGTTGATTATAGAGGCATTAATAATATTACTATTCGTTATCGTCATCCTATTCCTAGGCTAGATGATATGCTTGATGAATTGAGTGGCTCTACAATATTCTCCAAAGTTGATTGCATAGTGGATACCATCAAATTCGTATGAAATTGGGGGATGAATGGAAAACATCATTTAAAACTAAGTTTGTATTATATGAGTGGTTAGTCATGCCTTTTAGGTTAACTAATGCACCTAGTACTTTCATAAAATTAATGAACGAAGTTTTACGTGCTTTCATTGGACGATTTGTGGTAGTTTACTTTGATGACATATTGATTTATAGCAGATCTTTGGAGGAACATTTGGAACATTTACGTGCTGTTTTTATTGCTCTATGTGATGCACATTTGTTTGGTAACCTTGGGAAGTGCACCTTTTGCACCGACCAAGTGTCTTTCCTTGGCTATGTTGTTACTCCACAGGGAATTGAAGTTGATAAAGCCAAGATTGAAGCTATCGAGAGTTGGCCATAGCCCAAAACGGTCACACAAGTGAGGAGTTTTCTTGGCCTCGCTGGATTCTATAGGTGTTTTGTGAGAGATTTTAGCACCATTGCTGCACCTCTCAATGAGCTTACAAAGAAGGATGTGCCTTTTGTTTGGGGTACCACACAGGAAGAAGCCTTCACGGTGTTGGAAGATAAGTTCACACATGCTCCTTTACTCCAACTTCCTGATTTTAATAAGACATTTGAGCTTGAATGTGATGCTAGTGGAATTGGATTAGGAGGTGTGTTATTACAAGATGGCAAACCTGTTGCATACTTTTCTGAAAAATTGAGTGGGCCTAGTCTGAATTATTCTACTTATAATAAAGAATTATATGCTCTTGTTCGGACTTTAGAAACATGGCAACATTATATATGGCCCAAAGCATTTGTTATACATTCTGATCATGAATCTTTGAAACATATTAAAAGTCAAGCTAAACTGAATCGTAGACATGCTAAATGGGTTGTATTCATTGAGACTTTCCCTTATGTTATTAAACACAAGAAGGGTAAAGAAAATGTTATTGCTGATGCATTGTATCGTCGCTATACTATGCTTTCACAACTTGACTTCAAAATATTTGGTTTGGAGACCATCAAAGATCAATATGTGCATGATGCTGATTTTAAAGATGTATTGCAGAATTTTAAAGAAGGAAGAACATGGGACAAGTTCGTCGTTAATGATGTATTTGTGTTCCGTGCTAACAAGCTATGCATTCCAGCTAGCTCCGTTCGTCTTTTGTTGTTGTAGGAGGCGCATGAAGGAGGACTAATGGGACACTTTGGCGTGAAGAAGACGGAGGACGTACTTGTTACACATTTCTTTTGGCCAAAGATGAGACGTGATGTTGAGCGCTTTGTTGCTCGCTGCACTACATGTCAAAAAGCTAAGTCATGACTCAATCCTCATGGTTTATATATGCCTTTGCCTGTACCTAGTGTTCCTTGGGAGGATATATCTATGGACTTTGTTTTAGGTTTACCTCGAACAAAGAAGGGGAGGGATAGCATATTTGTTGTCGTGGATAGATTCTTGAAAATGGCACACTTTATACCATGTCATAAAAGCGATGATCTTTGTTAATGTTGCTGATTTGTTCGTCGTGAAATTATTCGCTTGCATGGTGTGCCAAATACTATTGTTTGAACGTGATACTAAATTTCTTAGCCACTTTTGGAGATGTTTATGGGCTAAGTTGGGGACTAAACTACTTTTTAGTACTACTTGTCACCCCCAAACCGATGGATAAACCAAGTAGTCAATAGAACATTGTCTACTATGCTTAGGGCTGTTTTGAAGAATAATAAGAAAATGTGGGAAGAATGCTTGCCTCATATTGAATTTGCTTATAATCGTTCATTGCATTATACTACTAAGATGTGCCCTTTTGAAATGGTGTATGGTTTCCTACCTCGTGCACCTATTGATTTGTTGCCTCTTCCATCTTCGGAGAAGGTTAATTTTGATACTAAACAACATGCTGAATTGAATTTAAAAGTGCATGAGTTAACTAAGGAAAACATTGAGCGTATGAATGCTAAATATAAACTTGCTGGAGATAAAGGTAGAAAACATGTTCTGTTTGCACCTGGAGATCTTGTTTGGTTACATTTGCGTAAGAATAGATTTCCTGATTTGCGCAAATCAAAGCTAATGTCACGTGCTGATGGTCCTTTTAAGGTGTTAGAGAAAATAAATGATAATGCATATAAACTTGAGCTGCCTGCAGATTTTGGGGTTAGTCCCACTTTTAACATTGCAGATTTGAAGCCTTATTTGGGTGAGGAAGATGAGCTTCCGTCGAGGACGACTTCATTTCAAGAAGGGGAGGATGAAGAGGACATCAATACCATTGTTACACCCACAACCCCTGCTGCTATACATACTGGACCAATTACTAGAGCTCGCGCACGCCAATTAAATTACCAGGTACTTTAGTTTCTTGGTAATGATTCTAATGTTCACGAGAATATGATGCTGCCTAAATTGGATACATTTGTTTTGCTTACAAATGAAGGGCCTAGCTTGGAGAAGGATGAACATTGGAGAAAGAACAAGCTTGGACATAATGGCATGCGCAAGGGGAACAAGAACGGAGTTACAAGTGATTTCGGGACGTTGAAGCCACCATAATGAGTGCATGAAGCCTTGGACGAAATATACAAGATGCTACTTCATAACTTTCGTCCAGAGGCTATTCTAGGTGACGCGTCACCTTATTATTGGGCCAGGCCCATGTATTTTCGAAATACTTGAGTATAGGCTGTTTTTAGAGTCCGTATGTGTGGGGAAACAAGAGATAGGGTTGGTTTTGGACCCCTTCCCCAAGGGCCCCGAAATCCCCCCCTCTTCCTCCATATATACAACCCTTAGGGCGTCGTTCAGACTTCGGGTTTTGTTTAGATTAAAGTTCACCATAGCTGCAACTTCGCGACTTCGTTTGTGTTCAATGACCAGACAAAGGCGTCACAGAACCCCACCGTCATTAATAAAGCTTTCCTCTGTTATTCGCAATATCCAGATTGCAATCTTAGTTTCTTGCTTGTTCTTTGTTTGCTTGCAGGAAATAGACCCTCGTGGTCAGGTTGATCGTGCTCCGGCGTGGTCAATAACCTCTCGGAGTTGGTTTGGCGATTGCTAAGGCGCGACGTCCTCGCACGTTCGTAGTCGGATCGTCAAAGTCGACTTCCACCAAAACGATTGCCACCATCTCATCGAAAGACGGGACACCTTTGCCTCTATCAGTAAATCCAGCACATCATTTCCCGCTTGATCCTTTACCTTCTTAGGGGTCCAGGGCCCCTTAGGTTTTCCTTTAAACTTTCCTTGACCCACTGCCAAAATTTCACCGGGTGCTGCAGGCTCGGCCTTACGTTTCTGTTTCCGATTTGGAATTACCCCTGCCGGCGTCTTGACCGACTGGTTTACCCTTTCCGCTGCGGAGTCAATCCTCTTCTTCCCCGTTAGCGTACCGGGTGGCTATTTCCATCGTCCGAGTCAGAGTCATATCTCCAGTCCGACCGAACTTCAGGACCATCTCTCGATATTTAACGCCTTCCTTGAAGGCACACATTGCTTCATGCTCAGATACATTTTCCACTGTGTGGTGCAAAGTGGTCCACCTCTGAATGAAATCCCTTAGAGTCTCACTCGGTTTCTGCACACAATGCTCCAACTCTGTCAACCCTACTGGTCACTTCCAAGTGCCCTCAAAAGTTCTGACGAACACTCGAGCAAGCTCTTCCCAACTATATATACTACTTGGGGCTAACTGAGTCAACCATGCTCTGGCTGACCCTGCCAACACCAGAGGAAGATGCTTCATTCCTACTTCATCATTCCCGTCACCAATCTGCACATCCACTCGGTAATCCTCAAGCCAAGTTTCAGGCTTGGACTCTCAAGTGAACTTGCTGACTCCAGTCGCCAACCTGAAGTTGGGAGGAATCACTGCAGCCACGATGGCTCTTTGAAACACTCGACCCGAGACATGAACTCGCTGCCGGTCGGACGATCTCGCCAAGGTCTTCCCTATGCGCCTGTTCGGTCGACTAGACCTTGAACGAGGATAGATCTTGCATCAAAGCTCGGCTCTCTTGGGTCGTTGGTGTGCTGCTGAGGCCGCCATTTGTGAAGGCGTCTATCATCGATCGCCGAGGCACATATGATGCACTCCTTGAGGGTGTGGGCACTCGGCGACGATTGTCGCGGTCGAGTCGGTGATCATATCGCCCACGGCCTTCACGCGCAGGGCGATCTTGGGATGTGGTCGATGAATAAAGATCCGCTACCACGGATCTGCTATGAATCCTATTCCGTGACTGAGACATTGTTGTGTTCTGTTCTCCTACTGCCCGGAGTAAGGCCCGGATTTGCATCAAACCTCTGCCAACCTCCGACTGGAAAGGTTGAATTGACTCTGCTATTCGGGCCACATCTGTGAGATTTTGAATCGGAGTGCGGTATACCTTAGGTGGAGGCGGGAAAAGATACCGTCGACTGGACTCAGGGATCCGCTCTCGAGCACGCTCGTCGAGTGCGCGTTGGAGGTTCTCCAGTCGAGTGTGCTCAGCCAAATTAGCCAAGCGCACCTCTTCCAAGGCCCGAGCCTCGGGGGTTCCTCCAACGATGGCCGTGTGGAGTGCATCCATGTTGCGGCGACGAAGTTCTTCCCTCTGCTGCGAAGAAAGGGTTTCGGGATGGTACTCCTCGTGGACGCGCGACGGATCGCCGCCACCCTCCCAGTCGTCTTCACGGCGGAAACCAAGCGGACTACGTGGTCCGTCGACCATCAAGACTTCAGCCGCAGGGTCGCTGCTATCGCACTCGGATGCGGTCTCCACGGAGGCGGCCGACAGATCGAACAAGCCATGGAGAGCTTCGTCGGGCTCGATTGCCGCGACTTGGTGGGTGGCCGAATGTCGAGCCACCGCGTGTTTCACCCACCGTTGAAGCCGCGACCGACCGGATCGCTTGCGGCGGTGAACAGCAGGGAGAGAAGACATCGTCGGAGCCGACCGATACTCGGTTGACGGCTGCAGGAGAAGGACGCCACGTACGCACGCGTGAAAGTGTGTCGCCCCTCGGACGGGGAGCGCCTCGACGTCAAGGGGAGCTTCCTGAAGCCAAGCGGAATCATCGGCGATGAAAACGAGCGCGCCGAGACAAATCTCGCGGCCTTCAGCCAATCCACCGCCGGAAACCATGATGATGGGGATCGAAAAAAAAATGCATTTTCACCAACAAGTCGTTAAGACACCTGCCCCACGATGGGCGCAACTGTCGTGGTTCTAAGACTGATAGTAGAAAGGGGGGTAGGTATGGAGAGGCAAGATCTCAGCTATGTGAAGGTGTACACACAGGGTTTACGAGTTCAGGCCCTTCACGGAGGAAGTAATAGCCCTACGTCTCGGAGCCCGGAGGCGGTCGACTGGATTATATGTGTGATGTTACAGGGGGTGCGAACCCTTGTCCTAGAGGAGGGGTGTGGCTTATACAGAGTGCGCCAGAACCCCAGCCATCCTCCATTACAAGGGGCTTAATGTATATACAGTAGGGGCGTTACTGATAACGCCAGTCATAAGAGCTATTAATGACCTTAAAGACTACGGAGTGAATGTCCGACCGTCGCAGTGCTGAGTGACTCCTGGCCTTCAGTAGGTCGAGTGATTCCTCACATGGTCGAGTGACAACAGGTAGGAGGGGCACCCGAGTGATATGATTGGTCAAGTGGATTGCACTCGACACCTTTGACTGGGGGTTCTTCGTTGCCTCTTGGACTTTTTATCTTCTAGGGTAGTGACTTTTGGGTAGGATGTATAGGTCAGGCCTATAACACTACTCCGGGTCTGTATCCTCATCAACGTGTGTGTGTGTGGCCTGCTTACTTGTATACTCCATTCCATAAACAAGATGTGCACGTTTTCTGAAATCCAACTTTCATCACAAATTAATTCAGTAACATATATTTCTGTGACTAAAAGTTGTACCACTAAAAGCTTCTTTTGAATATGAATTAAACCGTACAATTTTATCACATATAATTCATATCTGATTTGTCTAATTTATGGGTAAAGTTAAATTTTAGGATAAGTGTGGGCTTATTTATCGAAATGGAGGGAGTACGAGCAAAATTCACATGCATGGATATCCGTAATCAATTCTTACGGTCTGACCATTGAGCTTGCCGTCGATATAAAAAATCAACGACGTACGATTATTACCAAACCCGGGGAGGTGCAATTGGCTGGTTGTACATGTAAGTTAGACCAGCGCATGTCAGCATCTTGACCATGTTAGTATTTCGAGCAGTAGCAGTAGCAGTATTCTTGTGCAGAGGGAGATTCTTGTGGTCGCCCCACATGGATGTGACGTCTGACCTATCTACTCTATCATGCATGCCATTTGATACAGTTTGTTTTCGACCATGCAACCACACATGTGGTGTCAGGGATTGACCGGATGGAATAAACGTAGGCCATCTGTAGACGGGGCACAGGATCGCGCAGTTGAAGACGTAAGCTAATCGGAAAAGATTCAAGGCAAACTTGCTGCTTGTGGCGAGGCAGCAGGTATCGTCGTTTCTAAATGCCATTTCGACTTGCCACTTCGATGTTTGTCAGTGGAGTGTCAATTCCCCAACAACCAAGCTGCTCACTCTCTATGGCTACGTGAGCTGAGCCCTAGGGGGCTAGCACAGCCACCCTTATACAAATGTTAACATGCGTCGCAGGAGCTATGGACAAAGAGAGGACAAGGGAGAACACAATGTTTTTCTTTGCTTCCCTATCTCATGAACAGAGCCTTTTTAGCCTCCGAAAATAAAAGACATTTTTATTTGCATTATACTAGTATTATAGTACTTGCGAGCGAACGAGAAAAAAATAACTTGCAACCGGGGAAAAAGGGCAAAAAACATGGTGAGGAGGAGACTGGCATGCACGATGCCTGGGGCATGTTTAGCTTTAGGCGCAGGGTCGAAACGTCATTGTGGTGTGAGCATGAGCACTGTTTGACAGGTCTTTTTTTTTTTTCAAATGGAACACTTGTATGCCATTACAACACAGCTTGGTCGCCGGTCACAGCACTGATTACATCACTGGGGTAATTGGTGAACCACTCATGGTACCCACCATCGACTAAACTTGCACCTAAGGACGCCAGCACCTGTGCTGGTCCATTACACTGTCTCGGCACATACACCACATGAGCCTCAATGAAAATGATCCTAAGTCTGAACCTGATATCACTAAACAATACACCCAGTGGCGCCAACTCATAGTCATTTGAGTTCATTGCTTGCTTAAGGACCATACAGTTAGTTTCAAAAATCACTCGGCCAACCCCTAACCTATCCGCCATGGTCACTGCCTTGGAAAGAGCAACAACTTCAACTTGTAAGGCGTTGCACAGATCATGATGGGCTCCAGCCGCTAAAAAACGAATGTCTTAGGCGTCGTCTCGGCAGATTAGGCCCCAGCCTCCAACTCCCCTTTGTTCAGCAAACGCAGCATCGACGTTTATTTTCACCATATTGCTTGGAGGCTTCTCCCACTTATGCTGTCGCACGATCGGTTCAGTAGGCTCAGCGCTCAAAAACTCTTTCCATTCATCAGCGTGGTCACGGACAGTGTATCGAAAAGCTTCAACTTCCCGCCGTTGCTCCCCATGATTGCCCATGTTCCATTCCGTCCACCAACACCAGAACAGAGCGATGTATAGCAGCTTCCTCTCCTCTGGCATGTCAAGGATTATAGACAGAATTTCTTTGGCAGATGTACACTGGAGCAGTCTAAGTCTGATGTCCTCAAGCAGCAGTGCTCGCCATCGTTGCTTGATCAGTGTACAATTAAGGAACAGGTGGCCACCATCCTCGAAGTATTTCCCACAAACCGCACAACGGATGTCGAGCTCCACTCCACGTCTACTCTTGGTGGGCATTTAACCTTCCATATAGCTTGAAAAACTTTAGAATTTGGCTGTGCAGAAGACATTTGTCCATGTTGTCGCCTGGACTCTTCCTTCGTCATTTGGACATGGATCTTAGATGCCCTTGCTGTCAAAGTGCGAGGCCACAAAATCCTCCCCATGCTCGCAGATTGGAATACTTGAAATGATGGGAACATCGTCCGGGTGGAAGCGGCCTAATACGAACTCACGGTCCCAACAGCCTGTGGTGGGATTAATCAGTTCGGATAGCTTAGAGCATCTCCAGCCGTTCGGCCCCCAGGACGCCAAAAAGCGTCGTATGGGACCGAATGGGCGTTTCATTTAGGCATGGGGGCGGTTGTGTTCCCGGTAGCCGCCCCCAGGTCGCCCCCAAAATCGGTGCAAACACGGAACAAACTCGGCGATTTCATTCAGATTTGTACGAAAAAACAGAGAAAACTACGCCTAGCCCTACTACGCCATTGCCACCGCCCGCCGGAGCCCTACTACACTGCTGTCGCCGCCCTACATGCCGAGGAGCCTGTAGAAACAGGTGTAGTCGCCGCCGCCGTCGTCGTCGTCGCTGCCGCCGCTGCCCTGCTGCGACCCGCCGACGCCGTCCCTCCTGCACCCCTGACCAGGGTCGCTGACGCGCAGGGGGTTGGACGGCCCGGGCGTGTCCTCATTGTCGTCGCTGTCGAGGACGACGATGCCGCCCTCGTCGCGTCCGTGGCGCCGAGCTTTGATCTCCTCGTAGGCCCGGCGCCGGCGCTCCCCCTGCTCGCGGACGTAGTCCTCCTTCGCCCACTTGAGGGCAGTCTCATCGGCGGCCGCCATCTCCGCATGCTCCTTCTTGACGGGGAGCAACCCCGGCTTGGTCTTCAGCCGGATGAGGCGGAGGGAATGATGGGAGGGGCGGCTTCCCTCGTTGATGACGAGGGCGCCGCTGCGGGTGCGGCGCCCGAGCGACGTCTCGTGCGGCTCCGGCTTGACAGGGCGGAGCGCTGGCGACCCGGAGAAGAGTGAACCGGAACCCGATGACGAGGAGGTTGCTGCATCCATTCGCCGCGGCGTCCAGGAACTATGCCGGCGGCGAGAGAAGAACGGGGGCGGGTACTCGAGGCGCGGCGTGTTCCCTATCTTGATGTACTTGAGGCACGCCCCACCATTCGCGCTGCCCCGTTGGTATTGAGGTGGAGGCGACCTGGTCGGCATGGCGGCCGTCCAAATTCATCGTCCATAGCGTGTGGCTGTCGGCATCGTACCTCGGCTCATTCTGTTGCGTCTCCGTCAGCGACGAACGGATGCGCTCGATATCGGCACGTCGTTCAGCCCCAATGGATACCGAGGGCACTGGGACGCCACCGACGCTCAACCTCCACGAGCCCGGCACCCGCATGTTTGGGGGCGCCGGGCAGTCGGCCCCGTAGAGGAGGCGCGCCTTGTCTTCATGCAGATGGCACCGGCCGAAGTCATTCGCCTGGGTACCGCTCGACCATTGCTCGTCGTCGGTGGAAAAGGGGCGAGTGGCTTCTGTGGCGAGACGAGGCGAGAGAGGGGGCGAGTTGTGGTGATTGTGGCATTCACCGGTGGGAGGTCGGCTTTCATAGCCGAAGCGGGGCGGTGGGAAGCTGCCTGCCGGGTGCCGCGTGGCGGCAAAGGGCAAGATGCGCGTCGCGGCGCCTTCACTGCGCCGCCCGTGAGGCATCAATGGAAACCTGACCGGCGCGGCATCCTTGGCATTGATTCATGCGGGAACCGAGGCGATGAGGACGATGAAGCGACGTGTCGCTAACTCGGCGGGCCCATCCCGTTTGTGCCAAATTCATTTTCCCCGGCACCTCCAGGCGCCCTCCAGCGCGCCAGGTTCGGCTTGGGTCCGCCGGCGCCAGTTTCGGGCCTAACCGGCGAAAAGGGGGCTCCTGGGGGCGCGACTGGGCCGAATTTTCGGCGCTGGCGCTAAAAACGGTCTTGGAGGCCTGTTGTGAAGGAAATATGCCCTAGAGGCAATAATAAAGTTATTATTTATTTCCTCATATCATGATAAATGTTTATTATTCATGCTAGAATTGTATTAACCGGAAACATAATACATGTGTGAATACATAGACAAAACTATAGTCACTAGTATGCCTCTACTTGACTAGCTCATTAATCAAAGATGGTTATGTTTCCTGACCATAGACATGTGTTGTCATTTGATTAGTGGGATCACATCATTAGAAGAATGATGTGATTGACATGACCCATTCTGTTAGCCTAGCACTTGATTGTTTAGTATCTGCTATTGCTTTCTTCATGACTTATACAAAGTTCCTGCAACTATGAGATTGTGCAACTCCGTTTACGGAAGAACACTTTGTGTGCTACCAAACGTCACAACGAATCGGGTGATTATAAAGGTGCTCTCTGGTGTTTCCGAAGGTACATGTTGAGTTGGCATAATTCGAGATTAGGATTTGTCACTCCAATTGTCGGAGAGGTATCTCTGGGCCCTCTCGGTAATACTCATCACCTAAGCCTTGCAAGCATGTAACTAATGAGTTAGTTATGAGATGACGTACATGAGCGAGTAAAGAGACTTGCGGTAATGAGATTGAACTAGGTATTGGATCTTGACGATCAAATCTCGGGCAAGTAACATACCGATGACAAAGGGAACAAAGTATGTTGTTATGCGGTTTGACCGATAAAGATCTTCAGAGAATATGTAGGAACCAATATGGGCATCCAGGTCCTTCTATTGGTTATTGACCGGAGACATGTCTCGGTCATGTCTACATTGTTCTCGAACCGTAGGGTCCGCACGCTTAAGGTTTCGATGATGCTTATATTATGAGTTTATGTATTTTGATGTACGAAGGTTGTTCGAGTCCGGATGTGATCACGGACATGACGAGGAGTCTCGAAATGGTCGAGACATAAAGATTGATATATTGGACGGATATATTTGGACACCGGAAAGGTTCCGGAGAGTTTGGGAATATACCGAGCTCGGAGGTTACCGAAACCCCCCGGTAAGTATATGGGCCTTATTGGGCCCTATTGGAAGGGAGGAAGAAGGAGCAAGGGAGGCGCGCCCCAAGCCCAATCCGATTGGGAGGGGGCGGCCCCCTTCCTTCTCTCCTTCCCCTCTTCCTTCCTACTACTACTACTCCTTCCTTCCCCTCCATCTTGGATTAGGAAAGGAGGAAACCTACTTGAGTAGGTTTCCCCCCATGCGCGCCCTGGGCGGCCACCTCCTCCCTCCCTCCTTTATATACGGGGTAGGGGGCACCCTAGACACACAAGTTGATCATTGAGATCGTTCCTTAGCCGTGTGCGGTGCCTCCACGATATTACACCTCGGTCATATTGTAGCGGTGCTTAGGCGAAGCCTCATGACAGAGAACATCAAGATCGCCACCACGCCGTCGTCTTGACGGAACTCCCCAGCGCCTCTGCTGGATCGGAGATCGGGGTGCGTCATCGAGCTGTACGTGTGTCAAGAACTCGGAGGTGCCGGAGTAACGGTGCTTGGATCGGTTGGACCGGGAGGACGTACGACTACTTCCTCTACGTTGCGTCAACGCTTCCGCTTGGTTCACGAGGGTACGTAGACAACACTCTCCCCTCTCGTTGCTATGCATCACCATGATCTTGCGTGTGCGTAGGATTTTTTTTTGAAATTACTACGTTCCCCAACAGTGGCATCCGAGCCTAGGTTTTATGCGTTGATGTTATATGCACGAGTAGAACACAAGTGAGTTGTGGGCGATATAAGTCATACCGCCTACCAAAGATGTCATACTTTGGTTCAGCGGTATTGTGAGATGAAGCGGCCCAGACCGACATTACGCGTACGCTTACGCGAGACTGGTTTCATCGTTACGAGCACTCGTGCTTAAAGGTGGCTGGCGGGTGTCTGTCTCTCTCACTTTAGTTGAACCGAGTGTGACTACGCCCGGTCCTTGTGAAGGTTAAAACGGAGTCTATTTGACAAACTATCGTTGTGGTTTTGATGCGTAGGTAAGAACGGTTCTTGCTAAGTCCGTAGCAGCCACGTAAAATTTGCAACAACAAAGAATAGGACGTCTAACCTGTTTTTGCAGGGCATGTTGTGATGTGATATGGTCAAGACGTGATGCTATATTTTATTGTATGAGATGATCATGTTTTGTAACCGAAGTTCTCGGCAATTGGCAGGAGCCATATGGTTGTCACTTTATTGTATGCAATGCAAACGCCCTGTAATTGCTTTACTTTATCACTAAGCGGTAGCGATAGTCGTAGAAGCAATAGATGGCGTAACGACAACGATGCTACGATGGAGATCAAGGTGTCGCGCCGGGGACGATGGTGATCACGACGGTGCTTCGGAGATGGAGATCACAAGCACAAGATGATGATGGCCATATCATATCACTTATATTGATTGCATGTGATGTTTATCCTTTATGCATCTTATCTTGCTTTGATTGACGGTAGCATTTTAAGATGATCTCTCACTAAAAATTATCAAGAAGTGTGCTCCCTGAGTATGCACCGCTGCCAAAGTTCGTCGTGCCGAGACACCACATGATGATCGGGTGTGATAAGCTCTACGTCCATCTACAACGGGTGCAAGCCAGTTTTACACAAGCAGAATACTCAGGTTAAACTTGACGAGCCTAGCATATGCAGATATGGCCTCGGAACACGAAGACCGAAAGGTCGAGCGTGAGTCATATAGTAGATATGATCAACATAATGATGTTCACCATTGAAAACTACTCCATCTCACGTGATGATCAGTTATGGTTTAGTTGATTTGGATCACGTGATCGCTTAGATGACTAGAGAGATGTCTGTCTAAGTGGGAGTTCTTAAGTAATATGATTAATTGAACTTAAATTTATCATGAACTTAGTACCTGATAGTATCTTGCTTGTCTATGTTTGTTTGTAGATAGATGGCTCGTCTTTGTTGTTCCGTTAAATTTTAAATCGCTCCTTGAGAAAGCAAAGTTGAAAGATGATGGTAGCAATTACACGGATCGGGTCCGAATCTCGAGGTTTATCCTCATTGCTGCCTGTAAGAGTTACGCCCTGGAAGCACCGCTAGGTGCCGCTGCTTCGCTTGATGCAACCGACGACGTTAAGAACGTCCGCGAGCAAAGGCGATGACTACTCTATAGTTCAATGTGCCATGCTTTACGGCTTAGAACCGGGTCTTCAACGACGTTTTGAACGTCATGGAGCATATGAGATGTTCCAGAGTTGAAGTTAATATTTCAAGCAAATGCCCGGATTGAGAGATATGAAGTCTCCAATAAGTTCTATAGCTGCAAGATGGAGGAGAATAGTTCGTCAAGTGAACATATACTCGTAATGTCCGGGTATAACAATCACTTGATTCAAGCGGGAGTTAATCTTCTTGATGATAGTGTCATTGATGTAATTCTTCAATCATCGCCACCAAGCTACAAGAGCTTTGTGATGAACTATAATATGCAAGGGATGAAGAAGACTATTCGAGCTCTTCGCAATGTTGAAAGCAGCGGAGGTAGAAATCAAGAAGGAGCATCAAGTGTTGATGGTCAACAAGACCACTAGTTTCAAGAAAAGGGCAAAGGGAAGAAGAAGGGAACTTCAAAAGAACGGCAAGCAAGTTGCTGCTCAAGAGAAGAAACCCAAGTCCGGACCTAAGCACAAATCGAGTGCTTCTACCGCAAGCGATCGACCTTTGAAGCGGAACTGCCCCAAGTATTTGGCGGATAAGAAGGATGGCAAAGTAAACAAAGGTATATGTGATATACATGTTATTGATGTGTACCTAACTAGAGCTCATAGTAGCACTGGTATTTGATATTGGTTCATTGCTAATATTTGCAACTCAAACAGGACTACGGAATAAGCGAGCATTGGCCAAGGACGAGGTGACGATGCGCGTGGGAAACGGTTGTCGATGTGATCGCCGTCGGCACGCTACCTCTACATCTACCATCGGGATTAGTTTTAGACCTAAATAATTGTTATTTGGTGCTGCGTTGAGCATGAACATTATATCTGGATCTTGTTTGATGCGAGACGGTTATTCATTTAAATCAGAGAATAATGGTTGTTCTATTTATATGAGTAATATCTTTTATGGTCATGCACCCTTGAAGAGTGGTCTATTTTATTGAATCTCGATAGTAGTGATACACATATTCATAATGTTGAAGCCAAAAGATGCAGAGTTGATAATGATAGTGCAACTTATTTGTGGTACTTCGCCGTTTGGGTCATATCGTGTAAACGCATGAAGAAACTCCATCTTGATGGACTTCGGAATCACTTGATTATGAATCACTTGGTACTTGCGAACCGTGCCTCATGGGCAAGATGACTAAAACACCGTTCTCGGTACTATGGAGAGAGCAACAGATTTGTTGGAAATCATACATATGAGATGTATGTGGTCCGATGAATGTTGAGGCTCGTGGCGGATATCGTTATTTTCTCACCTTCACAGATGATTTAAGCAGATATGGTATATCTACTTAATGAAGCACAAGTCTGAAATATTTGAAAAGTTCAAAGAATTTCAGAGTGAAGTGGAGAATCATCGTAACAAGAAAATAAAATTTCTGCGATCTGATCGTGGAGGAGAATATTTGAGTTACGAGTTTGGTTTACATTTGAAACAATGCGGAATAGTTTCGCAACTCACGCCACCTGGAACGCCACAACGAAATGGTGTGTCCGAACGTCGTAATCGTACTTTACTTGATATGGTGCGATCTATGATGTCTCTGCTTTAGAGACGGCCGCATTCACGTTAAATAGGGCACCATCAAAATCCGTTGAGACGACGCCTTATGAACTGTGGTTTGGCAAGAAACCAAAGTTATCGTTTCTTAAAGTTTGGGGCTGCGATGCTTATGTGAAGAAACTTCAACCAGATAAGCTCGAACCCAAATCGGAGAACTGTGTCTTCATAGGATACCCAAAAGAGACTGTTGGGTACACCTTCTATCACAGATCCGAAGGCAAGACATTCGTTGCTAAGAATGGATCCTTTCTAGAGAAGGAGTTTCTCTCGAAAGAAGTGAGTGGGAGGAAAGTAGAACTTGATGAGATAACTGTACCTACTCCCTTATTGGAAGGTAGTTCATCACGAGAACCGGTTCCCGTGACAACTACACCAATTAGTGAGGAAGCTAATGATATTGATCATGAAACTTCAGATCAAGTTTCTATTGAACCTCGAGGTCTACAGAGTAAGATCCGCACTGAGTGGTACGGTAATCCTATTCGGAAGTCATGTTACTTGACCATGATGAACCCACGAACTATGAGGAAGCGATGATGAGCCCAGATTCGCAAAATGGCTAGAAGCCATGAAATCTGAGATAGGATCCATGTATGAAAACAAAGTATGGACTTTGGTTGACTTGCCCGATGATCGGCAAGCAATTGAGAATAAATGGATCTTTAAGAAGAAGACCGACGCCGATGGTAATATTATCGTCTATAAAGCTCGACTTGTTGCAAAAGGTTTTCGACAAGTTCAAGGGTTGACTAGATGAGACTTTCTCACCGTAGCGATGCTTAAGTCCGTCTGAATCATGTTGGCTATTTCTGCATTTCATGATTATGAAATTTGGCAAATGGATGTCAAGACTGCATTCTTGAATGGATTTCTAGAAGAAGAGTTGTATATGATGCAGCCGAAGGTTTTGTTGATCCAAAAGGTGTCGACAAAGTGTGCAAGCTCCAGCGTTCCATTTATGGACTGGTGCAAGCATCTCGGAGTTGGAATAAACGTTTTGATAGTGTGATCAAGGCATATGGTTTTATCTGAGACTTTTGGAGAAGCCTGTATTTACAAGAAAGTGAGTGGGAGCTCAGAGCATTTCTAGTTTTATATGTTGATGACATATTATTAATTGGAAATGATATAGAATTTCTGGATAGCATAAAGGGATACTTGAATAAAAGTTTTTGATGAAAGACCTCGGTGAAGCTGCTTACATATTAGGCATCAAGATCTATAGAGATAGATCAAGACGCTTAATAGGACTTTCACAAAGCACATACCTTGACAAAATATTGAAAAAGTTCAATATGGATCGTGCAAAGAAAGGATTCTTGCTCGTGCTACAAGGTGTGAAGTTGAGTCGAACTCAATGCCCGACCACGCAGAAGATAGAGAGAAAATGAAAAATGTTCCTATGCTTCAGCCATAGGCTCTATCATGTATGCAATCTTGTGTACTAGACACGACGATGCTTAGCAATAAGCTTAGCAGAAGGTACCAAAGTAATCCAGAGTGGATCATCGGACAGCGGTCAAGAACATCCTGAAATACGAAAAAACTAAGGATATGTTTCTCGATATGGAGGTGACAAAGAGCTAGTCGTAAATGGTTACGTCGATGTAAGCTTTGACATCGATCCGGACGATTCTAAATCGCAAACCGGATACGTGTTTATATTAAACGGTGGAGCTGTAAGTTGGTGCAGTTCTAAACAAAGCGCCGTGGCGGGATCTACATGTGAAGCGAGTACATAGCTGCTTACAAGCAAACAAATGAAGGAGTGCGGATGAAGGAGTTCATTTCCGATCTAGGTGTAATACCTAGTGCATGGGGACCAATGAAGATCTTCTATGACAATCTTGGTGCAATTGCTTTAGCAAAGGAATCCAGATTTCACAAGAGGACCAAGCACATCAAGAGACGCTTCAATTCCATTTGGGACCAAGTCCAAGTGGGAGACATAGAGATTTGCAAGATACATACGGATCTGAATGTTGCAGACCGTTGACTAAGCCTCTCTCACGAGCAAAACATGATCAGCACCAAGACTCCATGGGTGTTAGAATCATTACTATGTAATCTAGATTATTGACTCTAGTGCAAGTGGGAGGCTCAAGGAAATATGCCCTAGAGGCAATAATAAAGTTATTATTTATTTCCTCATATCATCATAAATGTTTATTATTCATGCTAGAATTGTATTAACCGGAAACATAATACATGTGTGAATACATAGACAAAACTATAGTCACTAGTATGCCTCTACTTGACTAGCTCATTAATCAAAGATGGTTATGTTTCCTGACCATAGACATGTGTTGTCATTTTATTAGTGGGATCACATCATTAGAAGAATGATGTGATTGACATGACCCATTCTGTTAGCCTAGCACTTGATCGTTTAGTATACCGCTATTGCTTTCTTCATGACTTATACAAAGTTCCTGCAACTATGAGATTGTGCAACTCCCGTTTACCGGAAGAACACTTTGTGTGCTACCAAACATCACAACGAATCGGGTGATTATAAAGGTGCTCTCACTGGTGTTTCGAAGGTACATGTTGAGTTAGCATAATTCGAGATTAGGATTTGTCACTCCGATTGTCGGAGAGGTATCTCTGGGCCCTCTCGGTAATACTCATCACCTAAGCCTTGCAAGCATGTAACTAATGAGTTAGTTATGAGATGACGACATGAGCGAGTAAAGAGACTTGCGGTAACGAGATTGAACTAGGTATTGGATACCGACGATCAAATCTCGGGCAAGTAACATACCGATGACAAAGGGAACAAAGTATGTTGTTGTGCGGTTTGACCGATAAAGATCTTCGTAGAATATGTAGGAACCAATATGGGCATCCAGGTCCCGCTATTGGTTATTGACCGGAGACATGTCTCGGTCATGTCTACATTGTTCTCGAACCGTAGGGTCCCACGCTTAAGGTTTGATGATGCTTATATTATGAGTTTATGTATTTTGATGTACCAAGGTTGTTCGAGTCCGGATGTGATCACGGACATGACGAGGAGTCTCGAAATGGTCGAGACATAAAGATTGATATATTGGACGGATATATTTGGACACCGGAAAGGTTCCGGAGAGTTTGGGAATATCTAGGAGCTCGGAGGTTACCGAACCCCGGTAAGTATATGGGCCTTATTGGGCCCTATTGGAAGGAGGAGAAGGAGCAAGGGAGGCGCCCCCAAGCCCAATCCGGTGGGAGGGGCTGGCCCCTTTCCTTCTCTCCTTCCCCCTCTTCCTTCCTACTACTACTACTCCTTCCTTCCCCCTCCATCTTGGATTAGGAAAAGGAGGGGAAACCTACTTGGAGTAGGTTTCCCCCCCCTATGGCGCGCCCCCCCTTGGGCCGGCCACCTCCTCCCTCCCTCCTTTAGATACGGGGGTAGGGGGGCACCCTAGACACACAAGTTGATCATTGAGATCGTTCCTTAGCCGTGTGCGGTGCCCCCCTCCACGATATTACACCTCGGTCATATTGTAGCGGTGCTTAGGCGAAGCCCTGCGACAGGAGAACATCAAGATCGTCACCACGCCGTCGTGCTGACGGAACTCCCCGCCTGCGCCTCTGCTAGATCGGAGATCGGGGGTGCGTCATCGAGCTGTACGTGTGTCAATAACTCGGAGGTGTCGGAGTAACGGTGCTTGGATCGGTTGGACCGGGAGGACGTACGACTACTTCCTCTACGTTGCGTCAATGCTTCCGCTTCGGTCTACGAGGGTATGTAGACAACACTCTCCCCTCTCGTTGCTATGCATCACCATGATCTTGCGTGTGCGTAGGAATTTTTTTGAAATTACTACGTTCCCCAACATGTTGGTGGCACGGGTGGAGATGCTCTTAGTGAGAAGGTTCGGGCGTTGGTGTGATACCGGTCTGCGAGTGACACCCCATGGGATCCATGGTTCGTTCCAGATCCCCACGTTAGTACCATCCCCGATACGCCAAATTATACCTTCCTTCAGCACCTCGACTCCCCTTGGTATACTTCTCCATACATAACTCATTCCGTTAACAGGCGCTGCAGCTAGAATGTCCCCATTAGGGTAGTATTTCACCCGAAGCACCTGCGCACACAAAGAGTTCGGAGCCTGGATAAGTCTCCACCCTTATCGTGCCAACATGGCCATATTAAATGAGTGTAGGTCACGGAAGCCCAAGCCCCCTTCCTTTTTCAAGAGTTTCATCTTTTCCCATCCGATCCAATGCATCTTCCTCTCATCACCTTGCTGGTTCCACCAGTACCGGCATATGAACCGACTTATTTCATCGCGCAGGGACCTCGTAAGATCAAACCAAGCCATAGCATATGTTGGAATTGCTTGTGCAATTGCTTTGACATAAATCTCTTTCCAAGCAGTGGGCAAATATATTTCCATGCCTCTCTGAAGCCGCCCTATAATTCTGTCTTTATGGTACAGAAAACATTTCTTAACAGATTTCCCAATGTAGGTGGGCAGCCCTAAGTATTTTCCACCGCTGGCCTCTGCACCAAGCTGCAGCTCTTGAAGTATCAAGTTTTTGAAGCTTTGTTTTTCATTGACACTAAACATGACCGATGATTTCTCCCTATTTATGGCTTGGCTCGAGCTCTCTTCATAGATTTGCAGAATATACTTCACTGCTTGTACCCCTTGAACACTTGCTTGCATCAGAAGTGAGTCGTCCGCAAAAAGGAGATGGCTGACCGTTGGTGCCAAAGGGACCAGCTGAATACCCCTGACTGTGCCCTCTCTTTCAGCTTGGTGCAACAAACCAGAGAAGCCTTCCACACATATTAGAAACAAGTAGGGCGAGATGGGGTCACCTTGTCGCAATCCCCTGCCAGGTACAATAACATCTCTGATATCCCTGTTAACCTGAAATCTGTAAGTCACAGTAGTGACACACTTCATTATCAGCTGGACAAACTCATCCACAAAGCCTAGTCGCTTTATCATGCCTTCCAAAAACGGCCATTCAACTCCGTCATAGGCCTTGCTCATGTCCAGTTTAAGGGCCATGTAGACATCCTTTCCACTTCTCTTTCTCCTCATAAAATGTGTCATCTCATATGCAAGAATGGTGTTATCTGAAATTAGCCGACCCGGGATAAAGTTACTCTGATTTGCTGAAATGAGTTCATCCAAGATCAACTTGAGCCGATTGGCGAGAACTTTGGATACAAGCTTATACACCACATTGCGTAGGCTAATAGGGCGAAGATCTTTGACTCGATCTGGATTCTGGATGAGTACCACAATAGTTTCATTCCATCCCTCCGATATACTGCCGCCTTGCAACACGTGTAGCACTTCTTGCACCACAACCTCACCACCGTACCCCAAAACCTCTTGTAAAACACAGCTGGCATACCATCAACCCTTGGAGCTTTTAGGTCTCCCATATCATCCAACACACTCTTTATTTCTTGAGGCGTGTACTCTTTTTGGAGGAAGGTGTTCATTTCTGGAGTTACCCGGGGCATAACACATCGTAATACATGCTCCATCTGAGAACCTGCCATGGGGGTAAACAAGCCACAGAAATGATTAGCGAGAAGAGCCTTTAAGCCCTCCTCCCCTTCTACCTCCACTCCATCCTCTCCCTTCAACCTATGAATCCTATTCCGTCTCTTTATCTCTGACGCAAAGCCATGGAAGTAATCTCTGTTACGATCTCCTTTCGTCAACCAGCCCACATGTGCTTGTTGCCGTCAAAGGATATCAAGCTTCTCATCCAAGCGTCCCAGTTTGTATCTCACCACCTGCTCACGTTCCACCGCCGCCTCTGACAAATCTTTCCTTCGGCACTCCTCCAACTCTAGTCGCATCTTCTTGATTCTTTTTCGAAGGTCACTCAGACTCCTCTGATCTGATCCATCACCTTCCCATTACCATAGGCTGCAGCTTCCTCCCAAGCTTCAACGACCACCTTTTCGCAGTCCTTGTCAAGTAACCAGCGGGCTTTGAAGCGCTTATTAAGGTTGTTCTGTTTGGAATGATCTTCTTTCTCACACCATGCACATCCATGATGACCGGCCTGTGATCAGAATGCTCGGGACATCCATTAGTCACCTTATAACCTGGGAAGCGTGCACACCATTGTGGGTTTGCCACAACCCTGTCAACACGCTCACGAATATAACCTTCCAGATGTTAATTATTATTACGCCAAGTAAAGACGCCCCCCTCAAAACCAAGGTCATTGAGGTTACAAAAAATTAATGCATCATGAAAGAGGTCCATATATATTTGTCCTCTGGGCACACCCCCTACTTCTCAAAGTTGTAGAGGGTCTCGTTGAAGTCCCGCATGCATACCCACAGGAGCTTCTCCTGGTGATGAAGATTTCGCAGAAGCCGCCATGTTTCTTCCTTCTTTTCCATCTTGGGCTCCCATAAATAGTTGTGAATCTCCACTTATACCCATCCTTCTCCTCAATTATTACATCAATGTGCATCCTTCCCATCCATCGCAGATTCAGGTTTATATCTCTCTTCCATAGCATAGCCAGGCCACCAATCTTGCCATCACACACCTTGTAGACGAGATTTGGCATACCCAGGGTGTAACGCAATTTATCCACTTTATTTTTATTCAACTTTGTTTCAGAAAGAAATAAAACATCGGGATCCTCCTTCTTCTGGAGTTACAGAAGACCAAGAACTATCGGCCTGTTGCCCCCGGCAGTTCCAAGCCACGAGCCTCATTTGTACTCGCGGAGCTGTCCGTGCAGCCTCGCGTCGACATGTCTTGAGTTGCCGGCTTCACTCCCAGCCACCCCATCTGTCCTTTGTTTCTTAGCATCACCTCCATCTTCCATATCAAGATCTGCCACTTCATGTTTTTTCCTTAAGATCGCTCAAAATATCAGCCACAGGTTTAGTTTTTTGCTCCCCCCACCAGTTTCTGTTGGGGAACGTAGTAATTCAAAAAATTGACTACGATCATGCAAGATCTATCTAGGAGATGCATAGCAACGAGATGGGAGAGTGTGTCCACGTACCCTTGTAGACCGAAAGCGGAAGCATTTAATAACGCGGTTGATGTATTCGAACGTCTTCACGATCCAACCGATCCAAGTACCGAACGTACGACACCTCCGTGTTCAGCACATGTTCAGCACAATGACGTGCCTCGAGCTCTTGATCCAGTAGAGGGCCGAGGGAGATTTCCATCAGCACAACGGCGTGGCGACAACGACGATGATGTTACCAGCGTAGGGCTTCACCTAAGCACTATGACGATATGACTGAGGTGTTAACCTGTGGAGGAGGGACTGCACATGGATAAGAGATTGTCTGTTGTGCTTTGGGGTGCCCCCTGCCCCCGTATATAATGGAGGGAGGGAGGAGGCGGCCGACCTAGAGGGACGCGCCAAAGGGGGGGAGTCCTACTAGGACTCCTAGTCCTAGTAGGAGTCCCCCTTCCTTTTCGGAGTAGGAGAAGGGGGAAGGGAAAGAGTGAGGGAGAAGGAAAGGGGGGCCAAGATCCCTCCCCTAGTCCAATTCGGTTTGGGTAGGGGGGCGTTCACCACCTCCTGGCCGCCGGCCTTCTCTTCCCACTAAGGCCCATGAAGGCCCGATACTCTCCCGGGGGTTCCGGTAACCTCCCGGTACTCCGGAAAATACTCGTACCACTCCGGAACCATTCCGGTGTCCGAATATAACCTTCCAATATATCAATATTTATGTCTCAACCATTTCGAGACTCCTCCTCACGTCCGTGATCTCATCCGGGAGTCCGAACAAACTTCGGTCATCAAATCACATAACTCATAATACAAATCGTCATCAAACGTTAAGCGTGCGGACCGTACGGGTTCGAGAACTATGTAGACATAATCGAGACACATATCTGATCAACAACCAATAGCGGAACCTGGATGCTCATATTGGCTCCTACATATTCTACGAAGAGCTTTATCGGTCAAATCGCACAACAACATACGTTGTTCCCTTTGTCATGGGTATGTTACTTGCCCAAGATTCGATCGTCGGTATCATCATACCTAGTTCAATCTCGTTACTGGCAAGTCTCGTTACTCGTTCCGTAATGCTTCATCCCGCAACTAACTCATTAGTCACATTGCTTGCAAGGCTTATAGTGATATGCATTATCGAGAGGGCCCAGAGATACCTCTCCGATACACGGAGTGACAAATCCTATTCTTGATCTATGCCAACCCAACAAACACCTTCGGAGACACCTGTAGAGCATCTTTATAATCACCCAATTACGTTGTGACATTTGATAGCACACAAGGTGTTCCTTCGGTATTCGGGAGTTGCATAATCTCATAGTCTGAGGAACATGTATAAGTCATGAAGAAAGCAGTAGCAATGAAACTGTAACGATCATAATTCTAAGCTAACGGATGGGTCCTGTCCATCACATCATTCTCCTAATGAAGTGATCCCGTTTATCAAATGACAACACATGTCGGTTAGGAAACATAAACATCTTTGATTAACGAGCTAGTCAAGTAGAGGCGTACTAGGGATACTCTGTTTTGTCTATGTATTCACACATGTACTAAGTTTCTGGTTAATACAATTCTAGCATGAATAATAAACATTTTTCATGATATAAGGAAATATAAATAACAACTTTATTACTGCCTCTAGGGCATATTTCCTTCAGTCTCCCACTTGCACTAGAGTCAATAATTTAGATTACAAAGTAATGATTCTAACACCCATGGAGTCTTGGTGCTGATCATGTTTTGCTCGTGAGAGAGGCTTAGTCAACGGGTCTGCAACATTCAGATCCGTATGTATCTTGCAAATCTCTATGTCTCCCACTGCGACTTGATGACAGATGGAATTGAAGTGTCTCTTGATGTGTTTGGTTCTCTTGTGAAATTTGGATTCCTTTCCCAAGGCAATTGCACCAGTATTGTCACAAAAGATTTTCATTGGACCCGATGCACAAAGTATAACACCTAGATCGGATATGAACTCCTTCATCCAGACTCCTTCATTTGCTGCTTCCGAAGCAGCTATGTACTCTGCTTCACACGTAGATCCCGCCACGGTGCTCTGCTTGTTACTGCACGAACTAACAGCTCCACCATTCAATATAAATACGTATCTGGTTTGTGACTTAGAGTCATCCGGATCATTGTCAAAGCTTGCATCGACGTAACCATTTACGAATTACGATAAGCTCTTTGTCACCTCCATACACGAGAAGCATATCCTTAGTCCTTTTCAGGTATTTCAGGATGTTCTCGACCGCTGTGCAGTGCTCCACTCCTGGATTACTTTAGTACCTCCCTGGTATACTTATAGCAAGGCACACATCAGGTCTGGTACACAACATTGCATACATGATAGAACCTACGGCTGAAGCATAGGGAATGACTTTCATTTTCTCTCTATCTTCTGTAGTGGTCGGGCATTGAGTCTGACTCAACTTCACACCTTGTAACACAGGCATTGAGTTCTTTGACTGATCCATTTTGAACTTTCAAAACTTTCTAAAGGTATGTGCTTTGTGAAGGTCCAATTAAGCGTCTTGATCTATCTCTATAGATCTTGATGCCCAATATGTAAGCAGCTTCACCGAGGTCTTTCATTGAAAAATTCTTATTCAAGTATCCTTTTATGCTATCCAGAAATTCTATATCATTTCGAATCAACAATATGCCATCCACATATAATATTAGAAATGCTACAAAGCTCCCACTCACTTTCTTGTAAATACAGGCTTCTCCAAACATCTATATAAAACCATATGCTTTGATCACACTATCAAAGCATTTATTCCAAGTCTGAGAGGCTTGCACCAGTCCATAAATAGATCTCTGGAGCTTGCACACTTTGTTAGCACCTTTTGGATCGACAAAACCTTATGGTTGCATCATATACAACTCTTCTTTAAGAAATCCTTTAAGGAATGCAGTTTTGACATCCATCACGCATTGCCGCGCCCGTCAATTTTTGATAGATTGATAAGAACTTCCCAAAATAAGTGAATATACAGAACATGAGAGATCATTTTTGCATAAATTGACCAATATATCATTAAGTTATCAAAGGAGAGAAATTTAACCCGGGGCGCCAAGGATGGTTGCAGTGGGGCCTCGGTTGCCCTGCTCATGTGTGGGGAACCCAGGATCTGGAGCGGCGGCTCCATTGGCATGGCACGACCGGCTAATAGCCGTGCGGGTGGTGGATCAGGTGTCTCGGCAGCGCGGGCAGCCGGATCTGGTGGTCATTGGCATCCGGCGGTGGCTTCTATAGCAGTCGGTGTGCGTGATCTGGCGCGTCCCTTTCTCCCCTGTTCGGCGTGCGGGCCAGCCTGGTCGGGCCGCGCTTCCTCTTGGTCACCGGTTCTGTACAGGAGGTGCTGCTGGTGGCGGAGATCTAGTTCGGGCGAAATCCCTGGCCGGCCATGACCGGCCGCGCCGATGGCGACACCTCAGGGCACAATTTCCCTTCTTGGAGGCGTCGGTATATATGGACTAATCTCCTCACTTCACCTTCCCCTAGGTTTCCCGGGCAAAAGCCCTAACTCTGTTGGGTGGCGGCGGTGCTCACGGCGCCGTTCCCTTCTTGAAGGTGCCGCTTTGGAAGGCTTGGGGTTGGGTGGTGCTTGTGGGTGGTGGGCGATAGCGGTGGTGCGGCCCTTTCCTAGCATGGATTTATGTCTGTTGCTTCGAGTTGGAGTCACTTAGGTGGAGGTCGTCGGCTGACGTCGTAGTGGCGTCAATGACGGAGGACCTTCCAAGGCTCGCATAGGTGGAGGTCGTCATTTGGTGTCGTGGTGGCATCGATGGCGGAGGACCTGCCAAGGTTGTCACCTCAATCTGCTCTGAAGATGGACCAGTGGAAGATGGCGGCGACGACACATGTGAGTGCGTCAGACCGGTTTGAGCCCCGGACCCGGCAGATGGCTCGGTCGGGGCCTCCGGCTTTAGATGTCAGGTTTAGGTGAGAGGTATGGGTATGTGGCCCAGCTTGCAGCCCTTCATCATTAGGATAGGAGTAGCGGCAGATACTGGCAAGATGGCGGATTCAGGCATATTGTTGTTATACTTTGTAATGTCCTCAAGAATAATCAATAAAATGGTCGTATGCATCTCCCAGATGCAGAGGCCGGGGCTCATCCTCCTTTTCGAGAAGGAAAAAAAAATAAGTTCATATTTTGACCGACGGCCAACTTCTTCATGACTACAAAGTTGAAATACATGTTTTCTGCGAGAAATGATGTATAATTAAAAGGCATACTTTGTAAGTTCACTTCACAAATTAAATTAGAACATTGGGATGGACCCAAGGTAGGATACTTTGTCTAGTCCTATGAGTTTTTTACTCTGCTTCGATGCAATGTGCCTATGACTTCGTGGTTCACATCAATAGGATATTATGTCAATTTTATCATCATGAGGTTTCTCATTAATATTCTGCATGGTTAGGCAAAATGGATACGTGTGGAAAATAAGACAATGCTTCAATTTACATGCGTAGACTGACTGAGAGCATACATAAAAAAACAACAATAGTTAGGAGAGGTTCTACCGTATCAATGGTTATGGATAGATCAAGATGAGGAGGTGTGTCGCGGGGAGCAGGACAGGAACAGGAGGCTACAACATAGCTTCGAATTCATGGTGTTCATCAGGGGCGAAAAGCAGGGTATCCGGGAACTGAATGATGCTGGCGAGTTGCGGAGCGCAGCGCGAGAATCATATGGAGCCGTTCTCACCCACTATCCACACTCCTCTCACCTCCTTCCTGTATACCTCACTACGTAGCTCTTCACCTTGTCTTATACCTCGTCGTCGCCAGCTTAACGTATTTATTTGGACGATATCAACTGATCCGCCACCGCCGTCGCCCGAGTTAGGTTTCGTGAGGCGCGTTGTCAGAGGGTTGGAAGAGGAAGCGGCGTAGGCACCGTGCATGACGTTGCAGTTGGTGGATGGTGGCATCATACTTGCATGTGGCGCGGGCGTGGATGAGCTCTGCCGCCGTCCTGTAATGGTGTGGCGACAACAAGGAACATGCTACTAAACGAAAGCTTTTCCCTCGTGGCGGCCCATAGTGGGTTTTGGCCCAGTTCATGAGAAGATGCCCAGATTGTTTTGCAAAGCAGCAGCCCAACCACGTGGGCCTGCTAGCTGGCATGAAGTTAGGCAGCGGGAAGCCGAGCTGTGGTGCAAAAGGAGACGGGAGATCTAGTCCGCCCATTAGTGAAATGAACGGCTTAAGACACCTAATCACTGTGCGAGGCTGTAGCTAGCTGCGTTTTACTGTTTAGTAATTTGCCAAATTTCATAATCATAAAATGCTGCAATTGCTAACGTGATTCAGACAGACTTAAGCATCACTATGGGTGAGAAGGTCTCATCGTAGTCAACTCCTTGAACTTGTCGAAAACCTTTCGCAACAAGTCAAGCTTTGTAGACAGTAACATTACCGTCAGCGTCAGTCTTCTTCTTGAAGATCCAATTATTTTCTATGGCTTGCCAATTATCGGGCAAGTCCACCAAAGTCCACATTTTGTTCTCATACATGGATCCCATTTCAGATTTCATGGCCTCAAGCCATTTCGTGGAATCTGGGCTCATCATCGCTTCCTCATAGTTCGTAGGTTGATCATGGTATAGTAACATGACTTCCAAAACAGGATTACCGTACCACTCTGGTGCGGACCGTACTCTAGAAGACCTATGAGGTTCGGTAGTAACTTGATCTGAAGTTTCATGATCATCATCATTGGCTTCCTCACTAATTGGTGTAGGAATCACTGGAACTGATTTCTGTGATGAACTACTAACCAATTCGGGAGAAGGTACAATTACCTCATCAAGTTCTACTTTCCTCCCACTCAGTTCTTTCGAGAGAAACTCCTTCTCTAGAAAGGATCCAATTTTAGCAACGAATATCTTGCCTTCGGATCTGTGGTAGAAGGTGTACCCAACAGTTTCCTTTGGGTATCCTATGAAGATGCACTTCTCCCATTTGAGTTTGAGCTTATCAGGTTAAAGCTTTTTCACATAAGCATCGCAGGCCCAAACTTTAAGAAACGACAACTTGGGCTTCTTGCCAAACCAGAAATCATATGGTGTCGTCTCAACGGATTTTGATGGTGCCCTATTTAACGTGAATGCGACCGTCTCTAAAGCATAACCCCAAAATGATAGCGGTAAATCAGTAAGAGACATCATAGATCGCACCATATCTAGTAAAGTACGGTTACGACGTTCTGACACACCGTTACGCTGTGGTGTTCTAGGTGGCATGAGTTGCGAAACTATTCCACATTGTTTCAAATGAAGATCAAACTCGTAGCTCAAATATTCGCCTCCACAATCAAATTGTAGAAACTTTATTTTCTTTGTACCATGATTTTCCACTTCACTCTGAAATTCTTTGAACTTTTCAAACATTTCAGACTTATGTTTCATTAAGTAGATATACCCATATCTGCTCAAATCATCAGTGAAGGTCAGAAAATAACGATACCCACCACGAGCCTCAACACTCATTGGTATGCATACATTGGTATATATTATTTCCAATAAGTTAGTAGCTCGTTCATTGTTCCGGAGAACGGAGTTTTAGTCATCTTGCCCATGAGTCATGGTTTGCAAGCACCAAGTGGTTCATAATCAAGTGATTCAAAAAGCCCATCATCATGGAGTTTATTCATGCGCTTTATATCAATATGACCCAAACGTGAGGTCCACAAATAAGGTGCACTATCATTATCAACTTTGCATCTTTTGGCTTGAATATTATGAAAACGTGTATCACCACGATCGAGATTCAACAAAAATAGACCACACAATAAGGGTGCATGACCATAAAAGATATTACTCATATAAATAGAACAACCATTATTCTGTGATTTAAATGAATAACCGTCTGACATCAAACAAGATCCAGATACAATGTTCATGCTCTACGCTGGCACCAAATAACAATTATTCAGGTCTAATACTAATCCCAAAGGTAGATGTAGAGGTAGTGTGCCGACGGCGATCACATTGACCTTGGAACCATTTCCAACGCGCATCGTCACCTCATCCTTAGCCAATCTTCGTTTAATCCGTAGCCCCTTTTTCGAGTTGCAAATATGAGCAACAGAACCAATATCAAATACCCAGGTGCTACTACGAGCATTAGTAAGGTACACAGCAATAACATGTATATCAAATATACCTTTCACTTTGCCATCCTTATCCGCAAAATACTTGGAGTAGTTCCGCCTCCAGTGACCAGTCCCTTTGCAGTACAAGCACTTAGTTTCAGGCTTAGGTCCAGACTTGGGCTTCTTCCCGGGAGTAGCAACTTGCTTGCTATTCTTCTTGAAGTTTCCCTACTTCCCTTTGCCCTTTTTCTTGAAACTAGTGGTCTTGTTAACCATCAACATTTGATGCTCCTTCTTGATTTCTACCTCCGCAGCCTTTAGCATTGCGAAGAGCTCGGGAATCATTTTCGTCATCCCTTGCATATTATAGTTCATCACGAAGCCTTTATAGCTTGGTGGCAGTGATTGAAGAACTCTGTCAATGACGCTATCATGAGGAAGATTAAGTCCTAGCTGAGTCAAGTCGTTATGGTACCCAGACATTCTGAGTATGTGTTCACGGACAGAACTATTCTCCTCCATTTTGCAGCTATAGAACTTGTTGGAGACTCCAATCTCTCAACTCGGGCATTTTCTTGAAATATTAACTTCAACTCTTGGAACATCTCATATGCTGTCCCGATTCTAAGCCGTAAAGCATGGCACACTGAACTATCGAGTAGTCATCAGCTTTGCTCTGCCAGACGTTCATAACGTCCGCAGTTGCTCCTGCAGCAGGCCTTGCACCTAGCGGTGCTTCTAGTCCATGTAATTGCTACCATCATCTTTCAACTTACATTTCTCTAGGAACGCACTAAATTCAAGAGAATGGTAGCACGGGCCATTGATCTACAACAACATAGACATGCAAAAACTATCAAGACTAAGTTCATGATAAATTAAAGTTCAATTAATCATATTACTTAAGAACTCCCACTTAGATAGACATCCCTCTAGTCATCTAAATGATCACGTGATCCAAATCAACTAAACCATGTCCGCTCATCACGTGAGATGGAGTAGTTTTCAATGGTGAACATCACTATGTTACTCATATCTACTATATGATTCACGTTCGAACTTTCGGTCTCAGTCTTCCGAGGCCATATCTGCATATGCTAGGCCTGTCAAGTTTAACCCCAGTATTCTGCACGTGCAAAACTGGCTTACACCCGTTGTATGTGAACGTAGAGCTTATCACGCCCGATCATTGATGACCCACAAGTGCAGGGGATCTATCGTAGTCCTTTCGATAAGTAAGAGTGTCGAACCCAACGAGGAGCAGAAGGAAATGACAAGCAGTTTTCAGTAAGGTATTCTCTGCAAGCACTGATATTGTAGGTGAGAGATAGTTTTGTGATAAGATAATTTGTAACGGGTAACAAGCAATGAAAGTAAATAAAGTGCATCAAGGTGGCCCAATCCTTTTGGTAGCAAAGGACAAGCCTGAACAAGTTCTTATAATGAGAAAAGCGCTCCCGAGGACACATGGGAATTGCCGTCAAGCTAGTTTTCATCACGCTCATATGATTCGCGTTCGTTACTTTGATAATTTGATATGTGGGTGGACCGGTGCTTGGGTTTTGTCATTTATTGGACAAGCATCCCACTTATGATTAACCCCTATTGCAAGCATCCGCAACTACAAAAGAAGTATTGAGGTAAACCTAACCATAGCGTGAAACAAGTGGATCCAAATCAGCCCCTTACGAAGCAACACATAAACTAGGGTTTAAGCTTCTGTCACTCTAGCAACCCATCATCTACTTATTACTTCCCAATGCCTTCCTCTAGGCCCAAATAATGGTGAAGTGTCATGTAGTTGACGTTCACATAACACCACTAGAGGAGAGACAACATACATCTCATCAAAATATCGAACGAATACCAAATTCACATGACTACTAATAGCAAGACTTCACCCATGTCCTCAGGAACAAACATCACTACTCACAAAGCATATTCATGTTCATGATCAGAGGAGTATTAATATGCATTAAGGATCTGAACATCAATGATCTTCCACCAAATAAACCAACTAGCATCAACTACAAGAAGTAATCAACACTACTAGCAACCCACAGGTACCAATCTGAGGATTTGGTACAAAGATTGGATACAAGAGACGAACTAGGGTTTGAGAGGAGATGGTGCTGGTGAAGATGTTGATGGAGATTGACCCCCTCCCGATGAGAGGATCGTTGGTGATGATTTTCCCCTCCCGGAGGGAAGTTTCCCCGGCAGAATAGCTCCGTCGGAGCCCTAGATTGGTTCCGCCAAAGTTCCGTCTCGTGGCGGTGGAGTTTCATCCCGTAATCTTGCTTATGATTTTTTTCCAGGGTAAAAGACTTCATATAGCAGAAGAGGGGCACCGGAGGGCCACCAGGGGGCCCACGAGGCAGGGGGCGCGCCTTGTAAGGGTGGGCGCGCCCCACACCCTCGTGGCCAAGGTGTGGGCCCCCTCTGGTACTTCTTCCGCTCAATAATTATCATTAATTCCAAATATGACTTTCATGGAGTTTCAGGACTTTTGGAGCTGTGCAGAATAGGTTTCCAATATTTGCTCCTTATCCAGCCTAGAATCCCAGCTGCCGGCATTCTCCCTCTTCATGTTAAACCTTGTAAAATAAGAGAGAATATCCATAAGTATTGTGACATAACGTGTAATAACAGCCCATAATGCAATAAATATCGATATAAAAGCATGATGCAAAATGGACGTATCAACTCCCCCAAGCTTAGACCTTGCTTGTCCTCAAGCGGAAGCCGAAATCGAAAAATATGTCCACATGTTTAGAGATAGAGGTGTCGATAAAAAATAAAATACGGACATGAGGGCATCATGATCATTCTCATAACAGCAACATAAATATATTTTGTCATATGATTTCTTATGCTCAAGTAACAATCTATTCACAATGTCAAGTATGGTTCAGAAACTTCATTGAGAACTAACAAACTATAATCTCAGTCATTGAAGCAATTGCAATTTATCATAACATCGGCAAGAGTCAAGAATAGAGCTTTTCAGCAAGTCCACATACTCAACTATCATTTAGTCTTCTACAATTGCTAACACTCATGCAATATTTATGGTTCTGGAGTTTTAATCAGACACAGAGAAAGATAGGGGCTTATATTGTTGCCTCCTAACGTTTTGCCTCAAGGGTAATGTCAACAATAATAGTTCATGCTAACTTACATCCAATTGGATATATATATCAGGATCTTTCCAACACGAGGTGTTTGCCAAAGGATAAAATGAAAAAGGGAAAGGTGAGGATCACCTTGACTCTTGCATAATGTAAAAGATATAAAGTAAAAGATAGGCCCTTCGCAGAGGGAAGCAGAGGTTGTCATGTGCTTTTAGGGTTGGATGCACGAAATCTTAATGCAAAAGAACGTCACTTTATATTGCCACTTGTGATATGAACCTTTAGTATGCAGTCTGTCGCTTTTATTACTTCCATATCACACGATCGTATAAAGCTTATTTTCTCTGCTCTAATAAGTCATACATATTTAGAGAGCAATTTTTATTGCTTGCAACATGACAACTTACTTGAAGGATCTTACTCAATCCATAGGTAGGTATGGTGGACTCTCATGGAAAAACTAGGTTTAAGGATATTTGGAAGCACAAGTAGTATCTCTACTTGGTGCAAGGAATTTGGCTCGCATGAGGGGGAAAGGCAAGCTCAACATGTTGGACGATCCATGACAATATACTTTAACTAAGATGTGAGAAAACATAACCCATTACATTGTCTTCCTTGTCCAACATCAACTCTTTAGAATGTCATACTTTAATTAGTGCTCACAATCATAAAAGGTGTCCAAGATAGTATATTTATATGTGAAAACCTCTCTTTCTTTATTACTTCCTATTAATTGCAACGATGACCAAAACTATGTTTGCCAACTCTCAACAACTTTTAAGCCTCATACTCTCTATGTGTGAAGTCATTACTATCCATAAGATCAATATGAACTCTTTTATTTCTTTTTATTATTTTATGCACTTAGGATCATAGCAAGATAGCAAAGCCCTGACTCAACACTAATCTTTATTACATATAACTCACAGACTCGATTACATAGAGGAATCACAAAGCAAAACTCAAAACTAATTCATACCAAAGCTTTATTCTACTAGATCAAGATATTACCAAAAGGATCGAACTAAGAAAAACGGTAAAGATAGGAGTGTGATGGTGATACGATACCGGGGCACCTCCCCCAATCTTGGTAGTTGCCAAGGGGAGTGCCCATACCCATGTGATTATGTCCTCGGAGGTGATGAAGGTGGTGATGATGATGGTGGATAATCGCACATCAAACATAAAAGCTCCTCCAACTTGCGGATAATGCCCTTGAGTGCGACGATATGATCCTTCAACAAAATATTTTCCTATGTGAGATACTTGTTTTGTATGCGAGCTAACTCAATCATCTTGAAAGCTTCAATCTCAGTTGGGCTAAAGAGGTTAGGTAGAGGATGAGGGATGTTTTCTTCTTCCTCCGCCGGAGCTTGATCCTCCATGGCCTTCTTGATCCCTTCATCCTTGTTGATCTCCTCCAGTTCTTCTCTTTTCAGCTCTATCTTCAATAGCCAAGCATCCTTGTCTTCATTGTGGAGGAGGGTGACGTCATGATGCTCTAGATCTGTCAGAAATATAGCTCGAAACAAAGACAGAGGATTTTTGCGTGATACGGTGGTCAAAACCTTCGGGAGATTATATAATGAATTTTTACCGACCAAGAGAAGTATCGTGCAAGAAAACGAAGTCCGGAGAGTACACGAGGTGCCCACGAGGCAGGGGGCGCGCCCAGTAGGCTAGGGCGCGCCCTCCACCCTCGTGGACGCCTCGTGTCCTTCCCGGACTACATCTTATTTTCCTATTTTCTTAAATATTCCAAAACAGAGAAAAGTTGCTATTAGAACTGTTTTGGAGTCGGTTTACTTATCGTACCACATACCTATTCCTTTTCGGAGTCTGAAACGTTCTGGAAAGTGTTCCTTATGTATTCCTCCGGGGTTACGGTTTCAATAATATCAGTTTCAACATTTATAGGATTACCTGAGATATATTGTTTGATTCTTTGACCATTCACCACCTTCGTATTTGTGCCTTCAAAGTTGTTGATTTTTATGGCACCGGAATGATACACCTCCTCGATAACATAAGGGCCTTCCCATTTAGAGAGAAGTTTTCCTGCAAAAAATCTAAAATGAGAGTTGAATAGCAACACATAATCACCTAAACTCACGCTTTTGTATCCTTTTGTCATGCCATCTTTTAACTTTTTCTTTAAACAGATTGGCATTCTCATAGGCTTGGGTTCTCCATTCATCAAGTGATCTAATGTCAAATAACCTCTTCTCACCAGCAAGTTTGAAATCAAAATTGAGCTCTTTGATAGCCCAATATGCCTTATGTTCAAGTTCGAGAGGTAGGTGACATGCTTTTCCATAAACCATTTTATACGGAGACATACCCATAGGATTCTTATATGCAGTTCTATAGGCCCATAATGCATCATCAAGTTTTTTGGACCAATTCTTTCTAGATCTATTAACAGTCTTTTGCAAAATTAATTTGAGCTCTCTATTACTCAATTCTACTTGACCACTAGACTGTGGATGGTAAGGAGATGCAATTCTATGATTAACATCATACTTAGCAAGCATTTTACGAAAAGCACCATGAATAAAATGTGAACCACCATCAGTCATGAGATATCTAGGGACTCCAAACCTCGCAAAAATAACTTCTTTAAGCATCTTAATAGAGGTGTTATGATCAGCACTACTAGTTGGAATAGCTTCTACCCACTTAGTAACATATTCAACAACAACTAAAATATGTGTATATCCATTAGAGCCAGGAAAAGGTTCCATATAATCAAAGCCCAAAACATCAAATGGTTCAATAACAAGAGAATAGTTCATAGGCATTTCTTGACGTCTACTAATATTACCAATTCTCTGACATTCATCACAAGACAAAACAAACTTACGGGCATCTTTGAAGAGAGTAGGCCAATAAAAAACGGATTGCAAAACCTTATGTGCAGTTCTATCTCCAGCGTGGTGTCCTCCATATGCTTCGGAGTGACACTTGCATATGTTACTGTTCATGCTCAGTTACACAAAGTCTAATAACACCATCTACTCCTTTTTTATAAAGGTGTGGGTCATCCCATAAGTAATGTCTTAAATCACAAAAGAACTTTTTCTTTTGCTGGTATGTGAAACTAGGTGGTATAAATTTAGCAACAATGTAATTAGCATAATCAGCATACCATGGACCAGTACAAGAAGCATTTATGACAGCTAATTGTTCATCAGGAAAGCTATCATCAATAGGTAGTGGGTCATCAAGAACATTCTCTAACCTAGACAAGTTGTCTGCAACGGGGTTCTCAGCTCACTTTCTATCAATAATGTGAAAATCAAATTCTTGGAGAAAAAGGACCCATCTAATAAGTCTAGGTTTAGCATCTTTCTTTTCCATAAGATATTTAATAGCAGCATGATCATTGTGAATAGTTACTTTAGAATCAACAATGTAAGGTCTGAACTTATCACATGCAAATACAACTGCTAAGAATTCTTTTTCAGTAGTAGCATAATTTCTGTGAGCAGTGTCTAGAGTTTTACTAGCATATTGGATAACATTTAGTTTCTTATCAACTCTTTGCCCTAGAAGAGCACCTACAACATAATCACTAGCATCACACATAATTTCAAAGGGTAAATTCCAATCAGGTGGCTGAACAATAGGTGCAGAAATCAAAGCTTTCTTAAGTATTTCAAATGCTTCTGCACAATCATCATCGAAGACAAAAGGAATATCTTTTTGTAATAAATTAGTCAGAGGCCTAGAGATTTTAGAAAAGTCCTTAATGAACCTCCTATAAAAACCGGCATGACCAAGGAAACTTCTTATACCTTTAATGTCCTTGGACACGGCATCTTTTCAATAGCATCAACCTTAGCTTTATCAACTTCAATAACTCTTTCAGAAATTTTATGCCCCAAGACAATGCCTTCATTAACCATAAAGTGGCACTTCTCCCAATTCAAAACAAGACTAGTGTCTTCGCATCTCTGCAAAACTCGTTCAAGGTTGCTCAAGCAATCATCAAAATAGGATCCATAAACAGAGAAATCATCCATGAATACCTCACAAATCTTTTCACAAAAGTCAGGGAATATAGCCATCATGCATCTTTGAAAGGTAGCAGGTGCATTACATAAACCAAAAGGCATACGTCTATAAGCAAAAGTACCGAAAGGGCAAGTAAAAGTAGTCTTTGCTTGATCGTCCCCTGACACAGGTATTTGAGAGAAACCAGAATAACCATCTAGAAAAGCAGAAATGTGTATGTTTGGATAGTCTTTCTAGCATTTGATCAATAAAAGGTAAGGGCTAATGATCTTTCTTAGTAGCTTTATTTAATTTGCAAAAATCAATTACCATCCTATAACCTGTAATAATTCTTTGCGAGATCAATTCATCTTTATCATTAGGAACTACAGTAATACCTCCCTTCTTAGGGACGCATTGGACATGACTTACCCACTCACTATCAGCAACGGGATAAATTATACATGCCTCAAGGAGCTTTAGTATTTCCTTTTTCTTACCACTTCTTTCATCTTAGGATTTAAGTGTCGTTGATGATCTCTAACTGGTTTGGCGTCTTCGTACAATTTAATTTTGTGTAGGCATAGAGTAGGACTAATGCCCTTAAGATCATCCAGAGTATATCCAATAGCAGCACGGTGCTTCTTCAGAGTTTCCAATAATCTTTCTTCTTCCTGCTCTGAAAGGTTATCACTAATAATAACAGGATATATCTTCTTTTCATCAAGATAAGCATATTTAAGAGTATCAGGTAACGGTTTAAGCTCAAACATGGGATCACCCTTGGGTGGAGGGGAATCCCCTAGGATTTCAACAGGCAAGTTGTGTTTCAGAATAGGACCCTGTTTAAAGAATACTTCATCTATTTCCCTTCTTTCATTCATAAACATATCATTTTCATGGTCTAGCAAATATTGTTCTAAAGGACCAGTAGGAGGCATGGCAATAGAAGCAAGACCAATAATTTCATCCTTAATAGGCAATTCTTTATCATGGGGTTGTCTATGGAATTTAGCAAAATTAAACTCATGTTTCATATCCCCCTAGCCAATTGTAACAACATCCTTTTCACAATCAATCTTAGCATTAACAATATTCAAGAAGGGTCTACCAAATATAATGGTACAAAATCTATCTTGTGGGGAACCAAGAACAAGAAAATCAGCAGGATATTTAACCTTCCCACACAAGACTTCAACATCTCTAACAATCCCAAATGGTGAAAAAGTATCTCTATTGGCAAGCTTAATTGTAACATCAATATCTGCTATTTTAGCGGGTGCAATATCATGCATAACTTCTTTATATAAGGAAAGAGGTATTGCACTAGCACTAGCACCCATATCACACGAGCCATGATAAAAATGATCTCCTATTTTAACAGAAATAACATGCATGCCTACAACAGGTCTATGTATCTTAGCATCGGGTCTAGCAATATTAGCAGCTTCATCACAAAAAGAAATTACATGCCCATCAATATTATCAGCCAAGAGATCTTTAACCATAGCAATACTAGGTTCAACTTTAATTTTCTCAAGAGGTGTATATGTTCTAGTATCACTTTTACGAACCACAGTTGAAGCTTTAGCATGATCCTTTATCCTAATAGGGAAAGGTGGTTTCTCAACATAAGTAGTAGGAACAATAGAATCATTATAGGTGATAGTCTTTTCTTCAACTGTAACAGGTGCAACTACTTTTACTTCAGTGGGAGGATTATATTTAAACCACTTCTCCTTAGGGAGATCAACGTGAGTAGCAAATGATTCACAGAAATAAGCTACTATCTCAGAGTCAAGTCCATATTTAGTGCTAAATCCACAAAAAGCATCGGTATCCATAAAAGATTTAACACAATCAAACTTAGGTGTCATACCTGACTCCTTACCGTCATCGGAATCCCAACCTTCAGAGTTGCGTTTAATTCTTTCCAATAAATCCCACTTGAATTCAATAGTCTTCATCATATAAGAGCCAGCGCAAGAAGTATCGAGCATGGTGCGATCATTGAGATATAGCCGAGCATAAGAGTTTTGAATAATCATTTCTCTTGAGAGCTCATGATTGGGGCATGAATATAACATTGACTAAAGCCTCCCCCAAGCTTGAGCGATGCTTTCTCCTTCGCGAGGACAAAAATTATATATATATATATATATAATTACGATCATGATGAACAAGATGCATAGGATAAAACTTTTGGTGAAATTCCGATTTCAATCGTTTATGGTCCCAAGATCCCATATCATCACATAGACTATACCATGTCAATGCATCTCCCTTCAAAGATAAAGGGAAGACCTTCTTCTTAACAACATCATCGGGCATACCTGCAAGCTTAAATAATCCACAAACTTCATCCATCACCTGCAAAGGGATTAGCTAGCAGTTTCTCTATCATACCCGAAGGAATCTCAAAGTAAACATTTTCAGTAGGTTCAGTAGATTGAGGAGCAACTCTTTGCTCTACTGGTCGGGGCGAAGATGCCCCGAACAAGCCCCTCAAAGGATTAATTTCCATAGTAACAAGTGACAGTAAATTTCAGCACACTATATAAATGTTTTCTTACCAAGTTCCACTCACCAAAGGTGCTTCACTCCCCGGCAACGGCGCCAGAAAAGAGTCTTGATGACCCACAAGTGTAGGGGATCTATCATAGTCCTTTCGATAAGTAAGAGTGTCGAACCCAACGAGGAGCAGAAGGAAATGACAAGCGATTTTCAGTAAGGTATTCTCTGCTAGCACTGAAATTGTAGGTGACAGATAGTTTTGTGATAAGATAATTTGTGACGGGTAACAAGCAATGAAAGTAAATAAAGTGCATCAAGGTGGCCCAATCCTTTTGGTAGCAAAGGACAAGCCTGGACAAGTCTTATAATGAGAAAAGCGCTCCTGAGGACACATGGGAATTGCCGTCAAGCTAGTTTTCATCACGCTCATATGATTCACGTTCATTACTTTGATAATTTGATATGTGGGTGGACCGGTGCTTAGGTACTGTCATTTCTTGGACAAGGAACCCACTTATGATTAACCCCTATTGCAAGCATCCGCAACTACAAAAGAAGTATTAAGGTAAACCTAACCATAGCATGAAACAAGTGGATCCAAATCAGCCCCTTACGAAGTAATGCATAAACTAGGGTTTAAGCTTCTGTCACTCCAGCAATCCATCATCTACTTATTACTTCCCAATGCCTTCCTCTAGTCCCAAGTAATGGTGAAGTGTCATGTAGTCGACCATCACATAACACCACTAGAGGAGAGACAACATACATCTCATCAAAATGTCGAACGCATACCAAATTCACATGACTACTAATAGAAAGACTTCACCCATGTCCTCAGGAACAAACGTAACTACTCACAAAGCATATTCATGTTCATGATTAGAGGAGTATTAATATGCATTAAGGATCTGAACATCAATGATATTCCACAAAATAAACCAACTAGCATCAACTACAAGGAGTAATCAACACTACTAGCAACCCACAGGTACCAATCTGAGGTTTTGGTACAAAGATTGGATACAAGAGATGAACTAGGGTTTGAGAGGAGATGGTGCTGGTGAAGATGTTGATGGAGATTGACCCCCTCACGATGAGAGGATCGTTGGTGATGACGATGGTGATGATTTTCCCCTCCCAGAGGGAAGTTTCCCCGGCAGAACAGCTCCGCCGGAGCCCTAGATTGGTTCCGCCAAGGTTCCGCCTCGTGGCGGCGGAGTTTCATCCCGTAAGCTTGCTTATGATTTTTTTTCCAGGGTAAAAGACTTCATATAGCAGAAGAGGGGCACCGGAGGGCCACCAGGGGGCCCACGAGGCAGGGGGGCGCGCCCTGTAAGGGTGGGCGCGCCCCCCACCCTCGTGGCCAGGGTGTGGGCCCCTCTGGTACTTCTTCCGCTCAATAATTATCATTAATTCCAAAAATAACTTTCATGGAGTTTCAGGACTTTTGGAGCTGTGCAGAATAGGTTTCCAATATTTTCTCCTTTTCCAGCCCAGAATCCCAGCTGCCGGCATTCTCCCTCTTCATGTTAAACCTTGTAAAATAAGAGAGAATAGCCATAAGTATTGTGACATAACGTGTAATAACATCCCATAATGCAATAAATATCGATATAAAAGCATGATGAAAAATGGACGTATCAATCATCATGTGGTGTCTCGGCACGACGAACTGTAGCAACGGTGCATACTCAGGGAGAACACTTATACCTTGAAATTTAGTAAGGGATCATCTTATAATGCTACCACAGTAGTAAGCAAAATAAGATGCGTAAAAGATAAACATCACATGCAATCAAAATATGTGACATGATATGGCCATCATCATCTTGTGCTCATGATCTCCATCACCGAAGCATCGTCATGATCTCCATCGTCACCGGCTTGACACCTTGATCTCCATCGTAGCATCGTTATCATTTCGCCAACTATTGCTACTATGACTATCGCTACCGCTTAGTGATAAAGTAAAGCAATTACATGGCGATTGCATTTCATACAATAAAGCGACAACTATATGGCTCCTGCAATTGCCGATAACTCTGTTACAAAACATGATCATCTCATACAACAATTTATATCACATCATGTCTTGACCATGTCACATCACAACAAGCCCTACAAAAACAAGGTAGACGTCCTCTACTTTGTCGTTGCAAGTTTTACGTGGCTACTACATGCTCCTAGCAAGAACCGTTCTTACCTACGCATCAAAACCACAATGATTTCCGTCAAGTGTGCAGTTTTAACCTTCAACAAGGATTGGCCATAGTCAAACTCGATTCAACTAAAGTTGGAGAAACTGACACTCGCTAGCCACCTGTGTGCAAAAGCACGTTGGTAGAACCAGTCTCATGAACGCGGTCATGTAATGTCGGTCCGGGCCGCTTCACCTAACAATGCCGCCGAATCAAAGTAAGATGTTGGTGGTAAGCAGTATGACAATTATCGCCCACAATTCTTTGTGTTCTACACGTGCATATATCATCTATGCATAAACCTGGCTCGGATGCCACTGTTGGGTAACATAGTAATTCAAAAAAATTCCTACGATCATGCAAGATCTATCTAGGAGATGCATAGCAACAAGACGGGAGAGTGCGACCACGTACCCTCGTAGACCGGAAGCGGAAGTGTTTAGTAACACGGTTGATGTAGTCGAATGTCTTCATGATCCAACCGATCCAAGTACTGAACGTACGATACCTCCGAGTTCTGCACACGTTCAACATGATGACTTTCCTCGAGATCTTGATCCAGTAGAGGGTCGAGGGAGAGTTCCGTCAGCCCATTGGCGTAGCGATGGTGATGATGATGTTACCGGCGCAGGGATTCACCTAAGCACTACGACGGTATGACCGAGGTGTCAAACTGTGGAGGGGGCACCGCACACGGCTAAGAGATTGTCTGTTGTGCTTTGGGGTGCCCTTGCCCCCGTATATAAAGGAGGGAGGGAGGAGGCGGCCGACCTCGAGGGCGCGCCAAAGGGGGGAGTCCTACTAGGACTCCTAGTCCTAGTAGGAGTCCCCCTTCCTTTTCGGAGTAGGAGAAGGGGGAAGCGAAAGAGAGAGGGAGAAGGAAAGGGGGGCCGCGCCCCCTCCCCTAGTCCAATTCGGTTTGGCTAGGGGGGCACACGCCACCTCCTAGCCGCCGGCTTCCTCTTACCACTAAGGCCCATGAAGGCCCAATACTCTCCCGGGGGGTTCCGGTAACTTCCCGGTACTCCGGAAAATTCTCGAATCACTCCAGAACCATTCTGGTGTTCGAATATAACCTTCCAATATATAAATCTTTATGTCTCAACCATTTCGAGACTCATCGTCACGTCTGTGATCTCATCCTGGACTCCAAACACACTTCGGTCATCAAATCACATAACTTCTAATACTAATCGTCCTCGAACATTAAGCGTGCGGACCCTATGGGTTCGAGAACTATGTAGACATAATCGAGACACATATCTGATCAATAACCAATAGAGGAACCTGGATGCTCATATTGGCTCCTACATATTCTACGAATATCTTTATCGGTCAAACCGCACAACAACATACGTTGTTCCCTTTGTCATCGGTATGTTACTTGCCCGAGATTCGATCATCGGTATCATCGTACCTAGTTCAATCTTGTTACCGGCAAGTCTCTTTACTCGTTCCGTAATGCTTCATCCCGCAACTAACTCGTTAGTCACATTGTTTGCAAGGCATATAGTGATGAGCGTTACCGAGAGGGCCCAGAGATACCTCTCCGATACACAGAATGACAAATTCTAATCTTGATCTATGCCAACCTAACAAACACCTTTGGAGACACCTGTCGAGCATTTTTATAATCACCGAGTTATGTTGTGATGTTCGATAGCACACAATGTGTTCCTCCCGTATTCAGGAGTTGCATAATCTCATAGTCTGAGGAACATGTATAAGTCATCAAGAAAGCAGTAGCAATGAAACTGTAACGATCATATAGCTAAGCTAATGGATGGGTCTTGTCCATCACACCATTCTCCTAATGAAGTGATCCCATTGATCAAATGATAACTCATGTCCATGGTTAGGAAACATAACCATCTTTGATCGAGCTAGTCAAGTAGAGGCATACTAGGGATACTCTGTTTTGTCTATGTATTCACACATGTACTAAGTTTCGGGTTAATACAGTTCTAGCATGAATAATAAAAATTTATCATGATATAAGGAAATATAAATAACAACTTTATTGTTGCCTCTAGGGCATATTTCCTTCAGTTTCCCTTGGCTACCAGACCCACTTCTTTCCCCCATGCTGTTTGGTTTTCTCTTGGCACTGTTTCTCCTTTCCCCCGCTGCCCTGATCGACGTGCATGCGGGCGCTCATCTGCAGGGATTTGGACCCCCCTTTACATATCCTTCTGTTGTTTCTTTTCCCCCCAGTCGTCCCATTGGCGTACTGCTGCCCGTCTTGCATGTGGTCTGCTCCTCCACCCTTTGCCCTTTTTGACTGAAGGCCGACCGCAATTTTAGTATTAAACTCCAGTTTTCTCTTGGGATCACCTGTTACATTTTCCGACCCCTCCTTTCCTCTGGTGATTTTTAGTGGGCTGGAAACCTCTCCGTCCTCCCCCTTTTTATTCTTCTGCTCCTTTACACTCCTTTCATCCTTCCTCCAAGACAGACCATCGCTGCCTGATGATCTCTATCCTTACTCCCAAAGTTTTCAAAGTGTTTCTCCCTTCCACCCCTCCGTTTGCTGCCTGAGCTCAGATCCCCAGTCAACTCTCTTTTGTCGTTGTCCATTTTTTGTCCGTTTAAAGAGTCGGTCGTTCGCTCATCGCCCCCCTCTCTTGGTTTGGGTCGGCAGTGCATCCAATGTGCAGATCCATTTTCTCCCGCGCGGCCGGCTTACCACGATTTTTCAAACATAATTCAAACAAAATATAAACATTTTACATAGTTTCACACGCAAACAAATAATCATAGTTCACAAGACAAGTAAATATAGCTAAATAAAAAATAAATTGTCTCAGATGCATTTAAAAAAACATCCGTCTATTGGTTGCCAACGTGAGCCCACATATACTCAACTAAATCATTTTGCAATTGAATGTGAGTTTTCCAATCACGCATTTGATGATGAAATTGGGTGCACTATGCAAACGTTGCCGGTCATCCATGCTCAGTCACAACATTGTCACCCTGAAACTGAAACTCTTTGTCATAAATACGTTCCGGGCGTTCATCCTCTACGGTCATTTAGTGCATGATGACACAAACAACCATCACCTCCCACAACTTATTGATGCTCCAAGTTCTAGCAGGATACCAAACAATGCCCATCGAGATTGCACAACACCAAAGTCAGGTTCCACATCCTTCCTAGCACTCTCTTACTCTTGTGAAAATCTGCTCCTCTTCTCTCCTACAGGGCTGGAGACTGTCTTCACAAGAGTAGTCCACTGAGGATAGATACCATCAGCTAGGTAGTATTCTTTGTTGTAGTTGTGGCCATTGATGTTAACATTCATCGGCGGGCAGTTGCCTTCGGCAAGCCTTACAAACATCGGAGAGCATTGAACCACGTTGATATCATTGTGAGATCCGGCCACGCCAAAGAAAGAGTAGCAAATCCAGAGATCTTGTGAAACTACAGCCTTGAGTATGACAGTGCAAGCTTTGACATGGCTCGTATACCGCCCCTGCCAAACAGAAAGGCATTTCTTCCACTTCTAGTGCATAGAGTCTATGCTACCAAGCATCCCCGGGAAGCCCCTACAGGCATTCATTGCCAACAAGCGGTTAGTATCTTCGGCATTTGGCTCTTTAAAATACTCCGGGCTAAACACTACAATCACAGCCTTGTAGAACTTGTACATGGAGTCTAGGCATGTAGACTCACTCATACAGACATACTCATTAATGAGATCATCGGGAACTCTGTATGCAAGCCTCCGGATAGCTGCAATGCATTTCTGATAAGAGGAGAAGTCAATCTTTCCAAGGGCACTCACCTTGCACTCAAAATACTTATCGTATCCGATCACCCCCTCCAGAATATGGCTAAAAACATGCATGCCTGCAACCTCTTGAGCACTTCGTTGGTTTTCCCTTGAAGAGGAAAGGGTGATGCAGCAAAATAGCGTAAGTATTTCCCTCAGTTTTTAGGAACCAAGGTAACAATCCAGTAGGAGGCTCCTCAAAAGTCCCTCGTATCTACACAAACAAACAAGAACCTCACAACCAACGCGATAAAGGGGTTGTCAATCCCTTCACGGTAACTTGCAAAAGTGAGATCTGATAGAGATAATAAGATAATATAAGTATTTTTGGTATTTTTATTATATATATTAGAAAGTAAAAGATGCAAATAAAAGATAGATGGGAAACTTATATGATAAAAGATAGACCCGGGGCCATAGGTTTCACTAGTGGCTTCTCTCAAGATAGCATAAGTATTACGGTGGGTGAACAAATTACTGTCGAGCAATTGATAGAAAAGTGCATTGTTATGAGAATATCTAGGCATGATCATGTATATATGCATCACGTCCGCAACAAGTAGATCGAAACAATTCTGCATCTACTACTATTACTCCACACATCGACCGACTCCTGCGTGCGTCTAGAGTATTAAGTTCATAAGAACAGAGTAACGCATTAAGAAAGATGACATGATGTAGAGGGATAAACTCAAGCAATATGATATAAACCCCATCTTTTTATCCTCGATGGCAACAATACAATACGTGCCTTGCTGCCCCTGTGTAACTGGGAAAGGACACCGCAAGATTGAACCCAAAGCTAAGCACTTCTCCCATTGCAAGAAAGATCAACCTAGTAGGCCAAACCAAACTGATAATTTGAAGAGACTTGCAAAGATAACCAATCATACATAAAAGAATTCAGAGAAGATTCAATTATTTCTCATAGATAAACTTGATCATAAACCACAATTCATCGGATCTCGACAAACACACCACAAAAAGAGTACATCGAATAGATCTCCAAGAAGACCGAGGATAACTTTGTATTGAGATTCAAAGAGAGAGAAGAAACCATCTAGATAATAACTATGGACCCTAAGGTGTGTGGTAAGCTACTCACAACTCATCGGAGAAGCCTTGGAGATGATGTAGAGGCCCTCCATGGTCAATTCCCCCTCCGGCGGAGCGCCGACGAAGGCTCCAAGATGGGATCACACGGATACAGAAGGTTGCGGCGGTGGAATTAGGTTTTCATGGTGCTCCTGGATGTTCTTGGGGTATGTCGGTGTCAAAACCGGCGGATCTCGGGTTGGGGGTCCCGAACTGTGCGTCTAGGCGGATGGTAACAGGAGACGAGGGACACGATGTTTTTACCCAGGTTCGGGCCCTCTCGATGGAGGTAAAACCCTACGTCCTGCTTGATTAATATTGATGATATGGGTAGTACAAGAGTAGATCTACCACGAGATCAAGGAGGCTAAACCCTAGAAGCTAGCCTATGGTATGATTGTTGTGATGTATGTTGTGTCCTACGGACTAAAGCCCTCCGGTTTATATAGACACCGGAGGAGGCTAGGGTTACAGAGTCGGTTACAATGGTAGGAGATCTACATATCCGTATCGCCAAGCTTGCGTTCCACGCCAAGGAAAGTCCCATCCGGACACGGGACGGAGTCTTCAATCTTGTATCTTCGTAGTCTTGGAGTCCGGCGGACGATGATAGTCCGGCTGTCCGGACACCCCCTAGTCCAGGACTCCCTCAGTAGCCCTTGAACCAGGCTTCAATGACGATTAGTCCGGCACGCATAATGTTCGGCATTGCAAGGCGGGTTCCTCCCTTGAATAATCCAAAGAAGATCATGAACACCAGGATAGTGTCCGGCTCTGCAAAATAAATTCCACATTCCACCGTAGAGAGAATAAAATGTACACAAGTTCAATCTGCTGACGTATTATGCGGCGTGACATCACACCGCTACCAGGCCTTTACTTGAATTGTTTTTTAGTGTACCACCTCAGCACGTTTAGCGAAGCGGTTTCCTTGGCACGTCTTGTCGAAGCAGAGATCGTGTTCCCCTTATTCTGGGATTCTCATCAATACGTGCATGGGTAACCCAACCGTTCCCGTCGCCACGCCTCCTCTATCGAAGGTGAATCTCGAACGGTCACGGAGACGGCCCTTGGTATTTTTTCCTCTTTATAAGAGGACCAAGGCTTGTCCTTGTTCTTCAATCTCGCATCGAATCTCCTCCTCGCTCCCAGTTCCAACACCCAGAGCCTTAGATTCGAGCGCTTCGGATTCTCAACCATGTCCGGCTCCGACCTCCAGGGCTGGTGGATGCCTTCCTCCGTCACGGAGGAGGACATATTGAAGTTACGTGAGGCCAAGTACCTGGCCTACGAGGTTTCGCACAGGTTGCCCGCCCAAGGGCAGGCCGTGCCTGCCCCCGAGCCCAGTGAGTTAGTTGTTTTCGTATCCCACCTCCGTCGGGGTTTAGGCTTCCCGACGGATCCCTTCGTGAGAGGGCTCATGTTCTACTATGGGCTGGACTTTCACGACTTGGCTCGAGTCCATCCTCCACATCTCCGCATTCATTATCGTCTGCGAAGCCTTCCTCCGCGTCCTCCCCACTTCGCCTGTGGTGAAGACCTTCAAGTGGAGCCAAGATGATCGGGGCGTCAGCGGAGTCTTGGCGGGCGCCATAAGCAAAAGGCCGATGCCCCATGGCCCGAGGGTTCCTTCCAAGAGGAACTCGGACTGTGGCAACAGGAGTGGTTCTATATCACCGCTCCGAAGGGCAGCAAGCAAAAGCTCCGTCCGGGACCTCCATGCCGACTGAGGTCATGGGTCAACCAAGGGCTCAATTGGGGGCCGTCCGAAGACGTGCCCTTATTGCAGGGCCGGATTCGAGACCTCCAGGCGAGGGAGATCAATCTGATTGTGGTGATGCAGGTTATGCTACTCAGGCATCTTCTGCCCTACAAACGTCGTCCTCTCCGTCTGTGGGAATTCAACCCGGAGGGACCTTGGATTCTCCAACACTTCATGGGTGCGACACCCGTGGAGATGTATAAGTTGTTCTTCGGACCGCAGGTGGCGTGTCCGGAATTGGCCGAGGACGCAGGCCCAAGCCGCAATCGCCCGGATACTCAGGTAAATAGCTTCAGAGTCCGGACGCTCTGTTTTATCTTCTTTTCTAGAGTTCGCCTCCTGACCCATTACTCTTCACAGGAGTGGGTAGCACATTCGAGGCTGATAAGGTGTCCGGCCCCCCTCCCAGAGACCGCACTGGAGCCCGTGCTGGTCAGAATGTTGGAGGTCGCGCCCATGGACGGGAGCGATGGAGAAAGTAGAGGAGCTATTATTTCGCCCAAAGGGGCGTCCGAAGAGAGGGGAATCACAAACCCCTCCTTCCAAGGGGAGAAGAGGACCGCCTCCGAAGATCCGGGGGCCAAAGCCCCTAAGCGTGGGAAGAGATATTCACCGGGGGGTCCGGTGTCCGGAGATAATCCGGACGCACAATCATCGCCAAAGGGTCGGCCCTCCAGCGAGCCGTAAGTATGAAAAGGAGAGTTCAATTAGCAAGGAAATACCTCCATTTGTGCTTCTGTGGGTAACCGAAATATTTATCTTGCAGTTCGGATCTGCAGCCATCTCAGATGAGTTCATCTTCGGGGGACCTTCTTCCGGAGATGATGGAGAGCGAGACGCCTCCGTCTGCAGCACCGTCAGATAAGGCAGGCGAGCCTGAAGTATCATCACGGAGGGTATCCCCGAGTCCGGAGGGGCCAGAGAGTTCGGCACCCGCTAGTATCCGGCCGGGAGAACTGAAGAATCTGTTTGAGAGGGCATCCATCTCAGAAGATCACCGTGCGTTGATGCGTATGGTGATTGGAAGGATTTCGTCCGCCGAAAGCGGATTGCGCAATGTCGCTATGAGTTTGCTGGCGGGGTTTGAGGTACGTGAGAATGACGCATCTCTTTGTCTATTGACAGCCTTGCACATGAAAATGCGCCCTGTATAGATAGTAGCCCCTGAGACTCGGTAGGTTGTCGAAAACGACAGCGTGCCGAGGATCGAAATCGAATGTAATGAATTCCGCCGTTCCTATGCAGGTGGCGGATAGTCCGAGGGCTAGCCGGACTAGTGGGTTTGCCGAGTTAAATCGGCAACTTAACGTGGCGGATGCGGACATCGCACTTGTCAACCGGCGACTTGATGAGTCGCAAGGTAAATGAGTTCTCCGCAGTCGCTTTATTAAGGGGTTCGAAGCCCTCCTCTGATAAATTTTATGCCGTTGTACAGACGGTGCTGCTGTTGTGGAGAGCCTTCGGGCCGAACTTGCTCAAGCTAAGGAGCAAGCCCGAAGGAGTGACACGGCTGCCTCGAGGGCGGCCGAGGAGTTTAAAGCCGAAAGGGCTGTCTAAGCAGGGCAGAGGTGGCCGAATTGGCCATGAAAGTAAAAGATGCTGCCGACCGCAATGAGGCTCTTGAAAAGGAGCGCTTATCGGAGCGGGAAGACCTGAAGAAGGCCACCGCAAAAGCCAAGGATGCCCGCTCTGCAATGCGGGCCATGAAGGAGGAACTGCGCCAGGCCGGAGATATCGTGGCTGGCAAGCCTTTTCTGCTGCGTCGCCGGTTTATGGATCAAAAGTATGCTCAATTTGAGCGGCTTTGGAGTCCGGAGGATCCGTATATGGACTTAGCGGCAAGTGCGGCTGATGCCGTTGAGCACTTCCGGAGCCAGAAGGATCACAAGACGGAAGAGCTATATTGGTCTCAATTCCATAGTCCGGATCGCTTACCTCCGTTGACAGACCGGTTGGCCGAATGGGCCGAGCTAAATAGATTATCCGGACTTGCCATGACTAACATCGTGGCCCATGTCTGGCCAGAGAGGCCCAAGGTGACGAGCTACTTCGACTTACTGCAGCAATTCCTTGGAGCGGTGCCGCATATAAAGGAGATGAAGTGGTCGGCCTGCATCAAGGGCGCGCGGATGGCTCTTGCCCGTGCGAAGGCGCATTGTCCGGAGATGGATGCCACCGCTGTTGCCGCCTAGGGATCGGATGAAAGCCGGCCCCCCGCCGAGCACTATTTCGGGGAAGTTATGTGTGGCGCTCGTGTAATAGAGTCGCAGTGCTCGAAAAATGTCACGTTCAAATGAACGTATTAGCTTGAAAAATGATGATTATGCTATAACTGCTTTTTATACTTGTGCATCCCAAGTAATAAAACTTCTCCTGTGCGGCCGTTTACGTATACATTTGTATAACTTGAAAGATTGCAGTCTTCGGCTTCAGCCCCCACGCACAGTGGTGCGGGTGTTCGCAAAAATAGCGTTTTCACACTTAATCCGGCGTCTCGGTCCTGTTTAAGGAGGTGGTAGCGAGTTAACGAGGCAATCTGGACTATAATGCTTTATCACTTTCACTTAGCTGGAGCTCGAGGGTGGGGCTACGATATAGCCCTGGTGGCACCGCACTTGTCCGAATTCGGGCGTGTGTGCTGACCGAAATGGTCCTTCGTCAAAGCGGGAATTCTAAACATTCCGAGAGTCGATCGAGTGGTTGACCGGTCTCTCGTTGTATCATGACGATCGGTTTTCGGCTTTCTCTCTTGAGGTGCTCGCCAAATTAACTGGGCACAATCGCGATAGTTCTCCGGTGCGCGTTAGCCGATGATACGGAACATAAGGCAGCAAAACACGTGAGCCGGGCAAACCCAACATTTGACCAAAGACATGATTCGAGCTGATGCATATAATGCCTAATTTCGAGACGCCGAACACTCCCTAAGGTGTTCGGTCTTTATAATAAATGGGCGAGAACACGCCCTAAGCCCCTAGTGTCCGTGCACGGCATGGTCTTCGACGCGCCGATGCCAAAGCGTCGAGCTCCGCTTTGGCTATAGGAAGAAACCAAGGAGAATAACAACAAGAGAGTAAAAAGGTTTACGCAGGTCTTAATCTGAAAAGAATCCTCACAACGGGTCCTCGCCGCACGCGTCGCACTTTGTGTCTCCGTTCTTGCCGTTACCTCGACGGGTATGCACGTTGTTAAATGCGTAAAGAGAGGAATGCTTAGTTTGAAACGGTTCGTGCAAAAAAAAGAAGAAATATAAATAATTAAAGCGGGTTTGTATGAACCCGCGGATGTTTATCGTGCAGCCCCTCGTGAAGAGGTATGCGGCTAGGGAGCCCCTAACTTCTTTGAAGCCGGATTCGTCTATCCGAGTCCGGGGTCTTTAAGTGACCTCGATCGCAATGACGCCACGCGGACCGGGCATCTTGAGTGTAAGAGATGCGTAATGCGGCACGGCATTGAAGCGACAAAAGCCTTCGTCCCAAGAGTGCTTGATATCTACTTTTAAATGGGACGATGTGAAAAATTAATTTTTCGCGTCGAAAATTGTTCGGTGATCCGAACACGACTTCTAGTAATATGGAGCCTGTGCACTTGGCGTAAGGGCCTGGCGTCACTCCTTTGAAGGAAGTGCGGCTGTGCCGAATTTTGGTAGGGTCTATCCCCATCTTACGGATTGTGTTTGAATACAGCAAGAGTCCGTCCCGCATTTCGAACGCTTCTGGCATAGTCCAGGTGGTCGAAAGTGATTGGCTTTGATATCCAATCTCTATGGCATGTTGGGTTGGACCGTGCGAGGCTCTTTTTAGGAAGTGCCGCGCTATTTTTCCGTATTCTCACATGAAGTGAGTTTACTGTTTTGACTTCTTGTGGGAAGGTCTTTTGTTTTCGGTGCTCTGCTGGTGGGGTTTATCATCTTCGCTTGACGCGTCGAGCCCCTTGTGTTCGGCGTTTAGTCGGCCGGACTATTTAAAAACCCAACAATTCTGATGGGTATGGTTTGCAGGCCTTCCGAGGGTACTGTGGATTTGACATATCCGACCCAGAATCTTATGTAAGTTGGACAGATCGTCGCTGTCATCCTTAAGGGGTGTTGTTTTGTTGTTTGGCCGCGAGCTTTTGAATCCGGCGTTGACTGCCGAGCTCTTTTGGCTTTTCTCTTTATTCCGGCGCTGCTCTTTTCTGCGCCGTGTTTTTCCGTTTCCATCTCTTGTCTCGGATGTACTTGGGTCGCTGGTGCTGCATCTTGCCAGCCAGCTGTCCTTTCCCGCACAAAAGCGGGTCATGAGGCTTGTTAGTGCGGACATTGTCCTCGGTTTCTCTTGACCGAGGTGCCTGGCAAGCCATTCGTCTCGGACATTGTGCTTTAAAGCTGCTAGGGCTTCGGCGTCTGGACAGTCGACTATTTGGTTCTTTTTGGTAAGAAACCTGTTCCAGAATTTCCATGCTGACTCTCCGGGCTGTTGAGTTATATGACTTAGATCATCTGCATCCGGAGGGCGGACATAAGTCCCTTGAAAATTTGCTCTAAACGCATCCTCGAGCTCTTCCCAACTTCCCACAGTATTTTCTGGGAGGCTTTTAAGCCAATGGCGGGCTGGCCCTTTGAGCTTGAGGGGTAGGTATTTTATGGCGTGGAGATCATCTCCTCTGGCCATGTGTATATGTAGTATGTAATCTTCTATCCAGACCCCAGGGTCTGTTGTTCCATCGTAGGCCTCTATGTTTATGGGTTTAAATCCTGCTGGGAATTCATGGTCCAGCACCTCGTCGGTGAAACATAGTGGGTGTGCGGCGCCCCTGTATTTGGGTGTGCCACTGTCTTCGGACACTTGACGTGTTGCCTTGCATCCTGGGGACCTCTTTTTTGGCCCGTAGATGGACCTGTCTGGGCCATCTGTCTTTCCAGGTTCATTAGTTGGTTTATGTGTGGCGCCGCTTTCAGAATTTGGCCTATCATCTGGCCGTCTATCCAACCAGGCGGCCTCTTTATTTTTGGACGGTGGAGGCTCTATGGCCTCCTCATCGAATTCTGGTAGCAGCTTGCGCTTCGGGTAGCTCTTTGATTGGTGGCCATTGCCGCATTTAACTGCGGTTTTGAGCACTTTGTTCCATCTCATTCTGAGTGTGTCTTCCGCCGTTTTGAGCTTCCGCTTTTCCTTCTTCAAGCTTCTTGCAGTGTTGACGAGTCTTTTCCGAAGGTTTTTACCTTCCGGCAGCGTGTCCGGCGTGAGATCGTCCGAACTGTCATTTTTGCCGGGCCTGGACTGATTATCTGACTCGTTCTGTTCGGACGTTTGCTTACCTGTATGTTTATCGTCCGCTTTTGTGCCCTGCTGGATTGCGGGGTCTTTAGGAGCGTTGTTGTCGTCGAGGCGGGACTTAGGGCGGCGTCTGCGCCGCCGTTTCGGTTGTTTATCGGCGGGGTTATCTTCTGCCGCGGCCCGTTGGTCCTCGTTGTCGCTCTCCTTTGGGGTATCCACCATGTATATGTCATGTGACGAGGTGGTCCTCCTGTTCCTTATAGGCTCTGCTTCTTGTTCGTCTCTGGTATCGTCGTCTATTCTGTCGATGTCTTCGGAGTCATAGTCAAGCATGTCGGTTAGATCGTCGACAGTGGCTACAAAGTGGGTGGTGGGTGGGCTCTGAATTTCTTCATCGTCCGTACCCCAACCATCCTGGCCATAGTCCGGCCAGGGCTCTCCTGATAGCGAGAGATGCTTTAGCGAGTTTAGGATGTCGCCAGAGGGTGAGTGTTGGAAGATGTCCGCGGTGGTGAATTCCATAACCAGCGTCCAATCCGAATTGATTGGTAGGGGCGCGGGAGGTTCGGAGTCCGGCAAGGAGTCCGGCGACTCGGAATCACGAGTTTCGCAAGGGACAAAATTAGTGTTCGGCTCCATCGCCGTGGGTGTTGAAGCCCCCAGGGCGGCGTCTATCCACCGGCCCTCGATCTAGGCGATCGGCTCCGGACTAATGGCCGGAACGGATTCGTGTGCGGCCACCAAGGCACTGTTCGGCGGCAGAGCTAGATCATGCCCATCACAACAGTGCGGCACGCTTGGCTGTGACTCGGGTCCGTCGAAGATCAAGTCTACGTGGACATCGGCCGTGAAGTTTAGGCTTCCGAATCGACCGACGGCAGGGGCGTAGCTTCGATCCGCTCCGGATGGCTGCTTAATTAGCTGCGGCAGGCGAAGCCGCCCGAATCGCGAGGATCTGTCCGGGAGAAAAGTTTCACCGACAGCGTTGTTGGTTGAAGATGCCATCAAGCCTATCGGTGGCGACACGAGGAACTCTCAATGAAAGCACCAATGTCGGTGTCAAACCGGCGGATCTCGGTAGGGGGTCCCAAACTGTGCGTCTAGGCGGATGGTAACAGGAGACGAGGGACACGATGTTTTTACCTGTGTTGGGCCCTCTCGATGGAGGTAAAACCCTCACGCCCTGCTTGATTAATATTGATGATATGGGTAGTAGAAGAGTAGATCTACCACGAGATCAAGGAGGCTAAATCCTAGAAGCTAGCCTATGGTATGATTGTTGTGATGTATGTTGTGTCCTATGGACTAAAGCCCTCCGGTTTATATAGACATCGGAGGAGGCTAGGGTTACAGTCGGTTACAATGGTAGGAGATCTACATATCCGTATCGCCAAGCTTGCCTTCCACGCCAAGGAAAGTCCCATCCGGACACGGGACGGAGTCTTCAATCTTGTATCTTCGTAGTCTTGGAGTCCGGCGGACGATGATAGTCCGGCTGTCCGGACACCCCCTAGTCCAGGACTCCCTCAGGGTACGTGGATATATATAGGAGGAAGAAGTAGGTCGATGGAGCCACGAGGGGCCCACGAGGGTGGGGGGCGCGCCCACCCCCCTTGGGCGTGCCGGGCACCCTCGTGGCCGCCTCATTTGCAGCTTGACGTCCACTCCAAGTCTCCTGGTTTGCATTTGTTCCAAAAATATCGCTCCCGAAGGTTTCATCCCTTTGGAGTCCGTTTGATATTCCTTTTCTTCGAAACACTGAAATAGGCAAAAAACAGCAATTCGGGCTGGGCCTCCGGTTAATAGGTTAGTCTCAAAAATGATATAAAAGTGTAGAGTAAAGCCCGTAAGCATCCAAAATGGGTAATATAATAGCATGGAACAACCAAAAATTATAGATACGTTGGAGACGTATCGAGCATCCCCAAGCTTAATTCCTGCTCGTCCTCGAGTAGGTAAATGATAAAAACAGAATTTTTGATGTGGAATGCTACCTAGCATAATTATCAATGTAATTCTCTTTATTGTGACATGAATGTTCAGATCCAAATGATTCAAAATAAAAGTTCATATTGACATAAAACAGTAATTATTCAAGCATACTAACAAAGCAATCATGTCTTCTCAAAATAACATGGCGAAAGAAAGCTATCCCTACAAAATCATATAGTCTGGCTATGCTCTATCTTCATCACACAAAGTATTTAATCATGCACAACCTCGATGACAAGCCAAGCAATTGTTTCATACTTTAGTATTCTCAAACTTTTTCAACTTTCACGCAATACATGAGCGTGAGCCATGGACATAGCGCTATATGTGGAATAGGATGGTGGTTGTGTAGAAGACAAAAAAGGAGAAGATAGTCTCACATCAACTAGGCGTATCAACGGGCTATGGAGATGCCCATTAATAGATATCAATGTGAGTGAGTAGGGATTGCCATGCAACGGATGCACTAGAGCTATAAGTGTATGAAAGCTCAACAAAAGAAACTAAGTGTGTGTGCATCCAACTTGCTTGCTCATGAAGACCTAGGGCCTTTTGAGGAAGCCCATCATTGGAATATACAAGCCAAGTTCTATAATGAAAAATTCCCACTAGTATATGAAAGTGACAACATAGGAGACTCTCTATCATGAAGATCATGGTGCTACTTTGAAGCACAAGTGTGGTAAAAGGATAGTAGCATTGTCCCTTCTCTCTTTTTCTCTCATTTTTTTCTTTATTTTTTTCTCCTTTTTTTCCCTTTTTTTATTTGGCCTTTTTTTTATTTGGCCTTTCTCTTTTTTTATAAAGTCCGAACTCTCATCCCGACTTGTAGGGGAATCATAGTCTCCATCATCCTTTCCTCACTTCGGACAATGCTCTAATAATGAAGATCATCACACTTTTATTTACTTACAACTCAAGATTACAACTCGATACTTAGAACAAAATATGACTCTATATGAATGTCTCTGGCGGTGTACCGGGATATGCAATGAATCAAGAGTGACATGTATGGAAGAATTATGAAGGTGGCTTTGCCACAAATACGATGTCAACTACATGATCATGCAAAGAGCAATATGACAATGATGATGCATGTCATAATAATGGAACGGTGGAAAGTTGCATGGCAATATATCTCGGAATGGCTATGGAAATGCCATAATAGGTAGGTATGGCGGCTGTTTTGAGGAAGGTATATGGTGGGTGTATGGTACCAGCGAAAGCTGCGCGACACAAGAGAGGCTAGAAATGGTGGAAGGGTGAGAGTGCGTATAATCCATGGACTCAACATTAGTCATAAAGAAATCATATACTTATTGCAAAAATCTACGAGTCATTGAAAACAAAGTACAACGCGCATGCTCCTAGGGGGATAGATCGGTAGGAAAATACAATCGCTCGTCCTCGACCGCCACTCATAAGGAAGACAATCAATAAATAAATATGCTCCAACTTCATCACAAAGTGGTTCACCATACGTCCATGCTACGGGAATCACAAACTTCAACACAAGTATTCCTCAAATTCATAATTACTCCACTAGCATGACTTTAATATCACCATCCTCATATCACAAAACAATTACCAAGCATCATATTGATCATAGCATCCAATTCACTTTGTATGATAGTTTCTATTATACCCAACTTGGATGCCCATCATTCTAGGACCAATTTTATAACCATAGCAAATACCATGATGTTCTATAAGACTCTCAAAATAATATAAGTGAAGCATGAGAGATCATAAATTTCTACAAAATTAAACCACCACCGTGCTCTAAAAGATATAAGTGAAGCACTAGAGCAAAACTTATCTAGCTCAAAAGATATAAGTGAAGCACATAGAGTATTCTAATAAATTCCAAATCAAGTGTGTCTCTCCCAAAAGGTGTGTACAGCAAGGATGATTGTGGTAAAATAAAAAGCAAAGACTCATATCATACAATACGCTCCAAGCAAAACACATATCATGTGGCGAATAAAAATATAGCTCCAAGTAAAGTTACCGATAGATGAAGACGAAAGAGGGGATGCCTTCCGGGGCATACCCAATCTTAGGCTTTTGGTTTTCCTTGAATATCTTGGGGTGCCATGGGCATCCCCAAGATTAGGCTCTTGCCACTCCTTATTCCATAGTCCATCAAATCTTCACCCAAAACTTGAAAACTTCACAACACAAAACTCAACAGGAAATCTCATAAGCTCCGTTAGTGAAAGAAAGAAAAACCGGCACATAAGGTACTGTAATAAACTCATTCTTTATTTATATTGGTGTTAAACCTACTGTATTACCACTTCTCTATGGTTCATACCCCCCTATACTAGCCATACATGCATCAAAATAAGCAAACAACACACGAAAAATAGAATCTTTCAAAAACAGAACAGTCTGTAGCAATCTGTAACTTTCGAATACTTATGGAACTCTAAAAATCGTACAAAAATAGGAGGTCCTGGGAAATTAATATATTGATCTACTGCAAAAGGACCCAATGCAAAAGCACGTTTCTGTGGTTTATTAAAATTATTCTCGTGCACGCAAAAGTTTCTGTTTTTCATCAGAATCAAATTAACTATCACCGTAGGTTATCCTATAGGTTCTACTTGGCACAAACACTAATTAAAACATAAAACCACATCTAAACAGAAACTAGATGAAATATTTATTACTAAACAGAAGCAAAAAGCAAGGAACAAAAATAAAATTGGGTTGCCTCCCAACAAGCGCTATCGTTTAACGCCCCTAGCTAGGCATAAAAGCGAGAATAGATCTAAGTATTGCCATCTTTGGCATTCAATTCATAAGTGGCTCGCATGATATTCGTAAGGTAATTTGACTTTTTTTCGTGGAAGGTGTTCCATGCCTTTCCTTAATGTAAATTGGAATCTAATAATCCCTTCCTTTATATCAATAATTGCACCAATCGTTCTAAGGAAAGGTCTACCAAGAATAATAGGACATGAAAGATTGCAATCTATATCCAGAACGATAAAATCTAGGGCACATAATTCCTATTTGCAACAATGAGAACATCATTGATCCTTCCCATAGGTTTCTTAATGGTGGAATCCGCAAGGTGCAAGTTTAAAGAGCAATCATTAAAATCATGGAAACCTAGCACATCACATAATGTTTTCGGAATCGTGGAAACACTAGCACCCAAATCACACAAAGCATAGCATTCATTATCTTTAATTTTAATTTTTATAGTAGGTTCCCACTCATCATAAAGTTTTCTAGGTATATAAACTTCCAATTCAAGTTTTTTCTCATAAGATTGCATCAAAGCATCAACAATATGTTTGGTAAAAGCTTTATTTTGACTATAAGCATGTGGAGAATTCAACACGGATTGCAACAAGGAAATACAATCTATTAAAGAACAATTATCATAATTAAATTCCTTGAAATCCATAATAGTGGGTTCATTGCTATGTCAAGGTTTGACCTCTCCAATCCCACTTTTACCAAATTTAGCATCAAGATAAAAAAACTCCGAATCATTGGCACGCCTTTTAACTAAAGTTGAATCATCTCCAGTCCCATCATTATATATATTCATATTGCAAAACAAAGATTTCATAGGGGACACATTAATAACTTTTAGATCTTCATCATTATTTTCATGGAAACTAGAAGAACACGCTTTTATAAAGCAATCTTTCTTAGAACGCATCCTAGAGGTTCTTTGTTTGCACTCATCAATGGAAATTCTCATGGCTTTGAGAGACTCATTGATATCATGCTTAGGTTGAATAGATCTAAGTTTCAAAGAATCAACATCAAGAGAAAGTCTATCAACGTTCCTAGCCAATTCATCAACTTTAAGCAAATTTTTTCATGCAAAGCATTGAAATTCTTTTGAGAGATCGTAAATTCTTTAACACTATTCTCAAAATCAGAGGGCAACTTATTAAAATTTACATAAGAGTTGTTGTAGGAATTACCATAATTATTAGAGGGGTTACTAGGAAACGACCTAGGATTAAAGTTTCCTCTATACGCATTGTTACCAAAATTATTCCTACCAACAAAATTCACATCCATAGATTCATTATTATTCTCAATCAAAGTAGACAAAGGCATATCATTGGGATCAATAGGAGTACTCTTAGTAGCAAACAATTTCATAAGTCCATCCATCTTTCCACTCAAAACATTAATCTCTTCTATAGCATGCACTTTTTTACTAGTAGATCTTTTGGTGTGCCATTGAGAATAATTAACCATAATATTATCAAGGAGTTTAGTAGCTTCTCCTAAAGTGATTTCCATAATAGTGCCTCCTGCAGCCGAGTCTAAAATATTTCTAGAAGCAAAATTCAATCCAGCATAAAAATTTTGTATGATCATCCAAAAATTCAAACCATGTGTAGGACAATTGTGAATCATTAATTTCATTCTTTCCCAAGATTGGGCAACATGCTCATGATCAAGTTATTTAAAATTCATAATATCGTTTCTAAGAGAGATAATCTTAGTGGGAGGAAAATACTTAGAGATAAAAGCATCTTTGCACTTATTCCATGAATCAATACTATTTTTAGGCAAAGATGAAAACCAAGTTTTAGCACGATCTCTAAGTGAAAACGGAAATAACTTCAATTTAACAATATCATTATCCGTATCTTTCTTGTTTGCATAGCACACAAATCAACGAAGTTGTTTAAATGAGTAGCGGCATCTTCACTAGGAAGGCCGGAGAATTGATCTTTCATAACAAGATTCAACATAGCAGCATTGATTTTACAAGATTCAGCATCATTAAGAGGAGCAATCCGAGTGCTAAGGAAATCATTATTACTGGTATTGGAAAATTCACACAATTTGGTATTATCTTGCACCATCGTGACAATTAATCCAACACACAAGCACACAAGAGGCAAGCGAAAGAGAGAGGAGAACGGGAAAGAGAGGGCGAATAAAATGGCAAGGGTGAAGTGGGGGAGAGGAAAACGAGAGGCAAATGGCAAATAATGTAATGCAAGGGAGATGAGTTTGTGATGGGTACTTGGTATGTCTTGACTTGAGCGAAGACCTCCCCCGCAATGGCGCCAGAAATCCTTGTTGCTACCTCTTGAGCACTGCATTGGTTTTCCCTTGAAGAGGAAAGGGTGATGCAGCAAAGTAGCATTAGTATTTCCCTCAGTTTTTAAGAACCAAGGTATTAATCCAGTAGGAGGATCCTCAAAAGTCCCACGCACCTACACAAACAAACAAGAACCTCTCAACCAACACGATAAAGGGGTTGTCAATCCCTTCATGGTAACTTGTGAAAGTGAGATCTGATAGAGATAATAAGATAAGATAAATATTTTTGGTATTTTTATGATATAGATTAGAAAGTAAAAGTGAAAATAAAATATAGATGGGAAACTTATATGATAAAAGATAGACCCGGGGGCCATAGGTTTCACTAGTGGCTTCTCTCAAGATAGCATAAGTATTACGGTGGGTGAAAAAATTACTGTCGAGCAATTGATAGAAAAGTGCATTGTTATGAGAATATCTAGGCATGATCATGTATATAGGCATCACGTCCGCAACAAGTAGACCGAAACGATTCTAAATCTACTACTATTACTCCACACATCGACTGACTCCTGCCTGCATCTAGAGTATTAAGTTCATAAGAACAGAGTAACACATTAAGAAGATGACATGATGTAGAGGGATAAACTCCAGCAATATGATATAAATCCCATCTTTTTATCCTTGATGGCAACAATACAGTACGTGCCTTGTTGCCCCTGCTGTCACTGGGAAAGGACACCGCAAGATTGAACCCAAAGCTAAGCACTTCTCCCATTGCAAGAAAGATCAATCTAGTAGGCCAAACCAAACTGATAATTCGAAGAGACTTGCAAAGATAACCAATCATACATAAAAGAATTCAGAGAAGATTCAATTATTTCTCATAGATAAACTTGATCATAAACCCACAATTCATCGGATCTCGACAAACACACCGCAAAAAGAGTTACATCGAATAGATCTCCAAGAAGATCGAGGAGAACTTTGTATTGAGATTCAAAGAGAGATAAGAAGCCATCTAGCTAATAACTATGGACCCGAAGGTCTGTGGTAAACTACTCAAAACTCATCGGAGAGGCCTTGGAGATGATGTAGAGGCCCTCCATGGTCGATTTCCCCTCCAGCGAAGCGTCGGCGAAGGCTCCAAGAGCGGATCTCGCGGATACAGAAGGTTGCGGTGGTGGAATTAAGTTTTCGTGGTGCTCCTGGATGTTCTCGGGGTACGTGGACACATATAGGAGGAAGAAGTAGGTCGGTGGAGCCATGAGGGGCCCACGAGGGTGGGGGCGTGCCCACCCCCCTAGGGCGCGCCGGGCACCCTCGTGGCCGCCTCGTTTGCTGCTTGACGTCCACTCCAATTCTCCTGGCTTGCATTTGTTCCAAAAAGAACGCTCCCGAAGGTTTCATCCCGTTTGGACTCCGTTTGATATTCCTTTTTTTCGAAACAGTGAAATAGGAAAAAAAAACAGCAATTCGGGCTGGGCCTCCAGTTAGTAGGTTAGTCCCAAAAATGATATAAAAGTGTAGAGTAAAGCCCATAAACATCCAAAACGGGTAATATAATAGCATGGAACAATAAAAAATTATAGATACGTTGGAGACGTATCAATGCCCATACGGAAACGGCACAGGAATTGGTAATGTTTGAAGTGCGGGTTGGGTGTCTCAAAGTACTCATTCCAAAGAAGGAAATAACCGCTCTCGTGGATGTGATTCAACACCGGAGTGTGTTCCGGGATCGAGCCCCGAAACAATGGCCGCTACCTACTAAGGTGGCCATGGGCGACCAACACAGCAGCCACCATCTCCTCATCGCTGGATGAGAATCATCCGAGTCGCAAAGGAAAAATGTGGAATAAGAACTTGTCGGCGAAGTCCATTTGTACCTTGCAGGCAAACCGTTGAACAACTTGTGGGCATCGTCGAAGAAGCAGGCCGACAAAGAGACGCACGCCTCCCGTGGACTAGGTAGCTGGTCTACCAGCGTCCGACGAGCATGGCAGCATCAGACAAGCGTGTCGGCATTGTCGAAGGAGCTGGTCAGGGCCACGGGGCCGAGGTTCTGCTTGCGATGACATGAGGAGGGGGAGTTGCGGTGGCCCGGTGGTGAGGCGGTGGTGGCGGCGACATGGGAAGGTGGTGTGTTGTGGGAGAGGTATGTGGGTGCGGACTGCTGGCGAGGGCATCGGAACTGGACGGCGGCGGCGATAGGGTGGGGCGGCCGGGGCTTGTTGTCGAATGGCGGGCCAGGGGAAGGAGTTGGCGCGCGCGCGCGAAGCTCGCCTCCTATCCGTGCCGACGCAAATGAGGACCAAATTTAGGCCAGGAATTGGTTGTGCAGCGGACAAAAAGCGGACGCCCATCCATTTAGGTAAATGTGTTAGGTCAACTTTTGTGTCCGTTTTGACTTAAACAAAGGGACGCAGACAAAATGGATCGGCCCGTTGGAGTTGGTCTTAGAGCAACTCCAACCGGCCGACCCCAACGGACGACGGTTTTGTCCGTGTTTTGTTCGTTTGGGTCGGTCGCTCGCTCGGTGTCCGTCCGGTTTATGATTTGGGTCGGCAGTGCGCCCAACGTGCCAACCCATATTTGCCCGCGTGGCCGGCTTGCCATCATTTTTGAACAAATATGCACACATTTTTTCATGTTTCAACCAAACAAAAATAGCAAGCATAGTTTCACAACCAAATAAATTTAGATAGTTTTACAAGCCGAACAAAAATTAAATTTGTCTCAAATACATGTGGAAAAAAGATACATCTATTGGTTGCCAACATGAGCCCACATATACTTAACCAAATCATTTTGCAGCTGCATGTGAGTTTCCCAATCATGCATTTCATGGTGAAATTGGGTAAACTGTTCTAACGTTGCCGATCCTCCATGCCAAGGCACAACATTCTCACCCTGAAACTGAAACCCTTGACCGTAGAGATGTTCCGGATGCTCATCTTCTACAATCATATTGTGCATGATCACACAAGCAGTCATCACCTCCCACAACTTCTGCGTGCTCCAAGTCCTAGCAGGATATCGAAGGATGCCCCATCGAGATTGCAAAACACCAAAGGTACGCTCGACGTCCTTCCTAGCACTCTCTTGCTCTTGGGAAAATATTTTCCTCTTTTGCCCGACAGGGTTGGGGATTGTCTTCACAATAGTGGTCGATTAGGATAGATACCGTCACCTAAATAGTATCCTTTGTCGTAGTTGTGGCCGTTGATGGTAACAGTCACCGGCGGGCTGTTTCCTTCGGCAAGCCTTGCAAACACAGGCGACCGTTGAAGCAGGTTGATATCATTGTGTTATCCTACCATGCCGAAGAAAGAGTGCCAGATCCAGAGATCCTATGAGGCCATGACCTCAAGTATGACAGTGCTAGCCCTGACATGGCCCTTATACTGCCCTTGCCAAGTAGAAGGGCAGTTCTTCCACTCCTAGTGCATGCAGTCTATGCTGCCAAGCATCCCTGGGAAGCCCCTACTGGTATTCACCGCCAACAAGCAGGCTATATCTTGAGCATTGGGCTCCCTCAAGTACTCGGGGCCAAACGCTGCAATTACAGCCTTGCTGAACCTGTACAGTGACTCTAGGCACGTAGACTCGCTCATACGAATGTATTCATCAATAAGATCACCGGGCACTCCGCATGCAAGCATCCGAATAGCTGCGGTGCATTTCTGATAAGATGAGAAGCCAATATTTCCAAGGGCATCCTCTTTGCACTCAAAATAATCATTGTGTCCAACCACCGCCTCTCGAATACGGTTGAAAACATGCCTAGCCATAAGGAAACGCGGCCAGAATTTTTTATGTTTGAACAACAGGTTGGTTGTGTCAAAATAGTCCTTCCAAAGAAGGAAATGGCCGCTATCTCGGTTGCGATTCAACGCCGGAATGTGCCCGGAGATGGAGCCACGGAACAATGGGCACTGGCTATTAAGGTGGTGATGGACCAACACGGCAGCCAAGATCTCCTCCCCATCCTCGGACGAGGAATCATTGGAGCAGCAAATGATATTATGAAAAAAGAACTCGTCGGCGGAGTCCATTTTGTACCTTCAAACTATCGAACAGCTTGCGGGTGTCGACGAAGGAGCCGGACGGCAAAGGGAGGCACGCCTTCCTTGGACTAGGTGGCTGGCCTGGAGGCGTCCAACGAGCTTGACGACATCAGGGCGAAGGTGCTGGCGGGGGCGGCGAGGCAGCTTCCTGCTCGCGCCGGCTTGGGAGAGGTGGGGGCGGGAAGCTTTGGAGCTGCGTCAGCGAGATGGTGGCGGCGGCAACGTGGGACGTGCCGACATTGGGGGGAGATGTGTCGGCACCGGCATTTGAGGCACCCAAAAAAGGGGCAGTGATGGCGACCCTACATCGGCGACGAGGGTTTGCTGTCGATCTTGAGGTGGGAGAGGATGGCGACTATGCCACCGACTAGCGGGCCTGGGGAGGAGTAGGCGGGCGCCTCACGCATCCATTTTGTGTCCGTGCCAACACAAATGAGGCTCAAAATTGGGCCGGGTTTGGGTCTGCGCGGACAGAAAAGTCAGTCCAATGCGCTGACCCAAAAGGACGCCCGTTCGCTTTTCGTCCGCCTAGCCACCCATTCGCGGCCCATTTTTTAGGGATCCCCATTTTTTAGCCTAATTTGTGTTGGCACAGACACGAAGCGGACGCGCGCACCGCGTGGCAACACGTGCCCCTGGCCCGCGAGTCGATGGCAAAAGCAGGCACCATCCCCTCCAATTTCCCAAAACCTCCCGCTAACGCGCGCCATTCACGACACTCCCGATGCCGCCGCCGCCGGCCTCGCCTCCCTCGCCTCGACCGGCCTCGCCTCCACCCCCCTCCGGCAAAGCCAAGCCCCGCGCCCCTCGTATGACCGCGCCGCCGCCGGAGAAGAAGCTTACGCCAGAGGAGCGGGCCATGCAGTTGGACAAGAGGAAGGGCAAGAGGCATGCGGCGGTCGTAAATGAAGAAGCTGCGGCCGCCGCCGCCCTCGCCACCGCCGCATAGCAAGAGGACAGCAATGTCCACGTCGCCGCGACAACGAGGGAGGCCATGTTCTACCTAGGGTTAATCCCTGGCCAGCACGGGCTCGTGAACGCCGCCATGGCCGCGGCCAGTATGTGTAACGCCCCGAGACTGATGCGACAGGTGTCGTCCAGTTATTTGTCGTTGTTGCCATGTCATTCACTTGCGTGTTGCACTTTTCCATGTCATCAAGTGCATTTGATCTGCATGTTTTTCAAAACTTGCATCCGTCTGGGTTCTCTCGGTTCTCTTCGTTGTCCATTCTGAGCACAGACACACTCGCACGCGCCCGCCGCACCTCCGAAATATTATTTTATAAGTGGCACAAAAATGTTCTTGGAATGGGGTGAAACTTGTCGAGCGTCTTATTATAGTGTAGGTAGACCGCCTGCCAAGTTTCGTCGCATTTGTGGTCCGTTTAGTAGCCTAACCGTTAAATATAGCGGCCTAAACGTCGGACGTTTTCGGTTTTCGGAAACAGTGTCGGGCTGCACTTCCTCCCTCTCTCCTCAGCTCAACCCCCGCCGCACAGCCCACTGACCCAGCCCACAACCCACCCCCCAGCAACCGGATCCGCCCGTCCCCACTGATCCCTAACCTTGCCGGAGCTTCTCCCTGCTCGCCATCGTTCGCCTCTGGCCGTCGCCTCCGCCGCGTCTTGCCTCCCCTCGTTCGAGCAGAGGAAGACGAGCCCCCTTGCCTGCGTGGGCCACCGCGAGAGGCCGGCCCGTTCCACCCCGCCGGCCCAGCCCGACCTCCCCGCCAACCCGGGCCAAGCCCATGGTGAGCCCCGCCTAAATCCCGCCCGATGCACGTTTTAACCATCCACCGCTCATCTGTTTTTTTCCGGAGATATGGCCAAGTCTGGGAAAATCAGCATCATGTTGCGTTCTTGTGATGATGGTTACTTCATGCCTGTTGCTTCTTTTTGCGTGTATGATATGTCAAAATGTTCATATCTTGATGCTCTACACGATAGAGTAGTTTTCATGCATGTTACTCTTCATCTTGATGTCTTAATCTTCATTGCAAAAGTGCTAAGTGATATAAACTGCTGCATGTTAACATCATCTAGGTGTCTTGTGAGTGCTATAACGTTGTACCTATTGAACCTATGATGATGATCTTGATATGCACAGGTTCTTCTCTTCATGATATTCATGTTGGTTACTGTTGCCTGCATGTTAGGGTGCATATTGACATGTTAATCTCTGTTGCAAAAGTGCATGTTGCTGTTAACTGCTGAAAACTGTTATAACTTGCCTATTTGTCCTTTAAATATATTTTTGTGTGATTTTCTTTTGAGCATCATGTCAACATGTTTTAGGAGAATAATCATTCCATATTTACAGTAGTGCAATCCATGTCTTTTGATATGCCCTGTGGTTTGTGCAACAAGCTTGTGAAGTGGGCTACTCGCTGGTAACGTGCTGTCAAGTCTGAATCTATTATATCATGATACCATGTTTGCTTGATGCTACCATTTAATACATGCATAATCTAGAGATACTTAGTTTATATGTTTTGATTTCCATGTTATGTTCTATCATGCCATGCCTTTTTATGCCCTATACATGTCACGTAGAAGATGTTTTCATTGCCATGAACATGCCTACATAATGTTTCAATTTTGTGTTAACTTCATGATGCATTGTTATGAGCTTGATAATAATTAATCTATGCCTCTTTTGGAGATACTCCAATTACATGTTTTAAAGTATGATATGTGTAATTTGTCTACATGCCAAGTTTGATAATTTTGGATATCAGATGACCTCAGTTTCATGCTTGCTAACATGCTATAATAATGTTGCTGTTTTACACTTGCTGAAACTGTTTCAACATGCAAACTTTTCTTGATGGTTCTTACTAATCCATGAGCCATATGTATATGATGCTTTGATTTTATTTGCTCTTTGTTATGTTTACTTTGATGCAATGCCCTTGGTTTCCATGTATAGTGTTGTAGCATCTTTGTTTCATGCCTCCAACATTCCATCGTATTAACTCTGCTCATGTATATGCTCCTGTGTTATACTGTTGCATTTTGCATTGATCATCTTGGTTTAATCTTGATTCCTATGCACATGAACCTTAATGATATTTGAAATTTATTACATGTACATGAAGTGCATGTCAAGGTTGTGCTCATATGTTTCCTGTAGCATGTTGTTTTGATGGTTGCAAAGTGACTACTTGTTGTTTAGGACAGCTTGTCCTTTAAACTTGTTTGGAGTGTATGTGTTGCACCGTTGCTCCGTTTTGAGCATGCTCTATATGAAACTTGCTTAGAATTACATGTAGTTTCATATTATCAAGTTGCATCCATGATTTGAGTGTGTTTGCTTGATGTTTGAATGCATTTTGCATCAATGCCATTTTAAACTTGTTTTGCTCATATCTTCTAGGCCGTAGCTCCGAATTAAATGAACTTTATATGCAACTTGTCTAAATTTTCGCGTAGATTATCATGGTGCATCTTAACTTGATGTTGAAAAACTTGAACATAATGTGTATTCAGTTCTGGACCAATTTCGAAATTTGCATATGGGGACTTACCGGATTTGTTATATGATGTTCCGGCCTCATTTAAACTTGCTTTGATGTGATGTTCTTGTTTGCATCATATCTTGCCATGAGTAGCATCATGTAGCCTTGTCATGCATCATACTTGGTTGTGCATCATGCCTTGTTAACGTGTTGCGTGTTTACCATGTTGTTTGCTTCTTTCCAGTTGTGCTTCTTCTCGATAGTTCCTATTTTGCTGCGATCGTGAGGATTCGTTCGACTACGCTTGATTCGTCTTCGCCCGTTCGTCTTCTTCATGGACTCGTTCTTCCTCCTAGCGGTATTTCAGGTAAGATGACCGTTACCCTAGATCTCACTACTATCATTGCTATGCTAGTTGTGTCGATGCTATCGCTATGTTGCGCTACCTACCACTTGTTTATCAAGCCTCCCAAATTGCCATGACAACATCTAACCTTTTTCACCCTTCCTAGCAAACTGTTGTTTGGCTATGTTACCGCTTTGCTCAATCCCTCTTATAGCATTGCTAGTTGCAGGTGAAGTTGCAGGTTGTTCCATGTTGGGACATGGATATCTTGGGATATCACAAAATCTCTTATTTAATTAATGCATCTATATACGAGGTAAAGGATGGAAGGCTCGGCCTTATGCCTGGTGTTTTGTTCCACTCTTGCCGCCCTAGTTTCCGTGATACCGGTGTTATGTTCCTTGATTTTGCGTCCCTAACACGGTGAGGGGTATGGGGCCCTCTTGACAGTTCGCTTTGAATAAAACTCTTCTAGCAAGGCCCAACATTGGTTTTCCATTTGCCTAATAACAACTAAAACTTAAATAGGGGATTTTCTCCGGACCCCTAGTATTTTAATCAACCCCCGGGCCAATGCTCCTCTGAGTGTTGGTCCAACCTGGGAGATGTCCGGCTCCCCCTGGGCACCCAGGGTCTCAACTAACTTGACGTGTTGCCCATCCGTTGTGCCGTGAGAACGAAATACGTGTGGCTCCTATCAGGATTTGACGGCACACCGGGAGGTCTTCCTGGTTTTGTTTTACCATTGTCGAAATGTCTTGTGCACCGGGATCCTGAGTCTGATCGGAGGTCCCGCGATGGAGGATTGTCTCCGCGGATCGTGAGCTTGTAATGGGCTAAGTTGGGACACCCCTGCAGGGTTAGATCTTTCGAAAGCCGTGCCCATGGTTATGTGGCAGATGGGAATTTTTAATGTCTGGTTGTAGAGAACTTGACACCAGATTCGATTTGAAATACCCAACCGCGTGTGTAACCGTGACGGTCTCTTTTCGAGTGGGTGGAGAAGAGAACACAGTGGGGTTATGTTTGAACGTAAGTAGTCCAAGATCACTTATTGATCATTACTAGTTTGCGACCGTTTGCATAGCTTCTCATCTTATTCTTGTACTCGTAAGTTAGCCACAATACATTGCTTAGTCGCTTGCCGCAACGTCACCACTTATCCATTCCATGCTCATTGAGCTTTGCTAGTCTTGATACCCATGGTAATGGGATTGTTGAGTCCTCGTGGCTCACAGTTTACTACAACAACAGTTTCAGGTATAGGTAATGCGATGATCATGATGTGAGAGCGATGTTTACATGTTTTTGAGTTCTTCTTCTGCTTATTCTTCGTTTAGGGGTTAGGTTCCTGGTCGGCCGACTGGGCTAGCAGGGTGGATGTCTTTTGAGTTTCTGTTTGTGTTTCATATGTAGTCGGATGTTGCTCTTGTGTTTGTTGTTGTTGTATTCATGCGACATTGTATAATTTTTGTATGTATCCCCAACTATTATGTAATGGTACGATGTAATGATATCCACCTTGCAAAAGCGTCTCCAATATGCGCTTCAATCTTTGCTGGGACCTTCGAGTTCCTTTAGGATAGGGTCGCATATTGGGTGTGACAGCACAGGCTCGTCCGCGTTCTCACGGATGGTGCTGCCGGAGTCGCCGCATGGGTCGGTGAGGGAGTCCTGGACTAGGGGGTGTCCGGACAGCCGGACTATCATTGTCCGCCGGACTCCAAGAGTACGAAGATACAAGATTGAAGACTCCGTCCGTGTCCGGATGGGACTTTCCTTGGCGTGGAAGGCAAGCTTGGCGATACGGATATGTAGATCTCCTACCATTGTAACCGACTCTGTGTAACCCTAGCCTCCTCCGGTGTCTATATAAACCGGAGGGCTTTAGTCCGTAGGACACAACATACATTACAACAATCATACCATAGGCTAGCTTCTAGGGTTTAGCCTCCTTGATCTCGTGGTAGATCCACTCTTGTACTACCCATATCATCAATATTAATCAAGCAGGACGTAGGGCTTTACCTCCATCGAGAGGGCCCGAACCTGGGTAAAACATCGTGTCCCTTGTCTCCTGTTACCATCCGCCTAGACGCACAGTTCGGGACCCCCTACCCGAGATCCGCCGGTTTTGACACCGACATTGGTGCTTTCATTGAGAGTTCCTCTGTGCCGTCACCGATAGGCCCGATGGTATCTTCAACCAACAACGCTGTCCAGGGTGAGATTTTTCTCCCCGGGCAGATCTTTGTATTCGGCGGCTTCGCACTGCGGGCTGATTCACTTGGACATCTGGAGCAGATCGAAAGCTACGCCCTTGGCCGTCAGGTCAGATTCGGAAGCCTAAACTTCACAGCCGATGTCCACGGAGACTTGATCTTCGACGGGCTCGAGCCACAGCCAAGCACGCCGCACTGTGACGATGGGCATGATCTAGCTCCGCCGCCGAACAGTGCCTTGGTGGCCGCACACGAATCCGCTTCGGCCATTAGTCCGGAGCCGATCGCCCAGATCGAGGGCCGGTCGATAGACGCCGCCCTGGGGGCTTCAACATCTACGGCGATGGAGCCGAACACTGATCTTGTCCCCTGCGACACTCGTGATTCTGTGGCGCCAGACTCCTTGCCGGACTCCGAACCTCCCGCGCCCCTACCAATCGATTCGGATTGGGCGCCGGTTATGGAATTCACCACCGCGGACATCTTCCAACACTCGCCCTTTGGCGACATCCTAAATTCGCTAAAGTATCTCTCGTTATCGGGAGAGTCCTGGCCAGACTATGGCCAGGATGGTTGGGGAACGGATGACGAAGAAATTCAGAACCCACCCACCACCCACTTTGTAGCCACTGTTGACGATCTAACCGACATGCTAGACTACGACTCCGACGACATCGACGCTATGGATGACGATGCCGAGACTAACAGAACCAACGCCACAGTGGCATCGAAGACCACCTCGTCATACGACATATATATGGTGGACACCCCAAAAGACGGGGACGGCGAAGAAGCAGCGGAGGCAGACTCTTTAAAGAAGCAGCCCAAACGCCGGCGTCAGCGGCGCCGCTCTAAATCCCGCCACAACAAGAATGGAGATTCCGGCACAGGAGATAATAATACCCCAGAGAGTGCCGAAGACAATCCCTCCAAAGAAGATTCAGCGCAGAGGATGAAGCAAGCCCTCACGAGAGGGCGCGCATTTAAGAGGTTGAGGATCATAACTACATGCCTCCCTCCGAAGACGAAGCAAGCCTCAACGATAACGAATTCGCCGTACCTGAGGATCCCGTCGAACAAGAGCGTTTCAAACGCAGGCTTATCGCCACAGCAAATAGCCTAAAGAAAAGCAGCACCAGCTTCAAGCTGATCAGACCTCTTTGGCCGATCGATGGACCGAGGTCCTCGCGTCAAGAGTATAAACTCGAACGCCCTCAAAAGTTACCCAAAACGCAAGCTGCTCCCCGATTAGAGGAGGAAGCATACATACCTCCATCACCAACAAGACGATATGGCTGACCGACCACCCGTGGTCGTGACAGAGGCATCCAGCCCCAGCCAAGACCGCATTCGGCATCGCTCCAAAAGTACGAAGCCAAGAGGGAACGCGCCGGACTTGCAAGACATATTGGAGGACAAAGCAAGGCAATCCAGATCCATCTACGGATCACGTGGGCGCCCCACGACCCATGACGAATACCGTCGCGCCGGATACAATAACCCCGGCCGGGCCGAACACAGCAGACAGCGCTCTCTCAAGCTGCGTCGCGATATTGCTCAATACAGAGGCGCCGCACACCCGCTATGCTTCACTGACGAAGTAATGGATCATCAAATCCCCGAAGGGTTTAAACCCGTAAACATCGAATCTTACGATGGCACAACAGACCCCGCGGTTTGGATCGAAGATTATCTTCTCCACATACATATGGCCCGCGGCGACGATCTCCATGCCATCAAGTATCTCCCACTCAAGCTTAAAGGACCAGCTCGGCATTGGCTAAATAGCTTGCCCGCAGAGTCAATTGGGTTGGGAAGACATGGAAGCCGATATCTCGACAACTTCGAGGCACGATAAAGTGCGACCACCGACGCCGATGACCTAACCCACATTATTCAGCAGCCGACGAATCGGCGCATAATTCTCGACACGGTTCTTGACAAATAAAACCAATTGCCGATCGTCCGGATGCAGAGGCCCTTGCAGCCTTCAAACATAACATCCGGGATGAATGGCTAGCCCGACACCGGGCAGAAAAGCCGAAATCCATGGCAGCCCTCACATCGTTAATGACCCGCTTTTGCGCGGGGGAGGACAGCTGGCTAGCTCGCAGCAACAATCTCCGTAAAAATTCTGGCAGTCCGGATACAAAGGACAATAACGGCAGGTCACGTCGAAACAAAAACAAACACCGCATTAACGGCGACGATAAGGAGGATACGGCAGTCAACGCCGGATTTCGCGGCTCTAAACCCGGTCAGCGGAAGAAGCCATTCAAAAGAACCACGCCGGGTCCGTCCAACTTGGATCGAATACTCGATCGCTTATGCCAGATACATGGCACCCCTGAAAAACCAGCCAATCACACTAATAGAGATTGCTGGGTGTTCAAGCAAGCAGGCAAGTTAATTGCCGAAAACAATGACAAGGGGCTAAACAGCGACGACAAGGAAGAGACCCTACCGCCGAACAACAGAGGACAGAAGGGTTTTCCCCCACAAGTGCGGACGGTGAACATGATTTACGCGACCCATATACCCAAGAGGGAGAGGAAACACGCACTAAGGGACGTCTATGCGATGGAGCCAGTCGCCCCGAAGTTTAACCCATGGTCCTCTTGTCCGATCACTTTCGATCGAAGAGACCATCCGACCAGCATACGCCATGGCGGATTCGCCGCATTGGTTTTAGACCCAATCGCCGATGGATTTCACTCACGAGTCCCGATGGACGGCGGTAGTAGCCTAAACCTGCTTTATCGAGATACGATGTGCAAAATGGGAATAGACCCTCAAGGATTAAACCTACAAAGACGACCTTTAAAGGTGTCATACTGTGTGGAAGCCAAGCGCACAGCTCAAGAACACCGAAGTGGTCTTCGGATCCCGGATAATTTCGGAGCGAAGAGTTAATCTTCGACATAGTCACGCTTCGCAGCGGCTATCACGCTCCGCTTTCGGACGAACCGCTTTTAAAATTCAATGCGGTGCCGCATTATGCATACCTAAAGCTCAAATGCTAGGCCCTCGCGGGTCATCACATCAATGGGAATACGGAACGCTCCTCCGAACGGAGGAACATCTGGCTGCTCGCGCGTAGTACTGAGCAGCCTTCTAAGGCATTTTCGAGTCCGCCGTTAAAAGGCCGGATAAAGAAAACGCGCCCGAGCAATGCCAACCAAGACCACAGTGCGATCAGAGCACGCAGAGCAATGCGGCCCCAACCTCGCCGCGCATGATCGCAGGAATAACACTCCGCGTACATCATTACGCTTTGGAGATACCATGGGCACAGGGGAGGGGGCACGATCGCAACGGACCCAGAGTGCGGTTCGACCACACCGGGGGCTCGCAAGTGTGCCCCCCTTTTTTTATCTTTTTTTCCTTCTTTATGTACACAGGACTCTGTTAACCAGAGGCCCTGTCCGGCGATGAACCTGCCGAACTCATGATGCAACAGATCGAGGGGACGAAAGAAGGCTGCAACGAACACTGTGTGGTCTCAATTACGAGCATTAAATTCGATTATATACACCAAGTCCAAGAGCTCACCCTCAAGGGGGACATGTTTACTTAGTCCAAATCCCTTCCTTACCGCACTATTTGTATCAGTCCGCACTCATAGCAGACTTCCTTTAATAAATAATGCAGCACTTTTCGACTGCAATTACATCACCTTTTTTTATATATGTTCTTTACATGACATCTTGCACCCGTCTATTTTGGTACGGCCGAATACGCCAGGGGCTTCCATTCCCCAAATTATGGTGTGATAAAGTCCAAACACTTTCATAAGTGCGGCACCCCGAACTTATAGCATTATATGAATCGGCTCCGAATCATGTCTTGGGTCAATAGTTGGGTTTGCCCGGCCCCACGTTTTGGTGCCTTACGCCCGCTCTATCGGCTAAGGTGGCACTGGGAGAACCACTGCGATTGCGCCCCGGTTGAGCCGGGCGAGCGCCTCAGTGGAGAAAGCTAAAACTGACTCGCATGATAAGGCGAGAGACTGGTCGCTGTTCGAGAGGTTTTTTCGGGTCCTTAAAGACTCACGCCGCTTCGAGCGAAGTTCCAGACAATGTCCGACGAAGGCGTGGATAGCGCCCCGGATTCGGTCTTCCGAATACCAGGGGCTTCGCCGAAATTTAAAATTATAGAATTCTATGGCTAAGTGAGAGTGTTCAAGCATTATAAGTCCGGTTGCTTTGTCCGTTGTGTTGAGCGCCCCTAGATGGACCCAAAATGGGAACAAGAGTGCTCAAGTTTATCCCGAACACCCCAAAGACTGTGGCTTGGGGGTCAAGCCAACGACTTGCCATCTCTCGATTTTATAAACGGCCACACGTAGGTAATATTTTAAATTAAACAAGCGTTGCTTAACGCGCACATGAACAAAGTTTCAGCGCGCAGGATAATACATAACGAGTTTACTCAAAGATTACATTCTGGGGGCACTCATCCGCAATATCGCGGGCTCTCTTCAGGACAGTTTTATAATACATCTCGGCCGTGCGATACTCCTTGCCCGGTGGCGGTGGGTCCGTGAGAAGCTTCTCCGCATCCAACCTGCCCCAATGCACCTTCGTGCGGGCAAGGGCCCGACGAGCGCCTTCAATACAGGCGGAGCGCTTGATGACCTCCACCCAGGGGCATGCATCCACCAGCCGCCGCACGAGGCCAAAGTAGCTTCCAGGCATGGCCTGTCCAGCCACACCGGACTATGAGGGCCTTCATGGCCTCCTCGGCTACCTTAGGAGTTCGACCACCGCTTCACCGGTCGCTTGGGGGCACTGGATGGCCGGCCTCGGCAGATCGAGACCGAAGACCTTCTCCGTCGAGCTCCCTCCTCGCCACGATAGAATGCGGCGCATCGGGACGACCACGCGGCAGATCTGCAACGCATCGAGAGCTCCGAACGCGGTAAGTGTAAGGTAGTTTACATTAACATGCTTGCTTTGCATGAAAAATGCCTTACCCGCCGCTATCTTCTTTATATCTTCAACCTCCTGAAGGGCCTTATGGGCCTCGGCCTTGGCGGACTTGGCACTTTCGAGAGCCGAAGCAAGCTCGGACTCTCGAGTCTTTGAGTCATGCTCCAAACCCTCATGCTTTTCCATGAGAGCACGAGCTCTTGCCGAACTTCCGCCACCCGTGCCTCCTGCTTTTCTCGCCTGCCCGGGTCCGTGGCACGCCTGCGCTCGGCCGCGGACACAGCCTCCTTCAGGGCTGCCACCTCGTTAGTGGCCCCTGCAATACACATATTATCCTTGTTAACTTTATTGCAACCAAAATCCTTTTCTGTAAGGTAACCATTCAAAGTGGTGTGACTCACCTTCTTTGTCCTCGAGCTGCTTCTTGGCATGGCCGAGCTCTTGCTCGGACCGCTCGAGATCCTTTTTCAGCACATCGACCTCCGCCGTTAGCGTGGCAGAGGTCAGCAGCGCAGCCTGCAAACCCATATTGACATATTTTAAGCAACCTGCAGATATCTTGTTAGATCCTCATCCGCTTTTTCTTTCCAACACCGAACCGAGCATCGGGCTACTGTCTATGCGGTATTACATTACATTATTTTAACTTCTTACCTCAAAGCCTGTTAGAAGGCTGTTGCGAAGCTTCGTCAGCCCGCTTTTGGCGAAAGCTGAACCTTTTGAATCACCACACTCATGATAGTGCGGTGTTCTTCCTTGATGGAAGCGCCTTTAAGCGCCTCCAACAAGTTATCCGCGCCCCGGTTGGGACGGAGGCCGCCGGTAAACACGGTCTTGCCCTTCTTTGAAGGGCGCTTGCGGACAATGGAACCACTGCGGGTTCCGGCGTAGAGTCCGCACAAAGTCCGGAGGTTGCTCGACGGCGCCCGAGCCTCCACCGATGGGTCCCTCTCGATCCCACCTCGGCGTCTTCGCCAAGACGGGGTAGTGGCAGTCGGAAGTGAATTCACATCTGACGGGGCCAATGACCCGCTTGATGAAGCGGGAAGATCATCATCGGCCGGACTACGGACAGAATGCGGCGTTAGAAGGACACTACGCGACACGAAAGAAATTGCATAGCAAGGATCCGGATACTTACGATCTTGCTGACGCCGCCCTTGAGGCCACCTCCTCGCCAATGTTAGTGTTGGCGAAACTGTCCGGGGGGATATTCCTCCCCCTCTTGGACCCTTCGGCCTCCCCTATTGGGGAAGCCTTCCTCTTCTTCTCTCCCTCCTCCGGGAGAGACTCCTCCTCCTCCTCGTCTTCGGGGGAGGAGTCCGCCTCGTTGTTGGACACCTGATTGCGGGAACTCTTTCGAGTCCCCGCGGCCACCTTCTTGGCCTTATTCTCCGGCACCACGTGCGGTGCCGGAACTAGCAGCCCCGCTAAACAGGCGCCCACTGGTCTTCCGCATGGGAGCCGGGCTGATAAGCTGCTTGGCCTTCTCCATCCATTCTGTCAAAGGAAAAGAAAGAATGAAACCCTCTTAATCAATTCGACATTACCGAGTGTCCCGTAATGGGGTTGAATCACTTACCTCGTCGCTTGATGCTGCGAGCTAAATCCGCGATCTTCCGTCGCGGATGCGGGGCCGGCGCCTTGAATAGCACCCTCCAGCGCCTTCAGTATGTTGTATCAAGAGCCCGCCAGCGCCTAGTGCTGTTCCGGATTAAACTCCCACGATTGAATGCCCGTCTTGGCATGGGAGAATCCGGCGGATGAGCATGACTTGGACCACGTCGACGAGCCTGAGCTTATTGCTCACCAGCTTCTGGATGCAGGCTCGGAGTCCTGTCACCTCCATCGGATTGCCCCACTGCAAGCCCTTCTCTTTGCAGGAGGTGAGCTGCGTGGGGACGCCAGATCTAAACTCGGGGGCCGCCGCCCATGTGGGCTTGCGCGGCTCGGTGATGTAGAACCACCCCGATTGCCCCCCCTTGACAGAGTCCACGAAGGCCACTTTGAGCCAAAGGACGTTGGGCAACTTGCCCAACATGGCGCCTCCGCATTCCGCTTGCGTGCCCTTCACAACCTTCGGCTTGATGTTGAAGGTCTTGAGCCACAGGCCGAAGTGGGGCCGGATGCAGAGGAAGGCCTCGCACACGATGATAAACGCCGAGTTATTGAGGATGAAGTTCGGCGCCAGATCGTGGAAATCCAGGCCGTAGTAAAACATGATCCCCCGGACGAATGGGTGAAGTGGAAAACCCAGTCCGCGGAGGAAGTGGGGAAGGAAGACGACCCTCTCATGAGGCCCAGGGGTAGGGAAGAGCTGCCCCTCGTCGGGCAGCCGATGCGAGATATCACCGGAAAGGTATCCGGCGCTGCGCAGTTTGGTGATGTGCTCCTCCTTAACGGAGGAGGCCGACCACTTGCCTCCCGCTCCGGACATATTCGGAGGAGGTCGAGGCGAGATGCGCGAGCTTGGGCGTTGGAGCTTGAGTGCGCGGAGATGGATAAGCAAAGGAGGAAGAAGGCGTAGGTGAGAAGGTAAATCCTTATCCCTTATATATAGGTGGACGAAAACTATGCGTCCCCACCGCCCGGTAAAACTCGCTATCTCCCTAAGCGCCACCATCAAGGGCGCGGTTGGGTTACCCACGTCCATATTGATGAGAATCCCGGAATAAGGGGAACACGATCTCTGCTTCGACAAGACGTGCCAAGGAAACCGCTTCGCTAAACGTGCTGAGGTGGTATAAAGTAAAAAACGATTCAAACAGTGGCTTGGTAGCGGTGTGATGTCACGCCGCATAATACGTCAGCAGATTGAACTGGTGTAAATTTTATTCTCTCTACGATGGAATGTGGAATTTATTTTGCAGAGCCAGACACTATCCTGGTGTTCATGATCTTCTCTGGATTATTCAAGGAAGGAACCCGCCTTGCAATGCCGAACATTATGTGCGCCGGACTAATCGTCATTGAAGCCTGGTTCAGGGGCTACTGAGGGAGTCCTGGACTAGGGGGTGTCCGGACAGCCGGACTATCATCGTCTGCCGGACTCCAAGACTACGAAGATACAAGATTGAAGACTCCGTCCCGTGTCCGGATGGGACTTTCCTTGGCGTGGAAGGCAAGCTTGGCGATACGGATATGTAGATCTCCTACCATTGTAAACGACTCTGTGTAACCCTAGCCTCCTCCGGTGTCTATATAAACCGGAGGGCTTTAGTCCGTAGGACACAACATACATTACAACAATCATACCATAGGCTAGCTTCTAGGGTTTAGCCTCCTTGATCTCGTGGTAGATCCACTCTTGTACTACCCATATCATCAATATTAATCAAGCGGGGCGTGAGGGTTTTACCTCCATCGAGAGGGCCCGAACCTGGGTAAAACATCGTGTCCCTTGTCTCCTGTTACCATCCGCCTAGACGCACAGTTCGGGACCCCCTACCCGAGATCCGCCGGTTTTGACACCGACAGTCGGCGACGCACCCAATCCCCAACTTCTACGTTTACCCGCAAGCCTCGCAACTCTCCAAGGAATGCTCGCCGGAGGTGATCGTGGTGGCTCCTTCCACCCCCCGCCCGCACCCATCGACCTCAATGCCACGCTAGTGGACGGTGCCTTGTCGTCCGGAGGGACCAGGAAATGCGCGCGGGGGATGCCAGCCGACGTGCTCCCCAGCACCTGCAACTTGTTTGACACAATGAACGTGGCGACCGCACCGTTTCATGGAGAACATCATCTTCTAGGGTGGTGTGGCGGTCGCAGGTGGGGCAAACATGGCTGGCTACGATCCCGATGAGACCCAAAGCTAGGACGGCCAAGGGTCGTTGATGACCCACAAGTATAAGGCGTCAATTGTAGCTCTTTTCGATAAGTAAGAGTGTCGAACGCAACGAGGGGCAGAAGGAAATGACAAGTGGTTTTCAGCAAGGTAATGTCTGCAAGTGCTAAAATTGTAAGTAGCGGAGTAGTTTGGTAGCAAGATAATTTGTAATGAGTGAGTAACAATAGTAGTAACAAAAGTGCAGCAAGGTAGCCCAATCCTTTTGAGGCAAAGGATAGGCCAAAACAGTTTCTTATGATAAGCAAAGTGTTCCTGAGGGTACACGGGAATTTCATCTAGTTACTTTCATCATGTTGATTTGATTTGTGTTTGCTACTTTGATAATTTGATATGTGGGTGGACCGGTGCTTAGGTGATGTTCTTACTTGAACAGACCTCCTACTTATGATTAACCCTCCCGCAAGCATCCGCAACTATGAGAAAGTATTAAGAATAAATTCTAATCATAGCATTGAACTCTAGGATCCAACCGGTCCCTTACGGAATAGTGCATAAACTGGTTTTAAGTTTCTGTCACTCTCGCAACCCACCATCTATTTACTACTACGTAATGCATTCCCTTAGGCCCAAATATGGTGAAGTGTCATGTAGTCGACATACACATGACACCACTAAGAGAATGGCAACATACATACCATCAAAATACCGAACACATATCAAGTTCACATGATTACTTGCAACATGATTTCTCCCGTGACCTCAAGAACGAAAGTAACTACTCACAAACGATAAACTTGTTCAAGATCAGAGGAGTATTTAATAGCATAATGGATCTGAACATATAATCTTCCACCAAATAAACCATATAGTAATCAACTACAAGATGTAATCAACACTACTAGTCACCCACGGGCACCAATCTACAGTTTTGATACAAAGATTGAACACAAGAGCTGAACTAGGGTTTGAGAGGAGTTGGTGCTGTGAAGATGTTGATGAAGATGGCCCTCCCCAAGATGGGAGAGGTGTTGGTGATTATGATGAAGATGATTTCCCCCTCCGAGAGGGAAGTTCCCCCGGCATAATCCCTCCGCCGGTGGGCAAAAGTGCTTCTGCCCAAGTTCCGCCTCGAGACGGCGTCGCTTCGTCCCGAATGTCATCCTCTTATTTTTTTTCTAGGTCAAAATGACTTATATAGCATAAGATGGGCACTGGAGGTGGGCCGAGGAGGGCACAACCCACCAGGGCGCGCCTGGGCTCCCTGGCGCGCCCAGGTGGGTTGTGCCCACCTGGTGGGCCCCCTATGGTAGTTATTTGCTCCAATATTCCTTAAATATTCCATAAAAATTCTCCGTGAAGGCTCAGCTGGTTTGGAGTTGTGCAGAATAGGTTCCCTGACGTAGCTTTTTCAGGTCTAGATTTCCAGCTGCCAGAATTCTCCCCCTTGGTGTGTACCTTGCAAATTATGAGCGAAAAGGCATTAGAATTACTCCAAAAGCATTATTATGGATAAAAACATTGTAAATAACAGTAAGAAAACATGATGCAAAATGGATGTATCAGCCGTTCACGCCGGCGACCTATGAAGCTGGCATGCATAACGCCTTCATGCATGATGAGGTCGGCTTGGACCTAGATGGCTTCCCGCTCGACCACGAGTTCCCGGAGGACTACGGCCTCGAAGAATAGGATGAGTTGGATATCGACAGGGAGCCTTTTTTCGAGGAGGAGCTCGTCAACCAAGCCGCCAGGTCGACGTCGAAGCGCAAAAGCAAGTGCACGAAGGCATACATATCGGCCAAGGACAAGCTCCTTTGTGAGTGTTGGAGGGACAGTGGGCAAGACCCCAGGTCGGCACCAAACAAAAGGCATCGACCTTTTGGATTCGTGTCCACTATGAGTTCCATGAGCGCAAGAGGTTTCTGCCGTAACAAATGCAAAGCACGCTCGGGTGGTTGTCCATTTCGAAGCGATGGCGGGTGATCCAACAATAGTGCAATAAGTTTTATGCCTCTTTTTGTGAGCATCAAGGCATGCCTCATGAGCGGCATCGTCATACAAGACATGGTATGCATGCGAACCTCTTCATTTCTTTTTGTTTTGTATGTCCATTTGCATACACATTTGCTCATATGCTTGCATGATATCCATTTGTAGGCCTTCCAAGCTTTGGAGGCTTTCAAGGTCCAACATGAAGGCAAGTCATTCAATCGCTCGCATTGTTGGAGGGTGATCAACGAAGAAGAGAATTTAAAGTCTCAATATGCCGCCCTCATGGCACATGGGCGAAAGAAATACGAAGAAGAGGTTGTGGATGGCAAGAAGACACGACCGCGGGGTAAGACCAACTCCAAGAAGGAGGACAAGCGGGACCCGGCGTCCAACGCCTTCATCACTAGCGTGGAGGGCATGATGACCAAGGACTCAATGGAGGAGAAGCACCGGCAAGACAAGGAAGATCATGTGAATGTCGTCATGGAGATCCAAAGGAGGAGGCTTGAGATGGAGGCGGAGAAGCAAGCGAAGATGTTTGAGATGGAGGCGGAGAAGCAAGCAAGGATGCTCGAGATCGAGGCCGCCAATGCCAAGACCAAGGCGAAAGAGTTAACTCTCGCTACCATGATGACACGGGTGGAGATCATGAAGGTGGACCTCAACACCGTATCACCAAGGAAGAGGCCATGGTTCGAGAATATGCAGGCCGAGATGCTCAAGTTCAACGGTGCGTGATCTATGGCCGCATGCGCCATCCTTTTTTGTATGCCAGCAAGCATGCTGGCATGGCCACGGGCGGAGATGGCGTCGTCAAACTCCTGACCTTTTTTGTGTGCTGGCATGTGTGCCGGCCGCTGGCAAACGCGCCAGCAAGGCTGTGTGATTGTCTTTTTGGAGGCTGGCATTGTATGTCGGCCGCTGGCATGATCTACGACTGTTGTCCTTTTAAATTTGCACGCGGACATGAAATGGGTCACCAGTGTTGGGCGCACGGCCAACCCAAAATGAAAACTGAGCAGACGCCGAGCGGGCTGCCGACCCGAGCGGAAAAAAAGTGGACAAAACCGCCAACCATTTGGGTCGGTCGGTTGGAGTTGCCCTTAGGCCAACTCCAATGCGCTACCCCATATTGTCCGCCCGCGTCTGTTCGGGGGTAAACGGACACAACTAGCCTCCAAACGCACGATCGCAAACAAACGATGATCTATTTTCTTTCCGCTTTCGACCCATTCCCGGCCCAAGTTTGAGCCGAGTATGCGGCCGAACGGACAGTGCGCGGATGGGCGGGACACGCGCCCTTGTCCTTCCCTGGCCCGCCCGTCGGTGGCATAGCCGGCCACTTTCCCTCCCTTTCCTCCAAAACCCTCCCGTGCACCGCAATCCAGTCTCCCGCGCCCCGCCCTCCACTCTCCCGTGCCACAGCCTTTCCCCCTCGCTCCATCCACCATGGCCGACGACGCGAATCCCGGTGACCCACCACCTGTCACTCGGCCTGGAGAAGCCTGCGAAGAAGAAGCCTGTGAAGAAGAAGCCTCGGTCGGAGCTCACGCCGGCGGAGGTCGTCAAGCTCGATAAGGAATCGGCCAAGAGGAGGGACCGGTGAACTGTGGAAAAGGAGAAGAAGGCCACCACGCAGTACGCTTCCGAGTGTGCCCTGCGGAGTGCGATGCAACACCAGGCCGACATCGACGACAAGGAGTCCATTGTTACCAAGGCACACGCCCTCCTCATGATTGGTATGGCCCGCCCCACACCGGCCAATCTCTCGGCCGTTGCCATGGCCGCGGCCAGCATAGGCTTCTCGGCCCATCAACCGCCCGCAGCAACATTCCCCGAGCTCATCCGTCTCACATGGCACACCGGATTTTTGTGCTCCGCCGCCCAACGACCATGGGAAGACACGATTCTCTATGTCGCCGGACTGCGTGGTGGTCGATCCGACCACGCCCACGGGTGTCATCAAACTCAAAATCACGCCAGGGTACAGTAGCACTAGCCATTGTGAAGACGACGCACAAAGGAAGCAGCCCCTGTCGTTCGAGTCGGCTAACATTGCCGGCGCATGCAAGCTGTTCGGCAATATGCCACTGCCGACGCAGACGTCGATGGTCAACGACCCTTACTACTCCTCGTTCTTGCAGAACATCATCTCAAGGGTCGTGGTGAGGCGTTCCACGTCGATGGCCAAGAGCAACCTTTTGATGTCGACGCGACCCAAAGCCAGGACGGCCATTGTACCTATGATGACTCTCAGTTCGGCGGCCATGATCTTGATGATGATGAGGACGACCATGGCAACTCTTGGCATGAAGATGATGACTTGTATCGTGAAGATGAAGAAGAAGAGGTCGACATTTCCGTGGAGCCATTGTGTTTCATCGACGATCTCACCAAAAGGCAAAGTACAAAAGAGGAGGAAGAGCATTCACACGGGATCATATAGCCAAGCTGAGGGCACTTTGATTTGCGAGAGTTGGAAGGAAATCGGCCAAGATCCAATCAAAGGTGTCGAGCAAAAAGGAGTGGTCTTTTGGACAAGAGTTCATAGGAACTTTCAGGAGCGAAGAATGTTTGCCCCCTACCAATTCACAAGCATTCGCGGCATCAATTCAATCAAAAAAGACTGGGATTCATCCAACAAGAATGCAACAAATATTGTCCCGCACTTGAGAGCGTCAAAGCCCATCCCGTGAGTGGCCTAGGCCTTGGTGACTTGGTATGAACCTCTGTCTTTTCCATCATGCGTCCATTCATGTTGGCATGCCATTTAAGTGTCATGCATTCTATGTCCTTTCACGTTACAACTGTCGCCGCATGTTTGATTGTGTAGGCATTACAATCTTTGGAAGCCTTCAGTGCCCGACACAAAGAGAAGTTATTCACTCTCACACATTATTGGGTGCTCATCAAAGATTGCCCAAAGTTCAAGGATCAATAGAATGCTCGTAGGGAGAAGAGAGGAGAGAAGGAGGCGGCCGAGGCTGATGCGGGAGACGTGCTCAAGAGGCCGAGGGGCAAGACAAGCTCGAAGTCTGACGAGAAGCGTGATGCGTCTTCTATAGCCTTGCAAGGAACTTTGGAGGATATGATGAGCCAAAAGAAAATGCGGGAGGAGAGGAAGAGCAAAAGGAAGGAGGAGCAAATGAAGATATACCTAGATCTTCAAATGAAGAAGCTTGACATGGAGGAGGCCGTGAAGAAGAGGAAGCTTGACATCGAGGAGGCCCCTCAACTCAAGAAGCTAGAGATCGAGGCCACCAATGCCGACACAAAAGCCAAGGAGGTGGCACTAAGATCATGATCATCGACAAGAACAACATGTCACTGGAGAGAAAGGCTTGGTACACGAACCGGTAGAAGGAGATGTTCGCTCGCGACGGCATGATCTAGGTGAGACCTCAGCCGCGATGGCGGTCCTTTTTGAAGACGGGCTCCTGTGCCGATCGTTCTCTTTGTTGCCGGCGACAAAATTTGTCCCTTTTGAAGGCTGGTTCGTGTGTCGGCCGCTGACTTTGTTGCTGGCATGCATGTCTTTTTGAAGGCTGGCTCCTGTGCCGGCCGCTGGCTTTGTTGTCGGCATCAGACTGTAGGTCGCCGGCTGTGCTGCCGGCCGGCGTGAATTTATCAAACCGCGGTCGCGGCTTAAACCTTGGGATCTCACTTTTACATGCACGTGGACAAGATGCGGCTGAAGACGCGACCGTGCTTTGGACGCCTGCCCGCCGCATCCATAAATTCGGATGAACATGGCTCCATTAGAGCAACTCCAATGGGGCGACCCATTTCATCCGCCCGTCCGTTTGGGTCGGCGCGGACAGAAAAGACGGCCCAACGCGCCGACCCAAACGGACGCGCGTCCGCTTTCGTCCGCCGCCGCCCATTCCCGGCCCATTTTTGAGCCGGATTAGCATCGACGTAGACACAAGACGGACGCGCGCGCGCCCTCTCTCCTCCCCGCGTGTGCACAACCTCCACCGCCTGCTTCGTGGCCGACGCCGCCGGCCATTTTTTCTGATGAAAAAGCATACATAGATAGTTCTTATGCATACGTAGAAAAAAAATATCAACTACTCGTCGGTTTCCGACTCTGACTCGGTAATGTCCTCCTCCGACGTCTGAATATAGGCGTCAGCAGCATGCTCGTCCGCGAAGTCCCACCCCGATGTTTCTCGCAGCCTCAGTCTCATTTGAGCGGTCAGCTTCCGCGCACGCTTGCCCTCCCGTTAGGTGATAACCCGCAAGTATACAGGATAGTTGTAGCCTCTTTCGGTAAGTAAGAGTGTCGAACCCAACGAGGAGCTAAAGGTAGAACAAATACTCTCTCAAGTCCTATCGGCCACTTATACGACTCTACGCACGCTCGACGTTTGCTTTACCTAGAACAAGTATGAAACTAGAAGTACTTTGTAGGTGTTGTTGGATAGGTTTGCAAGAAAGTAAAGAATGCGTAAATAAAAAGTAGGGGTTGTTTAGATAAGAAGCAATAAAGTAAATATAGTGAGTGTGGAAAAGTGGTGGTAGGAGTTGTGAAATTGTCCCTAAGCAATTGACTACATTACTAGACCGGTAATCACTATTGCAATTCTATTTGAGAGAGAGCCATAAGCTAACATACTTTTTGTACTTGGATCATATGCACTTATGATTGGAACTCTAGCAAGCATCCGCAACTACTAAAGATTCATTAAGGTAAAACCCAACCATAGCATTAAAGTATCAAGTCCCTCATCCCATACGCAAACAACCTACTTACTCGGGTATGTGCTTCTGTCACTCACGCCACCCACCATAAGCAAATCATAAACATATTGCAAACCCTACAGCGTGAATCCCTCACGCTTGCGCGACACGGATGGCACAATAGGACAACACCAATAATAAAACATGCAACTCAAACCAATGATAGCAATTCATCAATCACCGATAGGACAATGAAAATCTACTCAGACATCATAGGATGGCAACACATCATTGGAAAATAATATGAAGCATAAAGCACCATGTTCAAGTAGAGGGTACAATAGGTTGCGGGAGAGTGGACTGTTAGATATAGATGGGGGGAGGTGATGGAGACGTTGGTGAAGATGATGGAGGTGTTGGTGAAGATCGCGGTGATGATGATGGCCCCCGGCAGCGTTCCGGCGCCACCGGAAGCAAGGGGAGAGAGGCCCCCTTCTTCTTCTTCTTCTTCTTCCTTGACCTCCTCCCTAGATGGGAGAAGGGTTTCCCCTCTGGTCCTTGGCTCCCATGGCTTGGGAGGGGCGAGAGCCCCTCCGAGATTGGATCTATCTCTCTGTTTCTGCGTTCCCAGATTGTACCCCTTCATCGTTTCTTTAATATCCAGAGATCCGTAACTCCGATTGGGGTGAATCTTTCGCCCAGATCTTTCTCATAATTGTTGCATCCCTGGGGCGCACCCCTATCTCCTGGCCCCCTCAGGCACCGTCTTGCGTTGATTGTACTTCCCAAAAATCACAAATATTCCAAAATAATTCTCCGTCCGTTTTTATCCCGTTTGGACTCCGTTTGATATTGGGTTTCGCTGAAACAAAAACATGCAATGCATGTGAACCGCATCGGCATCGGATCAATATGTTAGTCCCAAAAAATAGTATAAAAAGTTGCCAAAAGTATATGCAAGTTGAATAATATTGGCATGGAACAATCAAAAATTATAGATACGACGGAGACATATCAATAGGCGGCTCGCGTCGTCCTCCTGGCCTTCCTCTCCGTCCTCCTCTGCTCATAGAACTGACGTTCGTCGACGATGTCCTGCGGGAAGCATTCACGCCACAGCACCGAGGCTTGCACATCCATCTCGGCGAGGGCGAGGCGACGCATCCGCCTCCGGTGGATGCTGTCGGCGTTCTGGGAACGGGGGTCCCCAGACTTGCATACCTGCGGCCTACGGCGTGGCTCAAAGGAGACCCAGCACGGCCCATCTTCATCAACGCAAGCTCAAGACCCTCACGAGGGGCCAAGCCTCGCGGGGCAGACGACAAGGAGCTTCCTCAGGCGCGGCCTCGTCAGGCTAGCTCATGAGGAGGCGGAGAGTTCAAGGCACGGTACCTCGCGAGGTGCCCGTGACGCAAGCCATGACGACCAAGGGCGCCAATCGGGTGCCAGCCCGCGCAGTGTCCTCCTTTCCTCTTTGGTGCAAAGGGAGCAAGCGCAGGCGAGAGCATCAAGCAAAGGCGTCCATTTCGGTGCAACAAGACCAAGACCAGCCAAACGGCCGGAAGGAAGTCATTGTGGAGCCCAAGCCAAGGCCATCACCGAGCCTTTGACAAAGCGAGGACCAACTTTAGTCAGGATAAGTATACCCGCTGTTCCCCTTCAAAATGGCCAATTGTTGGCGCCCTTCCCACTCAATATTTGGGAAGAGGCCCAGGGCCTTTGCATATAAATAGGGCTAGCCAACCCCATGGGGAGACGAGAGCTAGACCTGATCAAGAGAACAAGGATAGAAAGACACACAGAGAGAGAGAGGCGATCGAACTCCCCTAGCAGTTCATCGCACCACCAAGAATGCACTCATGAAGTTGTTCTCCTTGTATTGTTCATCATCAAGCCCAAGAGGCAATCCACCACACCACACACCGGAGTAGGGTATTACACCACAATGGTGGCTCGAACCAAGATAAATCTTGTGTCTCTTGTGCTGTATTCGGTTTGGTAGTTTAGGTCCTAGCGATTCGGCGAGGAGCGAGCCGGTAGAGGGTTGGATCTCCGCGCGCACCCCAGTGTTCGAACCTCAAGGGTCTGCCGGAACCCGAAATCCGACATCTGGCGCGCCAGGTAGGGGTGCGCTGGAGTTTGCCTTCCGTCGTCTCGTTCTTTCCCGACCACCGCAACCATGTTTGGCGCTCGTCGGGCTCGCGCCGAGCGCCGAGCCACCCTCGCCTCCCATGTCGCCCAGACGGCTCCTGTCGGCAGGTGCCCTCGTTGTTCACCGTCACCTGCTGTCAACACCGCCACTGGCCCGGCGGGGAACGAGCAGCAAGCATCGTCCCTGCATCCGTCCATGAGGCGGGACGGCCGCACCGCCACGCCCTCGCTCACCCCCGCTGGTTCTTTCGCCACGCGCCCTGCGCGCGCCATGGAGGCCCGAGCTGCGCCATCGCGCAAACGAGCTCTGCGCATCGCCCCATCGACGACGTTTACAAAGAATGGCTCGACCGAAGTCGCTGAAGCTCGTCCGCGCCGGAGGCGCCCGCACCGCCTTCTCGCTGCACCGCGCCGCCATGCGCGTGGCGATGAAGCTCAGGCGGCGCCACCGCCTCCTCCCAAGAAGGCGCCGCCCCAAGGCGCGCGCCTCGGGCGGAACCCGCCCGCCAAGCGCCAGCGGCAAGAGCAGAGCTGCTAAGAAGTCCTCGCCCACGAGAAGCTGCCCGAGCGCCTCGCTCCAAAGCACGTCAAGACCCTGCGCTGCCCCCAGCCGCGGCGCATGGGGACCCGCAGGACTAAGCTCTCCGTCGCCCAAGGACCCCCGTAGCAACGGCGGGTTGCCGCGCCTTCACCTCCGAGCTGCGCAGCGTCGCGTGGCCCGGCAAGTTCAAGCCAGACCTACTCCCTCGCTACGACGGCACGGCTGACCCTGCGGAGTTCCTCCAACTCGACGAGTTGGGCATCGAGGCTGCCAACGGAGACGAAAAGGTCATGGCGAACTGGTTTCCCATGGCGCTCAAGGACGGAGCCCGCACTGCTCCTCGACCGCCCTGTGCACGATCTCTTCTCGACGAGATGCGCACCCGCTTCATCGCCAACTTCTAGGGTACTCGCGATCGCCACCCGCCGGAGCGACATGCGCCAGATTGCTACAGCCGGGAAACCTGCGAAGTACATCCAGCGCTTCAACAACGCGCGCCTCAAGATCCCCAGGGTAATTGAGGAGGCCATCATCTCTGCCTTCTTCGACGGTGTGTGCGACGTCAAGATGAAGGAGGAGCTGGCGATGCATGAAGACCTGTGCACCTCCTTGAGCTGTTCAACTTGGCGACCAAGTGCGCCAGGCTGAGGAGGGTCTCTCCTCCTCGGCTGCCCGCCGGACCCCAAGAAAAGAAGCCCAAGGGCAAGGACGTGAAGCGCAAGGGGCTGCTGACTCGCGGCCGAGCAGACACCAAGCGGGAGAGATCAGCCCGAATCCTCCAAGGGCGCCGGTGCTGCAGGTACCACGACCTCCACACCCACAACACAAATGAATGCCAAGAGCTCCGGGCCGTGCGTGAGGGAAGGGTCGGCAGACGCCCCGACCGTAGCGACCGGGGCTACGGCCGAGGAGGAGGAAGGAATGCAGGGTGCTGGGAAGACCTCGGCCCGCGCCAAGGGTGGCGCGACCAACCTCGCAAGGATCGCTGGCAGGACCCGCCTCGTGAGGGAGGCTAGAGGGATCAGCCTCGCGAGGAACGCTCGCAAGGGAACGCAGGCCTCCCTCCGCTGGCACCGCAGCCAAGGAGAAATGAAGACCGTCATCAGGACGAGGGGGCTAGGGGCTTCCAGGAACCATGCGCAATCGCCTGCATCCTGGGCGAAGCTCAAGCCCCAGCCTCTTAGCGCATCTTCAAGCAGTTCGCCCGCGAAGTGAATGCAGTCATCCCCAAGCTCGAGGCCACGCGCCTCTCTGTGGTCGGCGGCGCCATCACGCTCACTCAGCGGATCAGCTGGCGCTTGCCACGGCGGAGTCCTCCCGATGCTTTGTTCCCAATCATAAGCAACGTGCTAGTCACCAGACCTCATCGACGGCGGAGCAGGGCTCAACATCCCGTCTGTGGAAACATTCAACAATCTTCAAGTGCCTTACATCGGCTTCAGCCAACCAAGCCCTTCTCCGAGTCACCGACAGCCCACGGTCCCGATAGGGCAGGTCCGCTTCCGCCACCTTCGGGCTCGCGACAACTACCGCGACCGAGCTCATCAACTTCGACGTCGCCCACATTTGCTCGCCAGATAACGCCATCCTCGGGTACCCGCGCTGGCCAAGTTCATGGTCAGAACCACCACGGCTACAACATTCTCAAGATGCCAGAAGCGGCGGGTCATCACGGTGCCACGTGAAGAGAGGGACGCAGCAGTGCTCCCCGAGCGAGCCTTTCAGCCGCATCACCGAAGACCTGCATCATGGAGGCAGGAGGCTTCGGGCCGCACTCCAAGAAGAAGAAGACATCAACCGCCCGCCCTCAGAGGCAGGCGCCAGGCCCGCTACCGCTAGGAGGAGCCCCTTCCATCGCGATAGGGAAGCGCGCCCGGCGCCTCCTCAGCGGGCTCGGGCTCTCCCTCGAGGGCCGCCGACCTCGCCAAGGTCACGAGGGAGGCGCTTGGGCACCACGTGGAGGCGAAGCCAAGCACGCTTCCCTCAAGAAGGGCAAGGCAAGGAGGGCCAAACCTCGGGAGTTCGTCTGCCAAGGCCGCTCAGAGTTACAGGAGTCAAGGGTCATGATAGGCAGCCACCGCCTACCAGCTGTGGCCCCCCATCCAGGCGAGGATGGTGGGCTGCACGTCTGCATCGACATACCAGGGCTCAACCGAGCCGCATCTTAAGAGCGCCTCTGGCCCTCGCGAGTGGGACGTTGCGAGGGTCCGCCCCACAGCTACGTGCGCATGTCTTACGGCCTGCCGAACGCGGCTGCTGCGCACCAGCGTCTCATGTGGGCCATCTTGGAGGCTCAAGAGGTCAGGCGTGCCGCAGCCCTGGCGGAGATGGAGATGGCCCGCGATGAGCCGCCACTGCCTCCGGAGCCTCCAGAGGCCCCTGGGCCTGGGGGCTCGTGAGGATCGGCTCCCGCAGCCCACCGAGTCTGCTACACCAACACCCCTTCGTCCCCAACATCATTAGGTGACATCTTTTAAGTTTCATTTCTGGCTGGGAGCGCCCTCAGGGCCGCATTATTACCAGGCCGCGTGGGTCTGTCCCTGTGGCATGTATCCCTTTTATTTCATGTCCTTAGCTTATCTTATTGGGGGCGCCCCTCGGGCTGCATCATCCCCAAGCCGCTCGGGCCTATCCCAGTGGCATGTATCCTTCTTGCGTTTATCTTAGGACTATGCTTTCGATCCAACATGCTTGTTATTTGGTGCCTTTTTCTCCTGGGTGTCGGAATCTTGCACGTTAAAGGGGTGCCCGAGCATCGCGACTCAGGCTCCTACCGCTCTCCGCCCTCACCCTCCGGTCTTGTCCATGGCATCGCGACCTGGCATGCCAGCCGACGGCCGAGACCAGCCCGAGAGCCGGATTCGAGGACGAGTTTCAGTCATCTAACCCGACTTGCTGCGTAAAGGGGGGTGCTTGAGCATCGCGACTCAGGGGCTCCTACCGCTCTCCGCCCTCACCCTCTGGTCTTGTCCATGGCATCGCGACCTGGCATGCCGCCGACGGCCGAGACCAGCCCGAGAGCCGGACCGAGGACGAGACTTTCGTCATCTAACCCTTGACTTGCAGCGTTAAAGGGGGTGCTGGCGTCGCGACTCGGGGCTCCTACCGGCTCTCCGCCCTCACCTCCTGGTCTTGTCCATGGCATCGCGACCTGGCATGCCGCCGACGGTGAGACTAGCCCGAGAGCCGTGACCAAGACGAGAGCACCGCATCCGCCAAATTTGCAGGAACACACTCCAAGATAAGGCCCAGAGCCAGGCGCAACCCGCCTTGAGGTAGGGCCCCTGAGTCCCGCGCTGGCTCAAGGGTGCCCAGATACACCTCATCAAGCCCTACCGTGCCGACCACGTGTCAGGGTGGGGCTGTATACGCCCCGGGGGCTCCTCCCGGAGGGGGCCCCCTCCCACGTACCAGTGGAAGCACCATGCTCCGCGCTGGCTGACGACACTGCCGAGGAGCGGCTATGCCCGTACGCATACAAAAGCGCTATGCTCCGCGCTGGTGATAAACAACTGAGGGTGGCCTCGGGGCCGCATCAACCTCAGGGAGCCCGGAGCTCAGTGTTTGGCCTTGTTGCAATGCCTCCCCTCGGAAGTGCCGCGTGAAGGGGCTGGGCACGGGGGCGACGCCTGGGTCATGCCCAGATGCACGCCACCTGGCCAGGCCCCCCCGGGCCTGGTTCGTCGCACGTCCCTCCCCGAGCGGAGCCAAGGTACGAAGGCTGTTCGAGCGAGGACTCCTGAGCATCGCGACTCAGGAGCCTAACTGGTCACGTAGCCCCTCACTCCTTAGTTCCGAAAGGCTAACGACGGTTGAGGTATGCGCGGGGCCGGGCCCTGCAGACGTAGAACGGCAGATCCAAACACACCTCGCCTCCCTACTTGCTGTTCGAGCGCCAAGGGGGGCTCCTGAGCATCGCGACTCAGGAGCCTAACTTGTCATGTAGCCCCTCACTCCTTGGTCCCGTCCTAGTTTCCGGTCGGGGCCAATGGCGGCTGAGGTATGCGTGGGGCCGGGCTCTGCCGACGTAGAACACAAGCAAGTAGGAAGGAATAATGCAAATTTCAGGGAATTCAAAAGCAAATATTACAGTCCATGCTGTTACCACAGCATCAAACATAAGTTTTAACGCCTCTCCGAGGCATGGTACATGCGCAGGAATTAAAAACAGGTCGGGAGCCATGACAGAGTCACTTGCCGGCGGGGGAGCCGCGTGGAGTAGGTTCACCTTGTGGAGCAGCAGGGCTAGCAACGCCCGCTCGCCTGGCATCAAGGCCCGAACTTCCCAGTGAGCCTCGCGCGACCCTTCACGGCCTCAGCAGCGGCAGCGGCACGCTCGCCACTCACTGGCTCCAGCAGGCTGTCGAGGTCGATGTTGGGGTCACGAAGATAGATGTGGGTGAAGACCAAGAAGGCCGCAGAAGACAAGACGCGTGCCTCGGCCTCAGCCGTAGGGCCAAGGCCAAGGGTGACGTCGTGAAGGGCCCGAACCAGGAAGGGAAGCAGCTTGGCGGGGCCATCCTCCTCGCCGGCTAGCGGGCTCTCAAGGCCGCTGTCATAAAGCATCTTCAGCGAAGTGCGAGCCTTCTCTTCCATATCCGCGAAGGCCACGCGATCCTCGGCAAGAACCCAGGCCTTGCCGTCCAGCTCAACCCTCCTCGCCTCCAGCTCTTGCTCCAGCACGCCTAGGCGGCCACGACGCCTCTTGAGCTTGGCCTCCAGGTCCTTGACGGCCGCCTCGCGAACCTTCATGCTTTCCTCCTACTCTTGGCGAAGGCGGGCCTCCTCGGCAAGCTGGTTCTGCAGGCCCTTCAGCTCGCTCTCCAGCGTCTCACAACGACCTTGGACGCTAGCTACCTCCCCCAGGGCAGCATCGCGGGCAACCTTCGCCTCATGGACGGCCTGTTTCTCCTCGTCGCAAGCCGTCGAGGCCTGGACCAGCGCCGCCCGTATTGAAGCATCGGAGCGAATCCAGCCAGAAGCCAGCTCCAAGGGCCCGGCCACCAGACGGGGGTCGGCGCCCAGAAGATCCTGCCGCAGACGGTCCAGTCCGGCAATGGCGCGATCCAGAACAGTATTCGGAGAAGCAGCGGTCGGTGGAGTAGGAGGAGAAGATGGCTGTGTGACCACTATGCCTTGAGGCGGAACCAGCGGCGCCACAATGACAGTGTTGGCAGCGTCAAGCAAGGGCACCTCGAGTCGCTTTGGGTCAAGGGGCTGAGCTTCGCCCAATGAGCTCAGCGACTCGCGAGGACGCCTGGCCTGAGAGGCTCGCGATCACGACCACCTTCTTTCTCGGGCAGAGGCACTGCCACGGATGGGACCTCAGGAGCTCCCTTCGGCTTCTTCGCCGCGGGTGCTAGCCTGGCCGAAGGATATGGGCATCAGGTCTCGTCGATAGAACAATAATCAAGACGGGAAGCAGGCACTTACAGGTCATCGCTGGTGGACTCGAGCAGCTTTCGGCCGTACTTAAAGCCCGAGAGTCTGCTGCAAGGGTCGGCTTCAAGGGGCTCGGGAGCAGGAGGCGCGCCTGCGGATCGGGGCAGACCCGCGGGGGACCAGCCCAGTCCGGCCCTTCTTCGGGATCGGAGGCAGGCTCCCGCCGCCCTGCTCACCCTCATCCTCATCATCGTCACTCTGGGGGAAGCGGAGAATGCGGGACCTGCACCGAAGGGGAGGAGCTCTTGACTCCGCCTCTGAGTCAACCCCCTTCTTCCTGCTCCCCTTCTTCCTTCTCTTCACTGGAGTCGTCGGAGGACACGTCCACCAGGTCCTCTGGAGCCTCCACGGGCATGTACCCGTCCCCGTTGAATGCAGGCATGGACCCCACTACCTGCTCCCAATCCTCGCGAAGGAACATGGGCGTAGGAGCGCCCTCCAGCCTCGCCACGTCGCCCCCAACCAAGGATTGGAGGACCGCAGCCAGGTCCTCGTCGGCCAAGACCACGGGGCTCGAGTGAGGCCTCCACATCGGAAGCGAGTACTGACGGAGCGGAGCCAGTTGATGCTCCAGGAATTCCCTCAGCAGCAACGCACCGGTCAGCTTCGCCGCCACCACGCTGGCCGGCCTCAGATCTGCGTCCATCTTCTCCAACACCAGCTTCGTGCAGGGATCCAGAAGCTCTACTCGGGACTAGTCGTCCGAGCTCGCGGGGTGCTCCGTGGGCAGGATCAGCCGAGGGTGGATGCGCCCAGCATCCACCAAGACCCACTTGCTCCTGAAACCCTCAATCCTCTTCCCAGGGTTTGAAATGGCGATGAGCCGCCGTACGCGACGAAGCTCGCGCACGCGGAGGCGGAACCACGGGAGGTTTGAAGGGAGAAGTAGTGGCGCAGCAACGCCACCGAGGGCTTCGCCCCTACGTGAGCCTCACAATAGTAGGCGAAAATCACCAAAAGAAGGACGGAGTTAGGATGGAGGTGCAGAGCTTGAATATTGTAGTGGCGGAGGACAGAGAAGAAGAACTCGGAAAAGGGAGGCACCAGACCGGCAATGATGGCGCTCACGAAGAGCGGATAGAAGGTGCTCCCTCGACCTTCAGGGACGGCAGAGCCGGCCTTGAACGCCTTCGTCCCGTCGATGCCTTGCGCCTCCGCCATCTGGCGCACCAGGGCAAGGCTCGCCCCAGACACATTTGGCGGGTCCAAGGCAGGCGAGTACCAAGCTCCGGCCGGGGTTGGCGGGGCGCCATGACTGGCTAGGGCACGCAGGCAGAGTAGATCTGAAGATGTTGGAAGCAGGGAGGAGAGGCGCAAGAAAGGGGATCTGAGCAGCAACTGGAGGAAGTAAAGGAGGCAAGGGAGATGTCGCTCTTTTATCAACCCGTGCGGTTGCAGAGGCGCCCACGTCCAATCAACCGCCACGCTGGCGCCTAAGGCCGCAGTTATTAGGGCCCGCGACGCCAGACTTGCCCTTTCGCCTCTCGCTCAGCCAAGTTCGGGCGCGCCAGGCCAGGGGCTACTGTCGGCGCTTCGGGAACGAGGGTCCCAGACTTGCCTACTGCGGCTCAAGGGCGTTGCTCAAAGGAGGCCCAGACGACCCATCTTCATCAACGCAGCTCAAGACCTCGCGAGGCCAAGCCTCATGAGGCGGACGACAAGGAGCTTCTCGGGCGCGGCCTCGTCGGGCTGGCTCATGAGGAGGCGGAGAGTTCAAGGCAGGGTACCTCGCGAGGTGCCCGTGACGCAAGCCATGACGACCAAGGGCGCCAGTCGGGCGCCAGCCCGCGCAGTGTCCTCCTTTCCTCTTTGGTGCAAAGGGAGCAAGCGCAGGCGAGAGCATCAAGTAAAGGCGTCCATTTCGGTGCAATAAGACCAAGACCAGCCCAACGGCCGGAAGGAAGTCATTGTGGAGCCGAAGCCGGCGTCATCACCAGAGCCTTTGACAGGCGAGGACCAACTTTAGTCAGGATAAGTGTACCCGTTGTTCCCCTTCAAAATGGCTATTTGTTGGTGCCCTTCCCGCTCAGTATTTGTGAAGAGGCCCAGGGCCTTTGCCTATAAATAGGGCTAGCCACCCCCATGGGGAGACGAGAGCAAGACCTGATCGAGAGAACAAGGATAGAAAGACAGAGAGAGAGAGAGAGAGAGAGAGAGAGAGAGAGAGAGAGAGAGAGAGAGAGAGAGAGAGAGACTGAACTCCCCCTAGCAGTTCATCGCGCCAGCCAAGAACAGACCCTCGCGAGGCTGTTCTCCTTTGTATTGTTCATCATCAGGCCCAAGAGGCAATCCACCATACCACACACTGGAGTAGGGTATTACACCACAATGATGGCCTGAACCAGTATAAATCTTGTGTCTTTTGTGCTGTTCAGATTGGTAGTTTAGGCCCTAGCGGTTCGACGAGGAGCGAGCCGGTAGAGGGTTGGATCTCCGCACGCACCCGAGTGTTCGAACCTCAAGGGTCTGCCGGAATCCGAAATCCGACAGACGCGACGATCCTCGTCGGTGAAAAGCCGCGGGAGATGCGCCAGATCCTGCGCCCGCTGGCTCGACACGTCAGGAAAGTTCATATCCCGACGAGGCTTCAGGAGGCGCCACGCCGTCGCGTCGTACGCGCGGGCCGCCTGCTCAGCGGTGTCGAAGGTGACGAGGATGAGCCGTTTCTCGCCAAACAAGATCTCGGCGGAGAAGGCGACAGAGGGGCACTCGCGGACTCCGCGAAAATCCGAAGCGCCGAGGATGCGCATCGACATGGTGGCGCACAGGCGGCGAGGCTAGTGAGAGAGGGCGACGGCGGTGGACTGAGTGTGGAGGGAGCTCCATCTTTATAATGAGTGCCGGCCGTAGCGCGTCAAAATACGCGCGCGAACATTTCCCACGCTCTGGAGCGCCATAGCCAGCGTGCGCTAGGCCGAATTTCCCCCGCGCGCTGGCATGATCTAAAGCGCGCGCGGTCATGAAATGGTCGGCGCGTTGGACGCGCTGCCGATCCAAATTTAAAAGAGGGCGGACGACGGACGGTCGGCCGTCCCAAACGAACAAAAGTGGACAAAAGCGCCGTTCATTTGTATCGGCCCGTTGGAGTTGCTCTTACTACCCAAATAGACGAAAAACGGATAAAACGAACGTCTGTGTGTGATCGTCCGGTTGGAGTTGGCCTTGTATGCCCGGCCGGCACTTGTGGATGCATGAGACGAGAGATGCGTCTCGGGGCCAACCGCACCGGAACCGACGAGCACCCGGAGGTGAGTGAAGAAAAGACCCGTCAAAAAATAAAATAAAGAAAAGGGTCAAACCGGGGCGGGGCTGGGCCGGCCAGGCGGCCACCGCAATCCCACCAAAAGGTACCGAACCATGTTGCACATTCTTCGGCCTCTGCCCCGTTTTTGTCTCCTGCCCTGCTACCGTGTAGCTTTTCCCATTTTTTAAGGCCTGGAGACTGTTGGGAGTTGGAAGAACATCCCGCATATACTCCATCCGTATGCGCGCGCTTGCGTGCGGCAGAGGTGCAGCTGCACAACGCAGAGAGCCGCCGCGCCGAGGGATGGATAGTCGCAGCTATAGTTGAGATGCCTTTGCCGAGTACAAGCGCACATGTCATGCTTTCACGTGATTGATGGCCCTGTGGTCAAACCGTCCGTCAAAAGGCGTGGAGAGAATCTAGGCCTTCTGTTCGTCAAATTTACAACTGCCCGCGTCAGACCAGGCCATGAAGAAAGATATACGTGCACTGATGTTACTACTACCTCCGTCCTGATTTATTGGTTTTTATTGTATTTCGTGTCGAGTTTTGATCATAAATTTAAATAACAAAATCTCATGCACGTCACAAAAAATTATATCATTAAAAACTAGGTTCAAATACGAATTCAACGATATAATTTTTGTTGGCATGCATTGACATTTTGTTAGTTAAATCTTGATCAAATTTGAACACAAATTATAAAGGAGACTAATAAACCAGGACAGAGGTACAGTGACTTTCCTGTAATTATGCCAAGTCATCATCATTTGAACCTAGTTTGTGTCCAATGTACCATAGTTCTTCCAACCCGCACAAAGAAAACAAGTCACATCGGTAGTACTACAATTAAGTTAATGGTGAGCGTTGAAAAATCTAGCATATTTTTAGCCCAAATACGAGTGGGGACATTAGAGAACAAATTTGCTCAATTTTGAATATCATGATCGAAGCTCTCAATGATAAGTATATGACCCTGCATGCGCATGTGAGGTTAGATAAGACTAATTGTTTCCAATATTTGATTGATCGCATTGTTACGAGAATTAGCGGATGGAAAGAAAAACTCTTATCCACTGGAGGCAAGGAAGTTCTTCTGAAATCTGTTGTTCAAGCTATCCCAACGTATGCTATGTCGGTCTTTAAAATTCCTAAAAAAAATGTAAAGGAATAACTGACGAGATGTCGCATTTTTGGTGGGTTGATGACGACAACCAGAGAAGGATGCATTGGATGGCATGGTGGAAAATGTGTGTCCCGAAAAGCCAAGGCGGAATGGGCTTTCGTGACATTCATTGTTTTAGTTTGGCGATGTTGGCTAAACAAGCTTGGCGTCTCCTTGAGAACTCAGATTCCTTGTGTGCCACCATTTTGCACGCTAAGTATTTCCCTGATGGAGATTTATTGAACACAAAGTTAAAAAAGGGATTATCCTTCACATGGCAAAGTATTATGGCGGGGGTTACTACCTTAAAACATGGCTATATTTGGCGAGTTAGAAATGGTCAGAAAATTGAACTTTGGGAGGATGCTTGGATCCCTGAGTGTGCTAATAGAAAAGTCATCACACCAAAAGGGCAACATTTGTTATCAAAAGTGTCGGATTTCATTGACCCCTCTTCGAACAAGTGGGATGAGGATCTCATCAGACGGACCTTGTGTCCCGTTGATTTACAGCGGGTCCTTGCTATCCCTCTGCCTCAGTTTGATATGTCAGATTTTGTTGCCTGGAGTCATACTAAGAGTGGCATTTTTTTGTTCGATCTGCATATTTTGTTGAGTGGGATTATCAACATGGAAGGAAACTTCGTCATACTAATGGAATGGGTCGAACAAACTTTAATCCAATTTGGTGTAAGATTTGGAAGTTATCTTGTCCGGCGAAGGTGAATTTTTTAATTTGGCGGACGCTGCATGGTACTCTTCCATGTCGTGTTACGCTTGCTAATAGACATATGAAAGTTTCACCTTTATGCCCTTTTTGTGCTTCTGGTTTAGAAGACACAAAGCATCTGTTGTTTCAGTGCCAGAAGGCAAAAGAGGTCTGGAGAAGGCTTGGCTTAGACGAGATCATTGCTCAAGCTTGTGAAGTTGATCGTGCTGGAGAGGCGGTCCTCGGTTTTTTTGTTGCACATGTTTGACCAAGATTTATCTATTATGGGGTCCCAGTATATTCGGGAGATGATTGCCATTACGTCCTGGTATTTGCGGTGGGAAAGACGGAAATTAGTGCACAAGGAGGGAATTCAAGATGCAAAAACAGATTTCAATGGGGATACAGGCTCTTACAACTAATTATATGTTGCTTCCGGTCCAAAGGCTTCTATGAAAAGAGGGGGTTGGATTCGTCCCCCGGTGGGTTTTGTGAAACTTAATGTTGACGCTTCTTTTGATCATGATATTCTTAAAGGTACGGCTGGGGCTGTCCTGAGGAACGACAAAGGGAATTTTATCGCAGGGGTACTTGAAAAATTGATCATTGCGTCGATGCTCTAACAGTGGAAGCTTGGGCTCTCAGATTCGGTCTTTCACTAGCGCAATGTGCGGGTTGCAATCGCATAGTTATTAGTTCTGATATTTTGGAGGTTATTGAAACGATGAATAATGGCGAACGGTCAGCAGGAGCGGCGGCGGCAATTTTTGATGATTGCTATTTTTTGGCGTGTGATTTTCCTACCTCTAGGTTTGAACATTGTAACCCCTGACGAGCCCCGTGTGCTCCTCGGTGAGTTCCTGAACCAGTTCCCCTCTCCATCAAGCTTGTTTCCTTGACCGTGGTTGCCTCTGCCAGCATTGCCGAATGCTCTCCGCTGCTCTGCTCCGTCGATGCCATGCGACGCCAAACCTCGCGGCCGAGCAAGATGTCGTGCTCAGCACAACCCCAACAAGTCAACGTGCCTCACTGCTCTTCGTACCGTGCCCCCGGTGCTCGATTCCATCGAGCTCCGGTTCCGGCCGCCGTTGTCGTCGATGCTCCGGTCAACTCCGGGCATTCGAGAAGCTCATGTTTGCGCCAAACGACTCACGGAGCTGCCCTCGTTCAAATACGCCACTCCGCCGCCCATTTTGGTCGCTAGAGACCCAAACCCGAGCCCATGACTATTTCGGATGTCGTTGGGCGCCACCGCATTACTGAACGATGTGGGGGTGGACCCCACGCACAAGACCGTCGTTAGCCACTAATGCGCCCGCTAATGATCCACTCACCTTTGGGTCCCACCTCGCCAGTTAATTAAAATGGGGTAAGATGTGTTTTTTTTGAATTGTTTGGAACTTTGGATTGCTTATCACATGTGTCACGTGGTATGGGCTAAGGTGTGTCAACTAAAATGTGTCGCCCACATCTTGGCCACACCTTCTAACTAGCCCAATTAAATCAACTAAACCCCCCCGCTAACTAGCCCTGTCACCGATAGCTGGGTCCCACTAGACCCATTGACCACCAAACTCGCCGACGGGTCAGACCCACTCAATGATCGACGGGCCCCTCGCCCATCGACCGATGAATTAGTCCACGTTGGTCGCCGACAAGGCAATCAATCGACCCACTCGCAGCCCCTATGGCTTCTGGCTGGGTACACTTTCGGGTGTACTTAGCATTTTAGCCCTCTGTTTTCGAATTAATTAAATTCCAGGATTTTCATAATATTAATAAAACTTTAAAAGTTAAAAGAAAATAAACCGTAAGTCAGATGAAAATAGTTTATATATGAAAGTTGCTCAAAAAATATGACGAATCTGAATATGCTATCCGTTCATGTGTCACGTGCCTCTAGCATAGCGAACATGAAACCACCTCCTCTCTTTCATCTATCCGAAAAATGTCAAACACCGGGAAAACATCCTGAGATGTTTTCCCTCTTTGTTTGTAACGTGTAGTTCTGCATTAGGTCGCCTCTAGCCCTCCATATTGTCATGTCATTCATAGTGATGCATCTGCTTGCTCTATATTTATTGTTTCTTCCCCATCTTCTTTCTGGTAGACCCCCAGACTGACGTCGCTCCTGATGTCGACTACACCCCTGACGATCATACCTTTTCAGCAGAGCTTCCAGGCAAGCAAAGCCCCCTTGATCATTCCGATTTCGCCTATTCCCTTCTCTCTTATGCTTGCATTAGAACTGCTTCTGCTTTTGTATGGTCCTATTCTAATGCATAGCCTGATTTTTTACCCTGCTCTTGTACCTTACCTGCTTATCCTAAACTGCTTAGTATAGGTTGCTTAGTGATCCATCAGTGACCCCTCACCTTGTCCCTGTTGCCCCCGCTGGATTACCAGATGACTCGATCAACATGATCGACGTCTAGGGCCCGACGAAGCAAGCACCCCTTCGTTGCATGACTCTGCAGAGTTACTATCGAGTGCCGAGGGTGATATCTCGTAACACACTCTTGATGATAACCATGTAGTATAGTTAATCGGTCATGGTCATCGAGGGTGATTCCTCCTTCACAGTTCACGATACGACTCTGTCGTGCAACCCATCAAGTGTGAACCATCGAGGGTGATTCCTCCTTAGTCCACCTTGAGGGTTACATCAAATGGAATCCATCGAGGGTGATTCCTCGGATTCCCCTTTGGTGTATGGACACACAGTTACTTTGACTTGACCACGGAACCATGTTGACATCGGGTCAGCCCCGAGGGGTGCCTGCGAGTGATGTGAAGTCGGTTGACCTGGAGGGTACCTGCGAGATAATTACGAGGTGCGGCCGGGCAGGCAGACCGCCTTGGAGTGGGTTGGGCCTGGCCCGTGCCGCAAGTCCTTGAGATAGGGCGACAGGAGCACTGATCGTCACCACGCACTCCCAAGTCACTAGTGAGGTTGGGTATTTAATCTGAGTTGGTTGATGACCTATACGCACTAACCTTCACGCGGGACAAGTTTATGGGCAACCGGCATCGTATGTATCAGCCGAAGCTTTCCAGATGTTAGTGGTTTAGAGGCGCGCGCCCGCGTGGCCCGCGTAAGCACCTGTGTTGTTTAAGGAGGTTGCTAGGACTGACACCGGTCGCGTTCACAACATGCAGGATTACACAGGGCAATTGGTCCCTGACGCCTTCACATTTAGGATGTAGACCAGCGTGCTGACCTCTCTGTTGAGCCCTCAAGAACTCTCTAGTTCTTCTTCTTCGGGATCCACATCATCTTGATGAGAATCCTTGGGGTTTTAGATGTACTTGATGAAGTAGAACTTGATGTAGTCTTGGGAACCCACTTGACCAAGGCCTTCGGAGCATCTTCAAATGCATCAATCTCCTCTTGAAGCTTGTCCTTGACTTTTAGCTTGTGGTCTTGTGGTGGAAGATCATCTTGAGCTTGTGTTCCCTTGAAGGAAGTAGGATCATACTTCTCTTGTTGAGGAACAAACTTCGTCTTGGGGTATTCATCTTCTTCCCACTCAACTCCATTGGCATTGAGCTTTCGTTCAAAACCAACACCTTGATTCTTTCGGTTCCTTCCTTCCTTGCGTACAACTTCCTCATTTGCTTACTTCCGACAAGGCTCTTGTAAACACCTTTCTCTATAATTCCCTTCAATAAGCTATTTTCTTGCTCAAATGTAACTTGGCTAAGAGATCCATTAGTTGAATCAAGAGAACTACTAGAAGCAATAAATTGGATTTAGCATGATTATTGTTACTACTAGAGGAAGAATCTTTCTTGATTTTGTTGCTAGATTTTACTTATGGCATGTAAGTAGACAATACTAAACGCTTGGCATTGTAAGAAGAACTTTTCTTCCGAAGATCATCATTGATGGCTTTTAAGAACCCATGTTCTTGCTCAAGATTGAACTTCTTGAAGCGTAGCTTCTCATGAGTTTTTAAAAGTTCTCGATGATCTACTAAAGTAGTTTCATGAGCTAACTTAAGAGTGTTTAGTTCTTTAGTTAGATGCTCAATCTCCTTCTTATCATTGTCATTCATTTCATCTTGATTAGCATGATTAATTGCATTTTCATCATAGTATTCATCACTAGGGTTGTCAACAAGTAAATCATCATCACCTAGCAAATCATCTTCATCACTATTGAAATCAACATACTCGGGGCGTGTTACCTTGGGTCCTTTAGCCATGAAGCATCTTCCAATTCCTTCATTTTGTGAATCAAATATGTCATAGGAGTTGGTTGACACAAGTGCTAGACCGGCAAGACCTCCATCTTGAGTATATTTGGAGTCGGAGTGATAACTTCTCTCGGAGTGGTGGTCGGAGTTGGAGCCGGATACCCATTCACCAACATGAGCTTGATGTCTTCGTTTTGTGTATCTCCTTGACTTGTCCTTCCTTTCTGAATCCTTGCTTCTTCGAGAGGTTCTTCGTTCATAGCGATCATCTCTACTCCTTCTCTCTCTTGGAGGTGATTCTTCCCTTTTGCTTCTTCTTTTAGGTGACTCTTCTCTTCTCTTCTTTTGTATGGAGCCGTACACCTCACTGGAGTAGTGTCCGGGTCTTCCACAATTGTAGCAATTTCGCTCACGACTAGAAGATCTTTTGTCATTGTAGGACCTTGACTTGGAACTTCTCTCCTTGCTCCTACGCTTGTAGAATTTGTTGAAGTTCTTCACCATTAAGCTCAATTCTTCATTGAAGGCTTGTTTCTCACTTGATGATGTAGGAGCATCACATGAGGCTTTGTATGCACCACTAGACTTGTTGTCAATCTCTTCTTTATCCTTGAGTGACATCTCATGAGCAACAATCCTTCCAATGACTTCGGTTGGCTTCAGATCTTTTGTAGTTTGGCATCATTTGGATCAAAGTGCAGACGGTATCATATTTTCCATCCAAGGGTCTCAAGATCTTTTAGATGATGAATTTGTCGGTCATCTCTTCACTTCCTAAGCCGGCAATCTCATTTGTGATGAGAGCAAGCCTAGAGTACATTTCAACGAAATCTTCACCATCCTTCATTTTGAACTTGTCAAGCTGACTTTAAAGCACATCCAACTTGGATTCCTTGATGGAGTCGGTACCTTCGTGCATATTCAAAGTATCCCAAATTTCCTTTGCATTCTCAAGATGGCTGATTTTGTTGAAGTCTTCGGGGCACAATCCATTGAAGAGGATATTGCAAGCTTGAGCATTGTATTGCAACATCTTCAATTCTTTCGCGGTAGCTTCACGATTCGGTTCTCTCCCATCAAAGAATTCACCTTGCAAACCAATACACACAATAGCCCAAAGGGTGGGGTTATGTCCAAGAATATGCATTTTGATCATATGTTTCCAACTAGCAAAATTAGTACCATCAAAGTAAGGACCTCTACGGTGGTAATTTCCCTTGCTAGACGCCATACTCTCCTAGCTTGTGAAACCAATTCTATGATCACCAAAGCTATGAAAATCAAGGCAAATGGAGACCAAAGCTCTGATACCACGTGTAGGATCAAAAGTATGTCTAGAGGGTGTCATGACAAGGACTATCCAATTGTGCAGTATGCTGATGACACTTTGATTGTGGTACCTGCTGATGATGCTCAGCTCTTGGCTCTTAAGAAAATGTTGCTGGTTTTTTCTCAGTCCACTAGCCTGGAGGTTAATTACCATAAGTCTTCCATGATCCCAATAAATGTTTCCCAAGAGGAAATCCACAGGTTGGCATCCCTCTTTGGTTGTCAAGTGGGAAAGATGCCATTTACTTATCTTGGTGTGCCTATTGGAACTACCAAACCTACGATGTCTGATGTGCTGCCTCTTGTTACTTGTATGGAGAGGAGAATGCCTGCTAGTTCTTCTTTTCTTGCTCAGGGAGGAAGACTGCAGTACTTGAATTCTGCTTTGTCCTCATTGCCAATTTTCTTCCTTTGCAGTTTGCTTATTGTTCCTGGTATTTTGAAGCAACTGCAGAGAATTCAAAGACAGTGCTTGTGGAGGAAAAATAGGCAAGAACCAGCTCCTTCTCTAGCTGCTTGGGATTTGATTTGTAGACCCAAAAACAAAGGAGGGCTGGGCATTCCAGACCTTGGCGTTCAAAATGTGGCCCTTCTACTGAAACATGTGAATAAGTTCCTCAACAAGGCTGATGTTCCTTGGGTTCATCTCATTTGGAACTCATATTATCATGAACTTGTCCCACAAGGAACAACACCATGTGGATCTTTTTGGTGGAAGGATGTCCTTAAACTCTTGGATCAATTCAGAGAAGTCACATGGGTCAAGGTTAATGAAGGGGACACTACTCTTTTCTGGCAGGATAAATGGCAGCTTGGAAATTCTGTTTTGCCTTTGCAGCACAGGTTTCCCAGGTTATTTTCTTTTGCCAAAGATGCTCTGGTCACAGTCAAGGATGGATTTTCTGCCCTGGATCTGATCTCTTGGTTCCATCTTCCACTTTCAGAGCAGGCTCACAATGAGCTCTTGGTTTTGAAATCTCTTATGCTAAACCATGAGAAGGATTCTATTTTGAAGGATGTTTGGTCTTGGCATGGCTTTGACAAACCCTATACTCCTAAACAGTTTTATGTATCCAGCTTCATTAATCATACTTCTAATCCTGTATTGACTTGGATTTGGAGGGGTTGTTGTACCATGAAGATTAAGGCTTTTGCCTGGATGTTAATAATGGATAGGCTCAACACCAAGGATATGGTGGAAAGAAGGCATTGGCATATAGATGATGGAGTCAATTGTGTGCTTTGTCCCACTCACACCAGGGAAAATAGAGATCACCTCTTCTTCAACTGTAATTTCAGTCAGAGGGTTTGGAACTTTCTCAAAATTGATTGGGAAGCTGGGAGTGACATGAGTCAGATTGTGCTCAATGCTAAGAGGAACTTTGCTCATCCTTTCTTTGCTGAACTGGTCTTTACTGCTTGTTGGAACATCTGGATCATCAGGAATGGAAAGGTTTTTCAAAGGAAAGGCCAAGTTTTAATAGGTGGAGAGGAGCTTTTGTGAATGATATGCTTTTACTTTTCATAGAATCAAGGTGAGATACAAGGAAGGCCTGATTACATGGGTCTCCTTTCTACCTTCTTAAATGTAGTTCTTTTATTATAGCTTTTCCTTTTTCTTTTGCTACTCCTGGTAGCATTTGTAATCATTGTAATTATGTTTGTTAAGGCAATAAAAGGCTGCGGGGGCTTTCCCTACAGTGTTCAGTCAAAAAAAGTATGTCTAGAGGGGGGTGCTTAGACTACTTGACCAAATAAAAACCTAACCCTTTCCCAATTTTAATTCTTGGCAGATTTTAGCAACTTAGCACTAGTCAAGCAATCAACCTACACATGCAATTCTAAGAGTATAGCAGCGGAATGTAAATCATTGCATATGAAGGTAAAGGGGAGGAGTTTGGAGGGAGAAAACGCAATGTTGACACAGAGATTTTTCGCGTGGTTCTGATAGGTGGTGCTATCGTACATCCACGTTGATGGAGACTTCAACCCACAAAGGGTAACGACTGCGAGAGTCCACGGAGGGCTCCACCCACGAAGGATCCACGAAGAAGCAACCTTGTCTATCCCACCATGGCCATCGCCCATGAAGGACTTGCCTCACTTGGATAGATCTTCACGAAGTAGGCGATCTCCTTGCCCTTACAAACTCCTTGGTTCAACTCCACAATTTTGATGGAGGCTCCCAAGTGACACCTAACCAATCTAGGAGACACCACTCTCCAAAAGGTAATAGATGGTGTGTTGATGATGAACTCCTTGCTCTTGTGCTTCAAATGATAGTCTCCCGAACACTCAACTCTCTCTCATAGATTTGGCTATGGTGGAAAGATGATTTGAGTGGAAAGCAACTTGGGGAAGGCTAGAGATCAAGATTCTTGTGGTTGGAATGGAATGTCTTGGTCTTAACACATGAGTAGGTGGTTCTCTCTTAGAAAATGAATGGTGGAAGTGTAGGCACGTTCTGATGGCTCTCTCCACGAATGAAGAATGGGTGGAGGGGTATATATAGCCTCCACACAAAATCTAACCGTTACACACAGATTCCTAAACTTGGTGAGACCGAATGGTGAAAGTCGGTCAGACCGATTAAGGTCAAAATATGAACGTTAGGCTTTTCGGTGGGACCGATATGATCAACTCGGTGGGAGCGATGCGCTAGGGTTAGGGCATAACATAATCTCAGTGAGACTGATCACATGAACTCGGTGAGACCGATTTCAGTAAAAGGCACACAAGGGTTTGCTCAGGCAAACTCGGTGGGACCGATTCACTCATTTCGATGGGACCGAAACATTACCAAAAGGAAACAGGGAGTTTGCATTGCAAACTCGGTGGGACCGATTGCTCATTTCGGTAAGACCGAAACGTTATGAAAAGGAAACAGAGAGTTTGCAATCCCATCTCAGTGATACCGAGATCCCTATCGGTGAAAACAAACTGATTAGGGTTAGGACATATGTGGCGCCGAATATATCGTGGGGCCGAGTTTGACTTTTAAGTTTAGGACATATGTGGAAATGAGAAAGTGGTTGAGGGTTTTGGAGCATATCACTAAGCATTTTGAGCAAGCAAGCCATTAAGCAACATCCCCTTTTAATAGTATTGGCTTTCCTATGGACTCAATGTGATCTTGGATCACTAAAATGAAAATGTAGAGTCTTGAGCTTGTTGCCAATATGTATCCTTAGCATTTTGAGGGGTCCACATCTCTTATCCATGCCATGCCAATCATTGAACTTTCTGAAATGATCATCTTAAAAGAGCATTAGTTCAATGAGCTACTATTGTTAAGAATTCACTGGTGGTACAATAGAAGGAGCTGCAGACGCAGTAGGCAACATAGGAGATTCTTTTACGGTAAGCACTGAAACCGTAACAAGCACTAGAGGTGGTTGAGGTTGTTCTTCGGGAATCAGTTGTCGCTGAACAGTTGGAGAAGCCAAGACATTTGGAATTTCATTAGCCGGAGAATCTTGGGGCTCAAAGTGAGGAATTTCACCTTCGGCAGAAACAATTCGCTCGGATGGAATATCAGCTCTAGCAAGGGAGGCCAAAGGCACTGATTCTGTTGGCCTTGGTGAGGGAGGAGTGAAGGAAATATGCCCTAGATGGAATAATAAAGTTATTATTTATTTCCTTATTTCATGATAAATGTTTATTATTCATGCTAGAATTGTATTAACCGGAAACTTAGTACATGTGTGAATACATAGACAAAACATACTGTCCCTAGTATGCCTCTACTTGACTAGCTCGTTAATCAAAGATGGTTATGTTTACTAACCATAGACATGTGTTGCCATTTGATAAACGGGATCACATCATTTGGAGAATGATGTGGTGGACATGACCCATCTTTTAGCTTAGCATTATGATCATTACAGTTTAATTGCTACTGCTTTCTTCATAACTTATACATGTTCCTCACACTATGAGATTATGCAACTCCCGAATACCGGAGGAACACCTTGTGTGCTATAAACATCACAACGTAACTGGGTGATTATAAAGGAGCTCTACAGGTCTCTCCAAAGGTGTTTTTTGGGTTGGCATAGATCAAGATTAGGATTTGTCACTCCATGTATTAGAGAGGTATCTCTGGGCCCTCTCGGTAATGCACATCACTATAAGCCTTGCAAGCAATGTGACTAATGTGTTAGTTGCGGATGAAGCATTAAAGAACGAGTGAAGAGACTTGCCAGTAATGAGATTGAACTAGGTATGATGATACCGATGATCGAATCTCGGGCAAGTAACGTACCAATGACAAAGGGAACAACGTATGTTGTTATGAAGTTTGACCGATAAAGATCTTTGTAGAATATGTAGGTGCCAATATGAGCATCCAGGTTCCGCTATTGGTTATTGATCGGAGATGTGTCTCGATCATGTCTACATAGTTCTCGAACCCGTAGGGTCCGCACGCTTAACGTTCCATGACGATTTGTATTATGAGTTATGTGTTTTGATGACCGAAGTTTGTTCGAAGTCCCGGATGAGATCACAGGCATGACGAGGAGTCTCGAAATGGTAAAGACATAAATATTAATATATTGGAAGGCTATATTCGGACATCGGAAAGGTTCCGGAGTAGTTCGGGTATTTTTCGGAGTACCGGTAGGTTACCGGAACCCCCCGGGGAGTCAATGGGCCTTAATGGGCTTTAGGGGAAAGGAGAGATGGGCTGCAAGGGGTGGCCGCACGCCCCCCCATGGGCTGGTCTGAATTGGACTAGGAGGGGGCGGCGCCCCCCTCCTTCCTTCTCCCCTCTTCCCCTTCCCTTCTTCTCCTAGTTGGAACAGGAAGGGGGGGGGGCGAATCCTACTTGGACCGGGAGTCCAAGTAGGACTCCTCCCCTTGGCGCGCCCCCTCTAGGGCCGGCCTCCTCCCCCTCGCTCCTTCATATACGGGGGCAGGGGGCACCCTAGAACACACCAAGTTTTGCCTTAGCCGTGTGCGGTGCCCTCCTCCACAGTAACGCACCTCGACCATATCGCCGTAGTGCTTAGGCGGAGCCCTGCGCCGGTAACATCATCATCACCGTCACCACACCATCATGCTAACGGAACTCACCTTTGTCCTCAACTGGATCAAGAGCACGAGGGACGTCATCGAGCTGAACGTGTGCCGAACGCGAAGGTGTCGTACGTTCGGTACTTGGATTGGTTGGATCGCGAAGACGTTCGACTACATCAACCGTGTTACTAAATGCTTCCAATTTCGATCTATGAGGGTATGTGGGCACACTCTCCCGTCTCGTTTCTATGCATCTCCTAGATAGATCTTGCATTATCGTTGGAATTTTTTTGAAATTACCGCGTTCCCCAATAGTGGCATTCGAGCCAGGTCTATGCGTAGATGTTTTATGCACGAGTAGAACACAAAGAGTTGTGGGCAATAGTAGTCATACTTCTTACCACGAACGTCTTACTTTGATTCGGCGGTATTGTTGGATGAAGCGGCCCAGACCGACATTACATGACCGCTTTCAAGAGACTGGTTCTACCGACATGCTTTTGCACATAGGTGGCTGGCGGGTGTCTTTTTCTCCAACTTTAGGTGAATGGAGTTTGACTATGGCCGGTCCTTGTTGAAGGTTAAAACAACACACTTGATGAAAAATCGTTGTGGTTTTGATACGTAGGTAAGAACGGTTCTTGCTAGAAGCCAGTAGCAACCACGTAAAATTTGCAACAACAAAGTAGAGGACGTCTAACTTGTTTTTGCAGGGCTTGTTGTGATGTGATATGGTCAAGACATGATGTGATATAAATAGTTATATGAGATGATCATGTTTTGTAACAGAGTTATCGGCAACTGGCTGGAGCCATATGGTTGTCGCTTTATTGCATGCAATGCAATCGCCATGTAATTGCTTTACTTTATCACTAAGCGGTAGCGATAGTCGTAGAAGCAATAGTTGGCGAGACGACAACGATGCTATGATGGAGATCAAGGTGTCGCACCAGTGATGATGGAGATCATGACGATGCTTAGATGATGGACATCATGAGCACAAGATGATGATGGCCATATCATGTCACATATTTTGATTGCATGTGATGTTTATCTTTTATGCATCTTATTTTTCTTAGTACGGCGGTAGCATTATAAGATGATACCTTACTAAATTTCAAGGTATAAGTGTTCTCCCTGAGTATGCACCGTTGCTACAGTTCGTCGTGCCGAGACACCACGTGATGATCGGATAAGCTCTACGTTCACATACAACGGGTGCAAGACAGTTTTGCACACGCAGAATACTCGGGTTAAACTTGACGAGCCTAGCATATGCAGATATGTCCTCGGAACACTGAGACCGAAAGGTCAACGTGAATCATATAGTAGATAAGTTCAACATAGTGATGTTCACCATTGAAAACTACTTCATCTCACGTGATGATCGGACATGGTTTAGTTGATTTGGATCACGTGATCATTTAGATGACTAGAGGGATGTCTATCTTAGTGGGAGTTCTTAAGTAATATGATTAACTGAACTTTAATTTATCATGACATAGTCCTGATAGTTATTTTGCATGTCCATGTTATTGTAGATCAATGGCCCGTGCTACCGTTCCTTTGAATTTTAATGCGCTCCTAGAGAAAGATAAGTTGAAAGATGATGGTAGCAATTACATGGACTGGGTCCGTAACTTGAGGATTATCCTCATTGTTGCACACAAGAATTACGTCCTGGAAGCACTACTAGGTGCTAGGCCTACTGTAGACGCAACTGATGACGTTAGGAACGTCTGGTAGAGCAAAGCTGATGACTACTCGATAGTTCAGTGTGCCATGCTTTACGGCTTAGAATCGGGACTTCAAAGACGTTTTCAATGTCATGGAGCATATGAGATGTTCCAAGAGTTGAAGTTAATATTTCAAGCAAATGCCCGAGTTGAGAGATATGAAGTCTCCAACAAGTTCTATAGCTGCAAAATGGAGGAGAATAGTTTTGTCAGTGAACACATACTCAGAGTGTCTGGGTACCATAACCACTTGACTCGGCTGGGAGTTAATCTTCCCGATGATAGTGTCATTGACAGAGTTCTTCAATCACTGTCACCAAGCTATTAAGGCTTCGTGATGAGCTATAATATGAAAGGGATGACGGAAACGATTCCCGAGCTCTTCGCAATGCTAAAAGCTGCGGAGGTAGAAATCAAAAAGGAGAATCAAGTGTTGATGGTCAACAAGACCACTAGTTTCAAGAAAAAAGGCAAAGGGAAGAAGGGGAACTTCAATAAGAATGGCAAGAAAGTTTCTGCCCAGGAGAAGAAACCCAAGTCTGGACCTAAGCCTGAAACTGAGTGCTTCTACTGCAAAGGGACTGGCCACTGGAAGCGGAACTGCCCAAGTATTTGGTGAATAAGAAGGATGGCAAAGTGAAGGTATATTTGATATTGATCTGTACCTTGTTAATGCTCGTAGTAGCACCTGGGTATTTGATATTGGTTCTGTTGCTCATATTTGCAACTCGAAATAGGGGCTATGGATTAAACGAAGATCGGCTAAGGACGAGGTGATGATGCGCATCGGAAATGGTTCCAAGGTCGATGTGATCGCTGTCGGCACGCTACCTCTACACCTACCTTTGCGATTAGTTTTAGACCTAAATAATTTTTATTTGGTACCAGCGTTGAGCATGAACATTATATCTGGATCTTGTTTGATGCCAGATGGTTATTCATTTAAATCAGAGAATAATGGTTGTTCTAATTATATGAGTAATATCTTTTATGGTCATGCACCCTTGTTGAGTGGTCTATTTTTGTTGAATCTCGATCATGATGATGCACATGTTCATAATATTGAAGCCAAAAGATGCAAAGTTGATAATGATATTGCAACTTATTTGTGGCACTGCCGTTTAGGTCATATCGGTGTAAAGCGCACGCAGAAACTCCATGCTGATGGGCTTTTGGAATCACTTGATTATGAATCACCTGGTGCTTGTGAACCGTGCCTTATGGGCAAGATGACTAAAACTCCGTTCTCCGGAACAATGGAACAAGCTACTGACTTATTGGAAATAATACATACTGATGTATGCGGTCCAATGAGTGTTGAGGCTCGTGGCGGGTATCATTATTTTCTTACCTTCATAGATTGTTTGAGCAGATATGGGTATATCTACTTAATGAAGCATAAGTCTAAAACATTTGAAAAGTTCAAAGAATTTCATCGTGAAGTAGAAAATCATCGTAACAAGAAAATAAAATTTCTATGATCTGATCGTGGAGGAGAATATTTGAGTTGCAAGTTTGGTCTTCATTTGAAACAATGTGGAATAGTTTAACAACTTACGCCACCTGGAACACCACAGCTAAATGATGTGTCTGAACGTCGTAACCATACTTTATTGGATATGGTGCGATCTATGATGTCTCTTACTTATTTACCGCTATCGTTTTGGGGTTATGCTTTAGAGACTACAGCATTCACTTTAAATAGGGCACCATCAAAATCCATCAAGACGACGCCTTATGAACTGTGGTTTGGCAAGAAACCAAAGTTTTCGTTTCTTGAAGTTTGGGGCTGCGATGCTTATGTTAAAAAGCTTCAACCTGATAAGCTCGAACCCAAATCGGAGAAGTGCGTCTGCATAGGATACCCAAAGGAACTGTTGGGTATACCTTCTATCACAGATCCGAAGGCAAAATATTCGTTGCTAAATATGGATCCTTTCTAGAGAAGGAGTTTCTCTCGAAAGAAGTGAGTGGGAGGAAAGGAGAACTTGATGAGGTAATTGTAACTTCTCCCGAATTGGAAAGTAGTTCATCACAGAAATCAGTTCCAGTGATTCCTACAACAATTAGTGAGCAAGCTAATGATGATGATCATGAAACTTCAGATCAAGTTACTACCAAACCTCGTAGGTATTCCAGAGTGCCATCCGCACTAGAGTGGTATGGCATCCTATTATGAAAGTCATGTTACTAGACCATGGTGAACCTACGAACTATGGGGAAGCTATGATGAGCCCAGATTCCACGAAATGGCTTGAGGCCATGAAATCTGAGATGGGATCCATGTATGAGAACAAAGTGTGGACTTTGGTTGATTTGCCCGATGATCAGCAAGCCATAGAAAATAAATGGATCTTCAGGAATAAGACTGACGCTGACGGTAATGTTACTATCTACAAAGCTCGACTTGTTGCGAAGGGTTTTCGACAAGTTCAAGGAGTTGACTACGATGAGGCTTTCTCACCCGTAGCGATGCTTAAGTCTGTCCGAATCATGTTAGCAATTGCTGCATTTTATGATTATGAAATTTGGCAGATGAATGTCAAAACTACATTCCTGAATGGATTTCTAGAAGAAGAGTTGTATATGATGCAACCAGAAGGTTTTGTCAATCCAAAGGGTGCTAACAAAGGGTGCAAGCTCCAGCGATCCATTTATGGACTGGTGCAAGCCTCTCGGAGTTGGAATAAACGCTTTGATAGTGTGATCAAAGCATATGGTTTTATATAGACTTTTGGAGAAATCTGTATTTACAAGAAAGTGAGTGGGAGCTCTGTAGCGTTTCTAATATTATATGTGGATGACATATTGTTGATTGGAAATGATATAGATTTTCTGGATAGCATAAAGGGATACTTGAATAAGAGTCTTTCAATGAAAGATCTCAGTGAAGCTGCTTACATATTGGGCATCAAGATCTATAGAGATAGATCAAGACGCTTAATTGAAATTTCAGAAAGCACATACCTTGATAAAGTTTTGAAGAAGTTCAAAATGGATCAGTCAAAGAAAGGGTTCTTGCCTGTGTTACAAGGTGTGAAGTTGAGTCAGACTCAATGCCCGACCATTGTAGAAGATAGAGAGAAAATGAAAGTCATTCCTATGCTTCTGCCATAGGTTCTATGATGTATGCAATGTTGTGTACCAGACCTGATGTGTGCCTTGCTATAAGTATAACAGGGAGGTACCAAAATAACCTCGGAGTGGAGCACTAGACAGCGGTCAAGAACATCCTAAAATATCTGAAAAGGACTAAGGATATGTTTCTCGTTTACAGAGGTAACAAAGAGCTCGTCGTAAACGGTTATGTCGATTCAATCTTTGACACTGATCCAGATGACTCTAAGTCACAATCCGGATACGTATTTTTATTGAATGGTGGAGCTATCAATTGGTGTAGTTCCAAGCAAAGCATCGTGGCGGGATCTACGTGTGAAGCGAAGTACATAGCTGTGATACGTCTCCAATGTATCTATAATTTATGAAGTATTCATGCTATTTTATTATCTCTTTTGGATGTTTATGGGCTTTATTATACACTTTTATATTATTTTTGGGACTAACCTATTAACCGGAGGCCCAGCCCAAATTGTTTTTTTCTTGCCTATTTCAATGTTTTGAAGAAAAGGAATATCAAATGGAGTCCAAACGGAATGAAACCTTCGGCAGAGTTATTTTTGGAACGGAAGCAATCTAGGAGACTTGGAGTAGACTTCAGGGAAGCAACGAAGAAGCCACGAGGCAGGGAGGCACGCCCTACGCCCTGGGCGCGCCCCCACCCTCCTAGGCCCTTCGGTGCTCCCCTGACCGGCTTCTTTCGCCTATATATATCCATATACCCTAAAAACATCGAGGAGCACGATAGATTGGGAGTTCCACCGCCGCAAGCCTCTGTAGCCACCAAAAACCAATCGGGACCCTGTTTCAGCACGCTGCCGGAGGGGGGATCACTCACTGGTGGCCATCTTCATCATCCCAGCGCTCTCCATGACGAGGAGGGAGTAGTTCACCCTCGGGGTTGAGGGTATGTACCAGCAGCTATGTGTTTGATCTCAATCTTTCGTGTTCTTGATTTGGCACGATCTTGATGTATAGCGAGATTTGATATTATAGTTGGATCTTATAACGTTTCTCCCCCTCTACTCTCTTGTGATGAATTGAGGTTTCCTCTTGAAGTTATCTTGCCGGGTTGAGTCTTTAAGGATTTGAGAACACTTGATGTATGTCTTGCCGTGCTTATCTGTTGTCACAATGGGATATTCATGTGATCTACTTGATGTATGTTTTGGTGATCAACTTGTCGGTTCAGTGAACTTATGCATAGGGGTTGGCACACGTTTTCGTCTTGACTCTCGGTAGAAACTTTGGGGCACTCTTTGAAGTACTTTGTGTTGGTTGAATAGATAAATATGAGATTGTGTGATGCATATCATATAATCATGCCCACGGATACTTGAGGTGACATTGGAGTATCTTGGTGACATTAGGATTTTGGTTGATTTGTGTCATAAGGTGTTATTCTAGTACAAACTCTATGATAAATCGAACGGAAAGAATAGCTTCGTGTTATTTTACTACAGACTCTTGAATAGATCGATCAGAAAGGATAACTTTGAGGTGGTTTCTTACCCTACAATAATCTCTTAATTTGTTCTCCGCTATTAGTGACTTTAGAGTGACTCTTTGTTGCATGTTGAGGGATAGTTATATGATCCAGTTATGTTATTATTGTTGAGAGAACTTGCACTAGTGAAAGTATGAACCTTAGGCCTTGTTTCCTAGCATTGCATTACCATTTGTGCTCACTTTTATCATTAGTTACCTTGCTGTTTTTATATTTTCAGATTACAAAAACCTATATCTATCATCCATATTGCACTTGTACCACCATCTCTTCGCCGAACTAGTGCACCTATACAATTTACCATTGTATTGGGTGTGTTGGGGACACAAGAGACTCTTTGTTATTTGGTTGCAGGGTTGTTTGAGAGAGACCATCTTCATCCTACACCTCCCACGGATTGATAAACCTTAGGTCATCCACTTGAGGGAAATTTGCTACTGTCCTACAGACCTCTGCACTCGGAGGCCCAACAATGTCTACAAGAAGAAGGTTGTGTAGTAGACATCAAGCTCTTTTCTGGCGCAGTTGCCGGGGAGGTTAGTGCATGAAGGTATATCTTTAGATCTTGCAATCAAATCTTTTTGTTTGTTGTTTTATCACTAGTTTATCTATAAAAGAAAATTACAAAAAAATGGAATTAAGGTTGCCTCATGTGCTTCATCTTTTTTATGTCTTTCGTGAAAATGATGGGAAGGAAAATTGTGCTCAAGTACCAGAAGAAGAATTACATAGAATGCTTGGCATAAAATATGTGAATGATGAGCATGATTGCAATGTTGTTAGTATGAATTCTTTGAATACCCACGATGCTAATGATATGCAAAGCCACAAGCTTGGGGATGCTATGTTTGATGAAGATGGTATGTTTAGTCCCCCAAGTTTTGATGAGAAAATTTGTTATGATGAAAGCATGCTCCTATTTATGATGACTAATTGATGAAAGTGGATTTGGAGAGGTCATGACTTTATTTAGTGATGAATCCACTATTTCGGAAGAGGTTCCAATTGATTATGAGAACAAAGTTCCTATCTATGATGATTATTGTGATGACATGTATGTTATAAAGAATAAAGATAACCATGAAACTTGTCATCTTGATTTTAATTTTCAATTGGATTATGCTTCACATGATAGTTATTTTGTTGAGTTTTCCCCCATTACTATTGATGTGAATAAATTTGCTTATGTGGAGAGTAGTAAAATTTCTATGCAAGTAGATCATGAAAAGAATGCTTTATGTGCTGGTTATATTGTTGAATTCATTCATGATGCTACTAAAAATTATTATGAGGGAGGAATATATGCTTGTAGGAGTTGCAATGATATCAAGTTTCCTCTCTATGTGCTTAAAGTTTTAAAGTTATGCTTGTTTTGCCTTCCTATGCTAGTTGATTATTGGTCCCATAAGTTCTTTTCTCACAAAATCCCTATGCATATGAAGTGGGTTAGACTTAAATGTGTTAGTAATATTATTCATGATGCTCTCTTTATGTTTCAATTCTTATCTTTTATGCGAGCATCATTGAAATCGTTATGCCTAGCTAGGGGCGTTAAACAATAGCGCTTGATGGGAGACAACCCAATATTTATATTTACTGTTTTTGTGTGTTCACATGATTATGCTACTATAGTAATCATGTTTTATAGCTTTTGTGTCAATAAAGTGCCAAGTAAGACCTTTAGGATAGCTTACGGCGATAGTTGTGTTGATCCTGCTGAAAATCAGAAACTTTTGCACCTAGTAAATTAGTTTTGATAATTAACATAAACACGATTTTGATCTGATTATTTTTGCTATGGATTTGGACACATATTTGTCAGGTTTTCCTAATTTGGTAGAATTGTTGGAGTTACATAATTATTCGAGAGTTACAGATTACTACAGACTGTTCTGTTTTTGACAGATTCTGTTTCCTATGTGTTGTTTGCTTATTTTGATGAATCTATGAGTAATATCGGAGGGTATGAACCATAGAAAAGTTGGAATACAGTAGACATTACACTAATATGAATTTATAATGAGTTAATAACAGTACCTAAGTGGTGATTTATTATCTTATACTAACGGAGCTTACGAGTTCTCTGTTGAGTTTTGTGTTGTGAAGTTTTCAAGTTTTGGGTAAAGATTCGATGGACTATGGAATAAGGAGTAGCAAGAGCCTAAGATTGGGGATGCCCAAGGCACCCCAAGGTAATATTCAAGGACAACCAAGAGCCTAAGCTTGGGGATGCCCCGGATGGCATCCCCTCTTTCGTCTCCGTTCATCGGTAACTTTACTTGGAGCTACATTTTTATTTACCACATGATATGTGTTTTGCTTGGAGCGTCATTTTGTTTTATTTTGTTTTGCTTGCTGTTTGAATAAAATACCAAGATCTGAAATTCTTAAATGAGAGAAAGTCTTCACATAGCTACATAATTATTTAACTACCCATTGATCTTCACTTATATCATTTTGGAGTAGTTTGTCATTTACTTGTGTGCTTCACTTATATCCTATGAGTAAATGGTTGAATGATTTGAATATCATAAATCTGAAATTAGATATGTTTCATATGCTTATCCCATGGGGAATAATGACTTCACATATAAGAAGTAGAGGTGGTAAATATATTGAAGGTTAGCAAACATTGTATTGGTCACTTGAACAATTCATGAAAGAATATTGAAGGAAGAGAGATTTCACATATAAATATACTATCTTAGACATCGTCTATGATTGTGAGCCCCATTAATTATTTTCAAACCTGAGCAAATTAGTTGAAATTGGACAAGGAAGACAACATAATGAGTTATGCTTGGATATATTTGTATAGAAGTTATATTGTTATAGATCCTCCAACATGTGGTGCTTGCTATTTAGAATCCTTTGCTAGCCAAAATATCTTTACTAAGCGGGAATACTGCTTGTGCATCCAAATTCCTTGAACCAAGTTTCTTCCATGAGTGTCCATCATATCTACCTATAAGCGGTATTTACCTGCCGTTATGAGTAAATTTGCATGTGCCAAACTCTAAACCTTCAAATAATAATCTATTTTGTATGACCGAATCGCTCATGTAGCGACTAGGGGCTATCAGTATCTTCCATGCTAGGTGAGTTATTCTCACGATGAGTGGACTCCGCTCATCATTCACGAGAAAACGGCTGGTAACTGGGATGCCCAGTCCTATGATCAACGGATCAAAAATAAAATCACAAATAATTTAAACAAAACTCCCCCAGGATTGTTGATAGTTGGAAGGCACCCATTGTTTCGGACAAGCCGTGGAGTGTGATTGTTGGTGGAGGGGGAGTAAAAACTTTACCTTTCTATTTGGGAACCTCCTATAATGTATCTAGTATGGACGATATTGGGAACTCTTGGTTTTTATGTTGACAATGAAAGCATACGTCTCAAAATTATTTGCATCTCTGTTTTAAAAGCTTCGAGCTCTGGCACCTCTGCAAATCCATGCTTCCCTTTGCGAAGGGCCTATCTTTTACTTTTATGCAAGTGTCAGTAGTATTCCTTCTCATTCCAACCTACTCTTTAGTTGGCAAGCATCATGTGATGGGGAAAGATCTAAGCATATATAGCCATTCAAATATATTTGATCATGAATTATTATTGTTGACAATTATCTATATGATAAGTAAGTTGGGAGGCGAAACAATAAGCCCTTATCTTTCTTTGTGTTTGATCGATGCTATTTGTTCTAAAAATATGCTTTGAGTGGTAGAAATCATGGAAGACTGTATGATAGTTGAGTATGTGGGATTTGCTAAATCAAAGCTCTTACATAGACCCTTCATGAAAATAAGATGAATTGCAATTGTTTGATGACTGAGAACATAGTTTGCTAGTTTTCAAGAAAGTTTATGGTCTACACTTTAACATGTGAATAGCTTGTTACTTGATCATGAGAAGTTTTATGAGATGAGCTACTGTTATGACATATAATGATGCTAGAGAAGGTGATTGAAATTATCATTGATAAAACTTGTGCATCTGCTAGCATTAACACTTCATAGATTATTTCTTTTATCATTTACCTACTCAAGGACGAGCAGGAATTAAGCTTGGGGATGCTGTTATGTCTCCAACATATCTATAATTTATGAAGTATTCATGCTATTTTATTATCTGTTTTAGATGTTTATGGGCTTTATTATACACTTCTATATTATATTTGGGACTAATCTATTAACCAGAGGCCCAACCCAAATTGCTGTTTTCTTGCCTATTTCAGTGTTTGAAGAAAAGGAATATCAAACGGAGTCCAAACGGAATGAAACCTTCGGGAGAGTTATTTTCGGAACGGAAGCAATCCAGGAGACTTGGAGTAGACGTCAGGAAGCAACGAGGAAGCCATGAGGCAGGGAGGCGCCCCCTACCCCCCTGGGCGCGCCCCCCACCCTCGTGGGCCCCTCATGGCTCCCCTGACCGACTTCTTTCACCTATATATATCCATATACCCTAAAACATCGAGGAGCACAATAGATCGGGAGTTCCGCCGCTACAAGCCTCTGTAGCCACCAAAAACCACTCGGGACCTGTTCAAGCACCCACTGGGGGGGATCCTCACCGTGGCCATCTTCATCATCCCGCGCTCTCCATGACGAGTAGGGAGTAGTTCACCCTCGGGGCTGAGGGTATGCACCAGTAGCTATGTGTTTGATCTCTCTCTCTCTCTCTCTCTCTCTCTCGTGTTCTTGATTTGGCACGATCTTGATGTATAGTGAGCTTTGCTATTATAGTTGGATCTTATGATGTTTCTCCCCCTCTACTCTCTTGTGATGAATTGAGTTTTCCCCTTGAAGTTATCTTGTCGGATTGTGTCTTGAAGGATTTGAGAACACTTGATGTGCCGTGCTTATCTGTGGTGACAATGGGGTATGCACATGATCTACTTGATGTATGTTTTGGTGATCAACTTGCGGGTTCAGTGAACTTATGCATAGGGGTTAGCACATGTTTTCGTCTTTACTCTCGGTAGAAACTTTGGGGAAGTCTTTGAAGTTCTTTGTATTGGTTGAATAGATGAATCTGAGATTGTATGATGCATATCGTATAATCATGCCCATGGATACTTGAGGTGACATTGGAGTATCTAGTGACATTAGGGTTTTGGTTGATTTGTGTCTTAAGGTGTTATTCTAGTACGAACTCTATGATAGACCGAACAGAAATAATAGCTTCGTGTTATTTTACTACGGACTCTTGAATAGATCGATTAGAAAGGATAACTTTGAGGTGGTTTCGTACCCTACAATAATCTCTTCGTTTGTTCTCCGCTATTAGTGACTTTGGAGTGACTCTTTGTTGCATGTTGAGGGGTAGTTATATGATCCAGTTATGTTATTATTGTTGAGAGAACTTGCACTAGTGAAAGTATGAACCTTAGGCCTTGTTTCCTAGCATTGCATTACTGTTTGTGCTCACTTTTATCATTATTTACCTTGCTGTTTTTATATTTTCAGATTACAAAAACCTATATCTATCATCCATATTGCACTTGTACCACCATCTCTTCGCCGAACTAGTGCACCTATACAATTTACCATTGTATTGGGTGTGTTGGGGACACAAGAGACTCTTTGTTATTTGGTTGCAGGGTTGTTTGAGAGAGACCATCTTCATCCTACACCTCCCACGGATTGATAAGCCTTAGGTCATCCATTTGAGGGAAATTTGCTACTGTCCTACAGACCTCTGCACTTGGACGCCCAACAATGTCTACAAGAAGAAGGTTGTGTAGTATACATCAAGCAGCTTCGGAAGTAGCAAATGAAGGAATCTAGATGAAGGAGTTCATATCCGATCTAGGTGTCATACCTAGTGCATCGGGTCCAATGAAAATCTTTTGTGACTATACTGGTGCAACTGCCTTGGCAAAGGAATCCAAATTTCACAAGAGAACCAAGCACATCAAGAGACGCTTCAATTCCATCCGTCATCAAGTGTTAGAGGGAGACATAGAGATTTGCAAGATACATACGGATCTGAATGTTGCAGACCCGTTGACTAAGCCTCTTCCACGAGCAAAACATGATCAGCACCAACACTCCATGGGTGTTAGAATCATTACTTTGTAATCTAGATTATTGACTCTAGTGTAAGTGGGAGACTTAAGGAAATATGCCCTAGAGGCAATAATAAAGTTATTATTTATTCACTTATTTCGTGATAAATTTTTATTATTCATGCTAGAATTGTATCAACTGGAAACTTAGTACATGTGTGAATACATAGACAAAACATAGTGTCCCTAGTATGCCTTTACTTGACTAGCTCGTTAATCAAAGATGGTTATGTTTCCTAACCATAGACATGTATTGTCATTTGATAAACGAGATCACATCATTAGGAGAATGATGTGATGGACATGACCCATCTGTTAGCTTAGCATTATGATCGTTACAGCTTCACTGCTACTGCTCTCTTCATAACTTATACATGTTCCTCACACTATGAGATTATGCAACTCCCGAATACCGGAGGAACACCTTGTGTGCTATCAATTGTCACAGCATAACTAGGTGATTATAAAGGTGCTCTACAGGTGTCTCCAAAGGTGTTTGTTGGGTTGGCATATATCGAGATTAGGATTTGTCACTCCGTGTATTGGAGAGGTATCTCTGGGCCCTCTCGGTAATGCTCATCACTATAAGCCTTGCAAACAATGTGATTAATGAGTTAGTTGAGGCATGAAGCATTACGGAATGAGTAAAGTGACTTTCCATTTACGAGATTGAACTAGGTATGATGATACCGACGATCGAATCTCGGGCAAGTAACGTACCGATGGCAAAGGAAACAATGTATGTTGTTATGCGGTTTGACCGATAAAGATCTTCATAGAATATGTAGGAGCCAATATGAGCATCCAGGTTCTGCTATTGGTTATTGATCGGAGATTTGTCTCGATCATGTCTACATAGTTCTCGAACCCGTAGGGTCCGCAAGCTTAACGTTCGATGACGATTTGTATTATGAGTTATGTGTTTTGATGACCGAAGTTTGTTCCCGGATGAGATAACGGACATGGCGAGGAGTCTCGAAATGGTCGAGACATAGAGATTGATATATTGGAAGGCTATATTCGGACATCGGAAAGGTTCCGGAGAAGTTCGGGTATTTTCCAGAGTACTGGGAGGTTACCGGAACCCCCTGGGGAGTTAATGGGCCTTAATGAGCTTTAGGGGAAAGGAGAGAGGGGCCGCAAGGGGTGGCCGCGCACCCCCCATGGGCTGGTCTGAATTGGACTAGGAGGGGGCGGCGCCCCCCTCCTTCCTTCTCCCCTCTTCCCCCTTCCCTCCTTCTCCTAGTTGGAATAGGAAAGGGGGGCGAATCCTACCTGGACCGGGAGTCCAAGTAGGACTCCCCCCTTGGCGCGCCCCCTCTAGGGTCGGCCTCCTCCTCCTCCCTCCTTTATATATGGGGGCAGGGGGCACCCTAGAACACACCAAGTTTTGCCTTAGCCGTGTGCGGTGCCCCCTCCATAGTAACACACCTCGATCATATCACCGTAGTGCTTAGGCGAAGCCCTGCGCCGGTAACATCATCATCACCATCGCCATGCCATCGTGTTGACGGATCTCACCTTCGTCCTCAACTGGATCAAGAGCAAAAGGGACATCATCGAGCTGAACGTGTGCTGAACGTGGAGGTGCCGTACGTTCCATACTTGGATCAGTTGGATCGCGAAGATGTTCGACTACATCAACCGCGTTACCAAACACTTCTGCTTTCGGTCTACAAGGGTATGTGGACACACTCTCCCATCTTGTTGCTATGCATCTCCTAGATAGATCTTGCATGATCATAGGAATTTTTTTGAAATTACCGCGTTCCCCAACAAGGAGCATCCGTGACCTTGACTAGGGTTTGCGAAGGAACAACTGGCTCAGGAGATTTTTCTTTCTGAGGTTTAGCCTCTAGGCGATCAGGTGACTTTTCGTTCGGAGCTGGAGGTACATTTTTCTTCGCAGTTTTCTTTCGCCGCTTCTTCATTTGCTGAGCAGTTTGGTCAATATGGCCTTTGACTAGATCATTGTAGCCAGTGACTTGTGCTTGATGCTCATCGCAGATCTTGCAAAAAATTTCATCTAGATCTTTGCAAAAACGCAACCTTCTGTTGCAGAGGAGAGTCAAGGCATGATTGATATCCTTGTAGGAGCCTTCGAGTGCTGTAATGATAAACTTGGAAGAAGCAGTTTTCATTCGACCATCGAGGTCATGAAGTTCGACGGTGAGGGTGTTGATTTCAACTGAATCTTCTCTCATATCTTGAACAAGTAGTGGCCTGTGAAATAACTTCAGGAGGGATAGGCAAAGAGGCCACTTCACCATCGAATGGATTGTCCACAAACTTATCAAGTTGTTCCACGATGAACACATGATTGTCGTATTAAGGAGTATGAGAATTGGCAGTGGGAGCAGTTTGCACTGGAACTTGCTCGGATGGAGGCATAGAAGCCAAGGGCTGAATTGATGTAGGAGCAAACTTTGTAGCCTTCTCCTTTGGAGCAAAAGGTTGAGGAGCATTATGCTCGATAGCTCGTGCCATGATTTTCTTCACATCCAACCAGGAATTCGCTCGCCTGGCTTTGCAGTTTTTACTAGAGTGTCAACTACCAAATCCTTCAAATTGATAGCATCTTGAGGAGGAGTTGTATCTACATTTCATTTCATAGTGACAGTGGTATGAGGAGTTTTCCTTGCAGACATCTTCTTCGGTGGTGCTTCTGAATAACAGGGACCCGAAGATCAGGAAAGACCATTGAAGTGGTGATATTCACTTGCTCACCGAGAGTAGCAGCAACATCATCCTTTGTGAGTGGTGGATCATCTTGATTCGAATATTCATCGGCAGGTTTAGTCTTTGTCTTCTTTGGTGCACTCTTCTTTTTTGATGCAGTAGACAGGGATCATGCTTGCGTTTAGAGCGACATTCAGATTTGCCTTCGGCCTTTTTCTTCTCTACATCATGTTTGAGAAGGCGATGATTTTCTTCATCTTGAGCCTTTTCCTTTTAAGTCTTCTTGGCTCCCTTGATGGCATTTCGCTGACGCTTAGCAAGCTCATCAGGATAGTATTCAGGTGTGCTAAGGGAAGACACATGAGCATTTGGTGATGGAGGCGGTCTCACTTGGGGATCGTTAGGTTTGTTGGGACCAATTTCCTGGCAGTCACCCCATGGTGGATGAAATGCAAAGTTCCGGCCAAACCGCGGATGAATAAGTGCATAATTGAACCATTTGCGCACCCAGTGGCGTGAAATCCATTGTAGACGCTTATCTCTCTGCTGCTTTGTTTCTCCGAGAGCAGTATTATAATGATCATGGGAAATGTATTCGGTTGTGTTTGTATATGGTTGTCTGTCACCCTTCTTCTTTGGAGCATTCTCTTCTTGCTCGTCCGCATTTTGCTTGGTTCTCTTATGCTTGCTGGTTGATGGGCCTATCGTTGGGCCCTTGGCATTCAGAGCTTTGGATTCATCTGTTGTACCCAGAACAACGTCTTCTCCATCAGCTATGCTCACTGGTCGAGCAGAATCCTCAATAGATTGCATACACCTATGAATAGGATAGATGAGAGGGGAAAGGGGGACAGGGTTACGAATGCTCACAACGAAGATTTTGTGAAAGAAAACATTTTGAAGAAGAGTTAGCTGTAGACTTTGAGAAATGTTTCAGATGAAGGAAATGTGTAGAACAAACTAGTAGGTTCGAAGAATATACTAGTCAATGTGCTAGGCAATCCATTCGTATGAGACATAACACAAACCCATACTACAAACTACATCCGCACAAGTAACCTAGAAGTAAAGATCTGAAAAATGTGGTAAGTACATGTAATTTCTACCGCGGAGGAACTCAAACAAGATGGATTGGAAGACCGAGTTCGTACTACACAAACCCTAACTCGGTGATGTGCACCAACTACGGCTACGCGGGGAGGAAGATGATCCGCGACAGCGAGGAATGACTCTGGCAACCTCCTTCAGGCAACAAAGCAACAAAGAAGATTGACGGCGTTGAGCTCAAGGTGGAGCAGTGTGGTCGGGCTTCGAAAAGTGATGGAGGCGAAGGAAAGAAGTGGATGAGGAAATGGTTGTGGTGCGGTATATGTATGCAAGGAGAAATAACCGCATCGGGTGAATCTGATCAGACGGCTTCCATCAATGGACTATTGCGATTCAATGGTCCAGGAAGAACAATAGTTGATGAAGAGCACGTGGCAACCATCTTCAAAGATTGTGGTCCTGACTTGGGCGGGAAACCGCAAATTTTGGACAGCTTTCGCCAAAACGATTTAAGTTTGAAACGAACCTTTAACATGGTCAAGGACACTTGATAAAGTTTCATGTTTAGAGGGAATTGAGCATTCGTAACGGAATAGCATAGACTAGAAGAGATAGAATAGAGGGAAAACAGGGTCCTAAGAATTGCACTCATACAAAGAAACACAAACACCCGAACGAAAAGCTAAGAGTGAAATACATTCAGACTAACGCAAAATCCTTCAGATGAAAGGCAAGTCATTGAAGAGCAATTGTGATGGCATGACCCACCATATAAGAACTGTATGACCCCGAGCATCGCACAATTATCGTGGCATCCAGTTTGGCTTGTTCTTCGTTAATGTATTCACTCTTCAGAAAGAAAATTTCACTTCGTCGAAATTTTCAAACTCTTCGAGTGTTGTGCACCCACTCCTTATAAGATGGGAAGTGATGGTACGGGTGCCAAGTCCAGCTTACTGCACGTTTGCGGAATCTAGGATATTTCGCTCACACCGCAATGCACATAATCTTTTCTCATCAAGGGACTTGGTGAAGATATCAGTGAGTTTATCTTCAGTATTGACATGACTGATAAAAATATCCACTCGAGCAACATGACCGCGAATGAAATGATGCCTCATGGCCATATGCTTGACGCGAGAATGATGCACTAGATTGTGTGCAATTTTGATTGCACCCTCATTGTCACAATATAGAGGAATCTTCTTGACCTTGATGCCATAATCCTTCAGAGTCTGCTTCATCCACGATAACTGGGTGCAACACGGGCCAGCAACAATATATTCGGCCTCAACCGTAGAGAGAGAGAGACACACACAATTCTGCTTCCTTGACGACAAACATACCAAAGATCTACTAAGGAAATGGCATGTCCCCGAAGTAGATTTCCTGTCAGCCAGGTCACCTGCGTAGTCTGAGTCTGAATATCCAATGAGATCAAACTGTGCTCCCTTAGGATAGCATAAACCTGAGGTGGGGGTGTGAGCCAAATATCTCAGAGTATGCTTGACCGCTTGGTGATGCGATTCTTTCGGTGCAGCTTGATATCAAGCACACATACAAACACTCAACATAATATCAGGTATGGATGCACATAGTTAGAGTAAAGAACCAGTCATCAAACAATAAGCTTTCTGATCGTAATCCTTACTATACACATCTTTGTCCATCTTACAATTCATGGGCATTGGAGTTTTGTAGCCCTTCGATTTGCAATATTGCATTTTGAACTTCTTCAAACAGTCTCTCAGATATTTCTCCTGAGAGATGAAAATTCCATTGTTGTGTTCACATATTTGTAGTCTGAGAAAGAACTTAAGTTCACCCATCATAGACATTTGATATTTGTAGGACATCATTCGCCCGAACTCCATGCTACAAGAATTATTAGTACAACCAAAACTAATATCATCCACATAAATTTGACACACAAATAGATCACCATCAATAGCACGTGTGAAAAGAGTGGAATGAGCAGATCCCGGCTTGAAACCTTCGTCAAGGAAAAACCTCTTCAAGGTGTCATACCAAGCTCGAGGAGCTTGCTTTAGATAATTAGAGCCTTTTCAACCTGAAAACTTTGTTAGGAAACTGAGGGTTTTCAAAGCCAGGTGGTTGCCTAAAATATACTTCCTCATGAAATTTCACCATTAAGGAAAGCACTTTTCACATCCATTTGATAAAGCACGATATCATTGTAGTTTGCATAAGCGAGAAGAATACAAATTGCCTAAAGGCGAGCAATAGTGGCATAAGTTTTACCAAAATCAATACCTTCTACCTGTGTATACCCTTGGGTGACAAGACGTGCTTTGTTTCTCACAACAATGCCATTTTCATCTTGCTTATTCCTGAATATCCATTTTGTAACAATGATATTGTGTTTCTTAGGATTTGGGTTGTCAACCAATTCCCATACATCATTTAATTTGAATTGCACCAACTATTCTTGCATGGCACTCATCCAATCAGGATCATTCATGGCTTCATCATACTTGGTAGGTTCCGCCAATGAGACAAAGGAGAAACTACCATAGTAGTTGGACAAACGAGTACGAGAACGAGTTGTGGCTCGATAACCTAGATTCTCGAGATCTTCGAGAAGTAATGTAGGGTCAACACGATTAGCCTCTTGAGGGTGAGGATTATCTTCTTGATGATCACTTTCATTTTCCTCAGCATCAGGATCGGGATTAACATTTGTTTTGCCATTTTCATCGGGATTGCCATTGAGATTGACATATGCATTCTTGTTGCCATTTATGTTCGAAATTGCATTTTCTTCGGCCATGGCTTGCCGTGTTCTGCTTCGAGTCATGGGGGCATTATTATCGGAAGAGTCAGATAGGTACATTTCCTTCAACCACCTTGATGCTCCCAATGGCCATTTGCCGAATAGCATCTGGAATTGGTGGTTCATCTATCACTTTAGGCAGGTGCTCCTTTTGGGAGCCGTTAGATTCATCGAACCGCACATTTACCATTTCCATAACTTTCCCATGGTGAGAGTTATAGACACAATAAGTATGCGAGTTCTAGCCATAACCAAGAAGAAAACCTTCATGTGCCTTAGGTGCAAACTTGGAATTATGATTCATATCATGAATATAACTAGGTGCACCAAAAACACGTAAATAAGAAACATTCGGTTGCTTACCAGTGATGAGCTCATATGAAGCTTTCTTAATGAACTTGTGATGATGAACATGATTCATAACATGACAAGCAGTGTTAATAGCATCATCCCAGAAGCGAATAGGAGTTTTATACTCACTCAGCATTGTTCTCTCCATCTCAATGAGAGTTCTATTCTTTCTCTCAACAACTCCATTCTGTTGGGGAGTGTATGCGGTAGAGAACTCATGGATTATACCATTTTCGTCAAGAAAATGTTTGATATGAGTATATTTTAACTTAGTGCCATTGTCGCTTCGGACATGCTTAATTCGCACATCATATTCATTCTGGGTCTTCTTGGCGAATCTTTTGAAGATGTCTTGGGTGCAGGTTTTGTCTTCAAGAAAGAATACCCAAGTGTAACGATAGAAGTCATCTATAATAACCAGACCATAATGACTGCCACCGAAACTTGCATAATTTTGAGGTCTGAATAAATACATATGAAGAATTTCCAGAGGTCTTGTTGTGGTCATAACAGTTTTTTTATGAATGATGCTTCTTGGCCAATTTACCAGGCACACACGCACCACAGAGACGATCCTTGTCGAATTTTACATCAAGAATGCCACGGAGATGATTTTTCTTCACGAGAGTCTGCAAATTTCTCATACCTGCATGACGAAGTCCTCGGTGCCACAGCCAACCTTCGGTTGCTTTTGCAAGTAAACAAGTTTGGACTGAGGGGCCCTTAGAGAAATCCACAATATACAAATCACCTTTTCTACTTCCCTCAAAGACGAAGGAATTGTTAGAGGCCATAAAGACAATGCATTTGGATATAGAAAACAGAACTAGCATGCCTAGATCACAAAGCTTACCAATTGAAATGAGATTGAATCCAACAGAATGAACAAGTAAAACATCATCAATGCTCTTGTATCTGGATATAGCAACTTTACCTAACCCAATTACCTTTCCTTTGTTGTTGTCGCCAAAAGTGATATACTTCAGAGATGAAGCAGTTAGGTTGGGGTCGACAAACAACGACTTGTCTCCAGTCATATGACTAGTGCATCCACTATCCATTATCCATTAAGTACCCCCGGAGACATGGTCCTACAGAAGAATTAGGCTTTCTTAACCACCAACATCTTTGGATGTGGCTTTGAAACAAGAGAGCGAGCATGATATGATTTCTTTCGATAACCATAATTGTTACTCGAGGGAGTGCGAGCATAATCAAAAGAATAGGCATTTTCTTTCCGTATGAATGAGTATAGTGGTCGAATGAAGTATGTGTGTACTCATTTTGTCGAACATTTTCAGCCTGCATGGTTGGTACAAGAGTGATAGGCAATGCATTTATTAGTTTTCTTGGGCACCCAGATAGCTTTCACTGGGGGTCCATTCCTGCCGTTTGGTCCAACATAGTGAGCAACAACCTCACCATGTTGGTTTTCGAACATCTTATAGTTGTCCAGAGAATCATCATAAGAGTATTCAGGGATAGGAGAGTCATATCCCGAAAGCAAAGCTGGATCGAGCGTTTTGCTCTTGGCAAGCACCCACACAGCGCGAGGCTATTGATCAGGCTCCCAGTAGGAGCCATTTTCATTCAGTTTCCTTTTGAAATCGATACCTTCTTTCCTGGGATTTTTGTGAAGAATGGATTTCTTCAGAACATCACAAAGGGTTTGATGCCCTTTGAGAGATTTGAACATTCCTGTTTGAATAAGATCCTTTAACCTAGCATTTTTATCAGACACATTATCATTTTCCTCGACAGAGGGGTTAGCATTCATAGAACATTCAACATTGCTGCGCTCAAGGCATTTTAAGCAAGGTGGAACAAACACTTCAGGTTTCTATTTGAGTTGTTGGGTGAGAGGAGAATTTTCTCTGATCAAATCCTCATGAGCCTCTCTCAGTGACACGAGTTCATGTTTCCTTTTCAGGTAATCATAGGTTAATCTTTTGTGGTCGGCCAAGAGAAAATCATGATGATTTGATAGTTCTTCCATTCGTGGCATGAGAGTGGAATACTCTTCTGTCAACGACTGATTTTTCTCCATCTCTTCAACCAATAACCCTTTAGATTTCATGAGGGTTTTCTCAATTTTCTCAAGAGAGTTTTGTTGTATATTAGCAATTTTGATCAGTTTGGCATGGTCATCCTCATCCGAAGAATATTGATCACTGGAGTGAACATTGTGATGTTTGGAGGATACCTTTTCTTTTGAAGCTTTGACGATGAAGTAGTAGGCAGGAGATTCATTGTTGCTTACCTGGTTGTCGAAGAAGTTTGATGCAGGGGTGTACGCACATGTTATGCCAGCCATACCGGAAACAGAATCCTCATTGAACTCATCAACTTCATTGAAATCAGATGAGTCTTCTTCATGGAAGTCCATCTCCTTGCCGATGTACGCCTTGGCCTTGTGAGAGGTATCCTTGCGGTTGGAGGAGGACTTGGAGGGATTCCTTGAGGAAGATCTTGATGAAGACTTGGAGGCAGAGCCGTCCTTCTTCTTGAAGAATTTCTTCATTTTCTTCTCATCATCGAAGTTGTAGTTCTTGCTCTTGCTTTTGCCACAGTTGTTTCTTGAGTCATATCTTCCATTGGCATGGATTTCAGCTTTCCAGAGAGGGCAGTACGAAATGAAGTGTCCTGGATTTTTGCACTTGAAGCAGATGTAATATCCAGTGTGTTTTGAAGAAGATTTTGAACTACTGGAGTTGCTGGATCCTTTCCTTCGAAACTAATTTTTCCTGTGAAGACGCTGGAATCTTTTTGTGATTAATGCGAGATCTTTGTTGATCCTTTCTGGGTCATCTGAATCTTCTTCAGCAGTTTCTTCTGAGGAAGAATCAGCCACAGCCTTGAGAACATGAATTTCGCGATGACTTGAGCCATGGAGATCTCTCTTTTCTTCTTCTTGTTCCTCGTGGGTGTTTAGCCTTTCCATGATATCAGTAGAGTCAAGCTTTTTGAAATCAGCCTGTTCCCTAATCATAAGAGCTAGTGTGTCGAATGAGTTGTCAAGAGAGCTGAGCAGTTTCTTAACAACTTCATGATCGGTGATGTCTTTCGCGCCGAGACCTTGTAGCTCGTTTGCAATGTCACTCAGACGATCGAAGGTTTGCTCACACCTTTCATTTCTGATTCACCAGTACCCATTAAACTTCGCTCGAAGAGTATCAATGCAAGCTTCTCATTTATCTATTCGAGAATGTCCCACAGTTCCTTTGCAATTTCACACTGACGATAGCAAAGAAATTGAGCACGAGAGAGATGGCCACCATTTTCATATTTTGCTTGAGAGTCCAACTGAATGAGTGTCTTCTCGTGGTCAATGGGGACCCGGGGCACTTCAATCATGACTCCATTCTGCACCATGTTCCACATATCATCATCAATAGCTCGGAGACGGATTCCAGAAGGGATAGTCCGTCCCATCGAAGATGGGAATCTTGAGATGCGACTTGTAGCTCACTGATGAAATACTTAAACTCCAAGGTGGGTAGACCAAAATGAGCAGAGTCAAGGAGTACCTTGCACTCGTACCAATTGTAGGAACAAAGTATGTCTACCAGAGGGGGGTGAATGGGTGTTCTTAAATTTCTTCGAAAATCTAAAAAATCTCGGAACCCAGCAGCGGAGCGAATGTAAACATAGTATAGTGAGCGAGTACAAACTACCGAATGGAAACAAAAAGTATGCATCAAGACAAAACACTAAGTTGAAATAGTTCGAATGTAAAGATGAGTAGTAGATATAACCAGTGATGCTCGATGGCGACAAAGAATTTGGTAGACCAGTTCATCCTTCTGCACGAGGACTATGTGTAACGCCCCGGATCCGATGCGCCAGGTGTCCGCCAGTTATTCGCCGTCGTTGCCATGTCATTTGCTTGCGTGTTGCACTTTTCCATGTCATCATATGCATTTCATATCATGTCATCATGTGCATTGCATTCGCATACGTGTTCGTCTCATGCATTCGAGCATTTTCCCTGTTGTCCGTTTTGCAATCCGACACTCCTATGTCATCCGGCGTCCCCTTCTCTCCTTTTGTGAGCGAGTGTTAAACTTTCTTGGAATGGCCCGAGGTTTGCCAAGCGGCCTCGGTATAGCACCGGTAGACCGCCTGTCAAGTTTCGTGCCATTTGGAGGTCGTTTGGTACTCCAACGGTTAACCGGGTAACCGCAAAGCCCTCTTTGAGTTGCAGCCCAACACCCCTTCCAAAGTGGCCCAAAACCCAGCAAACTCCCCTCCATGCTCTCGGTCGTTCGATCACGATTGTGTGGGCGAAAACTGCTCCTCATTTGGACTCTCCTAGCTCCCTCGACCTATATATATGTGGCCTCCCCCGAAATTCCCACAGTCTAAACCCTAGCCTCCTTCCTCTCAGGCCACGGACATTCCCCCGCCGACGGACATGTCGCGCCGCCGCTTCGACCAATCTGCCCGCACGACACGTCACGCCAGCGCCTCTCTATCTCCTCCCGCCGCCGGGGCCGTGAGGGCCCAGATCGGTTCCGCCGGCCGCCGCGCCGAGGGAGCCAGCGCCCGCCGCTGCCCCGTCGGCGGCCGCCGCGCCTCGCCGCCGCCGCCCTTCTCCCGCCGTCGGCGCCGCGCCGCCTCGCCATCCGGGCGCCGCCGCCCGGCTTCGTCTCCGCCGCTGCGTCCGTGCCCGCCGCCGCTGCGCCGAGCCCGCGCCGCCCGACAGCGGCGTCCGCTCCAGCTCAGCGGCCGCCGTCCCGGCCCGCGCCGCCTCCCGCGCCGCGCCGCCCGGGCCTTCTCCTCCAGCCAGCGCCGTCTCGCCTCCGGCCCGGCCTCGGGCTCGCTGAAAGGCCGCGCCGCGCCCGCAGTGCTCCGCCTCGGCCGCGCCTCTCCCGCCTCGCCGGCCGTCTCCGGTGATGCCCCGGTCAGATCCGGGCTGGAGCGCCCGGATCCGCCCCATCCCCATCCCATTTCGCCATCTCTGGTCATCCTCCGGCGAACTCCGGCCAGATCCGCGCTGCGTCAGCATCCGTGCCCGAAGGTTGACTTTTCCCTTCCCCGAATCCACTAAGTCCTCAGTTTTTATATAATCATTCCAAGTTCGTTGCATCATATCTCTGCATCCATAGCTCCGTTTCGTGCGTGTAATATGTCAAATTGTTCGTCTCGACGAGTGCTTCATTTCATTCCATTGCATCATTTTCATTTGAGCTCATCTTGATGCCCGAAATGCTGTTGGAAGAGTGCATGTTGATTAATCTGCTGAAACTGTTATAACTTGCTCATTTGTCATTTTTGCCATGATTGATGTGCGCATCCTATGAGGTTGATGTCTTCAAGTGTTTTGATCTATGCCATGCCATCTTTCCAGGGGTGTATGCCATGTATTTTTGTGATCAATGGGGTGACTAGCACAAGCATGCAAACTAGGCTTCGTGATATTGCTGATTTTAGTCCCTGTTCTGCTGTTATTTTGATGCCATGTAAACTTGATGCTACAGAGATATCCATGCTTATTTTGAGATACTTCAGTAAGGGTGTTTTGAACATATGCTTATTGTATATCCATTCATGCCCTTGTTTGCAGTTATGGAGTAGTCTAGTATGTCATTTGAGTGCTCTACTTTTGCTTCAAAATGTTTCCTGGCAGATTGTTTACTTGTTATTCAATTTGGCCAAGGTTGCTATATTTGATCCTTGCATGCTATGGACTTGTTCTTGACTTGCTTTGTTTCACAAACATGTCTTCTTGATGATGCTATGCTTATATTGTCATGCAATGACTTGTGGTGAGTGAATCGAGCTTGTTAAGGAGGGTACTTGCTATTGCTGTTTTGCTAGACAGATTCTGTAATTTTGTGATGCCATGTTAACATGCTTCTAGTAATCATTCTATGCATAATCTGGAGATGTCCCATAAACATGTTTTGATCTACATGTCTTGCTCTATACATTAATGCCCTTGGTTGCAATTATAGCCTGCTGGAACATGTTGTTATCTTGCTCTCAAGTTTGCTAAATGATGTTGCTGTCAGCCTGTTAACATTAAGTTCAATGTTTCCTTGATTGTTTACTAGTGATCCATGCACCCTATGACCTTGCTCTTGCCATGCTTAGCTTCATAAACATGTCTTCTTACTGTTTGTTGCCTTGCCATGCCATGTGTTGCTTTGTGGTGAGTGATTCAAGCTCACGAACATGCCTACTTATTGTTGTTCCTGCCATGTATGAATCTGTAATACAACTTGCCATGTTTACATGGGTGCCATCATATTTTCCGTGCCTTTTTGGCTCATGGTCAGTAAGGGTCTTTTGTTCTATGCTTTTAGTAGATTCATGCCATGCCTTTGTTTGCCATGATAAGCTCCTGTAGCATGTTGTTTGATAGCTCTAAACATTGCAACCTGATGTTATTTCCTGATAAGGCTGAAACTGTTATTATTTGCAATCTTACCATGTCATTTTGAGCATGTTCTAGTTGTTTCTGGAGATAGCTCAGTGTTCATGTTTTGTTATGCTTTACCTGTACGTCATGCCCATGCCTTTTGTTTTTATGTTGGGGTGCTGTAGCATGATGTTTTGATGCTTGCAATATGCCTAGTTGCTGTTATGCACAGATTGTTGTTATGACTTGTATAGAGTGTATGTGTTGCACCGTTGCTCCGTTTTGAGTGTGTTCTATATGAAACTTACTTGTTTTTGCATGTAGCTTCATATTACCATGTTGCATCCTTGTTTTGGTGTGTTTTCTTGATGTATGGGTGCATTTTGCATCAATGCCATGTTTAACTTGTTTTGCTCATATCTTCTAGGTCGTAGCTCCGAATTTTATGAACTTTATATGTAACTTGATTAGAATTTCGTGTAGTTCATCTTGGTGCATCTTAACTTGCTATTTAACAACTTCAATTTAATGTTTGTTCAGTTCTGGACCAATTTCGAAATTTGCATATGAGGACTTACCGGAATTGTTACATGTTGTTTCCGGCCTCATTTAAACTTGCCTTGATGTGTTGTTCTTGTTTGCATCATCTCTTGCCATGAGTAGCTTCATGTAGCTTTGTCATGCACCATGCTTGTTGTGCATCATGTCTTGTTCATGTGTGGTGTGTTTACCATGTTGTGTGCTTCTTCTCGATAGTTCCCGTTTCGTTGCGATCGTGAGGATTCGTTCATCTACATGTGGTTCGTCTTCGTGGCTTCATCTTCTTCATGGACTCGTTCTTCTTCCTTGTGGGATTTCAGGCAAGATGACCGCTACCCTGGATCTCACTACTATCATTGCTATGCTAGTTGCTTCGTTCTATCGCTATGCTGCGCTACCTATTACCTGTTTATCAAGCCATCCCATATTGCCATGAACCTCTAACCTTTGACACCTTTCCTATGCAAACCGTTGTTTGGCTATGTTACCGCTTTTGCTCAGCCCTCTTATAGCGTTGCTAGTTGCGGTGAAGTTGAAGATTTCTCCATGGTGGACAGGATTTTGGTTGGGATATCACAATATCTCTTATATTATTAATGCATCTATATACTTGGTAAAGGGTGGAAGGCTCGGCCTTATGCCTGGTGTTTTGTTCCACTCTTGCCGCCCTAGTTTCTGTCATACCAGTGTTATGTTCCCGGATTTTGCGTTCCTAACGCGGTCGGGTGATTTATGGGACCCCCCTGACAGTTCGCTTTGAATAAAACTTGTCTAGCAAGGCCCAACCTTGGTTTTACCATTTGCCTCACCACCACCTACTTTTCCCTTGGGAGTCGCTCTCTCGAGGGTCATCTTTATTTTAGCCCCCCCCCGGGCCAATGCTTGTCTAAGTGTCGGTCCGAACCGAGTAGACTACGGGGCCCCCTCGGGGCAACTCGAGGTCTGGTTTTACTCGTAGGATGTCTCATCCGGTGTTGCCCTGAGAACGAGATATGTGCAGCTCCTATCGGGATTGTCGGCGCATCGGGCGGCTTTGCTGGTCTTGTTTTACCATTGTCGAAATGTCTTGTAAACCGGGATTTCGAGATCGATCGGGTCTTCCTGGGAGAAGGTCTATTCCTTCGTTGATCGCGAGAGCTTGTCATGGGCTAAGTTGGGACACCCCTGCAGGGTATAAACTTTCGACAGCCGTGCCCGCGGTTATGTGGCAGATGGGAATTTGTTAATGTCCGGTTGTATATAACTTGGCACCAGATCCGAATTAAAACGCATCAACCGCGTGTGTAGCCGTGATGGTCTATTCTCGGCGGAGTCCGGGAAGTGAACACGGTTTCTGGGTTATGTTTGACGTAAGTAGGTGTTCAGGATCACGTCTTGATCATTGCTAGCTTCACGACCGTTCCTTTGTTTCTCTTCTCGCTCTCTTTTGCGTATGTTAGCCTCCGTATCATGCTTAGTCGCTGCTGCAACCTCACCACTTTACCCCCTCCTTTCCTATTAAGCTTTGCTAGTCTTAATACCCATGGTAATGGGATTGCTGAGTCCTCGTGGCTCACAGATTACTACAACAACAGTTGCAGGTTCAGGTTATGCGATGATCTTGACGCGAGAGCGATGTTCCTTGTTTTGGAGTTCTTCTTCTGCTTCTTCTTCGATCAGGGGATAGGTTCCAGGTCGGCAGCCTGGGCTAGCAGGGTGGATATTGTTTGAGTTTCTTTTTATGTATCATCCGTAGTCGGATGTTGATCTCTTGTATGAGATGATGTTGTATTCGTATGACATTGTATGCCTTATGTATGTATCCCCATCTATTATGTAATGTTGATGTAATGATATCCACCTTGCAAAAGCGTCTCAATATGCGGGTCTATCCTTGGTGGGACCTTCGAGTTCCTTTTGGATAGGGTCGCATATTGGGCGTGACAAGTTGGTATCAGAGCCTCGACCGACCCTAGGAGCCCCCTTGTTTGATCGTGTAGTTTGGCCGTTGTTGAGTCTAGAAGAAAACTGTTTTCGGAGTCTAGTTATATCGGAGAGTAGGAATTCTTTTTACTCCTCTACCCCTTCGTCGCTCTGGTGAGGAATCTTGACATAGGTGTTTTGAATTACTCCTCTTCCCCTTCAAATTTTTCTTTAGGATCACGCGGTTAGTTTTCGTTCGTTGTCCATCCTCTTTTGTCCGGCGCATTCCTCATCAAGCTGATTCAAACCTCTCTCTTTGGGAGATCAATCCTCAGCTCTTTTCGATCGATGTTGTTTCCCTGTCCGAAGTTGTCCTTGTTTTTCCCACCCACCCACCCTTTTCATCTCGGAACCGGAGTCCGTAATCGAGTATCCTTCCTACTCGTGCGAAGTCTTTGTTTTCTTTCTTCAATGATTTCAACCGGTGTTTTTCTCTTCAAGATATTCGTCGATTCCCCTTCCAGTTGCCTATGTTTTTCCCACCCTCCCACCCTTTTTCTTCCCAGCGTCTGAGTCTCTTTCGACCATCAATATCATTCATGTGGGGCCTCTTCAGTCTTTCGCTAATTGTTTCAACCGGTGAATTCTCTTTTATTCGACATTCTTCATCTCTTTTTCTTCTCCGGTGCACTCAATTCAAGTTTTTCGGGTTGATCATATTCTTTTTCCTCGGCTCAAATGTTTTCCCCTTGCTCGTTTGCCTCTGGCCATTCAATCATTCCGGAGTTCGGAAGACATCTCAGGAGATTCGTTTGTGTTCCAATTAATTCGAGGTGGTCGCCTCATTAAAATATTTCAATTGTTCTGGTGCATCATCTATCTTTTCAACAATCATTTCCAACGGTGTTTTCTTCAGTGGGCCCTAACCCATAGGTCTTTTCCCAGGATCTTACCTGACTCTTCTAATTATTCCGGAGACATTCCTAATTCTTTTCAACTGTGACGTAAGAATGGATCCCATCAATCACATGCTTTCTTCAAGTTCGTTTTCAAATTCTTTTCATTGTTGGCTCAACCTCTCTGTTTTTCATTCTCCCAGAGTATCTCGGTAATTTTGGTGTTGTTTTCCGTCGCCATTTGAAGACCGAAGAAGAGTTTTTCCTCTAAATCTTGTCCATTCTCCCGGAGATTCGCGGTGCTAGCTCGATGGTATCCTATCAAATTGTTTCAAGTCATGCAAATTCTTTTCATTCTTCCGGAGTAAGTCAGGAGTTGTTTTTCCATTTCTTTTACCGGAGGCCATCATCCCAGTTATCGTTCTCTATTTACCCCGGTGCTTCGTTCAAGTGTTCTTTAATCAGCGCGAGTTCTTCCTGTTCCAGGCATTTCATTCTCTTTCATCAGTCATTTTGAATTCTTACGATGGTTCGTTCAAGATTCTTTTTCCTTGTTTATCATATTAATCCATTCGTTCTGTCAATCCTACCGGTGGTTCATGAAGACTTTTTCAAGTTTTGTGCTATTCTCTCCTTAATCCTTTTCAAGAAGAATAAGTAATATGCAAAATCCATTGCTTGTCATCAATTTAATTTGATGAAGGATAAGCATACAATAAATCTTATTCTTATTTTCCTCCAAGTGAATAATCCCTTTCTTCGGAGTTTGTTCTTGATGAATAAATTCTAGTTCCAAGTGTTTTCATCTTTTCGTTTCCGGAGTTCATATTTCCTCGGCCATTTCGTCGTAACCTCCATCTAATTCATCGTAAGATTTTATCTTATTTCTTTTTCATCCTTTATTTTATCTCATCATCCTTTTGTCACCGGAGTTCTTCATGGCGATTCTTCATGACTTAATTCATTCTTCAAGAGTTCATCAAGTATCATTCCGTCCCCCCTAGTTCGTGTTCTATTCCTTTCATTTTTAGCCGGAGTGCTACCTAAATCCTTTCAGTCTTATACGTTTCTTTTCTCATTTTAACCACTCCGGTTAGAACGAGTGGGTTTCATAGTCTATCTGATTCCGTGAGCTCTCGATTCTCATCATTCTCGTTGTTCCTCTCTTCTTCTCGAGTGTCCTTGATTATTTGCTTCTTCTCGTGAGTTCTTGTTTCACCTCATCCCTTTTTCCCTTCTGTCTCGGTCCTAAGATCTCGGGACGAGATCTCTTGTTAGTGGAGGAGTGTTGTAACGCCCCGGATCCGATGCGCCAGGTGTCCGCCAGTTATTCGCCGTCGTTGCCATGTCATTTGCTTGCGTGTTGCACTTTGCCATGTCATCATATGCATTTCATATCATGTCATCATGTGCATTGCATTCGCATACGAGTTCGTCTCATGCATCCGAGCATTTTCCCTGTTGTCCGTTTTGCAATCCGACACTCCTATGTCATCCGGCGTCCCCTTCTTCTCTCCTTTTGTGAGCGGGTGTTAAACTTTCTCGGAATGGCCCGAGGTTTGCCAAGCGGCCTCGGTATAGCACCGGTAGACCGCCTGTCAAGTTACGTGCCATTTGGAGGCCGTTTGGTACTCCAACGGTTAACCGGGTAACCGCAAAGCCCTCTTTGAGTTGCAGCCCAACACCCCTTCCAAAGTGGCCCAAAACCCAGCAAACTCCCCTCCATGCTCTTGGTCGTTCGATCACGATCGTGTGGGCGAAAACCGCTCCTCATTTGGACTCTCCTAGCTCCCTCTACCTATGTATATGTGGCCTCCCCCGAAATTCCCGCAGTCTAAACCCTAGCCTCCTTCCTCTCGCGCCGCCGGACATTTCCCCGCCGCCGACGGACATGTCCGCGCCGTCGCCACCGACCAATATGCCGCCGACACGTCACCGCCGCGCCTCTCTATCTCCTCCCCGCCGCCGGGGCCCGTGAGGGCCCAGATCGGACCCGCCGGCCGCGCCGCCCGAGGGAGCTCAAGCCGCCTTGACCCGTCTGCGGCGCCGGCCGCCGCCTCGCCGCCGCCGCCCCTTCTCCCCGCCGTCGGCGCCGCGCCTCTCGCCGTCCGGGCGCGCCGCCGCTGCCTCGTCTCCGCCACTGCGTCCGTGCCCGCCGCCGCTGCGCCGAAACCTCGCCGGCCGGCCCGGCACGCGGCGTCCGCGCCAGCTCGCGGCCGCCGTCCGGCCAGCCACGCCTCCCACGCCGGCGCGCCTCCCGTGGCCTTCTCCTCCAGCCAGCGCCGTCTCGCCTCCGGCCCGGCCTCGGGCTTCGCTGGAAGCGCCGCCCGCGCCCGCGATGCTCCGCCTCGGCGCGCCTCTCCCTCCTCGCCGGCCGTCTCCGGTGATGCCCCGGTCAGATCCGGGCAGGAGCGCCTGGATCCGCCCCATCCCCGTCCCGTTTTGCCATCTCCGGTCATCCTCCGGCGAACTCCGGCCAGATCCGCGCTGCCTCGGCATCCGTGCCCGAAGGTTGACTTTTCCCTTCCCCGAATCCACTAAGTCCTCAGTTTTTCATATAATCATGCCATGTTCGTTGCATCATATCTCTGCATCCATAGCTCCGTTTCGTGCGTGTAATATGTCAAATTGTTCGTCTCGACGAGTGCTTCATTTCATTCCATTGCATCTTTTTCATTTGAGCTCATCTTGATGCCCGAAATGCTGTTGGAAGAGTGCATGTTGATGTTAATCATTTGGCTGTTATAACTTGCTCATTTGTCATTTTTGCCATGATTGATGTGTGCATCCTATGAGGTTGATGTCTTCAAGTGTTTTGATCTATGCCATGCCATCTTTCTAGGGGTGTATGCCATGTATTTTTGTGATCAATGCGGTGACTAGCACAAGCATGCAAACTAGGCTTTGTGATATTGCTGATTTTAGTCCCTGTTCTGCTGTTATTTTGATGCCATGTAAACTTGATGCTACAGAGATATCCATGCTTATTTTGAGATACTTCAGTAAGGGTGTTTTGAACATATGCTTATTGTATATCCATTCATGCCCTTGTTTGCAGTTATGAAGTAGTCTAGGATGTCATTTGAGTGCTCTGCTTTTGCTTCAAAATGTTTCCTGGCAGATTGTTTACTTGTTATTCAATTTGGCCAAGGTTGCTATATTTGATCCTTGCATGCTATTGACTTGTTCTTGACTTGGTTTGTTTCACAAACATGTCTTCTTGATGATGCTATGCTTATATTGTCATGCAATGACTTGTGGTGAGTGAATCGAGCTTGTTAAGGAGGGTACTTCTTTGTTCTTTGTTTTGCTAGACAGATTCTGTAATTTTGTGATGCCATGTTAACATGCTTCTAGTAATCATTCTATGCATAATCTGGAGATGTCCCATAAACATGTTTTGATCTACATGTCTTGCTCTATCCATTAATGCCCTTGGTTGCAATTATAGCCTGCTGGAACATGTTGTTATCTTGCTCTCAAGTTTGCTAAATGATGTTGCTGTCAGCCTGTTAGCATTAAGTTCAATGTTTCCATGATTGTTTACTAGTGATCCATGCACCCTATGACCTTGCTCTTCCTATGCTTAGCTTCATAAACATGTCTTCTTACTGTTTGTTGCCTTGCCATGCCATGTGTTGCTTTGTGGTGAGTGATTCAAGCTCACGAACATGCCTACTTATTGTTGTTCCTGCCATGTATGAATGTGTAATATAACTTGCCATGTTTACATGGGTGCCATCATATTTTCTGTGCCTTTTTGGCTCATGGTCAGTAAGGGTCTTTTGTTCTATGCTTTTAGTAGATTCATGCCATGCCTTTGCTTGCCATGATAAGCTCCTGTAGCATGTTGTTTGATAGCTTTAAACATTGCAACCTGATGTTATTTCCTGATTAGTCTGAAATTGTTATTATTTGCAATCTTACCATGTCATTTTGAGCATGTTCTAGTTGTTTCTGGAGATAGCTCAGTGTTCATGTTTTGTTATGCTTTACCTGTACTTCATGCCCATGCCTTTTGTTTTTATGTTGGGGTGCTGTAGCATGATGTTTTGATGCTTGCAATATGCCTAGTTGCTGTTATGGACAGATTGTTGTTATGACTTGTATAGAGTGTATGTGTTGCACCGTTGCTCCGTTTTGAGTGTGTTCTATATGAAACTTACTTGTTTTTGCATGTAGCTTCATATTACCATGTTGCATCCTTGTTTTGGTGTGTTTGCTTGATGTTTGGGTGCATTTTGCATCAATGCCATGCTTAACTTGTTTTGCTCATATCTTCTAGGCCGTAGCTCCGAATCTAATGAACTTTATATGTAACTTGACTAGAATTTCTCGTAGTTCATCTTGGTGCATCTTAACTTGCTATTTAACAACTTCAACTTAATGTTTGTTCAGTTCTGGACCAATTTCGAAATTTGCATATGAGGACTTACCAGAATTGTTACATGTTGTTTCCGGCCTCATTTAAACTTGCCTTGATGTGTTGTTCTTGTTTGCATCATCTCTTGCCATGAGTAGCTTCATGTAGCTTTGTCATGCACCATGCTTGTTGTGCATCATGTCTTGTTCATGTGTGCTGTGTTTACCATGTTGTGTGCTTCTTCTCGATAGTTCCCGTTTTGTTGCGATCGTGGGGATTCGTTCATGTACGTGTGGTTCGTCTTCGTGGCTTCATCTTCTTCATGGACTCGTTCTTCTTCCTTGCGGGATTTCAGGCAAGATGACCGCTACCCTGGATCTCACTACTATCATTGCAATGCTAGTTGCTTCGTTCTATCGCTATGCTGCGCTACCTATTACCTGTTTATCAAGCCATCCCATATTGCCATGAACCTCTAACCTTTGACACCTTTCCTATGCAAACCGTTGTTTGGCTATGTTACCGCTTTTGCTCAGCCCCTCTTATAGCTTGCTAGTTGCAGGTGAAGTTGAAGATTTCTCCATGGTGGACAGGATTTTGGTTGGGATATCACAATATCTCTTATATTATTAATGCATCTATATACTTGGTAAAGGGTGGAAGGCTCGGCCTTATGCCTGGTGTTTTGTTCCACTCTTGCCGCCCTAGTTTCCGTCATACCGGTGTTATGTTCCCGGATTTTGCGTTCCTAACGCGGTCGGGTGATTTATGGGACCCCCTTGACAGTTCGCTTTGAATAAAACTTGTCTAGCAAGGCCCAACCTTGGTTTCACCATTTGCCTCACCACCACCTACTTTTCCCTTGGGAGTCGCTCTCTCGAGGGTCATCTTTATTTTAGCCCCCCCCCCCCCCCCGGGCCAATGCTTGTCTAATTGTTGGTCCGAACCGAGTAGACTGCGGGGGCCCCTCGGGGCAACTCGAGGTCTGGTTTTACTCGTAGGATGTCTCATCCGGTGTTGCCTCGAGAAGCGAGATATGTGCAGCTCCTATCGGGATTGTCGGCGCATCGGGCGGCTTTGCTGGTCTTGTTTTACCATTGTCGAAATGTCTTGTAAACCGGATTCCAAGACTGATCGGGTCTTCTGGGAGAAGGTCTATTCTTCGTTGATCGCGAGAGCTTGTCATGACCTAAGTTGGGACACCCCTGCAGGGTATAAACTTTCGAGAGCCGTGCCCGCGGTTATGTGGCAGATGGGAATTTGTTAATGTCCGGTTGTAGATAACTTGGCACCAGATCCGAATTAAAACGCATCAACCGCGTGTGTAGCCGTGATGGTCTCTTCTCAGCGGAGTCTGGGAAGTGAACACGGTTTCTGGGTTATGTTTGACGTAAGTAGGTGTTCAGGATCACCTCTTGATCATTGCTAGCTTCACGACCGTTCCTTTGTTTCTCTTCTCGCTCTCTTTTGCGTATGTTAGCCTCCATATCATGCTTAGTCGCTGCTTCAACCTCACCACTTTACCCCTTCCTTTCCTATTAAGCTTTGCTAGTCTTGATACCCATGGTAATGGGATTGCTGAGTCCTCGTGGCTCACAGATTACTACAACAATAGTTGCAGGTTCAGGTTATGCGATGATCTTGACGCGAGAGCGATGTTCCTTGTTTTGGAGTTCTTCTTCTGCTTCTTCTTCGATCAGGGGATAGGTTCCAGGTCGGCAGCCTGGGCTAGCAGGATGGATATTGTTTGAGTTTCTGTTTATGTATCATCCGTAGTCGGATGTTGATCTCTTGTATGAGATGATGTTGTATTCATATGGCATTGTATGCCTTATGTATGTATCCCCATCTATTATGTAATGTTGATGTAATGATATCCACCTTGTAAAAGCGTCTCAATATGCGGGTCTATCCTTGGTGGGACCTTCGAGTTCCTTTTGGATAGGGTCGCATATTGGGCGTGACACTATATGTGGTTAGAGGGGTTGTGACTTAACACAGCAGATAAATTCTCTTCGCCTATTCCCCTTGACAATTGGTTCGTCAACCAATGTCGATTACTCATGGTATATACTTGGGGCGATCTCCGACCTTTACAGACTTATTCTTTGCGAACCACAATTACTCTTGGTCTCAGAAGAAATTGACACCTAACCGTCTAGAGAGTTTGCAGCTCTTAAGAGCAACGGTAACATTACTTGAGGAACAAGTAATGCTAAGTCCTCGGTAAGAGATAAATCTCTCGCAGCAAAGAAGATCATAGTCTCTTGCTGGGAAGTATTTACTCAGAACACAAACAGATTTCTCTCGCAATTTCATAGGATTTGGGTTTAGCATCGGAGAATCAAAGCTTCGAATGCTACACCCCTCTTAATAGCATGGTGGTCCTGTGACTCAATAAAGAGAAGAGAAACAATGAAATAAATGATGCATCTTCACTTTTTCTTCAATCTCCTCGGTCGAAGTCACTTCCTTTGGACGAGCAGTGAACCAATTGCTTCATATTGATGTCGCTTGAAACTGCATCGGTATTTCCCCAAAGAGGAAGGGATGATGCAGCTCAGCTACAGTAGGTATTTCCCTCAGTTATGAAACCAAGGTATCAATCCAGTAGGAGAACCAAGCAACACTATGTAAATGGTACCTGCACACAAAGAACAAATACTTGCAGCCCGACGAATAAGAGGGGTTGTCAATCCCTCTCGGGTAACGGCGCCAAAAATTGGCAAGTTGACGGGAAAATATTTGTGATAGATTGATAGATGCAGATAGAATAACGGCAAATAAAATTTAGTGAGGTATTTTTGGGTTTTTGATAATATAGATCTCAAAATAAAAGAAAAGGCAAATGGCAATGCAGATCTGAAAGTATATGATGGGAAAAAAGACCCGGGGCCCGTAGATTTCACTAGTGGCTTCTCTCAAGAAATAGCACACGGTGGGTAAACATATTGTTGGGCAATTGATAGAAGATGGAATAATTATGATGATATCCAGGCAATGATCATTATATAAACGTCACATCCAAGATTAGTAGACCGACTCCTGACTTCATATACTACTATTACTCCACACATCAACATCTATCCAGCATGCATCTAGTGTATCAAGTTCATGGAGAAACAGAGTAATGTAATAAGAACGATGACATGATGTAGACGAGATCTATTCATGTAGGAATAGCCCCCATCTTGTTATCCTTAATAGCAACGATACACACGTGTTTTGCTGCCCCTTCTGTCACTCGGAAAGAACACCGCAAGATCAAACCCATCATAAAGCACCTCTTCCCATGGCAAGAAAATTTGATCTTGTTGGCCTAACTAAACCGAAGATTCGAAGAAGTAATACGAGGCTGTAAGTAATCATGCATATAAGAGATAAAAGAAGACTCAAGTAACTTTCAGGCATATAGATCTGATCATAAACTCAAAGTTCATCGGATCCCAACAAACACACCACAAAAAAGAGTTACATCAAATAGATCTCCAAGATACCATTGTATTGAGAATCAAAAAGAGAGAAGAAGCAATCTAGCTACTGCCTACGGACCCGTAGGTCTATGATGAACTACTCACGTATCATCGGAGAGGCACCAATGAGGATGATGGTGTCTAGATTGGATCTTGTGGTTCTGGATCTCGCAGTGGCTGGAATTATGTTTCGCCGACTCCCCTAGTGTTTCTGGAATATTTAGGAATTTATTGGGCGAAGAGGCAGTGCAGGGGGACTACGAGGTGGGCACAACCCCCCTAGGTGCACCTGGGCCTCCTGGCGCGCCCTGGTGGGTTGTGCTCCCCTCTGGTCTCCCCTCTGGTACTTCCTTGGCCCACTAGGTGTCTTCTAGTTTAGAAAAAATCTCCAAAAAGTTTCGCTGTGTTTGGACTCCGTTTGGTACTGATATTCTGTGAAGTAAAAAACAAGCAAAAAACAACAACTGGCACTAGGTACTATGTCAATATTTAAGTCCCAAGAAATGATATAAAGTTTATATAAAATGATTGTAAAACATCCAAGAATGATAATATAACAACATGGAACAATAAAAAATTATAGATACATTGGAGATGTATCACACAACAACAATTTTTGAGGTGACGCTCTTGTTATCATAATCTTCGGTAATAACCTTCACTGCTACGCAGGGGACTACCCTGGACCACATCGTTGAAGATGATCGAAGGAGCCATCAAGCCTTATCACGAAGACACAGTGGAACTCACAATGAAAGCACCAATGTCGGTGTCAAAACCGGCGGATCTCGGGTAGGGGGTCCCGAACTGTGCGTCCAAGGCTAATGGTAACAGGAGGCGGGGGACACAATGTTTACCCAGGTTCAGGCCCTCTCTATGGACGTAATACCCTACTTCCTGCTTGATTGATCTTGATGATATAAGTATTACAAGAGTTGATATACCACGAGATCGTAGAGGCTAAACCCTAGAAGCTAGCCTATGATTATGATTGTTGTCGTCCTACGGACTAAACCCTCCGGTTTATATAGACACGGAGGGGGCTAGGGTTACACAGAGTCGGTTACAGAGAAGGAAATCTACATATCCGAATCACCAAGCTTGGCTTCCACGCAAAGGAGAGTCCCACTCGGACACGAGACGAAGTCTTCAATCTTATATCTTAATAATCCAACAGTCCGGCATAAGCATATAGTCCGGCTGTCCGAGGACCCCCTAATCCAGGACTCCCTTAGTAACCCCTGAACCAGGCTTCAATGACGATGAGTCCGGCGCGCAGATTGTCTTCAGCATTGCAAGGCGGGTTCCTTCTCCCAATACTCCAAAGAAGATCTTGAACACAAGAATCGTGTCCAGCTCTGTAAAACAAATTCCACATACCACCGTAGAGAGCACAATATTCCACAAGTTTAATCTGCTAGCAAATTTTCCATAGCGTGACATCGCGCCGCGGCCCGGTCATTATTCTAACCGTTTTTCCAACCTGGCACTACACGTCTTACGAGGCGGTTTTATTGGCACATCTTGTCGTAGCAGAGATCGTGTTTCCCTTATCACGGGATTCTCATCAATACGGGCGTGGGTAACCCAACCGCTCCATTAGTACGACTCCTTAGTTTAGGCAAGTTCCAAATGGCCGCGCGGGGGACGCTTGATATTCTTCATCTATATAGAGAGGTCAAGACCTGTCCTTTTCTTTCCACGCCCAATCCTTCCCTTCCCCTACCTGGAGTTACAACACCGAAGGTTTAGTCTAAGCGCTCCAGACCTTCAACCATGTCCGGATCCAACCTTCAAGGCCGGTGGATGGCCTTTTCCGTCACAGAGGAGGACATCAAGAAGCTTAGGGAGGCTAGGTATCTGACCGCCGAAATCCTTCACAGGCTACCTGCTCAAGGGCAGGTTATCCCCACTCCCGAACCCAACGTGAGTGTCGTATTCATCTCCCACTTCCTCCGAGGGCTAGGCTTTAATCTTGATCCCTTCGTTAGAGGGCTCATGTTCTATTACGGGCTAGATTTTCATGATATAGCTCCAGATTCCTTCCTTCACATCTCGTTGTTTATCGTCGTGTGCGAGGCCTTCCTCCGCATTACCCCACAGTTCGGCTCATGGCTCAAGACCTTCAATGTGAAGCCGAAGATGATCGACGGGAGACACGCGGAGTGCGGAGGCGCTATAATAAGCAAAGGTACCGACGCCTTATGGCCAAAGGGTTCCTTCCCGGAGGTGTCTACCCTATGGAAACGGGAGTGGTTTTACATCACATCATCCCGAGGTACAAAGCGGGCAGCCGCCCCGGCCTTCCGCTCTGCCCCTCTGCCACAGCTTGCATCACGGGTCAACAAGGGGCTGGACTGGGGACCGGTTAATGATGTGCTGACATTGCAAAGACGCATCCGAGATCTCCTCAAGAGGGATATTAGTCTTGTCAAAGTAATTCAAGTAATGTTAGTTCACCGGGTCCTGCCATGCCAACGTCGATCTCTCCGTATGTGGGAGTTCAACCCGGAAGGACCGCGAACCATTCAACACTTCTTCGGCGTGACGCTCGAAGGGGTGTATCGATTATTCTTCGGATCACGAATAAAGTGTCCGGACACAACAGAGGATGCGGGTCTCAACTGCAACCGTCTAGATACCCAAGTAAGTAACTCCGCGACCAAACATGTTGTCATTATATTCATAACATTATTCTGAAAACCCACCCTTGGCCAGGACTGGATAAGAAAGGCGGAGAGGATCAGGTGTTCGGCCCCTCTTCCCGAAGGCTCGCCGGATCATGTACTAACCAGGATGCTGGCTCACGCACCTTATCAAGTGCCATCGGGGGGATGAGGGGAGGAATACGGAAGCCAAAATCGGGCTTCATGTTGGAGGTACATTACGCATCCTAACCGGGGGAATTAGTGCCCTCGTGTTGGAGTATGATCGGAGAGGAGAATCTAGAATCCCCTCTCCCCATGGGAAGAAAAGGACTGCCCCTGAAGACTTGGAAACGAAGGTTTCCAAACGAGGGAACAAGCCTTCACCAGGGGGCCCTGCCCCGGAGGGCATCCTTACCGCACCGCGCCCACAACGGGACCAGCCGTCAACCGAGCCGTAAGTGAACAAAGGCACTTTAGTAAGCATGCCCTGCTCTTTTCCTGAGAATAGCAGCCGAGACCTATGTTTTGCAGTCCGGCTCATAGCCCTTCTCAACAATGTTCGTCCTCGGGGGATCTTCTTCCGGAGATGATGGAGAGCGAAACGCCTCCTCCTGCTTCCCCGCCTCATGAGACGGACGACCCTGAGGTGTCGTCCCGGAGGATCTCTCCTAATCCGCAAAGGCCAGAAGGTAACTCTTCGGTCGCCCGAAGTCCGGAGTTCTCAGCTCCTAAGGAGACCAACAGAAAAAGCCTGGGATTGTCTGGTGTACAACCGGACACATTGATGGGTCTTCTTGAGCAAGCGGCTATCTCAGAGGCACATCGTACTTTAATGGGTATGGTGGTTGAGAGGATTTCATCCGCAAAAAGCGGGTTGAATGAAGCTTTTACGAGCCTCCTAAGAGGCTTCGAGGTGCATAAGTGTATATATATATATATATATATATATATATATATATATATATATATATATATATTTATTTGCTGCGCACACATAAGGTGTACTTTGTATAGATAGTATCCCCTGAGACTCTGGTTGCCGTCCAGACGAGGCGAGCAGAGGATCATAGTCTCAGGTAATGATAGTGCTACTTTTGTGCGCAGGCGGCTGCAGATCCGGCGGCTGACCGAACTGTTGAATTTGCCGAATTGAGGCGGCAACTTGACGTGGCGGATGCATACATCACGCTTGTGAACAAGTGGCTTGACGAGGCATAGGTTATGTATATTCGGGTGGTCAGCAAATATTAATAAGAGCATGATGCTAGTATTTATAGTATGCTTTGACTGCAGATGGAGTTGCCGCCATGGAGACCCTTCGGGCAGAACTTGCCTGCGCCAAGGAGCAAGCCAGGAGGAGTGATGCGGCCGCCCTGAAGGCGGCCGAAGAATTAAAAGTCGAATAGGCTGCTCATCGACAGAGTGAGGATAAAATAGCCAACATGGCTCTTGAGCTGCAGAACGCCGCCAGCTGATATGAGCTTCTCGAAAAGGAAAACCAAACGAAGACGACTGACCTAAAGAAGGCCTTGCAAGCGGCAAAAGAAACTCGCTCTGAAATCAGTGCAATGCGGGAGGAGCTTCAGCAAGCCGGTGATATTGCGGCCGGGAAGCCCTTTTTATTGCGAATGAAGTTTGGCGATCCGAGATATACCCCTCTTGATCAATTGTGGAATTCTGCAGACGCATACCTGGATTTAGCAAAGAGTGTTGCTGATGCAACGCAGTATTTCAAGGATCAAGAAAATCATGAGGTAGAAAGATTGTTCTGGTCGTAGTTATGTGCTCCAAGGCGTCCGCTGTTGTTGAATGAGCAGATGGCCGAGTAGGCCGAGCTCCATAGGCTATCCGGTCTTTCCATGAAGGCTGTCGTGGATCACCTGTGGCCGAAGGAACCGAGTCCTTCGTTAATGCGGAGGAATCGCGAAGATTCCACTGGGTCATTGAGTGGTTGACCAGTCTCTCGCTTTATCATGACAGTTAGTTTTCGGCTTTCTCTACTGAGGTGCTCATCCAGATGAACCAGGGCACAATCGCAGTAGTTCCCCCAGTGCCACCTTAGCCGATAGAGCGGAACATAAGGTAGCAAAACACAGGAGCCGAGGAAACCCAACTATTGACCAAAGACATGATTCGGAGCTGATGCATATAAGACCAAACTCGTGACGCCGAACACTCCCAAACGTATTCGGACTTTACAACATATACTGGGCTGAGTACCGCCCTTGATAATGATCCCTGAATTTCTGAGTATGTGCATAAATTCGGCGTGACGAAAGAGCGGCTGTGGTAAGGGCATAAATCCCAAAAACACATTGGATGCAACCCTTGTAATGTCCATTTTAGATCGGCGAATAATAAGCTTGCCAATAACGTCGGTATCCCTCTTGGTCATTTTAAGTACCAGGAGGGTCTGAGCCAACAAGAGACAATAAAAAAGGTTTACACAGGGTCTTAATATAAAAAGAAACCTTGGAACGGGGCCCTGCTACACGTCTACGCCTTTGTCTCGGTTGTGTCGTATCCTGGAAGGGTATAGCACAATAGTCAGATGTAAAAAGAAAGAAAAACTCAGGTGAAAAAATCTTGTGTGACAGTGCGTAACGTCGGTTAAACTTAATGAACTGTGAAAATTCAATTTCTTGAGTGTAAATAGGATCCAGCCGAACTATGGATTCTTTTCATGCGGATAGCCCCCAGCACCACATATGGGGGCATAGCCGTTAATCAAGCTCAGATTTATCTGGGCTGCTACAAATAGTGGTGCGCCGAACACGTCTAGCCATGTCCGTGGTCTCGACGACTGATTAGTTACTTGGTTTGGAGAGGCCGTTCAGTGGTTCGGCTGCTAGAGCCGCCACATATTCTTCTGCACGCAGGGAACGCTCTGTATTTCCGCTAATTGTGATGACGCCACGTGGACCTGGCATCTTAAGTTTAAGATAAGCATAATGCAGAACTGCATTGAAACGAGCGAAGGCCGTTTTTCCGAGTAGTGCATGGTAGCCGTTTCGGAATGGAGCAATGTCGAAGATTAGTTCTTCGCTTCGGAAGTTGTTGCGAGAACCGAATACAACCTCTAATGTTAGAGAGCCCGTGCAGTGGGCCTCTACGCCTGGCATTACTCTTTTAAAGTTAGTATTGCTTTGGCTGATTCTTGATGGGTCTATCCCCATCTTGTGGACAGTGTCTTGATATATCATATTAAGACTACTACCGCCGTCCATGAGGACTCGGGTGAGATGGTATTCGTCAATTATTGGGTCGAGCACCAAGGCAGCTGAACCTCCATGCCGGATACTAGTCGGATGATCCCTGCGGTCGAAAGTGATCGGGCAGGCCGACCATGGGTTGAATTTGGGGGCGACGGGTTCTACAGCGTATACGTCTCGGAGGCGTGTTTGCGCTTCCTCTTTGGTATGTGGGTTGCGTAAGTCATGTTCACTGTTTTGACCTCTGGTGGAAATTTTTCTGTCCCCCAGTGTTCGGCTGGCGAGGTTCTTCCTCGTCTTCACTTGGCGGCTCCCTCCCCTTGTGTTCGGCGTTTAGCTTGCCGGCCTGCTTGAAGACCCAGCATTCTCTGTTGGTGTGATTCGCAGGTTTCTCGGGGGTGCCATGAATCTGACATGATCTGTCTAGAATTTTGGTTAGGCTGAACGGTCCTTCTCTGCTGCCTTTAAATGGCTTTTTCCATTGACCCGGTCGAGAGCCCCTGAATCCGGCGTTTACCGCCGTGTTGTCTGGGCTGTCTTCATTATTTCGACGCTTGTTTTTATTGTGTCACGGCTTCCCATTGCCGTCCCTGATTTCGGATGTGCTTGGGTCGCTGGTGCCGCTGCGGGCCAACCAACTGTCCTCGCCCACGCAAAAGCGGGTCATAAGGGTTGTTAGGGCTGCCATTGTCCTCGGCTTTTCTTGGCCGAGGTGTCTGGCTAGCCATTCGTCCCGGACACTGTGTTTGAAAGCCGCTAAGGCTTTGGCATCCGGGCAATCGATGATTTGGTTCTTCTTCGTGAGAAATTTGTTCCAAAGTTTACGGGCTGACTCTCCGGGTTTTTGAATAATGTGACTCAAATCGTCTGCATCCGGAGGTCGGACATATGACCCTTGAAAATTAGCCTTGAAAGCGTCCTCGAGTTCCTCCCAACTTCCAATTGAATTTTCGGGGAGGCTTTTCAACCAGTGCCGAGCTGGTCCTTTCAACTTGAGGGGCAGGTATTTGATGGCGTGAAGCTCATCTCCGCGAGCCATATGGATGTGAAGAATAAAGTCCTCAATCCAGACTGCAGGGTCTGTCGTTCCGTCGTATGCCTCGATGTTTACGGGCTTAAATCCCTCTGGAAATTCATGATCCAGCACCTCATTGGTGAAGCACAGGGGTGTGCGGCGCCCCTGTATTTGGATGTGTGATGGCGTGGGTCCGATGGCTGTAGTGTTCGGTGTTGATTCTGAGATGGTAGTTGATCAGTATAGACAGTTTGGTGGCTGTGATCTTGCGTAGGAACACGTTTCCTAGATCCATAGATAGACCTAGCCATACTAGCTCTTTTGTCCAGGTGCTCACGTAGATCGTGTGCTGACTTATGTGCAATGTCATTAGCCGCTCTGTCTCGGCCACGGGGTGGTCGGTCCGGCAGATTGGCCATATTGTTTTCCAGATGGATGGGCTCTATAGCCTCATCGTCGAATTCGGGCAGCAGCTTGCGCTTTGGGTAGCTCTTTCTGTGGCGATCACCACCGTATTTTTCGTTAGTGTCGAGCACTTTGTTCCATCTATGGTTGAGTGTATCATGCGCGGCCTTAAGCCTTTGCTTCTGCTTCTTCAAGCTCCTCGCGGTGGCGATAAGCCTTTTGTGGAGGTTCTCTTGTTCCAAGTGCTTTTCCGGGATGATGCGTGCATCGTCGTCCGGACTGTTCTCCTCTCCGGAGACAGGTTTATAAGTTTTGTCTTCGGCATCGCTGTGATCGGACAGCGGCCCCGGACTGTGTTTACTGTCCCCTGGCTCATCCTGCTCCATCCCTGGGTCTACGGGGTCATCGTTATCTTTAGCGTCGTTCGGGGTATTATTCTTTCTTGTGCCGGTATCGCTATTTTTGCTATGGCGGGCTTTAGAGCAGCGCCGCTGATGTCGGCACTTTGTTTGCTTCTCAAGGGGATTATCCTACGTTGCATCATCGCCATTGCTTTCTTTGGGTGTGTACACCATATATATATATATATATCATATGATGAGGTGGCTTTCCAGCGCCCTAGGGGTGGCGGTTCCCGTTTTGCTACGGCATCATGGTCCATGCCGTTGATGTCTTCGTAGTCGAAATCAAGCGTGTCGGTTAAGTCATCGACAGTGGCTATTAAGTGGGTGGTGGGTGGGTAACGAATTCCTTCGTCGTCCACTTCCCAATCAAGCCGGACATTGTTCGGCCAAGAGTCCCCTGGCAGGGAGAGAGATTTTAATGGGTTTAGCACGTCGCCCAAGGGTGAGTGCTGAAAGATATCCGCGGATCTAAACTCCATGACCGGTGCCCGGTCAGGTTTGATGGGCACGGATGCACGCGGTTCGGAGCCTATGGTCGGAGACGAGTCCGATGGTCCGATGATACATACCTCATTGGAGGCGAAGTCTGTGTTCGGCTCTATCGCCGCTGAGTGTGCGGCCTCCAGAGCGGTGTCCATCCACCCGTCCTCGGATGGCACAATTTGCTCTGGATTTAAAGCAAGGGCAGCTACAGGTAGGATATCCTGAACACCGTCCGATGGCAGATCTTGGTCATGCTCATCGCGACTGTAGGGTAAACCTGTTATGGGCTCGAATCCGTCGAAGATCAAGTCTCCGTGGATGTCGGCAGTGTAATTCAAGCTTCCGAACCTGACCTGATGGCCAGGGGCATAGCTATCGATCTGCTCCAGATGGCCAAGCGAGTTGGCCCGCAGTGCGAAGCCACCGAATACAAAGATTTGTCCAGGGAGGAAAACCTCACCCTGGATCGCATCGCTGTAGACGATTGAAGGAGCCATCAAGCCTTATGGGGACTACACAGCGTAACTCTCAATGAAAGCACCAAGGTCGGTGTCAAAACCGGCGGATCTCGGGTAGGGGGTCCCGTGTCTAAGGCTAATGGTAACAGGAGGCGGGGGACATAATGTTTACCCAGGTTCGGGCCCTCTCTATGGAGGTAATACCCTACTTCCTGCTTGATTGATCTTGATGATATGAGTATTACAAGAGTTGATCTACCACGAGATCGTAGAGGCTAAACCCTAGAAGCTAGCCTGTGATTATGATTGTTGTCGTCCTACAGACTAAACCCTCCGGTTTATATAGACACCGGAGGGGGCTAGGGTTACACAGAGTCAGTTACAGAGAAGGAAATCTACATATCCGAATCGCCAAGCTTGCCTTCCACGCAAAGGAGAGTCCCACCCGGACACGAGACGAAGTCTTCAATCTTGTATCTTCATAATCCAACAGTCCGGCATAAGCATATAGTCCGGCTGTCCGAGGACCCCCTAATCCAGGACTCCCTCAGACCCCCCTGACTAGTTCTCGATGCCAAAAATTCCTATAAATATAGAAACCCCAAGAAATAAACCTAGATCGGGAGTTCCGCCGCCTCAAGCCTCTGTAGCAACAAAAAAAACTTCTCGGGACCCTGTTCTAGCACCCTGCCGGAGGGGGAATCCATCATCGGTGGCCATCTTCATCATCCCGGCACTCTCTATGACGAGGAGGGAGTAGTTCACCCTCGGGGCTGAGGGTATGTACAGTAGCTATGTGTTTGATCTCTCTCTCTCTCTCTCTCTCTCTCTCTCTCTCTCTCTCTCTCTCTCTCTCTCTCTCTCTCTCTCTCTCTCTCTCTCTCTCTCTCAGGTTCCACGATCTTGATATACCGCGAGCTTTGCTATTATAGTTGGATCTTATGATGTTTCTCCCCCTCTACCTTCTTGTAATGGATTGAGTTTTCCCTGTGAAGTTATCTTATCAGATTGAGTATTTAAGGATTTGAGAACACGTGATGTATGTCTTGCATGTGCTTATCTGTGGTGACAATGGGATATTCACGTGATCCACTTGATGTATGTTTTGGTGATCAACTTGCGAGTTCTGTGACCTTGTGAACTTATGCATAGGGGTTGGCACAGGTTTTCATCTTGACTCTCCGGTAGAAACTTTGGGCCACTCTTTGAAGTTCTTTGTGTTGGTTTGAATAGATGAATCTGAAATTGTGTGATGCATATAGTATAATAAAACCCATGGATACTTGTGGTGACATTGGAGTATCTAGGTGACATTAGGGTTTTGGTTGATGTGTGTCTTAAGGTGTTATTTTAGTACGAACTCTAGGGCAGTTTGTGACACTTATAGGAATAGCCCAATAGATTGATCAGAAATAATAACTTTGAGGTGGTTTCGTACCGAACAATAATCTCTTCATTTGTTCTCTGCTATTAGTGACTTTGTAGTGACTCTTTGTTGCACGTTGAGGGATTGATATATGATCCAATTATGTTATCATTGTTGAGAGAACTTGCACTATTGATATTATGAACCCTAGGTCTTGTTTCCAAGCATTGCAATACCATTTTTACTCACTTTGGTTTCTTCCTACCTTGTTGTTTTTATATTTTCAGATTACAAAAACCTATATCTACCATCAATATTGCACTTGTATCACCATCTCTTCACCGAACTCATGAACACAGACTTCACTGGTGGGAAGTGTCTGAAGTTGAACTGCATATACTGATGGACCCCAAGATCATGGGTGATGCTTACACCGATGCAAATCCAAAGAATCCGGCTTATGAGAACAAGTGTTGTTATATATTATGTGCAAATCTATCAGTCCAACCAACAGACCAAAAACAATTCATGTCATTGTGGCAAATGCTTTAAACGCAATTACCAATGACATTCACTTTGATGTTCCTGATCTTTTCATTAGGAACACGGCTTATGCAGCCGAAAATCCTCAAGCCTTGAAGCCCTATGCTCCGTGGATCATGTATTCCATAGAGCAACTCACTGAGAAGAAGTACTTCTACCCATTTGAGTCGAAAGTTATCATCCTGCCGGTTCATGATACTCTTCGGATTGTGAACGATATAGGAAAACGGAAGGCGCCTGTTAATGCTACTACCTCAACCTCAGTGGCTGCCCCCACAGTTACAAAGGACACTATGGAAATCCCTCGGGATGAAAATCCATCACTGTATGAGATTTTTCTTTGGACCCAACAGGCTCTTGAAAGTCACATCAAGCTCGATCACAAAGTGAAGTTAGAGATGATGGACGAAACAATTTGATTCACAGTCATACTCACAAAATCCTTCTGTATGAGAAGGAACCGAAGAAGCGCTCCTGAACCCTCCTGCGCAAGCATTACTCTCATGAGCAGCTGATTGCCAAGGGCCTCGAAATAGATTATGATTACCTGGAACTATTTGAAGTATCTCACATCTGAAGGCAAACCCCAGTGCTTCCTCAGCATTCTGACTCCACTGATCTAACCAGACGATGAGATTGAAGACACTGCTGGCACAGTGATATTTAAGATAGAGGCTCCTCGCTCTACTCCCAAAGTTGATCCTGAAGCCCCCATTGCAAGTCCAACCCCTGCTTTAGCCTCAATCATTACTTGTTCTGTTTTGCCAAAAGTCCGAGCTCTGAGGGTTGTTTGGATGAGTAGTTCCTCGTATGCATTCTCTTTCCTTTTTGACACTTGCTGACAAAAAAGGGGGAGAAGAACATCGAGAGAATGGATGACCAGGATATTTTCATGGTGTTTTCATTCGCCATTTTATTTTCCCTTGAATAGTTTGGTCTCTGCCATTAAACTTTTGGTCGTGAAAATTTATAGCACCACATATGGTGTTGGTAAACGTCGTCGTCATGTACCGTTAATAATCCCTGCAATGCTATGTTTGCTATTGGTTATTTGGTTGGAGGTGCCATCAATATTTACTCCCTTGTGATCATTATCTTTGATACATATCTATTTTCCAGGTGAAGTAAAAATATTTCAAAGAAGATTGAAAGCATACTTCTTTGAAAAGAGATATCCTCCGTCTCAATCAATATCTTATATTTCTTGCTTCACTATTTCTTACCATCTAACAATGCAGGAGAAGTAAAATGACTTCAGGCTGAAATTATTAATTTCTCAACCAAAAAGCCAATTCAGTCTATCTAGTGTGATGTTTTTTCCTTCGCTAGCTGTTATTTCTTCATCTTTATTGACGGAAAACTCCATCTGGAGCACATTCACTTCAGTATGAATTCTTGTGCATCCCATGCTTTAATATATCTCGTATAACTAATCTCCAGGGATTTACTATGCCTCGTGTGGATCCAAACTTCGTTGAGTAAATCTTCATGGCTTATTTCTATGACAAATCATTTCAAAGTATTCATAATCTTTAACAAATCTGTTCAAAGATGGTGTGTCGCAGGAAATGTCTTAGACATGATCGAGTGCATTAATCAATGATACAAATAGTACCATACATCAATGCTTCTCGTATGAAGATTCACCTCGCTACCTTCCGGTTTATCACCCAAGCATATCCTCAAATGAAATATCTTCAGTATAATGCATATATTCAGGGGAGCGTGTTTTATCTTCATAATTATCTATCATATCTCATTTCCATCCACGTCATATAGTTTCATCACTTCATCTATCTTCCGGTGTGTTCCGTTTTGTCAACAATTGTCCAAAAAGGAGGAGATTGTTGCTGTGATATTTGCCCTCTTGTGTTTTGGAGATTGTTGAGAAAAATAGGCATGGAATGATTTGTTTGCTATTGCACACAGAGAGAAATAATCCATGCAGAACACAAGAGAATGCCAACTTGGGTGTCAAGTTCGAGGAACTTCACCGAAGAATATCAGAGATGCATAAATGATTCAATTATATCTTTTGAAGCCTTGTAGGCGAGAAGATTGATATGAAGAAGTTGACCCCTTGAAAATTATTGCTGACGTAAAGCAATTGGTTCGGAGTTCGTCCAAAGAAAATTGACTGCAACTAAGAAGGTTGAAGGCAAACTAAAGACGTAGCATTCATTTCGTTGTTCTTCTTCTCTTTCTTGAGTCATAGGACCTCCATACTATTAAGAGGGGTATAGGTTCTTGAAGCTTAGATTTGTTGTGATGCTTAGCCCATTCCTATAAAAGACTAAGAGAAATCACATTATGCACAAAATGATTACCTGTCAGCAGAAGAGATAGTTCTTCGGTGGTGCGGGAGATATCTATCGGACTGAGGAGTTAGCATTACTTGCTCCGCAAGGAATGTTATCATTGTGCTCAAATATCCGACCATTCAACTTGTGTCTATGGGCCATTGGCTGTCCCACATGTCCATTTTGGTCATTTCCCATCAAGGAAGGCTGCGGCTATAAATAGCCACCCCACTCCAACGTTGCCTGGTGGTTGCTCCTCTTAAGATTTTCATGAAGATTTATTGAGCATCTCCTCTCTGAGAGATTTGAGTTTAAAATACACCGAGAGAAAACCAAGAACCAAAACTTAGACAGTGGCTGAGCATCACAGTAGTTCTGAGTTAGAGTTCTTGTACCTATTACTCTTGAGATCTGTGCACTCTCTATGCGGATAGGTGTCGGCTCGAGTGTTGAAGAGGTGTTGTCTTCATCGAGCAAGATCTTCAGCAACCAAGCATAATTGTGCTTTGCGAAGGAAGTCCGTCGAAGGTTTGAAAATCGCCGATAAATATCTACCACGAATGAAATCAGCTGGATTTTGATTAGCTCCTAGTTGAAGGAGAATAGGGAGGAGAGAGGTTTGCTCATGTGTTCAATCACAAGTCCCTCCAACCAGACGTAGTCCTTTGGTAGAAAGGCAAACTGATCTACCAAATTCACCTATCGCCATCGAGCACCACTGGTTCATTCTATTTCTCTAAATTTCTTTTAGTGAATATCTTTCGTGCTTTGTGTTCAAACAGGATACTTGCCTAAGTTACTTATCGACCAAACCTTTTCCGCTGTTGTGTTTGGGTTCAATTCAAAACATTCACAAGAATTTTTGAATCTCCCATTTACCCCCCGTCTGGTTGATATACTCTCAGTCCAAACAGGCCTACCTTCCTGTGAGTCATTAACTAACTGAGTTTAATTTAATCTGTTTAGTTAATTACTGGAGGTGGGACCCAAAGTCAGAGACACATGCATTAATTAGAGATTATAGTTAGCGTTACAGGTCCACATGTCAGTGGGTCAGTAGGGTGGTTAGTGGCCTAGGGAGATGGTGCACCAGTGGTGGAGCTCCGACAACCACGAACATGATGAAGAAGCTCAGGGTTCGTCAGAAAAGCACTACAGGGGGCTAAATAAAGCACGATTGGGCTCATTTGGAGCGGGCGATGCGGCATGTCGAAAGCTGGCACTAGTTTGTGCTGGGGGAGTCAGAATTGATGCTAGCGACGATCCGAGGCGGTGCCCGACATTGGGCATGGATGGATTTGGGGCTAGAAGGCACGATAAGACATGACGTTGCGCGCATTGGCTTCCTACGGATCCCAGGAGCACATTCATACATCTCCAACGTATCTATAATTTTTTATTGTTCCATGCTATTATATTATCTGTTTTGGATGTTTAATGGGCTTTACTATACACTTTTATATTATTTTTGGGACTAACCTATTAACCGGAGGCCCAGTCCAAATTGTTATTTTTTTTGCCTATTTCAGTGTTTCGCACAAAAGGAATATCAAACGGAGTCCAAACGGAATGAAACCTTCGGGAGAATCGTTTTTGGAACAAACACAATCCAGGAGACTTGAAGTGGACGTCAAGAAAGCAACGAGGTGGCCACGAGGCAGGGAGGCGCGCCCAGGGGGGTAGGCACGCCCTCACCCTCGTGGGCCCCTCGTGGCTCCCCTGACCGACTTCTTTCGCCTATATATACTCATATACCCTGAAAACATCCGTGAGCACCATGAAACCCTATTTCCACCGCCGAAACCTTCTGTACCCGTGAGATCCCATCTTGGGGCCTTTTTCGGCGCTCCGCTGGAGGGGGAATCGATAATAGAGGGCTTCTACATCAACACCATAGCCTCTCCGATGAAGTGTGAGTAGTTTACCACAGACCTTCGGGTCCATAGTTATTAGCTAGATGGCTTCTTCTCTCTCTTTGAATCTCAGTATAAAGTTCTCCTCGATCTTCTTGGAGATCTATTCGATGTAACTCTTTTTGAAGTGTGTTTGTCGAGATCCGATGAATAGCGGGTTTATGATCAAGATTATTTATGAACAATATTTGAATCCCCTCTGAATTCTTTTATGTATGATTGGTTATCTTTACAAGTTTCTTCGAATTATCAGTTTGGTTTGGCCTACTAGATTGATCTTTCTTGCAATGGGAGAAGTGCTTAGCTTTGGGTTCAATCTTGCGGTGTCCTTTCCCAGTGATAGCAGGGGCAGCAAGGCACGTATTGTATTGTTGCCATAGAGGATAAAAAGATGAGGTTTATATCATATTTCTTGAGTTTATCCCTCCATCATGTCATCTTGCCTAATGTGTTACTCTGTTCTTATGAACTTAATACTCTAGATGCATGCAGGATAGCGGTCGATGTGTGGAGTAATAGTAGCAGATGCAGAATCGTTTCGATCTACTTGTCGCGGACGTGATGCCTATATACATGATCATGCTTAGATATTCTCATAACTATGCACTTTTCTATCAATTGCTCGACAGTAATTTGTTCACCCACCGTAATACTTATGCTATTTTGAGAGAAGCCACTAGTGAAACCTATGGCCCCGGGGTCTATTTTCCATCATATAAGTTTCCGATCTACTTTATTTTGCAATCTTTACTGTCCAATCTATATCATAAAAATACCAAAAATATTTATCTTACTATCTCTATCAGATCTCACTTTTGCAAGTGGCCGTTAAGGGATTGACAACCCCTTTATCGCGTTGGTTGCAAGGTTCTTATTTGTCTGTGCAGGTTCGAGGGATCTGAGTGTAGCCTCCTACTAGATTGATACCTTGGTTCTCAAAAACTGAGGGAAATACTTACGCTACTTTGCTGCATCACCCTTTCCTCTTCAAGGGAAAACCAAGGCATGCTCAAGAGGTAGCAAAAAGGATTTCTGGCGCCGTTGCCGGGGAGTCTACGCACAAGTCAAGACATACCAAGTACCCATCACAAGCTCTTATCCCTCGCATTACGTTATTTGCCATTTGCCTCTCGTTTTCCTCTCCCCCACTTCACCTTTTTTTGTGTTTCCATGTGCCTTCTATTTGCTTGCATATTTGCTTGCTAAAAATCTATTGATATGGATCCACTTAAAGTGTTCTACTTGGATCATCTTCAATCTATTTGTGCTCGTGCTAAAACCCCAACTAGTTTACTTGAGGGAAGATCTTTAGATGAGCATGCTCATTTTGTGCGTAATCATTTGTCTGAAAAGGGGAAGCTCTTATGGTATCAAATAAATAGTTTGCTATGCTATGCTTGGAATCTTTGTGAAATTTATAATTTTACTTGTTGCTCTAAGAACCCTAAAAAATACCTTCCCTACCTATGTGAGTTTAATGATAATGAAATCTTATCTTCTTATGGAAAGGGTGTTTATAGTTACTATGATATCGAACAAATTGAAGAATTTGTCGTTTTTAAGGGTGCTCATGAAGTTGCTTCTTTGATTGAAAAGTATGATATTACTCTTTACAAATCTGAAAATTCCAACGTACTTAATTATTGCTTTAAAAACTATGCTAATAATGCCCATGTTAAGGAATTTATTGAGACAATGACCGTTGCTTTGGAAGAAAATAATGATACGCATGAATCTGTAGATATAATGATTCCGATGATTTGATTGAAATATCCCTTTGTGAACATGATGCTTGCTATTCTTGTGGCCATGATGCCAATATTTATGAATATGAATTTGCTATAGTTCCTTATGTTAAACATGAGATTGTTGCTATTGCACCCATATTTGATAGTTCCTTCGATGAAAAGCATGATTGCAATGATGTTATTATAAATTCTCTTGATGTCAATTGTGCTAATAATATGCAAAACCCTAAGCTTGGGGATGTTAGTTTTGCTATGTCTATTACTTGTTGCAATGATCATGATTGGGGTGATTCTTCTTATGATCTTGAAAATTTAAGCCCATGATGAATATGAGATTGATAATAATGTTTGCAATAATATTGAAAGTGGGTTTGGAAGAGTGTCAGCTTTAGATCCCACATATTTGGAGAATGTTCAGTCTTATGAAGTTTTTGATAGAAGTGGGTTTGGAGAGGTCATGACTTTAGTTAATGTTAATCCCACTATTTTGGAAGAGTGTCAACTTTATATGCATGTGGATCGTGTTAAGAATATGTTTTGTGATAGCTATATTGTTGAATTTTCTTATGATCCTACATTTAATTATTATGAGAGAGGAAAATATGGTTGTAGAAATTTTCATGTTACTAAATTACCTCTCGTTATGTTGAGATTGCTATTGTTCTCTCTTCTTCCTTGCATATGGTAGTTTTTGCTTGCCTTGATAATTTGTTTGCTTATAAAATGCCTATGCATAGGAAATATGTTAGACTTAAATGTGTTTGTCACATGTTTCATGATGCTCTCTTTGTGTTTCAATTATTATCTTTCGTGTGAGCATCGTTGAAATCTTATGCCTAGCTAGGGGCGTTAGACAATAGCGCTTGTTGGGAGGCAACCCAATTTTATTTTTGTTCTTTACTTTTTGTTCCTGTATAGAAATAAATAATTCATATAGCTTCTGTTTGGATGTGTTTTTATGTTTTAGTTAGTGTTTGTGCCAAGTAGAACCTATAGGATCATCTTGGGTGATAGTTAAATTGATCTTGCTGAAAAACAGAAACTTTTGTGCGCACGAGAATAATTTTAATAAATCACAGAAATGTGCTTTTCAGTTGATTATTTTTGAAGAAGATTAATAGACAAATTTCCTAGTACTTACTACTTTGGTAGGATTTTTAGGGTTCCATAAGTATTCGAAAGTTACAGATTACTACAGAGTGTTCTGTTTTTCGTGTGTTGTTTGCTTATTTTGATGAATCTATGGCTAGTATTGGGGGGTATGAACCATAGAGAAGTTGGAATACAGTAGGTTTAACACCAATATAAATAAAGAATGAGTTCATTATAGTACCTTAAAGTGGTGGTTTGTTTTCTTGCACTAACGGAGCTCATGAGATTTTCTGTTGAGTTTTGTGTTGTGAAGTTTTCAAGTTTTGGGTAAAGATTTGATGCATTATGGAATAAGGAGTGGCAAGAGCCTAAGCTTGGGGATGCCCAAGGCACCCAAAGTTAAATTCAAGGACAACCAAAAGCCTAAGCTTGGGGATGCCCCAGAAGGTATCCCCTCTTTTCTCTTCGTCCATCGGTAACTTTACTTGATGCTATATTTTTATTCACCACATGATATGTGTTTTGCTTGGAGCGTCTTGTATGATATGAGTCTTTGCTTTTTAGTTTACCACAATCATCCTTGCTGTACACACCTTTTGGGACAGACACACATGAATCAAAATTTATTAGAATACTCTATGTGCTTCACTTATATCTTTTGAGCTAGATAATTTTGCTCTAGTGCTTCACTTATATCTTTTTAGAGCACGGCGGTGGTTTTATTTTATAGAAATTATTGATCTCTCATGATTCACTTATATTATTTTGAGAGTCTTTTAGAACAGCATGGTATTTGCTTTGGTTATAAAATTGGTCCTAATATGATGGGCATTCAAGACGGGTATAATAAAAACTTTCATATAAAGTGCATTGAATACTATGAGAAGTTTGATACTTGATGATTGTTTTGAGATATGAAGATGCTGATATTAGAGTCATGCTAGTTGAGTAATTGTGAATTTGAGAGATACTTGTGTTAAAGTTTGTGATTCTCGTAGCATGCACGTATGGTGAACCGTTATGTGATGAAGTCGGAGCATGATTTATTTTTTGATTGTCTTCCTTATGAGTGGCGGTCGGGGAAGCAAGGACACTGCGCAGGCTGGCGCCCGCCTGGTCTTGGTCGTCGTGGCTTGCATCACGAGCACCTCGTGAGTTACTCCTTGCCTTGATATCTCCGCCTCCTCGCGAGCCTGCCTGGTGAGGCCGCCCCTGTGGAAGCCTTGCGTCGTCCGCCCCGCGAGGCTTGGCCCCTCATGAGGGTGAGCTTGGGTTGATGTAGACAGGTCGTACTGGGCCACTGCTTGAGCACGCCGTAGGCCGCAGGCAGGCAAGTCTAGGGACCCCCGTTCCGAGAACGCCGACAGTATCCCTCGGGCCCAAGGCGCGCTCGGACTTGGCTTAGCAGCAAACCAAAGGGCAAGTGCGGAGCGCCGCGGGCCCCAACAGCCTGCGGCCTTGGTCGCCGCGTGGTGGTTGATTGGACGTGGGCGTCTCCGCTTCCTCACGCTGCCTCGGCAACTGCCCGATTTGACGAGTCCCTGTTGCATGCAAAAAGGGTCATGATTACCTGTGATCGTGGAGGCCGATGGTTGGCCTCCTCTGGACTTTAAGTACGGAGAGGCGCGAGCCCCCGTTGTCCATCTCTTCTAGCTCCGCTCTTTCTTCTTCCCTGCTCCTCCATCTTGGCCCCAATGTCACCAATCCGCTGTTTCTCAGCCGAGGAGAAAGGAAAGGCCCCCCGGTGCAGGCTGGTATCCGGGCCGATATCCGGTTTTATCCCGGCCACAGGGTGGCCGGTCAGCCGTTTGGCGTTCGAGTCCGTATTCCTCGGCTGCCAGGACTTCAGTCCATCTGTCTGTGAGCAGATCTTGATCAGCTTGGAGTTGCTGCTTCTTCTTGTTCAAGCTCCTTACAGTGGCTACAAGCCTGCGCTTGAAGCGCTCCTTCTCTATGGGATCCTCAGGCACGCCGAATTCGTCGTCGCCGAGGCTAATCTCGTCTTCGGAGGGGGCATGTAGTTTTCCTCCTCCGGGTATGCGTCCGTCGCCTGTTCTTCTGGGTTGTTCTGCTCATCTTCCTGTTCGGCCTACTCGAAGGCAGGCTGGTCAGGGTCATATTCTTCTTTGGCGCCATCCGAATTATTTTCGTCTCCGGGGCCGGTGTTGCTATGGCGGGGCTTAGAGCGGTGCCGACGACGCCCATTCTTTGATTTTCTTCCCGAGGGGTTGTCCTCCGTTGCCTCGTCACCGTTAGTTTCCTTCGGAGTGTCCACCATATATATATCATATGAGGAGGTGGCCATCCACCGCCCGGTGAGCAGTGGCTCCTGTAATTCTCCTACATCGTCGTCCATACCGTCGATGTCTTCAGAGTCGAAGTCAAGCATGTCGGTTAGATCATCGATCGTGGCAATGAAGTGGGTGCTGGGTGGGCAACGAATTTCGTCGTCATCTGCTTCCCACCCAAGCCAGACATAGTTCGGCCCAGAGTCTCCTGACAAAGAGAGAGACTTCAATAAGTTCAACATGTTGCCAAAGGGTGAGTGCTGAAAGACGTCCGCCGCAGTGAACTCCATCACCGGAGCCCAATCAGGCTCGGCGGGCCTGGGGACGCGAAGACTAGGACCTACAACCGGATATGAATCCGGGGGTCCGGAGTCACAGGCCCTCTTGAGAGCGAGGCCTGTGTTCGGCTCCATCGCCGATGAGGGTACGGCCTGCGGGGCGGGGTCCAGCCCTCCGTCCTTGGGCAACGCAATCTGTCCCGGATTTAAGTGTGAGGCTTCTGCCGGGGTGATATCCCAAGCGTCATCTGATAGCAGGTCTAAGCCATGCTCATCGTGATTGTTCGGCGCTCCTGAGGCTGGCCCGAATCCGTCGAAGATCAAGTCTCCTCGGACATCCGCCATGTAGTTCAAGTTTCTGAACCTGACCTGGTGGCAGGGGGCATAGCTATCGATCTGCTCCAAGTGGCCAAGCGAATTGGCCCGCAGTGCGAAGCCGCCGAACACGAAAATCTGTCCGGGGAGGAAAGTCTCGCCCTGGACAGCATCGTCGATGATGATCAAAGGAGCCATCGAGCCTGACAGCGACGGCACGGAGGAACTCTCAATGAAAGCACAAATGTCGGTGTCAAAACCGGCGGATCTAGGGTAGGGGGTCCGATCTGTGCGTCAAGGCTGATGGTAACAGGAAGCAAGGGACACAGATGTTTACCCAGGTTCGGGCCCTCTCGATGGAGGTAAAACCGTACTTCCTGCTTGATTAATATTGATGATATGGGTAGTACAAGAGTAGATCTACCACAGATCATAGAGGCTAAACCCTAAGAGCTAGCCTATGATGGTATGATTGTAATTGTGATCGGCCTTCTAAGGACTGACCTCTCCGATTTATATAGACACCGGAGAGGGCTAGGGTTTACATGGAGTCGGTTACAAGGAAGGAAATATAATATCCGGATCGCCAAGCTTGCCTTCCACGCAAAGGAGAGTCCCATCCGGACACGGGCCGAAGTCTTGAGTCTTGTATCTTCACGCCTCAATAGTCCGGACGTTGTACACAGTCCGGCTGTCCGGATACCCCCTAATCCAAGACTCTGTCACCCGCTTCCCTAGCGGCTCCTACGGCAGCAGTGGCGATGCTCGGGAGTCCAGCGGCTCTCACAAGCTCTTCACGACTCCGGAAACGAGTGACGACAGCTACGTGCCCCCGAGTTCATGTCACGCCCGGAGCAAGGCGGCTGCATCAGGCCGTCACCGTAGCTGATCTAGATGGGGTTGGCGCCTGTCGGATTTCGGGTTCCGGCAGACCCTTGAGGTTCGAACACTGGGGTGCACGCGGAGATCACACCCCCAGCCTACCCATTTCTCACCGCCTCACCAGGATCTAAAACTACACGAAGGACAACTCAAGGGACATGAGATTTATACTGGTTCAGGCCACCATTGTGGTGTAATACCCTACTCCAGTTTGTGGTGTGGTGGATTGCCTCTGGGGCTAATGAGGAACAGTACAAGGGGAGAACAGCCTCGCGAGGGTCTATTCTTGGTTGGTGCGATGAACTGCTAGGGGGAGTTCAGTCGCCTCTCTCTCTGTGTCTCAGATGCGGATCCGATTCCTCTACCCTGTGGGTGGCTAGTCCTATTTATAGGCAAAGGCCCCGGGCCTCTTCCCAAATATTGAGCGGGAAGGGCGCCAACAATTGGCCATTTTGAAGGGAACATCTAGTACACTTATCGACTAAAGTTGGTCCTCGCTTTGCCAAAGACCACGACAATGACGCGGCTTGGGCTCCACGATGACCTCCGTTACGCCGTCCTGCTGGTCTTGGTCTTGTTGCACGAAATGGTTGCCTTTGCTTGATACCCTTACTGCGCTTGCCCCTTTGCACCAAAGGGGAAACAAGGACTTCTGCAGGCGGCGTCCGCTGGCGCCCGCCTAGCCTTGGTCGTCATGGCTTGCGTCACGGGCACCTCGTGAGGTACCCGCCTTGATCTCTCCGCCTCTCGCGAGCCAACTGACGAGGCCATGCACGAGGAAGCCTCCTGTCGTCCGCCCCACGAGGCTTGGCCCCTCGCGAGGGTCTTGAGCATGTGCTGATGAAGATGGGTCGTACTAGGACACTCCTTGAGCCACACTGTAGGCCGCAGGCAGGCAAGTCTGGGTACCCCCATTCCCAGAACGCCGACAGTAGCCCCCGGGCCCAAGGCGCGCTTGGACTTGGCTTAGCAGAGAAGCAAAGAGGCAAGTGTGAAGCGCCGCGGGCCCCAATAGCCTGCGGCCTTGGGCGCTGCGTCGCGGTTGATTGGACGTGGGCATCCTGGCTCCCCCACGACACCTCAGCAACTGCAAGAATTGATAAGGGAGCGGTACCCGTCTAGGCTTACCTTCTTTGCCTTCTCCTTCACTGCCCACATCCCCTTTCTTGCTCCTGTCCTTCTTGCTTCCGAAATCCCCAGATCTACTCCAACCCTGCATCCTAGCAAGGCATGGCGCCTTCTCAGACCCCAGCCGGAGCATGGTATTCGCCCACCTTGGATCCTCCGAATGTGTTAGAGAAGAACCTTGCTCGGACGCGCCAGATGATGGCGGCGCAAGGCAACGACGGGGCGGCCGCGCTCAAGGTCGGCGCCGCCCTTCCTGAGGGCAGAGGAAGCACCTTCTACCCGCTCTTCGTGAGCGCCATTGCTGCCGGCCTGGTGCCCCCTTTTTCTGAGTTCTTCCTTTCTGTTCTCCACCATTACAATCTGCAAGCTCTGCACCTCCATCCCAACTCTGTTCTTCTCCTGGCTATTTTCGCCTACTACTGCGAGGCTCATGTCGGGGTGAGGCCTTCGGTGGCCTTGCTGCGCCATTACTTCTACCTCCGGGTCTCCCACGGCCCCATCACCGTGTGCGCGAGCTTTGTCGCGCACGGCAGCTCAATGCCATCTGAAGCCGGGAGAGAATTGAGGGCTTCAGAGCAAGTGGGTCATGGTGGATCTTGGGCGCACCCACTCCCGGCTGATTCTGCCTGTGGGCAGCCCAACTCGGCGACGTTGGTCCCGCTGAGCTCGTTGATCCTCGCGAGGCGGGTTTGGAGAAGATGGGCGTGGACTGTGGCGGACAAGATGGCGGCAAAGAAAACTGACGGGTCGTCGCTCGAGGGAGTTCTGGAGCATCGGGTGGCTCGCTCGAACACTCACTTCGCTGTGGAAACTTGGGGGCGATGCGCCTTCGCCGAACCCCAAGTCTGGCCGCGAGGATCTCGGCATGATCCTCCAATCCTTGGTCGGGGGAAACATGGCGAGGTTGGAGGATGCTCACGTGCCCTTGTTCCTTCGGGATGATTGGGAGCAGGTGGTGAAATCCATGTCCGCTTTCAACGAGGGAGGGCCTGTGCCCGCGGAGGTTCCTGAGGACCCGGCGGCCCTAGCGATGGTGAACGTATCTTACGGCGACTCTAGCGAAGAGTAGGGAGAAGAGGAGGAGGAGGAGGAGCCCGATTCAGAGGCGACCAACGGGGAGTCGAGAGCGCCCCTCCCTCGGTGTAGGTCCCGCACTCTTCACCTCATGCTGGATGATGACGAGGACGACGACGAGCGGGGTGGCGAGAGCTCGCTCCTGATCCCGAAGAAGGACAGGACAGGGTTGGCTCCCCGCGGGTCTGCTCCGGCTCCGAGGCGATCTGCGGACGCGCCTCCTGCTCCCGAGCCTCTTGAGGTTGATCCCAGCATCTGGCTCTCGGGCTTCAAGTTTGGCCGGAGGTTGCTTGAGCCCGCGAGCAATGACGAGTAAGTGCTCTATTCTCGTTTTGCTTCTTGCTTCATTGTTGAGGCTTGACGTCCATATTCCTTGGCTAGGCCGGTGCCTGCGGCGAAGAAGCTGAAGGGGGCTCCCGAGGCTTCGTCCGGGACAACACCTCCACCCGCGGGAGGAGGGGGCGACAAGACGCGGGCCTCTCCTGCCCGGCCATCCTCGCGAGGCCTGGCGGGGCTAGCTGGAGCGAGCTCAGCCCCCATGGCCCAAGCGACTCCCGAGGTGTCCTTACTTGATGCTACTGCCGCAGTTGTCGGGGTGCATAAGGTCCTGACCCATGATGTTGTGATTACGCTGCCGTCTTCTCCTCCTACTCCGCCAACTGCCGTCTCTCCGACTCCTTCTACTGTTCTGGATCGTGCTGCTGCTGAGCTGGACCGGCTGCGGAAAGATCTTCTAGGCGTCGACCCTCGCTTGGTGGCCGGGCGCCTGGAGTTGGCCTCTCGCTGGGTCCGCTCTGATGCTTCAGTCCGAGCGGCGCTGGCTCAGGCCGCGACAGCTTGCGACGAGGAGAAGCAGGCCGTCCTTGAGGAGAAGGCCGCTCGCGACACCGCCTTGGGTGAGGTTGCGAATGTCCAGGGTCGCTACAAGGTGCTAGAGAGTGAACTGCAAGGCCTGCGCGCCAGCTTGCCAAGGAGGCCCGTGTCCGCCAGGAGAAGGAAGAAGACATGAAGGCTCGCGAGGCTGCCGCCAAGGACCGGGACGCCAAACTTGAGGAACGCCAAGGCCGCTTGGGTGCGCTGGAGCAGGCGTGGGAGGCGAAGAAGATCGAGCTGGACGGCAAAGCGCGGGTCCTGGCCGAGGACCGCGTGGCCTTTCGCGAAGCTGGAGGTGAAGGCTCGCACCCTGCTGAAATCGCTCTATGACGATGGCTGGAAAGCCCTTGGCGGTCTTGGAGGTCCCCGCCAAGCTGCTTCCCTTCCTGGTCCGCGCCCTTGAAGATGTCGCCATCGGCCTTGGCCCCACGGCCGAGGCTGAGGCGCGTGTCCTTTCTTCTGCAGCGCTGACGCACGTCTTCACCCACGTCTACCTCCGCGACCCCAGCATTGACCTCGACAGCCTGCTGGAGCCTGTGAGTGGCGAGCTTGCCGCCGTCGCTGCCGAGGCCGTGAAGGGTCGCGCGCAGGCTCTATTGGCGAAGTTCCGAGCCTTCAGCACCAAGTCGAAGCGAGGCGCTGCCGGTCTTGGGGCTCCACGAGGCGAAGTCGCCCAGCGCAGCTCCGTCACCAGCGATGGCGCCGCCAAAAAGTGAACCCTTCGCGGCTCCCGTCCTGCTTTTAATTCCTGCAACATGCATTCTGCCTCGTGGAGGCGTTTAAACTTGTGTTTGGCGTTGTCAAAGTACTCTATGGACTGTAATATTTGCTTTTGAATTTCTTGACATTTGCGTTTTTCTTTCCTACTTGCTTGTGTTCTACGTCGGCAGAGCCCGGCCCCGCGCATACCTCAGCCGCCGTTAGCCCCGACCGGAAACCAGGACGGGACCAAGGAGTGAGGGGCTACGTGACAAGTTAGGCTCCTGAGTCACGATGCTCAGGAGTCCCCCTTGACGCACGAACAACAAGTAGGGAGGTGAGATGCATGGGTGAATTTACCGTTCTACGTCGGCAGAGCCCGGCCCCGCACATACCTCAACCGCCGTTAGCCTTTCGTAACTAAGGGGTGAGGGGCTACGTGACCAGTTAGGCTCCTGAGTCGCGATGCTCAGGAGTCCCCCTTGACGTTCAAACGGCCTTCGTACCTTGGCTCCGCTCGGGGAGAGGCGTGCGACGAACCAGGCCCGAGGGGCCTGGCTGGGTGGCGTGCGCCTGGGCGTGACCCGGGCGCAGCCCCCGTGCCTAGCCCCCTCGCGCAGCACTCCCGAGGCGAGGCGTTACGATGAGGCCGGACATTGAGCTCTGGCTCCCTGAGGTTGATGCGGCCGGGGGCCACCCTCAGCTGTTTATCACCAGCGCAGATCATAGCGCTTCCGTATGTGTACGGGCATAGCCGCTCCTCGGCAGTGTCGTCAGCCAACACGGAGCATGGTGCTTCCACTGGTGCGTGGGAGGGGGCTCCCCTCCAGGAGGAGCCCCCGGGGCGTGTACAACCCCGCCTGACATGTGGCTGGCATGGTAGGGCCTGGAGAGGTGTATCCGGGCACCCGTGAGCAAGCGCAGGACTCACGGGGCCCTACCTCTAGGCGGGTTGCGCCTGCTCTGGGCCTTTACTTATGATGTGTTCCTGCAGATTTGGTTAGATGTCGGTGCTCTACGTCCTCGGGCCCCGGCCCTCGAGTGGGCTCAGCCGTCGCTGGTATGCCAGGTCGTGATGCCATGGACAAGGCCAAAGGGTGAGGGCTGGAGAGCCAGTAAGAGCCCATGAGTCGCGATGCTCAGGTACCCCCCCCCCCCCTTAACGTGCAAGCAGCCGACATGAAGAAAGAAGGGTGCCATAGGCAGGCATCAAACAATGATCATGATGGGTCAAACGCACGACCCGAATGAACGCGAGAGGGATACATGCCACCGGGTCTGGCCCGGGTAGCTTGAGGATAATGCAGCCCGAGGGGCGCCCCCGATAAAGTAAGCTGGAAACATGAACTAAAGGAATACATGCCGCAGGGACGGACCCACGCGGCCTGGGAATGATGCAGCCCTGGGGGGGCGCTCCCAGCTGAAAGTGAAACTCGAAGGATGTCACCTGATGATGCTGAAGATGGAGGGATGCTGAAGTAGCAGAAGGCATGCGCTGCGGGAGACGATCTTCACGAGTCCCCAGGCCGGGGCCTCAGGAGGCTCTGGAGGCGCTGGCGGCTCCTCGCGGACCATCTCCATCTCCGCCAGGACTGCGGAACGCCTGACCGCCTGAACCTCCAAGATGCCCCTGATGAGGCGCTGACGCACAGCAACCGCGTTCGGTAGGCCGTAAGGCATGCGAACAAAGCTGTGGGGTGGGCCTTCGCAACGCCCCACGCGTGAGGGCCAGAGGCGCTCCTGAGAGGCGGCTCGGTTGAGTCCTGGTATGTCGATGCAGACGCGCAGCCCACCATCCTCGCCTGGATGGGGGGCTACGGCGGGCAAGCGGCGGCTGCCACTCATGACTCTTGACTCCTGCAGCTCCTGAATGATCTCGCTGATGAATTCCTGAGGGTTTGGCCCTCCTTGCTTTGCTCCTTCCTGAGGGAAACGTGCATTGAAGCACGCCTCCAAGTGGTGCCCGAGCGCCTCCCTCGTGATCTTAGCAAATTCGATGGCCCTCTAGAAGAGAGCCCCCGAGCCCTGCTCGAGGAGGGCGCCGGGCGCGCCTTCCTATGTGACAGAAGGAGGTGCCCCTTGAACAGGCGCAGACCCTGAGGGGCCTGCCTCCCAAGGGGTCGGGCCAGGTGATGTCTTCTTCTTCTTAGGAGCAGCCTCGGGAGGCCTCCCGTTCCTGTGATATGGGTCTTCAATCGATGCGGCTTGGAAAGCACATTCTAGAGAACACACAGCGTCTCTTTCTTCACAAGGGACAGTGATGACTCGACCGCTTCCTGGCATCTTGAGGACATTGTAGCCGTGATGGGTCACGGCCATGAACTTGGCCAGGGCTAGGTGCCCGAGGATGGCATTGTACGGAAGGCAGATGTGAGCGACGTCGAAGTCAATGAGCTCGGTGCGGTAGTTGTTGCGCTTCCCGGAGGTAACAGGAAGGCGGACCTGCCTATCGGAACCGTGGAACCATCAGTGACTCCTGAGAAAGGCTTGGTTGGCTGCAGCTGATTGTATGGCACTTGGAGATTGTTGAACGTCTTGACGGATAGGACATTGAGCCCTGCTCCGCCATTGATGAGGGTCCTGGTGACTTGCACATTGCTAATGATTGGGGAACAAAGCATCGGAGGACTCTCAGGGTCACAAGACTTGAGCTGATTCACTGAAAGCTGAATGTGATAGCGACATCGACCACCTGGAGGGCGTGTGGCCTCAAGCTTGGGAGGATCAGATTCACTTCATAAGCAAACCGCTTGAAGATGCACCGAGAGGCCGGGCTTCAGCGCCGCCCAAGATGCAAGCGATTGCGCCATGCTCTTGGAAGCCTCCAGCCCCTCGCCCCGGGTGATGGTCTTCATTCCTTCTTGGCTGTGGTGGCAGAGGAGGGAGGCCAGCGTTGCCTTGTGGGCGATCTCGCGAGGCTGATCCTCCATCCCCTCGCGATGTGGGTCCCTCCAACTCGCCACGAGGCTGGTCCCGCCAGCCGGTCCTTGCGAGGTCGGTAACGCCACCCTTGGCGAGGGCCACGGTCTTCCCATCGCCCTCCACCTCTTCCTCCTCCTCGGCCATAGCCCCTGTCCATTGGGCGGGCGTCGGCCGCAAGACGCACATCTCGCACGGCCCTGAGCTCTTGGCATTCGTTGGTGTTGTGGGTGTGGAGGTCGTGGTACACGCAGTACCGGCTGCCCTTGGATGACTCAGCTGATCCCTGCCTCGCTTGGTGTGCTGCTCGCACAAGCACGACAGCCCCCTTGCGCTTCACGTCCTTGGTCTTGGGCTTCATCTCTTCTGGGTCAGCAGCTGGCAGCTCAAGGAGGGAAAGGCGCCCTTCCTCAGTCCTAGCGCACTTGGTCGCCAGATTGAATAGCTCCAGGGAGATGTGATGGATTCATGTACCTAGGGTAGGGTCATAGGCCTGACCTAAACGTCCTACCCAAGGGCACTCGTAGAAGAGATCATCTTCCAATGACCAAAGAGGAATCCACTGACTAGATCGAAGGACTCGACCATGGAAGACTCACTCGACCATGAAGACTCACTCGACCACCGAAGGTCAAGGCACTCCAAAGTTAACGGTTTGCTATTGAATAGACTTAATGATAGTTAAAGCGCTTTATGAGGGCGCTACAAGAACCCCCGGCTTAATGTACTTTAATCCCTCCATTATGTGGGCTGGCTGGGGTCTGGCAAGACTCTATATAAGCCACCCCCTCCACGATAGAGGGGTTCAGATTCTTGTAATACTCATACTCATAATCCACTGACCGCCTCGTGGCCCGAGACGAGGGCTGTTACTTCCTCCGAGAAGGGCCTGAACTCATACATCCTTTGTCTCCACAACTGCTCCATAGCTAGGACATCGCCTCCTTTACCTACCCCTACTTCTACCGCCGACTTAGAACCACGACAGTTGGCGCCCACCTTGGGGCAGGTGTTTTAGTGATTTGTGGAGGAGTTGCAGATTCGAGTACCTTCATCATGATGACTGCTGGAGTTTTTGGTGAGGGGCACGAGATCCGCTCTTGGCGCTCTCACTTTTGTCGCCGACGACTCAAGATGGCTCCGTGGAGGCCCTCTTGACATCGAGGCGCCCCCGTCCGCTGGGCGACGACTTCGCATGTGTTCACGGGCGCTTTTTGCGGCAACCGCCGACCAGATCGGTCGACCCCATCGGTCGCCGCCCAGCCTCCCACCAAGAAGCGCCTGGTCGGTCGAGGCTTCAGCGGTGGGTGAAGCACGCGGTGGCTCGCCAGACAGCCACCGCCTGTGTCGCGCCATCGAGCCCGATTTAATCTCTACGGCCTGCTCGATCTGGCCGACCGGTTCAGAGAGACCGTGATCCGAGTGTGATAGCAGTGATCCAGCGGCGGAGATCCTCATGGTCGACGGCCCTCGCAGTCCTCCCGGCGCACCACGGCGGTGGAGCCGCCGGAGGAGGTGACCCTGCAAGAACACGAGGAGTACCAGCCCGAGACACTCGACTCTCGCAGAGAGAAGAGCTTCATCGCAGAACATGGATGCACTACATACCCTATCGCCGGAGAGACCCCCGAGGCTCGTGCCTTGAGGAAGCACGCCATTAATGTGGCTGAAGCGCCGCTTCGAGAATCTTCAGCGAAAGCACTCGACGACGCTGCTGCAACGACTCCTCGAATCCAGCCGACGCCGGCTCTTCCCGCCGACTCAGGTATACCGCACGCCAATTCAGAATTTAGCAGCATGAACTCGATAGCAGTAGTCCATCCAGCCGCCCCACCGGAAGTCGGAAGAGGCTTGCAGCAGATCGTAGATTTACTCCGAGCGGCAAAGCACTGTAACTCAGCCGTGTCGCAGCCAAGAACAGATTCACAAACGATCCGCCGCTGCTAACACCGCCCGCCGGCTCACAGCCCAGATCGCCTCCGCAAGGGAAGGGCGCGATAACCGGCGAGAGCAGCTCGAGACCGATTCGACCGAGATGACAGCGCCGAATGCCCTTTCCTCCGAGGGAAGGGTCAGACGCCTCGGAGACAAGATGATGATTTACGCTCAAGATAGGCGGAGGGTTCCAACGACCCTGAGAACCAGGCTTTGATGCGCGATCCATTATCGTGCAAGGCTTGGTCGACCGGAACAGAGCCCATCGAGGAGGGCCCGAGAGGGATGCACCCACCAGCAGTCGAGTGCATGTCTCTGGTCCGGAGTGTTTTAGCAGGGCTATCAGAGCCGCAGTGATCCCCCCAATTTCAGATTGGCAGCAGGAGTATGCAAGTTCACTGGGGAATCTAAGCCTGAAACTTGGCTCGAGGATTACCGAGTGGCTGTTCAGATTGGTGGTGGGAATGATGAGGTGGCCATGAAACATTTGCCCCTCATGTTGGAAGGTTCAGCCAGAGCATGGCTGAGTCAATTACCTCACAGCAGCATATATACTTGGGAAGATTTGTCCCGAGTGTTCGTCAGACTTTTGAAGGGACTTGTGTTTAATCGCTGGTTTGACAGAGCTGCAAGTTTGTGTGCGTAAGACCAATGAAACTCTCCGAGAGTACATTCAGAGGTGGATTACCTTGCACAATATCGTGGAAAATGTGTCCGACCATCAGCGGTTTGCGCCTTCAAGGACGGCGCCAAAAACAGAGAATTGAGTCTCAAGTTCGGTCGAACCGGGACATGACCCCGAGTCGAATGATGGAGATTGTTAGCAATACGCCTAACGGCGAGGAAGAAGACCGACCAAGCGGTAAATACAAGCCGAGCCACCGGAGAAGGGCAATTCCAATGGAAGCAGAACGCAAAGCCGAGCCAAGCAGCCTCGGAGAGGCCCCGCCGCCACTGTGGGAAGTTCAAGGGGAAACCCAAAGGATCCCGAATCCAAGAAAGTGAAAGATAAAGAAGGAAATGACGGATGGATATGCCATGCCATATTCACACGAAGAAAGATGAAGAGGGCAACATTATTTACCCAAGCACACCACTGCCAAAGGTCGACTTCGATCCAGCAGCCAGGAAAAATGTCTAAGGACAAGGAGAAGGAGCCGACAAGGCCGAGATAAAGAGGACAAAGGAGGAGGAATACCCGCATGTCAACTCCACTGATGATCTTCGCGGATGTGGAAAGCAAAAGTCGATCGAAAGTCATCAACCGAGAGGTGAATATGGTTGCCCAGCTTAAGCCAAGTTATGTGAAGTGGTCCCAGACACCCATCACATTCGACCAATCTGATCACCCGACTCACATTGCCACCCCGGGCGGCAAGCGCTAGTGGTCGATCCATTGTCGAAGGCACTCGATCGACAAAAGTGCTGATGGATGGTGGTAGGGCTGAATTTGTTATATGCGGATACATTGAAAGGGATGGGCATTCCGATGTCCCGATTGAGCGCCAAAGAATATGAGTTTCCACGAGTCATACCAGGAAGAAGGCCAACTCACTCGCCAAATAGCCCCGGACGTGGTTTTTGGTGATTCCAAGCACTTCCGCAAAGAAAAGTCGACTTTGAGGTTGTGGATTTTCAGAGTGCATACCATGCCATTTTGGGAGGCTCGCCACGCACGCATTCATGGCTCACCATGCTACGGTACCTCAAACTGAAAATGCCAGACCCAAGGGAGTGATCACCGCCACCGCGATCGGAAGAAGGCGTAAGAGTGCTTTAAGGGCTCAAAGATTGCCGACTCTCAAGTGACAGCGGTCGAATTCGACGAGTACATGCAAAACGCAGATCCGAAAGTGATTTGCTACGATCTAAGAAGCCAGCCACAGAGTCCGTGATTCAAGTCGTCCCGTGAGACAAAGCCCGCCCATATTCATCCGACCGACCCCATGCAGCAGCCGACCCACATATCCACAACACTCGACTCAAATAGGAAGAAGCGCCATCCAGTTCCTCCGTGAGAATCGACATTTTTGCATGGAAGCCACCGACATGCCGTGTTCCTGTGGAACTGGCCGAGCATCGCCCGAGTCGACAAGTCAGCTAAACCAGTCAAAGAGCATCTTCGGCGGTCCGCCGCCCGTAAGAGAAAAGCTATTGGTGAAGAAGTGGCTCGATCGTTGACAGCAGGATTTATCCGAGAGATTTACCACCCGAGTGGCTCGCTAATGTTGTCATGGTCCCCAAGAAGGATAACTCACCCGCATGTGCATTGATTTTAAGCACATTAATCGGCCTGCCCGGCGATCATTTTTCTCCCCGCATCGATCAAATTGTCGACTCGACCGCGGGTGTGAGAGGTTGTCTTTTCTAGATGCATATTCCGGTATCATCGATCCGCCTCAGATGGACCCGACGAAATAAAAACAGCTTTCATCACTCCATTCGGTGCTTCGCTATATCACCATGCCATTCGCCTCAAGAATGCCGGAGCCACATTTATGCGAATGATTCGTAAGTGTCTTCACCAAATCACCGGAATGTGGAAGCGATATGGATGATATCGCCGTTAAGTCGCGAAAAGGTTCCGACCTGCTCACGACTCGCCAAACATTTGCCAACCTCGTAAGGTACGATATCAAGCTCAATCCACAAAGTGCACATTCGAGTTCCCGTGGAAAATTACTCGGTTTTCGCTTCCAACGAGGAATCGACGCTAACCCGAGAAGATCGGCACTATTCTCCTAATGAAACGCCTGCGGCGAGTGCACGACGCCCGTAAGCTTATCGATGCTTGGCCGCTTAAGTCGATTCATCTCACGACTCGTGAAAAGGCATTACCTCTTTACCGATCGATGAAGAAGGCCGACAAGTTCGAGTGGACTCCGAAGTCGATGCAGCGCTTGCCGAGCTAAAAGCTCGCTTCCACCCAGCCGGTGCTTGCTGCTCCAATCAGCAAAGAGCCTCTGCTTTTACATTGCAGCCATCGGACAAGTTGTCGGGCCTATGTGCTTACGGTCGAGCGGAAGAGGAAGGAAAGGCCTTCAAAGTTCAGCGCCGTGTATTATTTGTCCAAGTTTTGACTCCATCCAAGCAGAGATACCTCATTATCGTAAGCTTGTGTATGGTATATACATGACCACAAAGAAGGTTGCTCACTATTTCTCCGATCATTCCATCACGCCGCCCACGACGCCCTTTATCGTAGATCTTGCATAACAGTAGACGCAACGGTCGAGTGGCTAAATGGGCGATTGAACTTCTTCCCTTGATATCAAATTCGAGGCAAAGAAAGCCATTAAGTCCTGTGCTATAGCTGATTTCCTTGCCGAGTGGATTGAACAACAGCAACCGATCGAAGTTCACTCTTTGAGCATTGGACCATGTTCTTTGACGGCTCCAAGATGCTGAATGGTTCGTGTGTCAGTTGTTCGTTTCCCCTGAGGAGATAAGCTTAAGTATGTGCTCCAGATTCACTTTGATTCCTCCAACAATGAGGCAGAGTATGAGGCCCTTTTATATGGATTGCGATGGCCATCTCACTTCGCGCCCCCGTCACCGATGGTTTATGGCGACTCAGATCTAGTGGTCAATCAAGTGATGAAGGAGGGACGTGAGAAGCCCAGCTATGATCGGATATCGCAATGCAAAGGAGGAAGCTGGAAAAGAAGTTTGAGGGTTGAACTCCATCACATCCCCGATCGAAAAATCAAGCAGCAGATGATCCGCCAAGATAGGGTCCAAGAGAGAAGCCATTCCGAGTGGCGTGTTTTTGGAACATATACACACTCCGTCACCAAAGAAGATCCTTCACAGAGGAAGCTCCACAACCCAAGAGTGCCACGGACTCGACCGAGGTTGAGGTCCCGAAGGGTCGACTTGGTCATGGAAGTTTTAGTTGTCACTCCCGATTGGACAATTCCATACATTGCATATATTCTCGAGAAAGGAACTCCCAGAGGATGAGGAAGAGGCTCGGCAGATCGTCTGTCGATCCAAAGCCTTTACCGCTATCAATGGGCAGTTATATAGAGAAAGCTCAACGAGTCGGACAAAATGCATAACGCCGTAAGAAGGTCGAGTCATACTCAATGATATCCACTGGGACCTGTGGTCACTATGCGCCCTCTCGACCATTGTAGCCAAAGCATACCGAGCTGGATTTTATCGCCAAGAGCAAATGAGATGGCGAAAGAAATAGTGGACAAGTGCGAAGGATGCCATTCTACTCCAATATGTCACACAAGCTCTGCGCCAGCCTTTGAAGACCATTCCACTCGTCCGCCTTTCGCAGATGGGGGTTGACATGATCGTCCCTTGCGAACGGGTCGGAGCGGTTTCACGATGTATTGGTAGCAATGACAAGTTCACCAAGTGGATTGAGGCTAAGCCAATCAAAAACTTGATGCTGGTATCGCTGTTTCCTTCGTCGAGGGTTGACGCTCGTATGGAGTCCCGCACAAGATTATCACGGACAATGGGTCGAATTTTGACTCGAAGAATTCAAGGATTTCGCAACTCCCAAGGCACACGAAGTCGACTACGCTTCGCCGCCCATCCACAATGAACGGACAGCGTAACGAGCCAATGGATTGATCCTCAAGGGTCCGAAGCCCCGCTTGATGCGAGATCTCAAGCATGCGGCTGGAGCTTGGGTCGATTTAACTTCCTTCGGTGCTTTGGGGTTTGCGGACCACGCCTAATCGGTCGACGGGAGAACTCCTTTTTCCTGGTCTATGGGGCGTAAGCAGTTTTACCGAAAGTGATCTCCTTCACAATGCTCCACTAATTGAACTTTATAATGAAGCGAAGTTGAGCAAGCTGCCAGATGCAATGACCTCTCGAAGAGGAAAGGAAATGGCTCGATCCGCCGACCATTTACCAAAGAAGACTTGCGCTACCAGACGCCGTAAATGTGAGAGGTCGAGCCTTCCAGAAGGAGATCCGTCCTTCGGTGGATCAGCAGTAGCAACATAAGCTTGCTCCTCATGGGAAGGTCCTTCATCGTCACAAAGGTTCTCCACAATGGGGCATATCGCCTCTACAATGTCGAACACGATATCGATGAGCCCCGAGCTTGAATGCGGATCTGCTCCGCCTGCTTTACACTTAAGGTTTTTCACCGGAAGAGTTGTAATAAAGTATTCTCAGTAGCTCACGAGCTTTGAAGTAATAGTGTCATAATTCCTTCATAATTTTTGTCACTCTTTATTTTTCGTCGAGTAAAATTTTCACCTCCCCCAGTTGGGTGGCGCGAACTGCTTCCGCCTAAGTTATTAAAATCCCACCGAGTGGTAAGCCGACTTCCACTCGGAGGCTTAGCTGCAGCTCGGTGCTCGCCTAAGTTATTAAAATCCCACCGAGTGGTAAGCCGACTTCCACTCGGAGGCTTAGCTGCAGCCTGCTCGCCTAAGTTATTAAAATCCCACCGAGTGGTAAGCCGACTTCCACTCGGAGGCTTAGCTGCAGCCTGCTCGCCTAAGTTATTGAAAATCCCACCGAGTGATAAGCCGACTTCCACTGGAGGCTTAGCTGCAGCTCAAAAACTCGCCTAAGTATAAAGTGTACTAGCAAGGAAAACGAGGCGCAGGTCGACTGCGACCCTCTCCTCCGAGCTACACCATAAGTATGATGCGCGATGGCAAGGAAGACGAAGTGCAGGTCGACTGTGACCCTCTTCTCCGAGCTCGACACAAATACAACAGAAATCCTACCGAGTGGAGAGCAAACCTCCCACTGGGGCTTAGCTGCAGCCCAGTGCTCGCCTAAGATAAAAGAATCCCACCGAGTGGAGAGCAAACCTCCCACTCGGGGCTTAGCTGCAGCCCACTGGTGCTCGCCTAAGATATAAAGAAATCCCACCGAGTGGAGAGCAAACCTCCCACTGGGGCTTAGCTGCAGCCCAAGGCTCGCCTAAGATAAAAGAAATCCCACCGAGTGGAGAGCAAACCTCCCACTGGGGCTTAGCTGCAGCCTGCTCGCCTAAGATAAAGAAATCCCACCGAGTGGAGAGCAAACCTCCCACTGGGGCTTAGCTGCAGCCCTGCTCGCCTAAGATAAAGAAATCCCACCGAGTGGAGAGCAAACCTCCCACTGGGGCTTAGCTGCAGCCCCTGCTCGCCTAAGATATAAGAAATCCCACCGAGTGGAGAGCAAACCTCTCACTGGGGCTTAGCTGCAGCCCGGTGCTCGCCTAAGTTATTAAAATCCTACCGAGTGGTAAGCCGACTTCCACTGGAGGCTTAGCTGCAGCTCTGCTCGCCTAAGGAATAAGTCGATCGCAGAGGCATCTCGCTGTTAACCTCGCAAAGAGCAATTCAAGCCGAGAGCAATCATTTCCAAACATCCAATCTAAATTTAGGTCGACACCTAAAATAACCGAGAGTGCTCAGCGCTAAGCCCTGTTAAAGTTTTATCGGTTATAACTTCACTCGCATACCGAGGCAAATTTAAGGTCAAGGAAAGTTTTTACCCTCCCGTGGAGGGCTGGATGGAGCAACGAACTCGCCAAGATCAATCCCATCGGCAATCCGCTGGCGGCAGCAATGAAAGTCTCCATGAAGGTCTGAAGTCGTGCTTTTTGGTGTTGGCCACTCGGAGAGCCGCCACTTATCTTCTCGGCTTCCTTGCAATGGACTCGCGCTGCATTATTGTGGCAACGTCCGCACCGCACCGAGTCAAGATTTCTTCCACTCTTGCACTCGGTCAGGACGGCGTTTCAGCCGAGCCATCAATGACTCGAGGTCATTTTGGAGTGTCTCATTGGGCCGAGAGCGCCGAGTCAATGCGGACGAATAACCTTCGCCTGCGAGATAATCCACGACAAAGAAGAACACGGACTCAAATGGAAGATGTTCATGGCAGTTTCATCGTTCACCGGGGAATTGACAGGGTCAAGGTTCGTCTCCAGCTGGCTGGTTTCTTCTTCAAAGTTACGGCAGAATTCTGCAAAGACAAAACCCCGAATCAGGAAAATAGTCGAATGGAAACATAACACTTGGAAGAATTGGTCGAGTGAAGAAGGTTACCTTCGAGCTTAAGGAACAATTTTTTAGCAAGACCACCCAAGAAGCTTTCCAGCTCGTTCCTCTTCCCAGCCATTTGGAGGACCTTCTCAGTCAGATTCTTCTTGTCAGCCTTCATTCGCTCAACATCCTTGCTGGCAGTGGCCAAAGCAGCCTTCAGATTGGCGTTATCCTGTTCGAGCTTGGCGACTGAGGCCAGTTTTTCATCAGCAAGCTTGATCTTCTCAGACAGCTCAAGCTCCTTCTTCCTTTGAGCCTCCTTCACCTTGTCTGTAAATCGCAGCAAAGTCAAACTTGAAGCAAATGAGGAGAGAAAAGAGTCGTCGAAATCTCACCAAACATACCTTTGGTCTCCTCCTTCGCCTTCGTCAGATTCTCTTGCACTAGCTTCAAATCCAACTCGAGCTGAATATGCTTCGCCCAATTCAAAGATAGCGTGCGCGAAGATCACAAGATTTCTACGAAGGGTCAGCTTGCAAAAGTATCGAGATAATCCACTTCCGAGTGAATAAAGAAGAATGGTGCGTTTAAGACTACAATCGAATGCAAGCATTCAACCGTAGTCTCGGGATTACACCTGGGTGCACTCAGCGTGCCCCCACCGGTCTTATTCACACATAATCGACCACCGACCAAAAAAAGAGTCGACCCACGACCGAAAGCTTCTTCAGATCGTAATCAATCGCCAGCCAGCGACCACGCCTCGGGATTACACCTGGGTGCACTCAGCGCCCCCACCGGCCTCGTAAACCTAGTCGCTCCATTCGGATAATGATCAACATCTACTTAGTAAGCCTAAGACCGACCGCCAGCAATGACCTTAGCCTTGGGGATTACACCCGCCGGGTGCACTCAGCGTGCCCCGCTAACACGGAGTTTTTACCAACACACCTAGTGGGTGATCGCTATGAATTCCGTAAAGAAAAGTTTTGATAGCATATCCTAACAGTAATGTGGTGGTCGATCGACCAACATTGCTCAAGGGCGAGCTGGCATCGAAGTGCTTGGCTCGCTTCCCGAGCGATCTTCACCGCTCCATCATGATCCTCGCTGACGGATCGCTCTTTAGCAAAGATCAGCCTGGTCCTCCGGACGTGGTGCGTGGTGAAGATCGAAGGTTGTCCAAAGACTCGATTTAAGTGGGTCGAGCACTCGCCAACGGATTCGCGAAGGATACGGTATGTCGAGTGCCGACCTCTCCTTCCGTCACAACGGTCTCGGCACCGCCACACCTTGGGCTTCCTTGCCAGAGATGCCTTCCCGCTCCTCCTAGTCCTCAATGGTTCCTCATCTTCATCATCGTCGCGTGAAGAGTGATGATGTCATTAGTTGGAGCTTCGTAAAAGAGTTAAGGTCGAAATCTTGAGTCACCGACTAAGAACAAGAATTAAAGATATAGTACCGGATTTGAGGTGGCGGCGCCCTCCATCTCATGGTCGCCACCTTAGCTGAAGTTTCGAAGTCGCAGTACCTGAAGATCCAAAGAATCACCGACCGATTCAAGTATCAACCAGAGACAAAATTTATATAGAACAAGAAGATTTAAGCAATATGTTTACCCTGAGATGGTGGGGATGGACACTTTCATCTTTGGCAGAGGCTTGGTTGTCCTCGACGGAACTAACTTCGCCTGCTTTGGCACTTTCTCAGTCGGCACCGGAGAAGCGGTCCGAGGGCGTTTGGTCGATCAGGCGAGGCGTCGCGACTCCTTTACCGCTGCTCACCAAGGGTCGTGGCAAGTTTTGACCGCCTTTCCAAGCGCGTGGTGCGACTTCCTCCTCCTCATCCTCATCATCATCGTCCTCGTCATCGCCATCATCGCCGCCGCTGCCTCCTCGCAGCATCTGAATCCCACTCCTCCCGGCTCTCACCTCCACCGCTTCCTCCTCGCCGGAATCTGGGCGCCATGGGCATTGAGTATAGCTCGTGAGGGCCTCGAAGTATCAAAGGTAATTCACGACCAAGCTACTGTACACACTCGGCGCATATACAACGGAAAATGTAACAAGTGTACCTTATCCGAACGCTGTCACGATCAAGCGGAGAAATCCTCCGGATCCGCGAGGATTGTCCTTGTTTCAGTGATTGAAGCCATCCATCTTTCCACTACGGCATCGCCGACGCCTCCGGTGGACGCGAAGTTTCGCCTTCGTGCCGCAATACAACCACATACAAGGACTCGAATCAAGGGGCTGGATTCGCCTCAAGAAAAACCTCCAGAGGTCCATGCCACCACTCCGCCCCTAACCAGCTGCACCACGCGGTCCATCAAGATCTTCACTTCAGCCCTCTTCAGAACAACCTTCGTGGAGGAGGGTCTATTCACTCGACTCATGGTGAATTCAGGAGGCCACCGACCGCCCGGCGTCGCCTCATTCCGCAATAGAACCAGGTCGATCGCCAACCCCTAACCGACTTGGGAAAATGCATAGCTGGGAAGGTGCTTTTGTTCTCAACGGACTCCTAAACCACCACACATCCGACTACTTGGGTCTTTCGTCACTGGGCTTGCCTTCTTCATACCGAGAGCGACATGTGAAGATGTACTTGAACAAACCCCAAAGGCGGTCGACAGCCCGTGAAGTTTTCGCACATAGACACAAACGCTGCAAGGTATGCGATGGAGTTTGAGTAAAATGGTGGAGCTGGGCTCAAGAAGTTCAGAAAACCTCGAAAGAAGACACTCGGTGGCAACGAAAAACCTCGGTCGACATGGGTGGCCAAAAGCACGACTCACCCTCTTCTCGTTGAGGCTGCCACTCTCGCCAGAAGTCTCATGCGCGCGTGGGGAATCAATCCGTCGTCGGCCATATCAAGGAGATCCTTCTCCTCGATCGCCGACCGATCCATCTCCTCGACCCAGCCTTTCGCAGATTTTGATCTCGACGAAGAACCACCGCGACCGTGGATCTCCCCTTCGCTTCTCGCCGCCGACGCTTTCTCCGCCACCGACGCTTTCTTGGCTTCCAACATCGCGTCTTCTCTTTGCCCATGACCGCCGCGGGAATGCGCAAGGAGAGATGGCGAGGAGCAGCAGCGGGGCGGAGAGCGGAGATGAGAGAGCTAAGGAGGAAGAACAAGGTATCGTGCACGAGCCTCCGGAGTTGCATTTATAGCGCCCTTCCGAGTGGATGACAGTGGACCCAAGCAATCCAATCATATCCCGAGTAGCCGCACCGCGTGATACGTGGCGGAAAAAGCGGCGCGGAGATCGAGGCGCCCCTCAGAACGCCCCATCCTAGCGCCGCAGTCCGCTCTGCTTTCGGCTACCCCAAATTTCAGATCCCGCGAGATCCGCGAGCGACATGATCATCATCAAGTGCGAGATCTCCCGCGATCGGTTGCTCGAATAACAAAGGAAGTCACTCGACTAAAGAACAAGAATGGATCAAGTCGATCAAGAGAAGTTTCTTGTTATCAACAGAGAAGATCTTGATCCAAGACAACACGTAGCTGTAATGCAAAAGGCAGTCGGAAACAACGCCAACTCCTCCTTCACTCAAGCCTCAATCCATTCGGGGCTAATGATGGATTCATGTACCTAGGGTAGGGTCATAGGCTGACCTAAACGCCCTACCCAAGGGCACTCAGAGAAGAGATCATCTTCCAATGACCAAAGAGGAATCCACTCGACTAGATCGAAGGACTCGACCATGGAAGACTCACTCGACCATGAAGACTCACTCGACCACCGAGAAGGTCAAGGCACTCAGCAGCCAAAGAACGGTTTGCTATTGAATAGACTTAATGATAGTTAAAGCGCTTTATGAGGGCGCACAAGAACCCCCGGCTTAATGTACTTTAATCCCTCCATTATGTGGGCTGGTGGGGTCCCGGCGACTCTATATAAGCCACCCCTCCACGTATAGAGGGGTTCAGATTCTTGTAATACTCATACTCATAATCCACTCGACCGCCTCAGGGCTCCGAGACGTAGGGCTGTTACTTCCTCCGAGAAGGGCCTGAACTCGTACATCCTTTGTCTCCACAACTGCTCCATAGCTAGGACATCGCCTCTCCTTTACCTACCCCTACTTCTACTGTCAGACTTAGAACCACGACAAGATGCACAGGTCTCAATGGATCGCGAGATCCTCCTTCATCTTGACGTCAGGCACGCCGTCGGAGAAAGCTGAGATGATGGCCTCCTCAGACACCTTGGGGATCTTAAGGCGAGCGTTGTTGAAGCGCTGGATGAACTTCTGCAAGGTCTCTCCCGGCTGCTGCTGGATGCGGCGCAAGTCGCTCATGGCCGGGGGCCGGTCGCGGGTGCCTTGGAAGTTGGCGATGAATCGGGTGCGCATCTCGCCCGAGAGGATATCGTGCCAGAGCCGTGTTCAGAGGCAGTGCGGCGCCGTCCTTGAGCTCCATGGGGAACCAGTTCGCCATGACCTTCTCGTCCGGCTGGCGGGCCGATGCCAGCTCAGAGCTGGAGGAACTCATCGTGGTCAGCCGTGCCATCGTAGCGCTGGGGCAGGTCTCGCTTGAACTTGCCCGGCCAAGCCTCCTTGCCGCAGCTCGGCGGAGAAGGCACGCAGCTGCGGTGGCCGCGGAGACCATTGGTGACGGAGAGCTTGACCTTGCGGGTCTCTGCAAGGCCGCAACCAGTGCAAGGGGTCTTGATGCGCTGGAGCAGTCTTGGCGCTTCGTGCCGCGTCGGTGCGGGGAGCACACGCGTGGCTTCTTGGGGACGAGGGATCTCTTGGCAGGTCTTCTCTTGCTATGCTGGCGCCGGACGGAGTGGGTTCCGCCCAGGGGCCACGCGCCTTGGGGCCAAGCGCCTTCTTGATGGGGAGGCGGCTGAGGCGCCCGAGCGTTCATATCTGTGGTGGGGGCGGTGCAATGTGAGGATGGTGCGGGAGCCCAAGCGCCGATGAGCTCGGTGATGCGGGCGAGCCCCCAGCAATGGCGCCGCCAAAAAGTGACCCCTTCGCGGCTCCCGTCCTGCTTTTAATTCCTGCAACATGCATTCTGCCTCGTGGAGGCGTTTAAACTTGTGTTTGACGTTGTCAAAGTACTCTATGGACTGTAATATTTGCTATTGAATTTCTTGAGATTTGCGTTTTTCCTTCCTACTTGCTTGTGTTCTACGTCGGCAGAGCCCGGCCCCGCGCAAACCTCAGCCGCCGTTAGCCCCGACCGGAAACCAGGACGGGACCAAGGAGTGAGGGGCTACGTGACAAGTTAGGCTCCTGAGTCGCGATGCTCAGGAGTCCCCCTTGACGCACGAACAGCAAGTAGGGAGGTGAGATGCATGGGTGAATTTACTGTTCCACGTCGGCAGAGCCCGGCCCCGCGCATACCTCAACCACCGTTAGCCTTTCGTAACTAAGGGGTGAGGGGCTATGTGACCAGTTAGGCTCCTGAGTCGCGATGCTCAGGAGTCCCCCTTGACGTTCAAACGGCCTTCGTACCTTGGCTCCGCTCGGGGAGAGGCGTGCGACGAACCAGGCCCGAGGGGCCTGGCTGGGTGGCGTGCGCCTGGGCGTGACCCGAGCGCAGCCCTCGTGCCCAGCCCCCTCGCGCGGCACTCCCAAGGCGAGGCGTTACGATGAGGCCAGACATTGAGCCCTGGGCTCCCTGAGGTTGATGCGGCCGGGGGCCACCCTCAGTTGTTTATCACCAGCGCGGAGCATAGCGCTTCCCTATGTGCACGGGCATAGCCGCTCCTCGGCAGTGTCGTCAGCCAACATGGAGCATGGTGCTTCCACTGGTGCGTGGGAGGGGCTCCCTCGGGAGGAGCCCCTGGCGCAGGGCAGCCCGCCCTAACATGTGGCTGGCATGGTAGGGCCTGACGAGGTGTATCTAGGCAGCCGTGAGCCAGCGCGGGACTCACGGGGCCATATCTCAAGGCGGGTTGCGCCTGGCTCTGGGCCTTTACTTGTGATGTGGTCCTGCAGATTTGATTAGATGTCGGTGCTCTACGTCCTCGGGTCCCGACCCTCGAGTGGGCTCAGCCGTCGCTGGTATGCCAGGTCGTGATGCCGTGGACAAGGCCAAAGGGTGAGGGCTGGAGAGCCAGTAAGAGCCCATGAGTCCCGATGCTCAGGTACCCCCCCCCCTTTAACGTGCAAGCAGCTGACATGAAGAAAGAAGGGTGCCATAGGCAGGCATCAAACAATGATCATGATGGGTCAAACGCACGACCCGAATGAACGCGAGAGGGATACATGCCACTGGGTCTAGCCTGGGTAGCTTGGGGATAATGCAGCCTGAGGGGCGCCCCCGATAAAGTAAGCTGAAAACATGAACTAAAGGGATACATGCCGTAGGGACGGACCCACACGGCCTGGGAATGATGCAGCCAGGGGCGCTTCGGCTGAAAGTGAAACTCGAAGGATGTCACCGATGATCTTGAAGATGGAGGGATCTTTGAAGTAGCGGACGGCGTCTTGTTGCATGGAGACGATCTTCACGAGCCCCAGTGCCGGGGGCCTCGGGAGGCTCTGGAGGCGCTGCCGGCTCCTCGCGGACCATCTCCATCTCTGCCAGGACTGCGGAACGCCTCACCGCCTGAGCCTCCAAGATGCCCCTCATGGAGGCGCCACGACAAGAACGCGTTCGCAGCCGTAAAGGCGGGGGCGCGGTGCAATGAGAGGGATGGTGCAGGGGAGCCCCCTACCTGGTGCGCCCAATGTCGGATTTCGGGTTCTGGCAGACCCTTGAGGTTCGAACACTGGGGTGCACGCGGAGATCACACCCCCAGCCTACCCATGTCTCACTGCCTCGCCAGGATCTAAAACTACACGAAGGACAACTCAAGGGACACGAGATTTATACTGGTTCAGGCCACCATTGTGGTGTAATACCCTACTCTAGTTTGTGGTGTGGTGGATTGCCTCTGGGGCTAATGAGGAACAGTACAAGGGGAGAACAGCCTCGCGAGGGTCTGTTCTTGGTTGGTACAATGAACTGCTAGGGGGAGTTCAGTCGCCTCTCTCTTTGTGTCTGACTCAGATGCGGATCCGATTCCTCTACCCTATGGGTGGCTAGTCCTATTTATAGGCGAAGGCCCCAGGCCTCTTCCCAAATATTGAGCGGGGAGGGCGCCAACAATTGGCCATTTTGAAGGGGAACGTCTAGTACACTTATCCTGACTAAAGTTGGTCCTCGCGTGCCAAAGACCCTGATGATGACGCCGGCTTGGGCTCCACGATGACCTCCGTTCTGCCGTCCTGCTGGTCTTGGTCTTGTTGCACCGAAATGGTTGCCTTTGCTTGATACCCTTGCCTGCGCTTGCCCCCTTTGCACCAAAGGGGAAACAAGGACTCTGCGCAGGCCGGCGCCCTCCTGGCCTTGGTCATCATGGCTTGCGTCACGGACATCTCGTGAGGTACCCCGCCTTGATCTCTCCGCCTCCTCGCGAGCCTGCCTGACGAGGCCGTGCCTGAGGAAGCCTCTTGTCGTCCGCCCCGCGAGGCTTGGCCCCTCGCGAGGGTCTTGAGCATGTGCTAATGAAGATGGGCCGTACTGGGCCACTCCTAGAGCCACGCCCAGCCGCAGGCGAGCAAGTCTGGTACCCCGTTGTAACGCATACGGCGCCGACCTCCGTGGCCCACCGTTGATGATGGCGTCGGCCATGGGGGGGCGTGTAGTTAGGGATCCTTAGGATTAGCACCTTTTGTTCCCTGCGAGGAATTGAGAAGGTACCCCGCGGGGGCATGTAAAGTGTCTGCAATTCCTTTTGTTGATATTATCCTTATTATGAAGTGGTGCGAATGCTCGTCCTGTTCCGGCTTGGTCCCCCCTTTCTAACCTCACGGCGACTTGGTGCTCTACGCTGACAGGTCCCGGTCCCCAGGCAGGCTTCAGCCGTCGGTGGTATGCCAGGTCGCGATGCCGTGGTCAAGGCCACGAGGTGAGCGGCCCGAGGTCCTGTAAGAGCCCCTGAGGCGCGATGCTCAGGAGGTCCCCTTTAGTGCTCAAGCAGCCGCTGAAAGGTGAGAAAGGAAGGCAACGTCACCGTCACAGAGCCGCATTAAGTGGAGGTTTTGTGTCGCATCGATTAGCTATCCCAAGGGAACTTATCTCGAGTGCGTGGAGTTGCACATTTCGTGAAGCGCCGGACTTGCATGTCTGCATCTGGGATGTAGCTGGGTTAGGCCTTCATGAGCTTCTCCTCCCTTCTCCGCACTCTCCTTCGTGCTCTACGTCCTCAGGTCCCTCGAGCGAGCTCAGCCGCCGCTGGGATGCCAGGTCGTGATGTCGTGGACAAGGCCAGGGGGTAAGGGCTGGAGAGCCAGTAAGAGCTCCTGAGTCGCGATGCTTAGGAGCCCCCCTTTTAACGCGCAAGCGGATCGCACGGGTAAGGGAGAGAGAGATCGCGACACCCCCACATCGCTCCTCGGGTAGCTCCTACAAACCAGCACGAGAAAAGCACGGGTTGCCATTACAATTGCCGGCCGGCCATTGGTTGCTTTGAGAGAGTTGTGAGGGCACTGAGGGCCTGGTGAGGTGACGCTTGCGGGGCTGCCGCGGGCCAGAGCTCGACCACTCAGATTTGTCAATGTTGCGGGGATGGACCCATGCACAAACCCCGTGCTAGCGCGAGTGGCTCCAAAGGTAGGTGTCAATCGAGCAGGCGATTATCACAGGCAGGTTAAGCACAAAAGGCAAATCAGCTTAGATAAATGCAGGAAGGATACATGCTGGAGATGCATCCCGAGGGGCGCCCCCAGCAATGTAGACTTAAAGCATAAGCAAAAGGGATACATGGCGCAGGGACAGACCCACGCGACCTAGAAATAATGCAGCCCTGAGGGTGCTCCCAGCTGAAATGAACTCGAAAGATGTCACCTGATACCATTGTAGAGCGGGTGTTGGAGTAGCCGACGATGCGCGGTGAAGAGGCTGATACTCACGAGCCACCGGAGCCCTGAGCCTCGGGAGGCTCTAGGGGTCTAGGAGGTTCCTCAAGGACCATCTCCACCTCTGCTAGGACCGCGTGGTGCCTGGCCTCCTGGGCTGCCAGAATGCTCCGCAGAAGACGCTGGTGAGCGGCAGCCGCGTTCGGCAGGCCGAAAGGCATGCGAACGTAGCTGTGTGGTGGACCCTCGCAGCATCCCACGCGCGAAGGTCAGAGGCGCTCTGAGGCGACTCGGTGAGCCACAGGTAGTCGATCTGAGCCTTGCGGCCCGCCATCCTCGCCCGGATGGGGAGCTACACCGGGTAGGCGGCGATCGCCGTGTATGACTCTTGATTCCTGCAGCTCCTGAGTGGCCTTGGTGATGAACTCCTGCGGGTTGGGCCCTCCTTGCCCCGTGCCTTCCTGAGGGAAATGTGCCGTGAAGCACGCCTCCAAGTGGTGCCCGAGCGCCTCCCTCGTGATCCTGGCAAAGTCTGAGGCCCTCCAGGAGAGAGCCCCCGAGCCTTGCCCAAGGAGGGCGCCGGGCGCGCCTTCCTATGTGACAAAGGGAGTCGCCCCTTGCATGGGCGCAGATCCTGATGCGAGGCCTCCAGAGATGCCAACCTCCTGAGGCCTTGAGCTGGGTGACGTCTTCTTTTTCTTGGGAACTGCCTCGGGAGGGTTCTCGCTCCTGCTGTCCGGGTCCTCGACTGATGTAGCTTGGAAGGCACGCTCGAGAGAGAACACCGCATCCTTCTCTTCGTAGGGTACTGTGATGATTCCGCCGCTTCCCGGCATCTTGAGGAAATTGTAACTTGGCCAAGGCTGGATACCCAAGGATAGCATTGTATGGCAGGCGAATGTGGGCAACGTTGAAGTCGATGAGCTCGGTACGATAGTTTTTGCGTTGTCCGAAGGTGACAGGGAGGCAAACCTGGCCTATCGGAGTGGTGGAGCCGTCAGTAACTCCTAAGAAAAGCTTGGTTGGCTGAAGATGATCATATGGCACTTGGAGATTGTTGAACGTCTCGACGGACAGAACGTTGAGTCCTGCGCCACCGTCGATGAGGGTCCTGGTAACTTGCACATTGCTGATGACTGGGGAGCAAAGCATTGGGAGGACACCAGCAGTAGCCGCACACTTGAGCTGATCTGCTGAGCTGAACGTGATGGCGCACGCGGACCACCTGAGAGGGCGCGTGGCCTCGAGCTTGGGGAGGACTGCATTCACCTTGCGAGCAAACAGCTTGAAGATGCGCTGAGAGGCTGGGGCCTAGGCACCGCCTAAGATGCAAGCGATAGCACGTGGCTCCTGGAAGCCCCCAGCCCCCTCGTCCTGGTGATGGTCGTCATTCCTTCTTGGCGGTGGCGGCAGAGGAGGAAGGCCTGCGTTGCCCTATGGGCGATCCTCGCGAGGCTGATCCCTCCAAGCCCCCTCGCGAGGCTGGCCCTGCCAGCGATCCTCGCGAGGTCGGTCACGCCACTCCTGGCGAGGGCCTCGGTCGTCCCATCGTCCTCCACCTCTTCCTCCTCGTCGGCCATAGCCCCGGTCGTTGCGCTCGGGGCGTCGACCAGTGCGTCCTTCTTGAATGGCTCTGAGCTCCTGGCATTCGTTGGCGTTGTGGGTGTAGAGGTTGTGGTAGGCGCAGAATCGGCTACCCTTGGACGACTCCGGCTGGTCCCAGCCGCGCTTCGTGTCTGGTTCCGCTGTGAGCACAACTGCTCCTTTACGCTTCACGTCCTTGGCCTTGGATTTCTTCTCTTCTTGGTCAGCGGTTGGAAGCTCGAGGAGGGAGAGGCGCCCCTCCTCGGCTCTTGCGCACTTGGTTGCCAGGTTGAACAGCTTGAGAGATGTGCACAGGTCCTCGTGGATGGCGAGCTCCTCCTTCATCTTGATGCCACGGATGTCGTCAGAGAACACTGAGATGATGGCCTCCTCAGTCACCTTGGGAATCTTGAGGCATGCGTTGTTGAAGCGCTGGATGTACCACTGTAAGGTCTCTCCTGGATGCTGCTTGATGCGGCGCAGGTCACCCACGACCGGAGGACAGTTGCGAGTGCCCTGGAAGTTGGCGATGAAGCGGGTGCGCATGTCGTCCCAAGAGGAGATCGAGCCGGGAGGCAGGTTCAGGAGCCAGGTGCGGGCACCATCCTTGAGCGCCATGGGAAACCAGTTCGCCACGATCTTTTTGTCTCCATTGGCCGCCTCGATGCCCAGCTCGTAGAGCAGCAGGAACTCCGTGGGGTTGGCAGTGCCGTCATAGCGGGGAGGCAGATCCGGCTTGAACTTGCCTGGCCAGGCGACACTGCGTAGCTCGGTGGTGAAGGTGCGGCAGCCTGCGGTGGCCACCGGAGCCCTTTGCAGACGCGGGGCCTGCTCTTGGAGATTCCCATGTGCGGCCGCCAGGGGCAGCGAGGGGTCTTGACACGCTGGAGCAGGGATGCGGTCCTGACGTGCCGGAGCGGGGAGCACGCTAGCGCCTTCTTGAAGCCGAGGGATTTCTTGGCAGCTCCTTTCTTGTCGCCCGGGCGCTGGACGTGGCGGGTCTCGTCCAGGGGCCGCGCGCCTTGGGGCTAGGGGGCCTTCTTGGGGAGGAGGTGGCGAAGGCACCTCCTGAGCTGCATCGCCCACGCAGGGCGGAGGGCGAGGCAGCGAGAGGGACTGTGCAGGAGAGCCCCCTGCGGCGCTGATGAGCTCGGTGATGCGAGCGAGCCACTCCTCATAGAGGTCGTCGACCGGGCGGTAGTGCATGAGCTCTCGTGCCAGGAGCAATGCGGCTTGCACGTCCGTGGGAGCGCGACGAGCGTGAGACGACGAACCGGCTAGAGTTAGCGATGGAGTGGCGGTGCGGACTTCCTGCCGCACCGAGGGATGCAACGACCATGCTTGCTACCCGTTCCCTGCCGGGCCGGTGGCGGCGTTGGTGGCAGGCGACGGGGAGTGACGAGGAGGCCCACCGACGGGAGCCGTCTGGGCGACACGGGCGACGAGAGCAGCCCGACGCTCGGCGCGAGCTCGGCGAGCGTCCGCCATGGATGCGGCAAAATGATGGAACGCGGAACAGTGGAAGGAAGATTCCGGCGCACCCCTACCTGGCGCACCAAATGTCGGATATTGGGTTCCGGCATAACCCTTAAGGTTCAAACTCTGGGGTGCGCACGAAGATCTACTCCCTACCGATCCACGTCCCAACACCTCGTCGCGAATCTAAGCTACACGATGAAAAACACAAGGGACACAAGGTTTATACTGGTTCGGGCCGCCGTTGTGGTGTAATACCCTAATCCAGTGTGTGGTGTGGTGGATTGCCTCTAGGGCTGATGATGAACAGTACAGAGGATGAACAACCTCGCGAGGGGTGTTCTTGAGCTGGTGCGGTGTTCTACTTGGAATGGATTCGATCCCCTTTCTACTGTGGTGGCTATCTCTATTTATAGGACCCTGGTCCTCTTCCCAAATATTGAGCGGGAAGGGAGCCAACAACGGCCATTTTGAAGGGGGACAACTAGAGTACAAGCTATCCTGGCTAAAGTTGGTCTTCGACTGCCAAAGGCACTGGTCATGACGCCGTCTTGGGATCCACGGTGATCTCCGTCCTGTCTCTCTGCTGGTCTCGGTCTCGTTGCACTAATATGGAAACCTTTGCTTGATGCCTCGGTACTCCGTGCCTGCGCATGCCCCCTTTTCACCAAAGAGGAAGCGAGGACACTGCACAGGCTGGCGCCCGCCTGGTCTTGGTCGTCATGGCTTGCGTCACGAGCACCTCGCGAGGTACTCCTTGCCTTGATCTCTCCGCCTCCTCGCGAGCCTGCCTGGTGAGGCCGCCCTTGAGGAAGCCTTACGTCGTCCGCCCCGCGAGGCTTGGCCCCTCACGAGGGTCTTGAGCTTGGGTTGATGTAGACGGGTCGTACTGGGCCACTGCTTGAGCCACGCCGCAGGCCGCAAGCAGGCAAGTCTAGGGACCCCCGTTCCCAGAACGCCGACACTTGTCAAAGTTGATCATGAGTCACGACATTTGTTGAAAGCACAGGAGTAGGAATTTCATATTTGTGATGTTGGTCGTGGACCCTTCTACCATAATAATGGTGTCATCGGCGTATTGTAGGAGGGAGACTCTACCCCCTCTCACAAGATGAGGGACTACGCCACGGATATGGCCCGTGGTTTTGGCCTTGTCTAAGATGGTTGGGAGGGCATTGACCACCATATTGAACAAAAAAGGGGAGAAGGGTCGCCTTGTCTTACCCCACATAGGGTGGGTAGAAGGGGCCAATCTCCCCGTTAATGTTAACAGCGGTGCGTCCGCTGGACACCATCTGCATGACTCTGGTGACCCAGCGATCATCGAAGCCCTTACAAAGTGAAACTTCCCGAAGGAAGGACCAACGCATCATGTCATAGGCTTTATGGAAGTTGATCTTCAGGAAGACCGCCTTCTGATGTCTAGGGCAGTCCTCATGGAAAGCCAAAACCAATCCAAAATGTACCGGCCTTTGATGAAGGTCGGTTGGTTGGGATGGGTGATGTGGTCAGTGAGAGAGGTCACCCTATTGGCGTACCCCTTCGAAAGAATGCGGAAGATCACATTAATCATCGTGATCAGGCAAAGATGGCGGATGCCCGAGGCTCTAGGAACCTTGGGGATTAGAGTGATAATTCCATAGTTGAGCTGGGTCAGGTCGATGGAGGTCATGTAGAACTCCTTGAACAATGGCATAACCTTGGTCTTGATTACACCCTAGAAGATTTGGAAAAACTTCACCGGGAGGCCATCTGGGCCAGGAGTCGAGACAGGATTCATGGTCTTAATGGTCGCCAGAACCTCCTCCTCGGAAAGGGGGATACGCTTCTCATTCACCAAACTCAAATGGGAAGGCCAAGGATAGGGTTTGAATGGATATATCACCCTTTTGCTCAAACTCATACCCACATAGACCTTCTATACGCACCCTGTTTAATATTCATGTGCACAAATTGACACCCACACCATACCCATAGGGTAATCTAATAGGTATCAATTTAGTTTTTTTAAACAAGAGGCGTTTGCCCGGCTTTAGTGAACTGACCCACTTAAGAGTTTACAACAAATAACGAAATACTAAAATAAAGGAGTTTACACACTTTGTTCGATACAAATTCCTTAGCTCATGAGCTGAAACACACAGATAAAATCGCAGCCAAGCAAGAGACAACTCAACTATCATGAGAGGTGCCCTCCTCCCTGAGGGCCATGGCATGGGCGCGGAGTTTGCTGCAGAGAACCTTAATTGCTCCCGCCTCCGAAGGTTTTTTAAAGTCTTCCATAGCTATAAAAGGATAGTTAATTTTTAAAGGCCATTAGCTAGGTGCTTAAGAAAAATCCCTTCAATAAGCACTTTTTGTTACGGATATGCCATAAAGACCAGATACCAGCAGCAAACAAAATCCAAACAATGCGTCTAGCGAAACCAGAGAGTCTCCAGCATAGGGTGTGAAAAGCGGTAAAGGACCCTATACAAGAGAAGAAAAATGTGATTTTCATTTTTGGTTGCCCCACGCAAAGGGCATAAACCATCCCCGGTTCATGCCGTTTCTGCACTTCCACCCCAGAAGGCAGCCTGTCCCGCACAAGTTGCCATAGAATTTTTTTTAGTTTAGTACTAGCATATATATAGCGTTTCATTTTGGAAAAAGTAGAATATATACCACAGGGAACACTGCCATAAAAGAGAAAACTTTTGATCTATTCATCTCCAATCATGGCAGTACAACGAACAGCAGAAATAATAAAAATTAAATCTAGATCTGTGGACTACCTAGCGACGATTACAATCACTGAAGCGAGTCGAAGGCGCGCCGCCGTTATCACCTCTCCCTCACCGGCGTCGGGCACAACTTGTTGTATTAAGCAGTCGGGAAGTCGTCGTACTAAAGTCCCATAGAACCAGCGCAGCAAAATAGCAGCCGCCACCGATGAAGAATGACGTAGATTGAAAGGATATAATCTGACGACACACGAACATAGACGAACTACAACCAGATCCGAGCAAATGCACCAAGGATAGATCCATTAAATACACACCTTCATACACCCACTAACGATGCTAGACGCAACACCGGAAGGAGGACTAGGCGATTAGACCTTTATTCCATTTTCAATAAGCCGCCGCCGTCACGCCTTTCTGATTAGGACACACACCCTAACCCATCTCAAAGGAACGCCCTCCCCTCGGCCTTTGCGGATCCGGCGCCGTTAATCGAGTGGTTTGTTTCAGCGAGACGTCTCGGGATGCTGAGTTTTTGATCCGTTGTCTACAGCAGGCGACGGAGCATGCGTGATGCGACCGGCTGGTACGCACGGGCACTGGCGTCTTCTCGAGCGAGTCACATGCCTGGGTTGGTTGGTTGGGCTAATTGATGCCGCTGTCCACGCAGATATGAATAAAACCACCCTGCGTTCGGAGCAGAGCAGGCGTGCTTGTCCTGGAAAGGCCAGCATTCCGATGCGCCTCGACCGGAACTGACCTCCTTCTGTACGGATATTTAGTGCTCGACCGCGCGCGGCCAAGCTCATCGTACCACCTATACGTGCTCCTATATGCAAAAAGCAAAGCTAGTGCGAGTACCACATTGATTCAACTGTGCGGACTGCGGACGACCCCTGCTGACCTCATTGCTTAAGTTGGAATGTACTCACTCGGTTTCTTTTTTACTTCTCGCAGTATTAGATTTGTCGAACACAAAAACTGTAAAGTTTAACCAAGTTTATCTTAGAAAATACCAACATAAAAAAAAATATTCCATGATGGATCTAGTGATGATGATGATGTTGTATTGTGAATGTTAATAAAGTTTTGTATATAAACTTGATCTCTTCTTACAACCAACACCCCCATCCCCGCGTCGCCCCTAGGGCAACTCGGGGCGTTTAAAGGTTAGCGCCACCCCCACCTCCTCCCCCGCCGCCATCGGAGGCGACCGCAGAAAGCCAAGCAGGCGGGAATGTGGCGGGGTTTCAGCGCTCCTTCTTCGCGGAGGCCCTCGGATCCAGGGCGGCGGACTCTACTGGCATGGCGACGCCATCGTGCAACCGGCGGTGACGACTGGCTTGAGGGCTCGGCCGTGAGGACGGCAGAGCCGCAGGTGGTGGTCGAGCGCGACGCGGAGCTTCCCGTGCCAGATCTGAAGGTATTGCCCCCTCCCTTCCATGCTTCCCCTCCCAGTCCCCGGTTCGGCTTTGAATCTTGCCGGATCCGCCTCCGGTGTGTTCTGGTGGAGCAGATCGGTGTCCGAGGGAAACCTTGGCCGCCTTGGCTGGCCGGCAGCGGCGCCGCCGCCTTTTGGCGCCGCTTTCCTCCTTGGGGGCGCTGCTGAGGACACCATCTCTCCACTCCGACCCGTGTTCGGGTGAAAGCTCAAGATCCGATGTGGATCGGGCGTTGGCGGCGTCCCATGCACCGTAACCTTCCTGGAGGCGGCGCCAGGGACATTGTGTTCGAATGGGAGGGTCTGCAGGTGAGGGGTGGGGTGTGTTGCCTTCCTTTCGGTGGAGCGGTGTTTCTTTCTACATATTCTTGGTGGCGGCTCTTGGCGGCAGGGAGCAACGGAGGCTTTGCATCAGATGTGTGGTGATGGACACGCGCAGGAGGTCGGCGCTGTTTGGCGTCGTGGTGGCGTCGGCGGCAGCTAGATCGGGCAAGGTCGATGCAGCAGTACAACTCTGAAGATGGATGGGTGGCAGGTGGCTGTGGCGGCCTCATACCCGGCAGGCGTCCTAGTTGAGGAGCGCGCCGGCCTGGTGGGTGCCCATACCAGGCAGGCGTCCTGGTTGGGACCTCAGGTCTTAGATGTTAGGTTTGGCTACGAGGTCTGTTTGGTATTAGGCCCAAACTATCAGCGCTCCTTAATCAACTAGATAGGAGTAGCGACAGATGTTGTTTAGATGGTGGCTTTGGTCTTACTGTTGTACAACTTTATAAGGTCTTGTGTTAATAATTATAAAATGGCCGTATGCATCGTCCAGATGCAGAGGCCAGGGGTATTCCTCCTTTTTCAAAAATAAAATAAAATAAATAAACTTGATCAAACTTTACGTGCAAAAAATAAAGCTTAATCAAACTTTAAAGAATATGACTTCACAAAAATCTAATACGCTGAATAAACACGCCCCCCACCCTCTAAGAGAATACATTGTTCATTTGTATACACTCGAAGTGTCGAGTGATGTTTTTTTTATGGTTCAATCACTCATAACCCCCTTATTTCAAACAGTAGAAGATCTAGATAGCGTCTACTCCCTCCGTTCATTTTTTTACTCTGCGTATAGATTTGTGTCAAGTCAAATTTTATAAAGTTTGACCAAATTTATATTGATAAATATCAATATTTACAATATCAAATATATATAACATGAAAATATAGTCCTTAATGAATCTAATGATATTGATTTGGTATTGTGATTGTTGATATTTTTTCTATAAGTTTGATCAAATTAGAGATATTTTGACTTCAGACAAAATTTATATGTAGACTAAAAAGGAAAGAAAGGAGTACAACCGAACTAGCCAAATATGACCCCCTAAATGTCCACGGTCGGTTCCTAAACAATAGAAGGTCCTGAAGAGCAGCTACATCGGGACCGGGCAAATATGACCGCATAAATATCCGTGGACACGTCCACAAACAACGGCGGCCCATCCCTCATTTGTCTGTTTGTAAAACCACGTCCACCGTGTTCAAACCCTCTTTTAATGCAAATGCATGCACGTGGATCATATAGCACACACAACGAAGTATTTATGATTCGGTTTGGGTAGCAAAGGTCCCATACCTTAAGTTATGGAACCCACAAGAGGATGTGCACTACGTTCGTGGTTCTGCCAAGTCCTGGCGAGAGAAGTAAATACTAGTTTTTTAACCGGGCCTTTAACAACCTTAGGGGTGTAAATATACCTGGCCAAACCTCGTGCCAGGCCGGGCTTCGGGCCGGGCCTAGCCAAGCCCGAGGCAAAAAACCTAGGCTCGGGCCGCTTGCCCGACCATCGAACTGGTTTTGGGCCCAAGCCCGCCCAACGCAGCGTAAAAGCTGCTGCAGCCTCGGGCCTCGAGTCGGGCCCTTTAAAACACAAAATAGCGGGCCGGGCCCGCCTTACCACCGGGCTCAAAATCTAGGCCCGAGCCCGTTCCGGGTGCAGCGTCGTGCCGGGCAAGATCGGGCTTTTTCGGGCCGGGCCGGGCTGCCCATGGCCAGGACTAGGTGTAAACACTTAGAATTAAAGCAGACATGGGTTAGAGAAGTTGATTCTTATAACTATATATTTGCGACGGTGTGGTGCCTTCAAAGTTTCTCTAGCCCACAAATGAAGCTCGCGATGAACTGATGTCGTGCAATCTACAAGGGAGCCGAACCGACTGTCCTATCCTATGCCGCTATAACAACATATACGACGTTCCATCCTTTCAACCAAGGAGCCTCAAAACATTTTTGCTCTCCTTTGCATACCGCATGTCAACAACTATCGGTCTAAGGTCCGATTTGCCGTGTTCAACGTTGATCACTGATACGTCTCCAACATATCTATATTTTTTTATTGTTTCATGCTATTATATTACCCGTTTTGTATGTTTATGGGCTTTACTTTACACATTTATATCGTTTTTGGGACTAACCTACTAACCGGAGGCCCAGCCCGTATTGCTGTTTTTTTGCCTATTTCTGTATTTCGAAGAAAAGAAATATCAAACGGAGTCCAAACGAAATGAAACCTTCGGGAACGTGATCTATGGAACGAACATGATCCAGAGTGTCGTGGTTCTAAGTCTGACAGTATAGTGGGGGGTAGGTATGGAGAGGCAAGGTCCTAGCTATGGAGCAGTTGTACGCACAAGAGATGTACGAGTTCAGGCCCTTCTCGGAGGAAGTAATAGCCCTACGTCTCAGAGCCCGGAGGCGGTCGAGTGGATTATGTGTATATGGATTACAGGGTTGCGAACCCTCTACACTGAGGAGGGGGGTGGCTTATATAGTGTCTGCCAGACCCCTCTGGCCCTCAGTAATGAGGGGTTTAAAGTACATAAAGTCTAGGCGTTACTGGTAGCGCCTCACAAAAAGTGCCCTAAATACCATAAAGTCTACTTAATTACAGACCGTTACGGTGCAGAGTGCTTCTTGACCTTCTAGTGGTCGAGTGTGTCTTCATGGTCGAGTCCTTCGAGTCTGTCGAGTGAAGTCCTCCTTGGTCGACTGGAAGATAGTCTATTCTAAGGGTGTCCTTGGGTAGGGTACTTGGATCATGTCTATGACCCTACCCTAGGTACATGACTCCATCATTAGCCCCCGAATGGATTGAGGCTTGAGTGAGGAAGGAGTTGATATTATTTCCGACCTGCTTTTGCGTTCTGGATATGTGTTGTCTTGGACCAATAATCTCTTCGTTGATAATCAAGCAACTTTTCTTGATCGACTCGATCCATTCTTTTCTTTCGTCGAGTGATCTTTTGAACTTAACAACTCGGCGACGGATTGCAGAAATCTCGCGCCTGACAGATCGATCTGCCGTTAGCGGATTTTGTGGGATACGAAATTTGGGGAAGCGCGCGAAGCGGGGCGGACCGCGGCGCTCGGATGGGATAGGTCGTAGATGCCTCGATTCTCGCGCCACCTTTTTCGCCACGTATCGCGTACGCGCGACTGTTTTGGGATGTGATTGGATCTCCCGGGCCCACCTGTCATCCACTCGGAAGTGATCTTCTAAAGGCGCCCGCCGAGGGCCTTTGAACAGTATCTCTCCATTCTCTCTCTGCCCTCCCTGCGTCCGCCCACTGTGCCCGCTCTCGCCTCCGCGCAATCGCTCCTCGTGCGTTTCGCCGACAGCCATGGTGAAGGAGAAGACGGCGGCGCTGGAACGCGCGAAGAAGGCGTCGGCGACGGGGAAGGCGAAAGGGAGAACAACCAGTCGGGGAGGGTCTTCGTCTAGATCTCGTCTGCCGAACGGCTGGGTCCAAGGAGATTGGATCCGGTCGTCCATCACGGAGAAGGATCTCACTGACATGGCCAACGACGGTCTGATCCCCCATGGAGCAGCAAGGCTCCCAGGGAACGAGTGGCAACCTCAGCCGGAAGAGGGTGAGTGTGTTCTTCTGGCTACTCACGTCGACCGCGGGTTTTCTTTGCCACCGAGTGTTTTCTTCCGTAGTTTCTTGAACTTCTTTGGAGCGCAACTCCACCACTTCAATCCGAACTCTATCGCCTACCTTGCTACCTTTGTGTCCATGTGTGGGAACTTTCTAGGTTGCCGACCGCACTGGGGTCTGTTCAAGCATATATTCACGTGTTGCTCTCCGACCGTGAAGAAGGCGAGTCCAGATGACGATAAAACCAAGGTTATCCAGATGTGTGGAGGTCTGGGGATCCAGATGAGGAACAAGAGCACCTTCCCAGCCATGACGCTCCCCGAGTCGGTTCGAGGCTGGCAGTCAACTTGGTTTTACTGCCAGAATGAGTCGACGTCGGGGCAGTCGAGTGTGTAGGATCGAAAGTATGTCTAGAGGGGGGGTGATTAGACTACTTGACAATATAAAAATTCTGCCTTTTGACAAAGAACAGTTTTTGGCAGATTCACAATTATGATCAAGTCAAGCATCACCCTACACATGCAATTCTAGAGTATAGGCAGCGGAAAGTAAATTGCACATGTAGTAAAGAGAGGTGGAGAAGAGCAAACGCAATTTGGAGACGCGGTGATTTTTCTCGTGGTTCCGATAGGTGGTGCTATCGTACTTCCACGTTGATGGAGACTTCAACCCACGGAGGGTAACGGCTGCGAGAGTCCACGGAGGGCTCCACCCACGAAGGGTCCACGAAGAAGCAACCTTGTCTATTCCATCATGACCTACGCCCACGGAGGGCTAGCCTTACTCGGGGTAGATCTTCACGAAGTAGGCGATCTCCTTGCCCTTACAAACTTCTTGGTTCAACTCCACATCTCGACGGAGGCTCCCAAGCGACACCTAACCAATCTAGGAGGCACCACCCTCCAAAAGGTAATAGATGGTGTTGATGATGATGAACTCCTTGCTCTTGTGCTTCAAATGATAATCTCCCCAACACTCAACTCTCCTCACCGATTTGGTTGTGGTGGAAGAAAGGATTGAGTGGAAAGCAACTTGGGAAGGCTAGAGATCAAGCTTCATATGGTGGGAGTGGAGCAACTTGATCTCAACACAAGGGTAGGTAGTTCTCTTCTCGAAATGTAAGGTAGGAGTGGTAGTTCTTTCGATGGCTCTCTCCACGAATGAAGAGGGGTGGAGGGTATTTATAGCCTCCACACAAAATCCAACCGTTACACACATTTGACCAATCTCGGTGGGACCGAAGTTGACAACTCGGTGAGATCGAAAGTTCAAATAATGTGAGCGTTGGGATTTTGGTGGGACCGAAAATACAATCTCGGTTAGTCCGATTCGTGCAAAGACAAGAGCTTGCCAATTTGGTGGGACCGACTTCATCATCTCGGTGACACCGATTTGATGATGTAAGATTCTGAAGCTTGGCAACTCAAGTTTCGGTGAGACCGAGTTGTAATCGGAAAATCCGAGTTTTCTAGGGTTTGGCTTTATGGCTGAGGTGGTTCATCTCGGTGTGGTGAGTTTGGAAAATCGGTGGGACCGAGATTACTTATGAGTGTATATGGCGGTGAAAGTTGCCGATAGTTTAGGAGATGTATCACTAAGCACTTTGAGCAACGGATCATCATCATAACCTCATCCCCTTTAATAGTATTGGCTTTCCTATGGACTCAATGTGATCTTGGATCACTAAACCAAAAATGGAGTCTTGAGCTTTTGCCAATGCTTGCCTTAGCATTTTGAGGGGTCCACTTCTTGATCCTTGCCATACCCATATCATTGAACTTTCGAAATGATTCTCAAGTAACTATTAGTTCAATGATATATATGTTGTTATTAATTACCAAAACCACCCGGGATTAGTTGCACTTTCAATCTCCCCCTTTTTGGTAATTGATGACAACATATAGATCAAAGCTTCGACAAAGGATATAATCAATGAATAATATCGTCGCTTTGAGAAGTATGTGATAAGTAAGAGCTCCCCCTAAATTTGTGCATTATTTAAGATTTGCGTTTGAATGCAAATGCACAATCGATTAGGATCATGGGTCACTCTTCCATGTCACATACATCTTGGTGGAGCGCACAAAATGATAAGAATGAACAGCATGCACCCAATCACCAAGACATGAGTAAATGGTCATACAAGATATGAATGGCATATGATAAGCATTAAGCACACATTAAAGCATAGTACGACCAAGCACTCATTAAGGTAGAATGAAACGTAGTATCAAACACACTGAATGTCTCGAAAACCAAAAGTATCTCAAAGAAACCGCAAAAGAACGAAAGAGCAAAAGCGCAAAGAACAACAGCACTCTCTCTCTCTCTCTCTCGAAGTCCTATGATCTATACAATTTCTCCCCCTTTGGCAACAAGTTACCAAAAGTTCGAAAAAGCATAGAGCTAAGCGTGCCACCGGGACTCTATTTGGCGGCTCTGTCAGGTTGATGTCGAGTGGATATGACAACATCGGCGAAGACTTGGTGATGTCGTCTTTGGAGGAGTGGTCTTTGAGCTGGAGCCGGAGCAACCGATGGAACTGTGGAGGAGTCTTTGAAGCTGTAGTCTGGTGTCGATCCTTTGGAATAGCAGTGATCGGGTCTGTGGGAACCGGAGCGATCTGCTGATAAGCATCTGGACTAAGTCATCCCGCATCTCATGCATAAGCTCTTCCTTCTCCCGCTTTGCTTCCTCAATGTCTGCCTCGAGCTTGTTGACGGTCACTTGCACTTCAGTCAGCTTCACGTCTAGAGCGTGGATCTTGTCCTCAACAATCCTCTCTAAGCTCTCCGAGGCTGTATAATGCTGGCAGCGTTGTTCAATCCTTTGGGTAGCTTCAAGAATTTGCTCTCCAAACTCTTTGGTTTAGCTGCTTGCTTTCTTTGCTTCCTTGTCGACTTTGGCTTTCTTGGCAGCTTCAATCTTGGCTTGACCTTCAACAGATGTCGGATCCTCCTCATCCATCACAACAACATTGTCCTCATGCTCGGCTGCAGCGGTAAATGTTCTCTATCCAACAAGAATGTGCCCGTGCCAAACTTGGCATTGATAAGCATCTGAATCATGGGCAAATCCACACGACCTTTTACGGTCATTGCAGTCCTCTTAATGGTCTCTACCATCAAGTCCATCACCTTGAAAGGTGCTTTCTCATCAAGTATGTGCAGCATGTTGATAGAGTATCCTCGATCATGCGATGATCTCGGACTTGGGCATCAAGGTATGCCTCAAAATGGTATTAGTGGTAGGTAAGCCTGCTCGAGATAGTAAATCGAGCGAGCTTCCAGATTCCCAAATCCTTTCTTTGGAACCTCTTTGTACATGTTCTTCATGGATTCATGATTCTTCTTTGGAATCCCATATACATCAATATCATCATCTCGTTGTACTGGAGCATTCAGAAGTTCTGCCCATTCTTCAACAGATGAAGAAAATCTTTGACCTTCAGTCATCCACACAATCCTTCCATCATGGTAGAAATGAGTTGTGGCATAGAATTGCATAATCATCTCATCGTTCCAATTGGTCAACTTCTGACCTACAAAGTCTGCAACACCACAAGCAGTGAAACTTTCATGCACATGTGGAAAGAAATCTCTGTGCTCTTATTTGTCAATGTACTTCGGTCAATGTATCGGTGTTTGCGACTATGGGCTTCTTATCCATCAAGACGGTCTCATAGAAGTCCTGCTGCTCTCTCGTGTGAAATCTGGGATCTCAGCAGTTCTTCTCCTCACGGCATATGGGTCGATTGTCTCCATAGCCCGAGACCTCTATCTTTCCTTGCCTTCATATCCTCGGCTTGAGGATGAGCATCATTATGTAGTGGCAATTTTTGACGAAGTTTCAAAGAAACTGGTGCTTCATCATCGACACAGTTGGTGGCACATCATCCTTGTTCTTTTCAGACGCTGGAATGTTCTGACGGTCTTCTTGGGCTTGGCAAAGAGGCTTTTTGCTGGAGCTGCCTTAGCTGGAGCAGATTGCTTGGGCTTTGAAGTGGCTCCGGCCTTAATGGCATCACCCATGAGCTTAGGCTTCGAGGAGGCTGGGGTGCTTCCTCATCCTCATCTTCTCTTGCTGCATCATCATGCACTAATCTCTTTCTCTTGGAAGTTTTCTTCACTTTGCTTGCATTTGCCTCTCCCAAATTCAGCTTCTTAGCATTGTTGACTGCTTGACTTTCTTTGGTGCCCTTCTTAGTTTGTTGACCTTGTGGCTCTTTGGCAACAACCTTCCTCTTAGGCTTTGAGGTGACCTCTTCCTCAACGATAAAATCGAGTCTTCATCATCTGAATTCCTCTTCTTTCTAGCTCTGGTGGCTGCAGGAGGTAAGCCACTTGGTGTACTCCTCTCACCATCATCGATGAGCTGCTAGGATCGGGACTAGTGCCCGCCTCTGGAATATCTGCAATGGGTGTCTCGACTGTTTATCACACCACGGCATCGACATGGCCGACAACTTTGTGAATAGATAAGGTGTAGGCGAGTAGAAGAGTCATCACAAACTGCAGAAGTTTTTCCAAAAAATGAGTTCAAATTCTAGTATTAGGTTTTCACGAGAAGACATTTCGTCGACCGAGTTTAAGATTGGTGAATTCGAAGTGTTAAACAGAGCTTTCACACCACTTTCGGTTTGACCGAAGTGGGTTTCGATCTGCCGAAAACACTAGGGTTTCACAGAATCGTCATTTCGGTCACACCGATTTGCACAACTCGGTTGGACGAAGGTGCAGTCAATGGCCATAGGCCAAATCGGTCATACCGAAAATGTAAAATCGGTCTCACCGAGATGTGTTCGCGGAAACCTAACCCTAAAACTTTTACTCGAATCTAGTCCAAACGAACTAATCTGGTGTACAGGAAGATTTCAATCGTGGCAAGATTCTAGACAAACCAAACGTGCATTGAATCGGAGAAGGGAGCACGAGTGGGATCAAAACTCACCCTAACTTGGTGGAGTTTTTCTCTGGCGCAACGGCGCGGAGAAGATGTCCGCTGACGGCGACGGAGACTGCGGCGAGGCGCCTGACGGCAGACGGCGGCGATCCGGAGACTAAAGCGGCAGCGACAAAGGGTGTGGGGCTAAACGTTTGAAGAATGAATCAACGCTGCCCTCGGAGTATATATACCCCTTTGTTGTCGGTGGGACGAGTTGTAAAACTTCGGTGGCACCGAGATGGATAATCTGCTGAGGCGATTATGCACTTGATCACGCCGAAAATCACAACTCGGTTTCACCGAGGTGAAAACCTAGATCGATCTAAATGCTTTCGGTTTGACCGAGTTTGAGTGAGTTGGTCGACCGAAATCACTTAGAAGGTTTTGGAAGTTAGCCCTTGACGGATCGGTGGCTCAAGTGCTCCTCACTCGGAGGGTCAAAATGACTTGTTCAAAATTTGTGATGTAAGCATGAATAGAATTTGAGACAAGAAAGCATAGATAGCTAGGGAGGTACTTAGGCATTCTTGTCCATCCATTTGGTCAGAAAAATCAAAATGACCAAAACAACAAATGGATGTCCTTGAATGGATAAAATCATGCATCCAACATGCTCACACAATAAGATAGCAAATGAAATATGTGTCAAACATGCACAATCAAAACTCTAGCTACTATCACACAATTTGTCGATGACTAGGTCATCTTTATATGAGTATATTGACTTAGGAGCCAAATGAGAACATTTGATCATAGGTCATACTCATCGTTTAAGCACAAGTGGGGTTACCACTTTTACATAAAGCATTGATGTGTTCACATCATTTGAAGATGCTTTAGCTCAATTTTTTGAGCAAAGCTCCCCTAGATGTGAGAACCCTTTTAAAGGGTCAAACTAACCTTGGGTTGTCGAGAAGACTTCATGTAGATGTTGAAGATGTGGATGCTCAATGTTGATGAAGATCATCAAGAGTTGGGAGCAATCCTTTGGATTCGGGCACTTTCAATACCTACATGGGTTAGTCCCACAAGGAACAAACATGGATATCCATGGACATAGATTGAAGTTCACAATAGATGATGTCCATGAAAGCAATGATTACCTTGTCCCTTGACTTACCAACAAGAGGGTTTGTGACTCCATGAACTAGTGCACGATGTGGAAGTTGATTGCACAAGTTTTTGCCAAAATGAATGTGAGTGAAGTATGTTGGCGGAGTCACCCTCAAGAACTTTCTAGTTCTTCTTCTTCGGGATCCACATCATCTTGATGGGAATCCTTGGGGTTGTAGTTGAGCTTGACGAAGTAGAACTTGACGTTTCCTTGGGAACCCACTTGACCTTGCTTGAGGTGCTTCAACAAATGCATCAATCTCCTCTTGAAGCTTGTCCTTGCCTTTTAGCTTGTGGTCTTGTGGTGGAAGGTCATCTTGTGCTTGTTCCACATTGGAAGAAGTAGGATCATACTTCTCCTTTTGAAGAACAAACTGTGGAGTAGGATATTGACCTTCTTCCCATTCAACACCTTCGGCGTTGAACTTTCGCTCAAAACCAATTCCTTGATTCTTCCGGTGCCTTCCTTGCTTGCGAACAATTTCCTCAAAGTTCTTGCTTCCGGCAAGGCTCTTGTAGACACCTTTCTCTATGATACCTTTCAATAAACTATTTTCTTGCTCAAGTGTAACTTGGCTTGAAACATTGTTAGTGGAATCAAGAGAACTACTAGAAGCAACAACATTGGATTTAGCATGGTTATTGTTACTACTAGAGAAAGAATTTTTCTTATGCTTGTCATGCTTAGTCTTAATGGGTGGCAAGAAATTAGACAAGAGAAGTCGTTTGGCAAGATATGAAGAACTCTTCTTTCGAAGATCGTCATTGATTGCTTTTAGAAACTCATGTTCTTGCTCTAGAGTGAGCTTCTCGAAGCGTAGCTTCTCATGAGATCTTAGGAGCTCTCTATGATCTTCTTGAGTTGTTTCATGAGCTAACTTAAGAGTGTTTAGTTCTTTAGTTAGACGCTCAATCTCCTTCATAGCATTGTCATTCGACTCTTCTCGACTATAAAGATTACTAGCATGTTCATCATTACTAGGCTCACTAGATTTATCAAGCAAGAGCTCATCTTCACCAAGCAAGTCATCCTCATCACTATTGAAGTCAATGAATTCAGGGTGTGATACCTTGGGGCCTTTAGCCATGAAGCATCTTCCAATTCCCTCATTTGGTGAATCAAACAAGTCGTAGGAGTTGGAGTTGGAGGATCGAGAGCAAGACCGCAACACCTTCATCTTGACTGTAGTCGGAGTTGGAGTGATAGCTTCCTTGGATTGATTGTGAGTCGGAGCGGAGACCCATTCACCTACATGAGCTTGATGTTTTCTTCTTGTGTAGCTCCTTGATGACTTGTCTTTCCTCTCCGAATCCTTGCTTCTCCGAGAGGGCCTTCGTTCATAACGATCATCTCTACTCCTTCTCTCTTTCGAGGTGACTCATCTCTTGAGCTTCTTCTTCTTGGAGATTCTTCTCTTCTCTTGTGGGGAACCGTACACTCATTTGAGTAGTGTCGGGTCTTCCACAATTGTAGCAGATTCGATCACGACTAGAAGATCTCTTTTCATCATATGATCTAGACTTTGAGCTTCTCTCTTTGCTTCTATTCTTGTAGAATTTGTTGAAGTTCTTGACCATTAGGCTTATCTCTTCATTGGAAACTAACTTGTCACTTGAGGTTGTGGGAGCATCACTTGTAGCTTTGTAAGCACCACTTGACTTGTTGTGAAGCTCTTCCTTATCCTTAAGTGTCATCTCATGAGCAACAATTCTTCCAATGACTTGGTTGGCTTGAGATTCTTGTAGTTTGGCATCATTTGGATCAAAGTGCACGGTGTCATACTTTCCATCCAAAGCTCGAGAATCTTCTTGATGATGAATCGGTCGGTCATTTCTTCGCTTCCTAAGCCGGCAATCTCATTTGTGATGAGAGCAAGCCTAGAGTAAATTTCAGCGACTCCTTCACCTTCCTTCATCTTGAACTTGTCAAGTTGACCTTGAAGAACATCTAGCTTTGATTCCTTCACGGACTCGGTACCTTCGTGCATTTCAACCAAAGTATCCCAAATCTCTTTTGCATTCTCAAGGCGGCTGATTTTGTTGAACTCCTCGGGACACAAGGCATTGAAGAGAATGTCACAAGCTTGAGCATTGTTTTGCAACATCCGCAATTCTTCCGTTGTAACCCGCGATCCGGAACTTTTCCTTCCTCGAAGAATTCACCTTGCATACCAACACAAATAATGCCCCATGCTTGGCTGGGTTATGGCCAAGAATATGCATTTTCATTTTATGCTTCCAACTAGCAAAATTTGTACCATCAAAGTAAGGACCTCTCTGAAAATTACCCTCACTAGATGCCATACTCTCCTAGGTTGTGAAACCAAGCTTATGGAGTCAATGCAATGGAAACCAATACAATGGAGAACAAAGCTCGATACCACTTGTAGGATCGAAAGTATGTCTAGAGGGGGTGATTAGACTACTTGACAATATAAAAATTCTGCCTTTTGACAAAGAACAGTTTTGGCAGATTCACAATTATGATCAAGTCAAGCATCACCCTACACATGCAATTCTAGAGTATAGGCAGCGAAAAGTAAATTGCACATGTAGTAAAGAGAGGTGGAGAAGAGCAAAGCGCAATTTTGGAGACGCGGTGATTTTTCTCGTGGTTCCGATAGGTGGTGCTATCGTACTTCCACGTTGGAGACTTCAACCCACGGAGGGTAGCGGCTGCGAGAGTCCACGGAGGGCTCCACCCACGAAGGGTCCACGAAGAAGCAACCTTGTCTATTCCATCATGGCCTACACCCACGGAGGGCTAGCCTTACTCGGGTAGATCTTCACAAGTAGGCGATCTCCTTGCCCTTACAAACTTCTTGGTTCAACTCCACATCTCGACGGAGGCTCCCAAGCGACACCTAACCAATCTAGGAGGCACCACCCTCCAAAAGGTAATAGATGGTGTTGATGATGATGAACTCCTTGCTCTTGTGCTTCAAATGATAATCTCCCCAACACTCAACTCTCCTCACTGATTTGGCTGTGGTGGAAGAAAGGATTGAGTGGAAAGCAACTTGGGAAGGCTAGAGATCAAGCTTCATATGGTGGGAGTGGAGCAACTTGATCTCAACACAAGGGTAGGTAGTTCTCTTCTCGTAAATGTAAGGTAGGAGTGGTAGTTCTTTCGATGGCTCTCTCCACGAATGAAGAGGGGGTGGAGGGGTATTTATAGCCTCCACACAAAATCCAACCGTTACACACATTTGACCAATCTCGGTGGGACCGAAGTTGACAACTCGGTGAGACCGAAAGTTCAAATAATGTGAACGTTGGGATTTTCAGTGGGACCGAAAATACAATCTCGGTTAGTCCGACTCGTGCAAAGACAAGAGCTTGCCAATTTCGGTGGGACCGACTTCATCATCTCGGTGACACCGATTTGATGACAGAAGGTTACAGAAGCTTGGCAACTCAAGTTTCGGTGAGACCGAGTTCAGAATCGGAAAATCCGAGTTTTCTAGGGTTTGGCTTTATGGCTGAGGTGGTTCATCTCGGTGTGAATGAGTTTGGAAAATCGGTGGGACCGAGATTACTTATGAGTGTATATGGCAGTGAAAGTTGCTGATAGTTTAGGAGATGTATCACTAAGCACTTTGAGCAACCAGATCATCATCATAACCTCATCCCCTTTTAATAGTATTGGCTTTCCTATGGACTCAATGTGATCTTGGATCACTAAACCAAAAATGGAGTCTTGAGCTTTTGCCAATGCCTTCCTTAGCATTTTGAGGGGTCCACTTCTTCAGTCCTTGCCATACCCATATCACTAAACTTTCTGAAATGATTCTCAAGTAACTATTAGTTCAATGATATATATGTTGTTATTAATTACCAAAACCACCCGGGGATTAGTTGCACTTTCAGAGTGGCCTCCCTCCATTTACCATGGACCGAGCCAACAAACCCTCCTCTCTGAAGGTGCTCCCGGAGGAGAAAGCCGACGTGAAGATGCTGTTGGGAACGTAGTAATTTCAAAAAATTTCCTACGCACACGCAAGATCATGGTGATGATATAGCAACGAGGGGAGAGTGTTGTCTACGTACCCTTGTAGACCGAAGCGGAAGCGTTGACACAACGTAGAGGAAGTAGTCGTACGTCCTCCTGGTCCGACCAATCCAAGCACCGTTACTCCGGCACCTCCGAGTTCTTGACACACGTACAGCTCGATGACGCACCCTCGATCTCCAATCCAGTAGAGGTTCCGAGGGGAGTTCCGCCAGCACGATGGCGTGGTGACGATCTTGATGTTCTCCTGTCGCAGGGCTTTGCCTAAGCACCGCTACAATATGACCGAGGTGTAATATCGTGGAGGGGGGCACCGCACATGGCTAAGGAACGATCAATGATCAACTTGTGTGTTCTAGGGTGCCCCCCTACCCCCGTATATAAAGGAGGGAGGGAAGAGGTGGCCGGCCCAAGGGGGGCGCGCCATAGGGAGGGGGAAACCTACTCCAAGTAGGTTTCCCTCTCTTTTCCTTTTCTTATTTGGAGGGGGAAGGAAGGAGTACTAGTATTAGGAAGTAGTACTAGTAGTAGGAAAAGAAGAGGGGGAAGGAGAAAGGAAAGGGGGCGGCCCCTCCCCAGTCGGATTGGGCTTGGGCGCCCCCTCCCTTGCTCCTTCTCCCTTCCTCCTACATGGGCCCAATAAGGCCCATATACCTCCCAGGGGGTTCCGGTAACCTCCCGGAGCTCCGGTATATTCCCAAACTCTTCCGGAACGTTTTCGGTGTCCAAATATATCCATCCAATATGTCAATCTTTATGCCTCGACCATTTCGAGACTCCTCGTCATGTCCGTGATCATATCCGGGACTCGGAACAACCTTCGGTACATCAAAATACATAAACTCATAATATAACTGTCATCGAAACCTTAAGCGTGCGGACCCTACGGTTCGAGAACAATGTAGACATGACCGAGACCGTCTCGGTCAATAACCAATAGCGGGACCTGGATGCCCATATTGGTTCCTACATATTCTCTGAAGATCTTTATCGGTCAAACCGCATAACAACATACTTTGTTCCCTTTGTCATCGGTATGTTACTTGCCCGATATTTGATCGTCGGTATCAATACCTAGTTCAATCTCGTTACCGCAAGTCTCTTTACTCGTTCATGTCGTCATCTCATAACTAACTCATTAGTTACATGCTTGCAAGGCTTAGGTGATGAGTATTACCGAGAGGGCCAGAGATACCTCTCCGACAATCGGAGTGACAAATCCTAATCTCGAATTATGCCAACTCAACATGAACCTTCGGAAACACACTGTAGAGCACCTTTATAATCACCCGATTACGTTGTGACGTTTGGTAGCACACAAAGTGTTCTTCGGTACACGGAGTTGCACAATCTCATAGTTGTAGGAACTTTGTATAAGTCATGAAGAAAGCAATAGCAGTATACTAAGCGATCAAGTGCTAGGCTAACAAAATGGGTCATGTCAATCACATCATTCTTCTAATGATGTGATCCCACTAATCAAATGACAACACATGTCTATGGTTAGGAAACATGACCATCTTTGATTAATGAGCTAGTCAAGTAGAGGCATACTAGTGACTATATGTTTGTCTATGTATTCACACATGTATCATGTTTCGGTTAATACAATTCTAGCATGAATAATAAACATTTATCATGATATGAGGAAATAAATAATAACTTTATTATTGCCTCTAGGGCATATTTCCTTGATCTCCCACTTGCACTAGAGTCAATAATCTAGATTACATAGTAATGATTCTAACACCCATGGAGTCTTGGTGTTGATCATGTTTTGCTCGTGAGAGAGGCTTAGTCAATGGATCGCAACATTCAGATCCGTATGTATCTTGCAAATCTCTATGTCTCCCACTTGGACTTGGTCCCGAATGGAATTGAAGCGTCTCTTGATGTGCTTGGTCCTCTTGTGAAATCTGGATTCCTTTGCCAAGGCAATTGCACGATATTGTCACAGAAGATCTTCATTGGTCCCGATGCACTAGGTATGACACCTAGATCGGAAATGAACTCCTTCATCGAGACTCCTTCATTTGCTGGTTGAAGCAGCTATGTACTCCGCTTCACATGTAGATCCCGCCACGGCGCTTTGTTTAGAACTGCACCAACTTACAGCTCCACCGTTTAATATAAACACGTATCCGGTTTGCGATTTAGAATCGTCGGATCGGTGTCAAAGCTTACATCAGCGTAACCATTCACGACTAGCTCTTTGTCACCTCCATATCGAGAAACATATCCTTAGTCCTTTTCGGTATTTCGGGATGTTCTTGACCGCTGTCGATGATCCACTCTGGATTACTTTGGTACCTTCTGCTAAGCTTATTGCTAAGCATCGTCGGTCTGGTACACAACATTGCATACATGATAGAGCCTATGGCTGAAGCATAGGAAACATTTTTCATTTTCTCTCTATCTTCTGCTGTGGTCGGGCATTGAGTTCGACTCAACTTCACACCTTGTAGCACAGGCAAGAATCCTTTCTTTGCCTGATCCATATTGAACTTTTTCAATATTTTGTCAAGGTATGTGCTTTGTGATCTATCTCTATAGATCTTGATGCCTAATATGTAAGCAGCTTCACCGAGGTCTTTCATTGAAAAACTTTTATTCAAGTATCCCTTTATGCTATCTAGAAATTCTATATCATTTCCAATTAATAATATGTCATCAACATATAAAACTAGAAATGCTCTGAGCTCCCACTCACTTTCTTGTAAATCTGAGGCTTCTCCAAAAGTCATGATAAAACCATATGCTTTGATCACACTATCAAAGCGTTTATTCCAACTCGAGAGGCTTGCACCAGTCCATAAATGGAGCGTTGGAGCTTGCACACTTTGTCGACACTTTTGGATCAACAAAACCTTCCGGCTGCATCATATACAACTCTTCTTCTAGAAATCCATTCAAGAATGCAATCTTGACATCCATTTGCCAAATTTCATAATCATGAAATGCAGCAATAGCCAACATGATTCGGACAGACTTAAGCATCGCTACAGGTGAGAAAGTCTCATCGTAGTCAACCCCTTGAACTTGTCGAAAACCTTTCGCAACAAGTCGAGCTTTATAAACGATAACATTACCATCAGCGTCGGTCTTCTTCTTAAAGATCCATTTATTCTCAATGGCTTGCCGATCATCGGCAAGTCAACCAAACTCCATACTTTGTTTTCATACATGGATCCTATCTCAGATTTCATGGCCTCCAGCCATTTTGCGGAATCTGGGCTCATCATCGCTTCCTCATAGTTCGTAGGTTCATCATGGTCAAGTAACATGACTTCGAACAGGATTACCGTACCACTCAGTGCGGATCTTACTCTGGTAGACCTACGAGGTTCAGTGAAACTTGATCTGAAGTTTCATGATCAATATCATTAGCTTCCTCACTAGTTGGTGTAGTTGTCACGGGAACGGTTCTCGTGATGAACTACCTTCAATAAGGGAGTAGATCTGATTATCTCATCAAGTTCTACTTTCCTCCCACTCACTTCTTTCGAGAGAAATTCTTTCTCTAGAAAGGATCCATTCTTAACAACAAATGTTTTGCCTTCGGATCTGTGATAGAAGGTGTACCCAATAGTTTCCTTTGGGTATCCTATGAAGACACATTTCTCCGATTTGGGTTCGAGCTTATCTGGTTGAAGTTTCTTCACATAAGCATTGCATCCCCAAACTTTAAGAAACGACAACTTTGGTTTCTTGCCAAACCATAGTTCATAAGGCGTCGTCTCAGCGGTTTTGATGGTGCCCTATTTAGCGTGAATGCGGCCGTCTCTAAAGCATAACCCCAAAGCGATAGCGGTAAATCGGTAAGAGACATCATAGATCGCACCATATCAAGTAAAAACGATTCTGACGTTCGGACACCATTTCTTTGTGGTGTTCGGTGGCGTGAGTTCTTGAAACTATTCGCATTGTTTCAAATGTAAACCAAACTCGTAACTCAAATATTCTCCTCCACGATCGGATCGTAGAAACTTTATTTTCTTATTACGATGATTTTCTACTTCACTCTGAAATTCTTTGAACTTTTCAAATGTTTGAGACTTGTGCTTCATTAAGTAGATATACCCATATCTGCTCAAATCATCTGTGAAGGTGAGAAAATAACGATATCCGCCACGAGCCTCAATATTCATCGGGCCACATACATCTGTATGTATGATTTCCAACAAATCTGTTGCTCTCTCCATAGTACGGAGAGCGGCGTTTTAGTCATCTTGCCCATGAGGCACGGTCGCAAGTACCAAGTGATTCATAATCAAGTGATTCCGAAGTCCATCGGTATGGAGTTTCTTCATGCGTTTTACACCGATATGACCTAAGCGGCGATTGCCACAAATAAGTTGCACTATCATTATCAACTCTACATCTTTTGGCTTCAACATTATGAATATGTGTATCACTACTATCGAGATTCAATAAAATAGACCACTCTTCAAGGGTGCATGACCATAAAAGATATTACTCATATAAATAGAACAACCATTATTCTCGATTTAAATGAATAACCGTCTCGCATCAAACAAGATCCAGATATAATGTTCATGCTCAACGCAGCACCAAATAACAATTATTTAGGTCTAAAACTAATCCCGATGGTAGATGTAGAGGTAGTGTGCCGTGGCGATCACATCGACTTTGGAACCGTTTCCCACGCGCATCGTCACCTCGTCCTTGGCGATGCTCGCTTATTAGTAGTCCTATTTGAGTTGCAAATATTAGCAAGAACCGATATCAAATACCAAGGTGCTACTACGAGCTCTAGTTAGGTACACATCAATAACATGTATATCACATATACCTTTGTTCACTTTGCCATCCTTCTTATCCGCCAAATACTTGGGGCAGTTCCGCTTCAAATGACGATCGCTTGCGGTAGAAGCACTTAGTTTCGGGCTTAGGTCGGACTTGGGTTTCTTCTCTTGAGCAGCAACTTGCTTGCCGTTCTTTTTAAAGTTCCCCTTCTTCTTCCTTTGCCCTTTTTCTTGAAACTAGTGGTCTTGTTGACCATCAACACTTGATGCTCCTTCTTGATTTCTACCTCCATGCTTTCGGCATCGCGAAGAGCTCGAGAATAGTCTTGTTCATCCCTTGCATATTATAGTTCATCACAAAGCTCTTGTAGCTTGGTGGCGATGATTGAAGAATTACATCAATGACACTATCATTAGGAAGATTAACTCCCGGTTGAATCAAGTGATTGTTATACCCGGACATTACGAGTATATGTTCACTAACGAACTATTCTCCTCCATCTTGCAGCTATAGAACTTATTGGAGACTTCATATCTCTCAATCCGGGCATTTGCTTGAAATATTAACTTCAACTCTGGAACATCTCATATGCTCCATGACGTTCAAAACGTCGTTGAAGACCGGTTCTAAGCCGTAAAACATGGCACTTGAACTATAGAGTAGTCATGAGCTTTGCTCGCCAGACGTTCTTAACGTCGTCGGTTGCATCAGCGAAGAGCTGGCACCCAGCGGTGCTTCCAAGGCGTAACTCTTACGTGCAGCAATGAGGATAATCCTCGAGTTACGGACCCGATCCGTGTAATTGCTACCATCATCTTTCAACTTTGCTTTCTCAAGGAACGCATTAAAATTCAACGGAACAACAAAGACGAGCCATCTATCTACAAACAAGCATAAAAAGCAAGATACTATCGGTACTAAGTTCATGATAAATTTAAGTTCAATTAATCATATTACTTAAGAACTCCCACTTAGGCAGACATCTCTCTAGTCATCTAAGTGATTCACGTGATCCAAATCAACTAAACCATAACCGATCATCACGTGAGATGGAGTAGTTTTCAATGGTGAACATCATTATGTTGATCATATCTACTATATGATTCACGCTCGACCTTTCGGTCTCGTGTTCGAGGCCATATCTGCATATGCTAGGCTCGTCAAGTTTAACTGAGTATTCTGCGTGTGCAAAACTGGCTTGCACCGTTGTAGATGGACGAGAGCTTATCACACCCGATCATCACGTGGTGTCTCGGCACGACGAACTTTGGCAGCGGTGCATACTCGGGAGAACACTTCTTGATAATTTTAGTGAGAGATCATCTTAAAATGCTACCGTCAATCAAAGCAAGATAAGATGCATAAAGGATAAACATCACATGCAATCAATATAAGTGATATGATATGGCCATCATCATCTTGTGCTTGTGATCTCCATCTCGAAGCACCGTCGTGGTCACCATCGTTACGGTAGCGACACCTTGATCTCCATCGTAGCATCGTTGTCGTTACGCCATCTATTGCTTCTATGACTATCGCTACCGCTTAGTGATAAAGTAAAGCAATTACAGGCGTTGCATTTCATACAATAAGCGACAACCATATGGCTCCTGCCGATTGCCGATAACCGGTTACAAAACATGATCATCTCATACAATAAAATATAGCATCACGTCTTGGCCATATCACATCACAACATGCCCTGCAAAAACAAGTTAGGCGTCCTCTACTTTGTTGTTGCAAATTTTACGTGGCTGCTACGGGCTTAGCAAGAACCGTTCTTACCTCGCATCAAAACCACAGCGATAGTTTGTCAAATAGACTCCGTTTTAACCTTCACAAGGACGGGTGTAGTCACACTCGGTTCAACTAAAGTTGGAGAAACATACACCGCTAGTCACTGTGTGCAAAGCACGGCGGTAAAACCAGTCTCGCGTAAGCGTCTGGCGTAATGTCGGTCGGGGCGCTTCATCCAACAATACCGCTGAACCAAAGTATGACATCTTTGGTAGGCGGTATGACTTATATCGTCCACAACTCACTTGTGTTCTACTTGTGCATATAACATCAGCGCATAAAACCTAGGCTCGGATGCCCTTTGTTGGGAATGTAGTAATTTCAAAAAATTCCTACGCACACGCAAGATCATGGTGATGATATAGCAACGAGGGAGAGTGTTGTCTACGCCCTTGTACACCAAGCGAAGCGTTGACACAACGTAGAGGAAGTAGTCGTCGTCCTCCGGTCCGACCGATCCAAGCACCGTTACTCCGGCACCTCCGAGTTCTTGACACACGTACAACTCGATGGCGCACCCTCGATCTCCAATCCATGAGAGGTTAGGGGAGTTACGTCGACCTGACGGCGTGGTGGCGATCTTGATGTTCTCTGTCGCAGGCTTCGCCTAAGCACCGCTACAATATGACCGAGGTGTAATATCGTGGAGGGGGCACCGCACACGGCTAAGGAGCGATCAATGATCAACTTGTGTGTTCTAGGGTGCCCCCTACCCCGTATATAAAGGAGGGAGGGAGGAGGTGGCTGCCCAAGGGGGGGCGCATATGGGGGGAAACCTACTCCAAGTAGGTTTCCTCTCTTTCCTTATCTTATTTGGAGGGAAGGAAGGAGTACTAGTATTAGGAAGTAGTACTAGTAGTAGGAAAGAAGAGGGGAAGGAGAAAGGAAGGGGGGCGGCCCCCTCCCCAGTCGGATTGGGCTTGGGGCGCCCCCTCCCTTGCTCCTTCTCCCTTCCTCCTACATGGGCCCAATAAGGCCCATATACCTCCCGTGGGGTTCCGGTAACCTCCCGGAGCTCCGGTATATTCCCAAACTCTTCCGAAACCTTTTCGGTGTCCAAATATATCCGTCCAATATATCAATCTTTATGTCTCGACCATTTCGAGACTCCTCGTCATGTCCGTGATCATATCCGGGACTCCGAACAACCTTCGGTACATCAAAATACATAAACTCATAATTTAACTGTCATCGAAACCTTAAGTGTGCGGACCCTACGGTTTGAGAACAATGTAGACATGACCGAGACACGTCTCTGGTCAATAACCAATAGCGGGACCTGGATGCCCATATTGGTTCCTACATATTCTACGAAGATCTTTATCGGTCAAACCGCATAACAACATACTTTGTTCCCTTTGTCATCGGTATGTTACTTGCCCGAGATTTGATCGTCGGTATCAATACCTAGTTCAATCTCGTTACGGAAAGTCTCTTTACTCGATTCATGTCGTCATCTCATAACTAACTCATTAGTTACATGCTTGCAAGGCTTAGGTGATGAGTATTACCGAGAGGGCCCAGAGATACCTCTCCGACAATCGGAGTGACAAATCCTAATCTCGAATTATGCCAACTCAACATGAACCTTGGAAACACCTGTAGAGCACCTTTATAATCACCCGATTCACGTTGTGACATTTGGTAGCACACAAAGTGTTCTTCCGGTACACGGAGTTGCACAATCTCATAGTTGTAGGAACTTTGTATAAGTCATGAAGAAAGCAATAGCAGTATACTAAGCGATCAAGTGCTAGGCTAACAAAATGGGTCATGTCAATCACATCATTCTTCTAATGATGTGATCCCACTAATCAAATGACAACACATGTCTATGGTCGGAAACATGACCATCTTTGATTAATGAGCTAGTCAAGTAGAGGCATACTAGTGACTATATGTTTGTCTATGTATTCACACATGTATCATGTTTCCGGTTAATAAAATTCTAGCATGAATAATAAACATTTATCATGATATGAGGAAATAAATAATAACTTTATTATTGCCTCTAGGGCATATTTCCTTCAGATGCTGATGGAGCGCGTAGTCCAGTTGGTTCGGGAAGGAGTGACGGGTATGGATCTCCTGGAGGTTTTTCTTAGGTGACGTATCCAGCCTCTTCAGTACCGGGGCCATTGCATGTGGCTGTACTGCGGGACCGAAGATGATACTCGGATCAATCCAGAAGCAGTCGACGATGCCACGCTGGAAAGGTGGATGGCCATGGTCACTGGGAACAAGGATAACCCTCGTGGAGCCAGGAGGATTCCTCCACTCGACCATTCCAGCACTCCAGACAAGGTATGCCCACTTTACCTCCAATTGTATTCTTGTCATACTTATTTCCGTTTTCGCCGCAGATTGGTCGATTGATCTTTGCCTTGATGTTTGACAGGTCCTCACCGACTTGTACTCGATGCCCAATTGAGCGCAGACTCCGACTGAGGAGGGAGAAGCGAGTGGGGGCGAAAGCCAGGAGGAGTGGGACTCGGACGCTGCCGAAGATGATGATGATGATGATGATGATGATGATGATGAAGAGGAGGAGGAGGAGGAGGTCGCACCACCGCGCACGGAAAGGCGGTCGAAGCTTGTCCATGACCCTGCGACTGAACGCGGCAAGGGGGTGGCGACTGTCACGCAGTCGACCAAGTGTCCTCGGACCACTTCTCCGGTGCCGACTGAAAAGGCTCCGAAGCAATCCAGGGTGGCACCGTCGAAGCCGACCAAGGTCCTACCGAAGATGAAGGTGTCAATCCCCACCATATCAGGGTACAAATGCTGCTTGAGTCTTCTTGCTTTATATGAGTTTATCTTTGATCGACTCTTGAGTTAACCGGTGATTTTTGAAATTGCGGTCTTTGCTACTTCCGATACCTCAGCCAGGGCCGACGATCATGAGATGGAGGATGTTGCAACCTCAAAACCTGGTACCACTCTCTTAATTCCGGTTTTAGTCGATTGACTCTTGGTCTCTAATTCTATTTTTTTCTGCAGCTCCATCCAATGTCGTTATCACCCTTCCTGACGATGACGACGATGAGGAACCGCTGAAGCATAGGAGGAGCAGGAAAGCGTCTGCCGGCAGGGTGGCCCAAGATGTGACGTCACCTGAGACTCTGGTCGCGGAGGAGGAGAACACCACTCGGCACATCGTGTCTTTCGCGGTGCCGCTGACGAGTGCTCAGCCCGCGTCGTCGAGTGTCTCACAGCCTTCTCTCTTCTCGACACACTACGTCCCAGAGGACCAAGCCGATCTTTGCAAAGGAAGCGTCGCCCGGCGGAGTCATGATGGAGCGGTGAAGGCCATCCGGAGGCAAGCCGGGCAGCCTCGACTCTAGTTACGCTCTTCAAAGCAATGTCGAGTCGATCGATCATCGCATTACGTTAGGATATGCTATCTGAAAATCTTTCTTTTCAGAATCCATAGTAGTCACCCGCTGGGTGTGTCGATTGAAACTACGGTTTAGCGGGGGCATGCTGAGTGCACCCGCTGGGTGTAGTCCCCAAGGCTATATCATTCATTGGCTGGCAGTCCGCCATAAACTTTATAAGTTAAGTTCTTCAGTCATTCGACTAAGTCGAATGGATTTCTCAAACCGGTGGGAGCACGCTGAGTGCACCCACTGGGTGTAGTCCCCGAGACTGTGGTCGACTGCTGGCAGTCAGTTATAGTCTGAAGAATACGTCATGTTGTTGTTTGTTTTTTTTTGTTGGTCGACTGGTCGACTCCATCTTGATAAAACTAGTGGGGGCACGCTGAGTGCACCCACTGGGTGTAGTCCCCAAGGCGTGGTCGATGGCTTTGGCGATCATTTCTGATCTGTAAACTATGATTTTCTCTTAGTCACTCGGAAGTGAATTATCTTTGTCATTTTGTCGATTGTTTCTTTGTAGAAATCCTGTGACCTGGCGGCTCGTTATACCGAACTAGAGAACAAGCATATCCAGCTCGAGCTTGATCTGAAGCTGGTCCAGGAGAATCGGCGGCGAAGGAGGAGACCAAAGGTACGTTTGGTGAGGCCCGCCGAACGCTTTTGCACTTCATTTGTTTCAAAATCTGATCTTGCTATAACTGCGGGCAAAGTGAAGGAAGCCAGAAGAAGAAAGACACGGAGCTAGCTGAGAAGATCAAGCTCGCGACGCGAAGTTAGCCGGTCACCAAACTTGAAGAAGAAAATACCAATCTGAAAGCTGCTCTCGCTCTTGCTAACAAGGAGGTCAGTCGACTGAAAAACGACAAAGTTGCTCTGAATGACAAGGCCAGTCAGTTGGATGGGAAGAAGAATGATCTGGAGGCCTTTATGAGTGGACTTGCCAAGAAGTTGTTCCTCATGCTCGAAGGTAATCTTTTGCGTCAGACAATCATTTTTACAGTGATCTTTCCATTCGACCATTGCCTTGACTCAGTGATTGTACTTGCAGAATTTTGCCAAAACTTTGAAGTGGAAACTAGTCAATTTGGAACCAACCTGGACCCCATCAACTCTCCGTTGAGCAGCGAAGTTGCCATGAGCGTGTTCGGCTCGAGTCTCGCGTTCTGCGGTCGTTGACTATCTTGCAAAGTGAAGGTCGCCCCTTCCGCATTGACACCACGCTCGGCCGGGGAGACACTCGAGCGACCTCGAGTCTCGATGGCTCGACTAAACACGATTCTGGTCGAGTGCGAGGAGTGGAAAAAGTCCTCTGCTAGGTGCGGTGCGAGATGTTGCTCGTATGCAGCTCGAGTCCACTTTGCAAAGATCGCGAGAAGACAAGTGGCGGCTCTTGGTGGCCAACACCAAGAAACACGACTTTGGTCCTTCATGGAGACCTTCATCGCCTCGCCACTCGGATCGCGGACGGAATTGATCTTGATGAGTTTGTTGCACCTTCCATCCCTCCACAGGAGGGGTAAAAAACTTCTTTGAGTTTGACACTTTAAATTTGGCTCGGTATGCCGAGTGGTTTTGTAACCGATAAACCTTAACAGGCTTAGTGCCTAAGCACTTTCGGTTCCTTTAGGTATCCATCTGAATTTGATTCGATGTTTAAATATGCTTGCATTTGGCTCGAAATGTCTTTTGCAGGTTTAGAGCAAGACGGTTACTGCAGTCGACTTATTCTTTAATTCGCTTAGGAAGGCACTAGGCTGCGGCTAAGCCCCCGAGTGGGAGGTATGCTCCTCACTCGGCAGGATTTTTATAACTTAGGCGAGCACTGGGCTGCAGCTAAGCCCTCGAGTGGGAGGTCTGCTCCTCACTCGACGGGGTTTTTATACCTTAGGCGAGCACGGGGCTGCAGCTAAACCCCCGAGTGGGAGGTCTGCTCCTTACTCGGTAGGATTTTTATACCTTAGGCGAGCACGGGGCTGCAGCTAAACCCCCGAGTGGGAGGTCTGCTCCTTACTCGGTAGGATTTTTATACCTTAGGCGAGCACTGGGCTGCAGCTAAACCCCCGAGTGGGAGGTTTGCTCCTCACTCGGTAGGATTTTCACGTTGTACTTGTGGCGTAGCTCAGAGGAGAGGGTTACGCCTCATCCTCTTTGCGACCGCACATTGTACTTGTGGCGTAGCTCAGAGAAGAGGGTCGCAGTCGACCTGCACCTCGTCCTCCTTACGAGCGCATGTTGTACTTGTGGCGTAGCTTAGAGGAGAGGGTCGCAGTTGACCTGCACCTCGTCCTCCCTGCGAGCGCACGTTGTACTTGTGGCGAAGCTCAGAGGAGATGGTCGCTGTCGACCTACACCTCGTCCTCCTTGCGAGCGCATGTTGTACTTGTGGCGAAGCTCAGAGGAGATGGTCGCAGTCGACCTGCACCTCGTCCTCCTGGCGAGCGCATGTTGTACTTGTGGCGAAGCTCAGAGGAGATGGTCGCAGTCGACCTGCACCTCGTCCTCCTGGCGAGCGCACGTTGTACTTGTGGCGAAGCTCAGAGGAGATGGTCGCAGTCGACCTGCACCTCGTCCTCCTTGCGAGCGCACGTTGTACTTGTGGCGAAGCTCAGAGGAGATGGTCGCAGTCGACCTGCACCTCGTCCTCCTTGCGAGTGCATGTTGTATTTGTACTAAGGAGAGTACTTGGACGGCAGCTAAGCCCCCCGAGTGGGAGTCTGGCTCCTCACTCGGTAGGATTTTATTTAAACTTAGGCAAGTACTTGGACTACAGCTAAGCCCCCGAGTGGGAGTCTGGCTCACCACTCGGTAGGATTTTATTTAAACTTAGGCGAAGCAGATTCGCAGCTAAGCCCCCTGAGTGGGAGTCTGGCTCACCACTCGACAAGGATTTTTTACAAACTTAGGCGAAACGGATTCGCAGCTAAGTCACCCACTGAGGGGGAAAATTTTACTGAAAAAATAAAAGTGACAAACATCATCGGGGAAATTATGACACTATTACTTTGCAAGCCATGAACTACAGAAGTATTTTTATTACAACTCATCCGAGTGAAAACTTAAGTGTAAAATGGGCGGAGTAGCTCCGCGTTCCAAGCCCGGGGCTCGTCGATATTGTGCTTGACATTGTAGATACGGTATGCTCCGTTGTGGAGAACCTTGGTGACGATGAAGGGTCCTTCCCAAGAAGGAGCAAGCTTGTCTGTTTCTGCTGGTCCTCGGAGGACCAAATCTCCTTCTGGAAGGCCCGACTCTTCACGTTTACGGCGTGGGCGGCGCAAGTCTTGTTGATAGATGGTCGATTGGATCGAGCCATCTCCCTTTCTTCCTCTAAAAGGTCATTGCGTCTGCCGGCGCTTGTTCAGCTTGACCTCGTTGTAAAGTTCAACTTCGAGGGCGTTGGAGAAGATCACTCGGCAAGACTGCTTCACTCCATAGACCAAGAAGAATGGAGTTCTCCGGTCGACCGATTAGGCGTGGTCCGCATCCCCAAAGCACCGAGGGAAGTTCGTCGACCCATGCTCCGCCGCATGCTTGAGATCACGCATCGATCGGGGTTTCAACCCTTTGAGGATCGAGGCCATTGGCTCGCTCGATTGTCCATTCATTGCGGATGGGCGGCCAAGCGTAGTCGACTCGTGTGCCTTGAGAGGTGCAAAATCCTGAATTCCTCCGAGTGAAGTTCGACCCATTATCGTAATGATCTTTGTGCGGGACTCCATATCTGAATATCGGTTCTCGATGAAGCTAACAGCGATACCGGCGTCAAGGTTCTTGATGGGTTTAGCCTCAATCCACTTGGTGAACTTGTCCCTCGCCACCGGTACATCGTGAAACCGCTTTGACCTGTTCTCAAGGGCCCACCATATCCAACCCCATCCGCAAAGGGCAGACGAGTGGTATGGTCTTTAGAGTCGACGAGCTTGTGTGACATATTGGAGTAGAGCCGACATCCTTCACATTTGTCCACTATTTCCTTTGCCATCTCATTTGCCTTTGGCGATAAAATCCGGCTCGGTATGCTTTGGCCACGATGGTCCGAGAGGGCGATGATGTCCACAGGTCCCAGTGGATATCATCAAGGATGATTTGACCTTCTTACGGCGTTATGCGCCGACCAACTCGATTCGCTCTCTCTGTACAACTGTCCTTTGATTACGGTAAAGGCCTTGGATCGACGGACGATATGTCGAGCCTCTTCCTCGTCCTCCGGGAGCTCTTTTCTCAGGATATACGCGATATATGGAATTGTCCAGTCGGGAGTGACTACTAAGACCTCCATAACCAAGTCGACCACTGCTGGAACTTCTACTTCAGTCGGATCTGTGGCACTCTTGGGCTGCGGAGCTTCTTCGGTGAAAGGATCTTCTTTAACTAACGGAGTATGAATATGCTCCAAGAACACACCACTCGGAATGGCTTCTCTCTTGGAACCTATCTTTGCTAGATCATCAGCCGCTTGATTTTTCAGTCGGGGTATATGATGGAGCTCTAACCCCTCAAACTTTTTTCCAGCTTCCTCACTGCATTGCAGTATCCAGTCATTGCTGGGCTTCTCACGTCCCACTCCTTCATCACTTGGTTGACCACTAAATCTGAGTCTCCATAGACCATAAGGTGACGGACGCCGAGTGAAATGGCCATTGAGGGAGTCCTGGACTAGGGGGTGTCCGGACAGCCGGACTATTATTATCCGCCGGACTCCAAGACTACGAAGATAGAAGATTGAAGACTCGGCTCGTGTCCAGGAAGGTACTTTCCTTGGCGTGGAAGGCAAGCTTGGCGTCTGGATATGTAGATCTCCTACCATTGTAACCGACTCTGTGTAACCCTAACCTCCTCCGGTGTCTATATAAACCGGAGGGCTTTAGTCCGTAGGACAACATACATTACAACAATCATACCATAGGCTAGCTTCTAGGGTTTAGCCTCCTTGATCTCGTGGTAGATCTACTCTTGTACTACCCATATCATCAATATTAATCAAGCGGGGCGTGGGTTTTACCTCCATCAAGAGGGCCGAACACAGGTAAAAACATCGTGTCCCTCGTCTCTGTTACCATCCGCCTAGATGCACAGTTCGGGACCCCCTACCGAGATCCGCGGTTTGACACCGACATTGGTGCTTTCATTGAGAGTTCCTCGTGTGCGTCACCGATAGGCTTGATGGCATCTTCAACCAACAACGCTGTCGGGTGAGACTTTTCTCCCGGACAGATCTTCAGATTCGGAGGCTTCGCTGTGGGCCAATTCACTTGGCCATCGGAGCAGATCGAAGCTACACCCTGGCGTCGGTCGATTCGAAGCTTAAACTTCACGGCCGGCGTCGCGGAGACTTGATCTTGACGGACTCGAGCCACGCCAAGCAGCGCCCGCCTTGTGGCGATGGGCGCGATCTAGCTCTGCCGCCCGGACGGTGCCTTGGTAGCGACTGCGGATCCGCTTGGCCATTAGCGGAGCCGATCGCCTAGATCGAGGGCGGTGGATAGAGCGCCGCCCGAGGGCTTCAACATCCACGGCGATGGGCGAACACGATCTTGTCCCTGCGAAACCCGTGATTCCGGCGCGGACTCCTCGCCGGACTCCAAACCTCCCGCGCCCCTACCAATCGATCCGGATTGGGCGCCGGTTATGGATTTCACCGCCGCGGACATTTTCCAACACTCGCCTTTTGGCGATATCCTGAATTCACTGAAGCATCTCTCGCTATCGGGAGAATCTGGCCGGACTATGGCGGGATGGCTGAAATACAGACGACGAAGAAATTGAGCCCACCCACCACCCACTTTGTAGCCACCGCCGATGATTTAACCGACATGCTGAACTTCGACTCGGCGACATCGGCGCCATGGACGGCGATGCTAGAGGCGAGCGAGAGCCAGCGCCTACGAGGCCGCTGGAAGACCACCTCGTCATCGACATATATATGGTGGACACCCGAAAAGCGGGGATGGCGAAGAAGCGGCGGAGGCGATTCTCTAAAAAGCAGCCCAAGCGCCCGGCGTCGTGGCGCCGCTCTAAATCCGCCACAGCAAGAATGGAGATTCGATGCACGGAGATAATAATACTCGGAGAGTGCGAAAGCGATCCCCTCTAGCAAAATTCAGCGCGGGAGGATGGAGAAGCAAGCCCTCACGAGAGGCGAAAAGGCGAAGGGGTTGAGGGCGATAACTATATGCCTCCCTCCAAAAGGCGAAGCAAGCCTCAATGATGATGAATTTGTCGTACACGAGGATCCCGTCGAACAAGAGCGCTTCAAGCGCGGGCTTATCGCCACGGCAAACAGCCTAAAAAAAAGCAGCAACAGCTCCAAGCTGATCAAGACCTGCTGGCGATCGATGGACCGTGGTCCTCGCGGCGAAAAGTATAAACTCAAACGCCCTCAAAAGTTACCCAAGACACAAGCTGCTCCCCCGATTAGAGGAGGAAGCATACACACCTTCATCACCGGGCAATGCGACATGGTGACCGACCACCCGTGGTCGTGGCAGAAGGCATCTAGGCCCTCAGCCAAGACCGTACCCGGCATCGCTCCAAGAGTATGAAGCCAAGAGGAGCAGCGCGGACTTGCGAGACATATTGGAGGACAAGGCAAGGCAATCCAGATCCATCTACGGATCACGTGGGCTCCCTCGACCCACGGCGAATACCGTCGCGCGGATACAATAACCCGGCGGGCGAACACAGCGAGCGGCGCTCTATCGAGCTGCATCGCGATATTGCTCAATCTGGGCGCCGCACACCCTCTATGCTTCACTGACGAAGTAATGGATCATCAGATCCCCGAAGGGTTTAAACCCGTAAACATTGAATCTTACGATGGCACAACAGACCTCGTGGTTTGGATCGAAGACTATCTTCTCCACATTCACATGGCCCGCGGTGACGATCTACATGCCATCAAGTATCTCCCACTCAAGCTTAAAGGACCAGCTCGGCATTGGCTAAACAGCTTGCCCGCAGAGTCAATTGGGTCTTTGGGAAGACACGGAAGCCGCATTCCTCGACAACTTCGAGAACGCGTATATGCGACCACGAGACGCCGATGACCTAAGCCACATTATTCAGAGCCAGACGAATCGGCGGACAATTACGGACACGGTTCTTGACAAAGAAAAATCAAATCATCATTGTCCGGATCACGAGAGGCCCTTGCAGCCTTCAAACATAACATCCGGGACGAATGGCTAGCCCGGCACAGGGGCGGGAAAAGCCGAAATCCATGGCAGCCCTCACATCGTTAATGACCGCTTTGCGCGTGGGAGAGGACAGCTGGCTAGCTCGTAGCAACAACCTCCGTAAAAATTCGGCGGTCCGGATACCAAGGACAACAACGGCGAGTCACGTCGAAACAAAAACAAAGCGCCGCGTGCGGCGGCGATAAGGAGGATCTGGCGGTCAATGCGGATTCGAGGCTCTAAACCGGTCGATGGAAGAAGCCATTCAAAAGAACCATTCGGGTCCGTCCAATCTGGACCGAATACTCGACCGCTTATGCGGATACATGGCACCTCTGAAAAACCAGCTAACCACACCAATAGAGATTCTGGGTGTTCAAGCAGCCGACAAGTTAATTGCCAAAAACAATGACAAGGGGCTAAACAATGACGACGAGGAAGAGACCCGACCGCCCGAACAACGAGAGGGCGAAGGTTTCCTCCACAAGTGCGGATGGTGAATATGATATCTGCGACCCACATACCCAAGAGGAGAGAAAGCGCGCTCGAGGGGCGTCTATGCGATGGATCGATCGCCCCAAAGTTCAATCCATGGTCCTCTTGTCCGATCACTTTGATCGAAGAGACCATCCGACCAGCATCGCCATGGCGGATTCGCGCATTGGTTTTAGACCCAATCGTCGATGGATTTCACCTCACAAGAGTCTGATGGGCGGCGGTAGTAACTGAACCTGCTTTATTAGGATACGGTCGCAAAATGGGCATAGACCCATCAAGGATCAAACCTACAAAGACAACCTTTAAGGGTGTCATCCCAAGAGTGGAGGCCAAGCTGCACGAGCTCGATCCTGCTGGAAGTGGTCTTGGATCCCGGATAATTTCCGGAGGAAGAGTTAATCTTGACATAGTCCCGTTTCGCAGCGGCTATCACGCTCTGCTTTCGGACGAACGCGTTTGCAAAATTCAGCGCGGTGCCGCATTATGCATACCTAAAGCTCAAGATGCCAAGCCCTCGTGGAGTCATCACGGTCAATGGGAATCTGAGCGCTCCCTCGAGCGGAGGAACATCTGATGGCTCTCGTGGCGGAAATCTGAGCAGCCTTCTAAGGCAATTCTCAAGTCCGGCGGTTAAAGGCGGACACAACAAGCGCTCGGAGCAATGCCAACCAAGACCACTGGCGCGATCGAGCATCGCGTAGCAATCGGCCCCAACCCTCGCCCGCGCATGATCGCAAGAATAACACTCCGCGTACATCATTACGCTTTGGAGATACCATGGGCGCAGGGAAGGGGGCACGATCACAATGGACCCAGAGTGCGGCTCGACCACACCAGGGGCTCACAAGTGTGCCCCCCTCTTTTTTTTATTACTTTTCTTCTTCTTCTTCTATGTACACAGGACTCTATCAACCAGAAGCCTTGTCACATGGCGAACCTGCCGAACTCATGATGCAATAGTCAGGGACTAAAGAAGGCCGCGACGAACATTCAGGTGGTCTCAATTACGAGCATTAAATTCCGTTATATACACCAAGTCCGCAGCTCATCCCTGGAGGGGGACATGTTTATTGAGTCCAAATCCCTTGCTTACCGCACTATTTGTATCAGTCCGCTCTACTAGCAGACTTTCTTTCATAAATAATGCAGCACCTTTTTATTGCAATTGTGTTATCTTTTATATATATGTCCATTATATGACATCTTGCACCCGTATATCTTGGTACGGCCGAATCGCCGGGCTTACATTCCCCAAATTATGGTGTGATAAAGTCGAACACTTTCACAAGTCGGCACCCGAACTTATAGCATTATATGAATCGGCTCGAATCATGTCTTGGGTCAATAGTTGGGTTTGCCGGCTCCCACGTTTTGGTGCCTTACGTTCCGTTACGTCGGCTAAGGTGGCTTTGGGAGAACCACTGCGATTGCGCCCGGTTGAGCGGGTTAACGCCTCGATGGAAAGCTAAAAGCGGCGGCATGATAAGGCGAGAGACTGGTCGCTGTTCGAGAGGTTTTTGGGTCATAAAGACTCACGCCGCTTGACGAAGTTCGGACAATGTCAGAAGAAGGCGTGGATAGCGCCCGGATTCGGTCTTCCGAATACCGGGGCTTCTTGAAATTTAAAATTATAGAATTCTATGGCTAAGTGAGAGTGTTCAAGCATTATAAGTCCGCTTGCCTTGTTCGTTGTGTTGAGCACCTCCTCGATGGACCCAACAATGGGAACAAGAGTGCTCATGTTTATCGAACACCCGGCACTTTCATGGCTTGAAATTTGAAGCCAACGACTTGCCATCTCTCAGATTTTATAAACGGCCGCACAGAAGGTAATATTTTAAATTAAACAAGTGTTACTCATGGCGCATATAAACGAAGTTTTTAGCGCACAGGATAAACACACAGCGAGTTCACTCAAATATTACATTTCGGGAGCATTCATCTGCAATATCGCAGGCTCCCTTCAGGACAACTTTATAATATTGCTCCGGCGTGTGATGCTCCTTGCCCGATGGCGGTGGGTCCGTGAGAAGCTTCTCCGCATCCAGTTTGCCCCATTGCACCTTTATGCGGGCAAGGGCCCGACGCAGCGCCGCCGATCTGGTGGGCGCTTGATTACATCCAGCACAGGGCACGCATCCACCAGCCGCCAGACGAGGCCAAAGTAGCTCCCGGGCATGGCTGTCGAGCCTGGCCGGACTATGAGGCCCTTCATGGCCTCTTGACTACCTTGTGGAGTTCGACCCGGTTGCTTCATTTGGTCGCTTGAAAAGCAGCCGGATGGCCGGCCTCAATCTTGAGACCGAAGACCTTCTCCGTCGAGCTCCCTCCTCGCCACGATAGAATCTGGCGGCATCACGCACTACTACGGAAGATCTGCAAATGCCCTGGAGAGCTCGAATTCGGGTAAGTGTCGGGTAGTTCACATTAACATGCACTTTGCATGAAAAATGCCTTACCGCCGCTATCTTCTTTATGTCCTCAACTTCGAAGGGCCTTATGGGCCTCGGCCTTGGTGGACTTGGCACTTTCGAGAGCCGAGGCAAGCTCGGACTCTCGAGTCTTGAGTCACGCTCCAAACTCTCATGCTTTTCCATGAGAGCACAGAGCTCTTGCCGAACTTCCGCCACCGCGCCTCTTGCTTTTCTCGCTCAGTCCGTTCAGCGGCCGCCTTTGCGTTCGACGCGGACCTGGCTATCCTTCCAGGCTGCCACCTCGTTAGTGGCCCTGCAATACACATATTATCCTTGTTAATTTTATTTGCAACCAAAACCCTTCTCTGTAAGGTACTTATTTAAAGTGGTGTTATTCACCTTCTTTTCCTCGAGCTGCCTCTTGGCATGGCGAGCTCTTGCTCGGACCGCTCGAGATCCTTCTTCGACACCTCGACCTCCGCCGTTAGTGCGGCAGAGGTCAGCAGCGCAACTGCAAACCCATATTGACATATTTTAGGCTACCTGTGTATATCTTGTTAGATCCTCGGCCGGCTTTTCTTTCCGAACACCGAACTAAGCATCGGGACTCTTGTCTATGCGGTATTACATTACATAATGTTAACTTCTTACCTCAAAGCTGTTAGAAGGCTGCTGCGAGCTTCAGTCGGCCCGCTCTTAGCGAGCGAACCTTTTCAATCACCGCACTCATGATAGTGCGGTGTTCTTCCTGATGGAAGCGCCTTTAAGTGCCTCCAACAGGTTATCCGGCGCCTCCGGTTGGAGGGAGGCGCGGCGTCCACAGTCCGCCCTTCTTTTGAAGGGCGCTTGCGGACTCTGGAACCAGTGCGGGTTCCGATGTAGAGTCCGGCGCAAAGTCCGGGAGGTCGCCTGACGGCGCCTCTTGAGCCTCCTCCTGATGGGTCCCTCTCTGGGATCCCACCTCGGCGTCCTCGTCGGTGTGTGGGGTAGAGGCAGTCGGGACGGAATTTACGTCCGACGAGGCCAACGACCCGCTCATCGAGTCGGGGAGATCGTCACCGGCCGGACTACGGGCAGAATGCGGCGTTAGAAGGATACTGCCTCACATAAAATATCTGCATACAAATGATCGAATACTTACGATCTTCTTGGACGCTTTGGCCCTTGGAGGCCACTCATCCTCGCCAGCGTTGATGTTGGCGAAACTGTCGAGGATAGTTCTCCCCCTCTTGGACCCTTCGGCCTCCCCGATTGGGGAAGCCTTCCTCTTCTTCTCTCCCTCCTCCGGGAGGGAATACTCCTCCTCCTCGTCTTCAAGGGAGGAGTCCTCGTCGTCGTCGGGCGCTGATTCTGAGGAACTCTTTCGAGTCCCGTGGCCACCTTCTTGGCCTTCTTCTCCGGCACCACGTGCGGTGCGGAACCGATAACCCTATTAAGCGGGCGTTCTTTGGTCTTCGGCATGGGAGCCGGGCTGATAAGCAGCAGCCTTCTCCATCCATTCTGTCAAAGGAAGTGGCGAATGAAATCCCACTAAAAGTTAATTTAATTATCATAAGTGTCCGTAATGGGGTTGAATCACTTACGCGTCGGTTGGACCTGCAAGCTGAATCGCGATCTTCCGTCGCGGATGCGGGAACTTGGCGCCCTTGAACAGCACCCTCGGCGCCTTCGTATGTTGTATCGAAGAGCCCGCTTAGCGCTGGTGCTGTTCGGATTGAACTCCACAAATTGAATGCCCGTTCTTGGCATGGGAGAATCCGCGGAGGAGCATGACTTGGACCACGAAGACGAGCGGAGCCTGTTGCTCACCATCTTCTTGATGTAGGCTCGAGTCCGTCACCTCCACGGATTGCCCCACCGCAAGCCCTTCTCTTTCGGGAGGTGAGCTGCGTGGGGATTCGAGATCTAAACTTCGGGGCCGCCGCCCATGTGGGCTTGCGCGGCTCGGTGATGTAGAACCACCCGATTGCCACCCCTTGAAGGAGTCCACGAAGGTCCCTTCTAGCCAAGGGGCGTTGGGCAATTTACCCAACATGGCGACTCCGCATTCGCTTGCGTGCCCTTCACAACCTTGACAGCGTTGAAGGTCTTGAGCCCTGAGGCGAAGTGGGGCGGATGCGGAGGAAGGCCTCACACGACGATAAGCGCCGAGATGTTGAGGATGAAGTTGGCGCGGATCGTGGAAATCCGGGCCGTAGTAAAACATGAGCCCCGGACAAATGGATGGGCGGAAAGCCCGATCCGCGGAGGAAGTGGGGAAGGAAGGCGACCCTCTCATGAGGCTCGGGGTAGGGATGAGCTGCCCCTCGTCGGGCGGCCGATCTGTGATATCGTTGGAAGGTATCGGCGTCGCGCAGTTTGGTGATGTCCTCCTCCTTGGCGGTGGAGGATAACCATTTACCTCCGCTCGAACATATTCGGAGAAGGTCGGCGAGATCTGCAAGCTTGGGCGTTGGAGCTTGAGTGCGGAGATGGATAAGCAAAGGAGGAAGAAGGCGTAGGTGAGAAGGTGAATCCTTATCCCTTATATATAGGCGGACGAAAGCTATGCGTCCCCCACCGGCCTGGTAAAACTCGCTTATCTCCCAAGCGCCACCATCAATGGCGTGGTTGGGTTACCCACGTCCGTATTGATGAGGATCCCGGAATAAGGGAACACGATCTACTGCTTCGACAAGACGTGCCAAGGAAACCGCTTCGCTAAACGTGATGAGGTGGTATGGTAAAAAACGATTCAAACAAGGACTTGGTGGTGGCGTGACGTCACGCCGCATAATACGTCAGCAGGTTGATCTAGTGTATATTTTATTCTCTCTACGGTGGAATGTGGAAATTATTTTTGCAGAGCCGAACACTATCCAGGTGTTCATGATCTTCTCTGGATTATTCAAGGGAGGAACCCGCCTTGCAATGCCGAACATTATGCCGCCGGACTTATCATCATTGAAGACTGGTTAGGGGCTCTTGAGGAGTCTGGACTAGGGGTGTCGGACAATTGGACTATTATTATCCGCGGACTGCAAGACTACGAAGATAGAAGATTGAAGACTCGGCTCGTGTCGGAAGGTACTTTCCTTGGCGTGGAAGGCAAGCTTGGCGATACGGATATGTAGATCTCCTACCATTGTAACCGACTCTGTGTAACCCTAACCTCCTCCGGTGTCTATATAAACCGGAGGGCTTTAGTCCGTAGGACAACATACATCACAACAATCATACCATAGGCTAGCTTCTAGGGTTTAGCCTCCTTGATCTCGTGGTAGATCTACTCTTGTACTACCCATATCATCAATATTAATCAAGCAGGACGTAGGGTTTTACCTCCATCAAGAGGGCCCGAACCTGGGTATAAACATCGTGTCCTCATCTCCTGTTACCATCTGCCTAGACGCACAGTTCGGGACACCCTACCCGAGATCCGGCGGTTTTGACACCGACAGCCATGCGCAACCCATACAAGAGGGCCTCATACTCTGCCTCGTTATTGGAGGAATCAAAGTGAATCTAGAGCACATATCTGAGCTTATCTCCTCTGGGGGAAACCAGGACAACCCCAGCACCGGAACCATTCAGCATCTTAGAGCCATCAAAGAACATGGTCCAATGCTCGAGTGAACTTCATCGGCTGTCATTATTCAATCCACTCGGCGAGGAAATCCGCTATTGCACAGGACTTAATGGCTTTCTTTGCCTCAAACTTGATATCAAGGGGAAGAAGTTCAATCGCCCATTTCGCCACTCGACCAGTTGCATCTCTATTGTGCAAAATCTCTGAAAGTGGTGCGTCGCTAACGACTGTGATGGAGTGATCAGAGAAATAATGAGCAACCTTCTTCGTGGTCATGTATATCCCATACACAAGCTTCTGATAATGAGGGTATCTCTGCTTGGATGGAGTCAAAACTTTAGACAGATAATACACTGGGCGCTGAACTTTGAAGGTTTTCCCTTCTTCTTCCCGCTCGATCGTAAGTACTGTACTGACGACTTGTCCTATGGCTGCGATATAAAGCAACAGAGGCTCTTTGCTGATTGGAGCAGCAAGCACCGGCTGGGTGGAGAACAGAGCTTTTAGCTCGGCAAACGCTGCATCAGCTTCTGGAGTCCACTCGAACTTGTCTGCCTTCTTCATCAGTTGGTAAAGAGGCAATGCCTTTTCACCGAGTCGTGAGATGAATCGACTTAATGCAGCCAAGCATCCAGTAAGCTTCTGGACATCGTGCACTCGCACGGGGCGTTTCATTCGGAGTATAGTGCCAATCTTTTCTAGATTAGCGTTGATCCCTCGTTCGGAAACGAGAAAACCGAGTAACTTGCCACCAGGAACTCCGAATGTGCACTTTGATGGATTGAGCTTGATATCATACCATCTGAGGTTGGCAAATGTTTCGGCGAGGTCAGTGAGCAGGTCGGAACCTTTTCGCGATTTGACCACGATATCATCCATATACGCCCACATTCCGGTGATTTGAGTGAGTAAACACTTCGAATCATTCGCATAAACGTGGCTCCGGCATTCTTGAGGCGAATGGCATGGTGATATAGCGAAGCACCGAATGGAGTGATGAAAGCTGTTTTATCTCATCGGGTCCGTCTGAGCGGATCGATGGTACCGAATAAGGCGTCTAGAAAAGACAATCTCTCACATCCCGCGGTCGAGTCAACAATTTGATCAATGCGAGGGAGAGGGAAATGATCTTTCGGGCAGGCCCGATTGATGCACATTCGGAGTGAATTGTCCTTCTTAGGAACCATGACGACATTAGCGAGCCACTCGGAGTGGTATATCTCTCGGATAAATCCTGCCGCCAACGATCGAGCCACTTCTTCACCAATAGTTTTCTCTTACGGGACGGCGGACCGCCAAGATGCTCTTTAACTGGTTTTGCTGCTGAGTCGACTCTAAGGCGATGCTCAGCCGATCCACAGGAACACCTAGCATGTCGGTGGCTTCCATGCAAAAATGTCCCGATTCTCACGGAATGGCGGATGGCGCTTCTTCCTATTTCGGTCGAGTCTTTGTGGAGATGTGGGTCGGAGCTGCATTGGGGTCGGTCGGTGAATGTGGACGAGCTTCGTCTCACCGGACGATGAAATGCGAACTCTGTGGCCGTCTTGGCTCATGACAAATCACTCGGATCTGCATTTTGCTTATATTCTTCAAACTCGACCATTGTCACCGGGAATCGGCAATCTTTGAGCCTTTCTGGAAACACTCTTCTGCCTTTTTCCGATCACCAGTGACAGTGATCACTCCTTTGGGGCCGGGCATCTTCAGTTTGAGGTAGACGTAACATGGTCGAGCCATGAACCGTGCGTAAGCTGGTCTCCCCAAAATAGCGTGGTATGCGCCCGAAAATCCACGACCTCAAGCGTCAACTTCTCCTTGCGAAAATGCTTTGAATCACCAAACACCACGCCCGAGCTATTTGACCGAAAGTGACTCGGCTTTCTTTCTGGTATAACTCCATGAAAGCTCATATTCTTGGTGCTTAGTCGGGACATAGGAATGCCCATTCCCTTCAGCGTGTCCGCATATAATAAGTTCAGTCCGCTACCACCGTCCATCAGCACCTTCGTCAGCCGAGTGCCTTCGACAACCGGGTCGACTACCAAAGCTTGCCTCCCAGGGGTGGCAATATGAGTCGGGTGATCAGACTGGTCGAATGTGATGGGCGTTTGGGACCATCTCAGATAACTTGGTTTCGCCGGGGCAACCATGTTCACCTCACGATTAATGAACTTCAGTCGGCTCTTGCTTTCCACATCCGCGAAAATCATCAGAGTGGAGTTGACATGTGGATATCCTCCCTCACTATCCTCTTTATCTTCGGCCTTGTTTGACTCTTTTTCCTTGTCTTTGGACTGTTTTCCTTGGAACTGCTGGATCAGGAGTCGACACTGGCAAGTGGTATGCTTCGGGTAGATGATCTTTCTTCGTGTGGATGTGACACGGCATATCCATCACGTCATTTCCTTCTTTATCCTTCACCTTCTTAGGGTTCCAGGATCCTTTGGGTTTACCTTTGAACTTGCCCTGAGTCACGGCCAGAGCCTCTCCAGGAGCTGCTGGTTCGGCCTTCCGCTTCTGCTTCCGACTGGTGTTTCCCTTCTCTGACTGACTCGGCTTGTAGTTGCCGCTTCGGAGTCGGTCTTCCTCTTCGCTGTTGGCATACTTGGTAGCAATCTCCATCATCCGACTCAGGGTCATGTCTCCAGTTTGATGAAATTTCAAACTAAATTCTCTGTTCTTAACACCATCCTTGAAGGCGCAGAGGCGCTCGATGATCGAACACGTTCTCCACGGTATGATGCAAAGTGATCCATCTCTGAATATATTCTCCGAGAGTCTCATTCGTCTTACGCATTACAGACTTGCAGCTCTGTCAATCCAGCTGGTCGCTTGCAAGTTCCTTCAAATGTTACAGCGAACACTGGGACAGATCTTCCCAAGTGTAAATGCTGCTAGGAGGTGGCGATTCAACCATGCTCGCGTAACCTTCCAACATGAGGGGTAAATGCTTCATGGCCACCTCGTCATTCCCGCCACCAATCTGAACGCCACTCGGTAGTCCTCAAGCCAGGTTTGGGCTTAGACTCACCGATGAACTTGCTTACTCCGGTTGCTAACCCGAAGTTGGGGGAATCACCGCGACTGATAGCCCTCTTTGAAACATTTCGGACGTAAACATGCACTCGATCGCTTGTGGGCGCATCTTTGTCGGGCCGCCCGATGGGCTCTGTTCGGTCGACCAAGCCTTGCACGATGATGGATCGCGCGTCGAAGCTCTGGTTCCGGGTCGACCGAGCTCTTCGTCCCACTGCGAGTTGGCCTTTGTCATCCTGCTGGCGAGGAGCGTAAGACCCACCTCTCGGGAAGGAGTGGGCACTCGACGCCTATCATCACGATCATGTCGGTCACCATACTGGTCTCGCCGATTCTCGCGTCCTTCACGCCGCAGAGGCGATCTGGGACTGTGAGCCGACCAAACCGTATTCGCAGCGACGGATCGACTGTGAATTCCGTTGCGTGACTGCGACACGGCTGAATTCTGATCTCCCGCTGCCCGGAGCAAATCTCTGATCTGCATCAAGCCTCTGCCAGCTTCCGACTGAGAGGGCTGGATGGACTCCGCTATACGGGTTGCAGCTGCTAAATTCTGCATCGGGGTTTGATATACCTGAGTCGGTGGGAAGAGTTGACGTCAATTGGCGTCGGGAACTCGTTGCCGCGCGCGCTCGTCGAGTGCTCGCTGAAGGTTCTCCAGACAAGCGCGTTCAACCAAGTTGGCCAAACGTACCTCCTCCAAGGCGCGAGCCTCGGGGGTTTCTCCCGCGATGGGAGTATGCAGGGCATCCATGTTCTTGCGGCGAAGTTCTTCCCTCTGAAGGGAATTAAGTGGCTCGGGCTGGTACTCTTCATGGACTTGAGCGGGGTCGCCTCCACCGTCTACCCCGTCCTTGCGGGGGAAACTGGGAGGGCTGCGAGGTCCGTTGACCATCAAGATTTCCGCCGCCGGATCACTGCTATCGCACTTGGATGCAGTCTCTACGCAGCCAGTCGACAGATCGAACAGGCCGTAGAGGGATTCGTCAGGCTCGATTGCCGCAACTTGGGTGGTGGCCGTCTGGCGTGCCACGGCATGCCTCACCCACCGTTGGAGCCTCGACGGACCAGAGTGCTTGCGCTGGTGGGAGACCAGGAGGGTGACCGATAGGGGAGTCGACCGTCTGAGTCAGCGGTTGCCTTGTTGAGCAGAACGCGGACACATGCGCGAAAATGCGTCGCACCGCGGACGGGGAGTGCATCAACGTCGAGTGGAGCCTCCTGGAGCCAAGCGGAGTCGTCAGCGACGAAGGTGAGAGCGCCGAGACGGATCTCGCGACCCTCGACCAAAACTCCACCAACAACCATGATGAAAGTAGTCGGAAGAATCGCAACTTCTCAAAAAATCGCTAAGACACCTGCCCCACGGTGGGCGCCAACTGTCGTGGTTCTAAGTCTGACAGTAGAGTGGGGGGTAGGTATGGAGAGGCAAGGTCCTAGCTATGGAGCAGTAGTACGCACAAGAGATGTACGAGTTCAGGCCCTTCTCGGAGGAAGTAATAGCCCTAAGTCTCGGAGCCCGGAGGCGGTCGAGTGGATTATGTGTATATGGATTACAGGGGTGCGAACCCTCTACACTGAGGAGGGGGGTGGCTTATATAGTGTCTGCCAGACCCCTCCAGCCCTCAGTAATGCGGGGTTTAAAGTACATAAAGTCTAGGCGTTACTGGTAACGCCTCACATAAAGTGCCCTAAATACCATAAAGTCTACTTAATTACAAACCGTTACGGTGCAGAGTGCTTCTTGACCTTCTAGTGGTCGAGTGTGTCTTCATGGTCGAGTCCTTCGAGTCTGCCGAGTGAAGTCCTCCTTGGTCGACTGGAAGGTAGTCTATTCTAAGGGTGTCCTTGGGTAGGGTACTTGGATCATGTCTATGACCCTACCCTAGGTACATGACTCCATCACAGAGGACTTGGAGTGCAAGTCAAGAAGCAGTCGAGGCGGCCACGAGGGTGGAGGGCGCGCCCACCCCTACTGGGCGCGCTCCCTATCTCGTGGACCCCTCGGGCGTCCACCGGCCTACTTCTTCCTCCTATATATACCCACGTACCCCGAGAACATCAAAGGCGACCACGAAAAACTATTTCCACCACCGTAACCTTCTGTATCCGCGAGATCCCATCTTGGAGCCTTCGCCGGCGCTCCGCCAGAGGGGGAATCGACCATGGAGGGCTTCTACATCAACACCATAGCCCCTCCGATGAGTTGTGAGTAGTTTACCATGGACATTCGGGTCCATAGTTATAAGCTAGATGGCTTCTTCTCTCTTTTTGGATCTCAATACCATGTTCTCCTCGATCTTCTTGGAGATCTACTCGATGTAACTCTTTTTGCGGTGCGTTTGTCGAGATTTGATAAATTGTGGGTTTATGATCAAGTTTATCTATGAGAAGTATTTTATGTGTGATTAAGTTATCTTTGCAAGTCTCTTCGAATTATCAGTTTGGTTTGACCTACTATATTGATCTTTCTTGCAATGGGAGAAGTGCTTAGCTTTGGGTTCAATCTTGCGGTGTCCTTTCCCAGTGACAGCAGGGGCAGCAAGGCACGTATTGTATTGTTGCCATCGAGGATAAAAGTATGGGGTTTATATCATATTGCATGAGTTTATCCCTCTACATCATGTCATCTTTCTTGATGCGTTACTCTGTTCTTTATGAACTTAATACTCTAGATGCATGCTGGATAGCGGTCGATGTGTGGAGTAATAGTAGTAGATGCAGGCAGGAGTCGGTCTACTTGTCTCGGACGTGATGCCTATATACATGATCATGCCTAGATAATCTCATAATTATTCGCTTTTCTATCAATTGCTCGACAGTAATTTGTTCACCCAGCGTAATACTTATGCTATCTTGAGAGAAGCCACTAGTGAAACCTATGGCCCCCGGGTCTATCTCTTATCATATAAGTTTTCAATATACTTTTATTTGCATCTTTACTTTTCCAATCTATATTATAAAATACCAAAAATATATTAATCTTATCATATTATCTCTATCAGATCTCACTTTCGCAATTGGCCGTGAAGGGATTGACAACCCCTTTATTGCGTTGGTTGCGAGTTCTTTGTTTGTTTGTATAGGTGAGTGGGACTTTTGAGGAGCCTCCTACTGGATTGATACGTTGGTTCTCAAAAACTGAGGGAAATACTTACGCTACTATTGCTACGTCACCCTTTCCTCTTCAAGGAAAACCAACGCAAGCTCAAGATGTAGCAAGAAGGATTTCTGGCGCCGTTGCCGGGGAGGTCTTTGCTAAAGTCAAGACATACCAAGTACCCATCACAAACTCATCTCCCTCGCATTTACATTATGATGCGGAGCATCCTTCCATCATCCCCATGGACTCTACATCAACACATCCAACCCCACAAGGACCTATGACTCGAGCACGTGCAAGAGCTCTTGAAACCGAGGTGACTTCTCTCCTAAATGATATTTCATATGACCCTCTCGAGACATGGCTACTACCTAAGTCAGATACACTATGCATGATTAGGTGTCAAGAAGAACCTCCCGAGGATGCACGTGAAGATGGACAAGCTGCCCACTCCACGGATGAAGAGAACCAGCTGAAATGGACAAGTTCACCTTCCAGGCCCCGGACATCCGACCCAGACCCCGGACATCTGGCCCCTGGAGACGCCAACACAGCAGCCGCAGCTCAGCCAAGAAGACTACAGGGCCCGGACATCCGGCCCCAGGCCCCGGACATCCGGCCTCCCACGAAGCCCCGGAAATCCGGCCCTCTGCCCAGAAATCCGGCGCCCCGCACCAGAGACTACAGAAGGTCGAACCGCCAGCCCAGACATCCGGCCCCCTGCCCGGACATCCGGCCTCACATGAAGCCCCGGACATCCGGCCCGACGCCCGGACATCCGGCTTCACCTGCGCGTGAACAGTGAAGGGCCAAAGCCCATGTACCCATTCGCCCCCGTAGACTATATATACTCCATCCCCTTCTTCTTTCTAGGGTTAGCAAAGGATTAGCTCATATTTTGTGTGAGAGCTTTGCTCATCCACTTGGTTACTTCTCCTCGGAGCTCAGGACCTCTACGGAGAAGATCCCCCAAGCGGATTCAAGACCCCTTCAAGGGAAGACCATCAAGACCTCCTCACGGAGAAGAACCCGGTTACCTTTTGTATCATACCTTTGTTGACTTTGGATCTCGTGAATCTCTTATGTGTATGGTGATCTAGCACTTGTGTGATCGATTCCCTTGTCGGTTGAGTGATTCTCTCTCGTTTTCCTCGTGTTTCCCTTTGTGCTTCCGCGTGTTCTTCGTGACTCCCCGTAGGATCCACTCCAAACGTGAAAGATCGACGAATTAGGGTTCTACCCTACATCATTATGGTATCATGAGCCACGTTGATCACGTTTTTGGAGCCCCTACCTCGTGATTTCTAGCTTGATTTTGTTGTTTTCGTCCTAAAATCTGAAAATCTCCACAAAAATACCCCCAAAATTTTTTGTGATTTGTTCGTGTGATGAAATTTTGTTGGATTTGGTCCATGGATTTGTGTTGCTACGTGTGGATCTAGCTTTCCCCACCTTCCCCACCCTTTTCCATCCACCAATTCATCCGAATTTTGCCCCGGAGTTGCGATTTTCCCCGCGGAATTCTTCGTGTTCGTTCCCGAGCCAGAGCCCGGACATCCAGCCCGTGTCCCCCGGACATCCGGAGCCCCGGACATCCGGCTGCAAACCCGGACATCCGGCCCCTGGAAACAGCAACTCCAACACCCGCGCCCATTTCACGATACCTTTGCCAAATTATACCACGGTGCCCACGACATCTTCCGCATACACACAACACTTTCCAAAAACATACCCACCGCTCACCGCTACCTCCTATGTCGATTTTGAGGTGTCTTGGTCTTTGAGATTTTGAGTTGTGGTTCCCGTGTCCTATTGTGTTTCGGCTATATAGGTACGGTTCGATGTCATCATCACCACCGCTCATCTCCATCGACTACTCAACATTGCCAAGGACGGTAACTTTGACGACATCTTTGTCATAACTTGCAATTGCATTGATACCCCACATGGCCTTACTTTTGCGTAGCTTACCCATCGAGACTAACCATTGAGTATTTCCGGCAACGTGACTTGTGCACATTTAGTGATCATACTCCATAGCATACATACCATACCAAAGTGGTGCATATCTTGGGATCCACTTGTGTGTCACAAAGTTGTCATAGCATACACAATTGCTATCTCGGTTCGTGAAGTTTTGCATGAGAAAAGAGCTCAAAAGTGAAAGAGCCACCCAAGATTTTAAGCAAAAAGGAAAGATAAGCAAAGAGCTTATAAGCAAGAACCATAGCATCATACATCATTAAGATTGTCATATTGGATCATCTTGGATCATTGCACCGTAACACCATACATATAGCATACTTGGGATAGAGATAGTTGCATTTTGCCTAGTAGGTTGTGCACAAGTTTGCGTATCCGCCTATTGTGCAATCGTGCTAGCGTCTCTCTAGTATTGTGCAACAAGAGCATTTTCGTGGATTCCACATTTTGGCTCACCTTTGGTTTGCACAATCCCATTTATCTATTTGCGTGTGTGTTTCCGTGTACCCATACTTCCTTGGTCTACTTGTTGCATTTGCAAATTTGTGAATCTTTTCCAACATTATTGAAGCTCACTTACTATTGCAATCAATTTTGTGCCACCATCCTAACCAAGCTCCACCAAAAGCTTTTACTTGTGTAGGTGTGAGAATCGACAAGGATTGGTACCAATAGTGCTATTTCACTGTCCGCATTTGAGTGAACTTGATTCATCTTCAACTTCGGTCAAAGGTACATTGGTATTCGTTCTTCTCCTTCTACCACTCACAATTTGCTTGAAATGATGGATAGGCCAAGTTCTTCTACAAATCCACTCTTCATCGAACAAGAAGACGACATGTCATCATACGTCACCAAGAGCCACCTCTTTGGTGCACAACGAGCTCTACATCAAGAGCAACAAGCAATGAACGAACGCATCGACAACCTCTCCACCGACTTGCGACTTTCCGAGCAACGTAAAAGAGAGTACTTCGATAACAAGCTCGACGCGCACAAGAAAGAGAACGATGCAAGAATGGACGAGATCCGCGCCTTGTTGGTGAACCGGCGTACTTCTACTTCCTCACACTCAAGACGGAGCCACTCAAGTCGCCACTCCGACGATTCATTCTCTGACACAAGTACACCGTCATCGAACACTCTTCGACGAGCCGCGCGTCAAGACCGTCATGCATCTCGAAACCCGCTACACGACAAGAATCTCCAAGAGCAAGTTGATGAAGAAGTCTCTCGTCCTCAATCGAACCAAGTGGCGTTTGCTCAAGCACAAGAACGACAACGTCTTCGTCGCCAACAAGAACAAGAACGAGCGCGCCTACATCAAGAGCAACAAGACGCCGAGGCTCAACGTCTTCAACAACAACAACGAGAAGCACAAGCTCTTGAGGTGGAACGTGCCCTTCAAGCATCAAGTCGAGCTATTGCCAACCGCAATCGCGAAAGGCGCAATCAAGAGGAAGCATTTCGAGAAGAAATCCAAGAGAGGAACTACCATCGGCGTGCGCAACGTCAAGCTCCTCAAGCTCCTCTTCAACATCAAGGCCAACAAGAGCAAGTTGATCATGGACTTCCTCCTCGCCAAGAGCAACATGAGGATGATTACCCTCCATGTCAAGAACGTCATCACCAACATCGACCTCAACACAATGAAGAACAACGCTATGGCAAGCTCAAGTTCACAATGCCCAAGTTCAATGGAACCAATGATCCCGAAGAGTACCTCTCATGGGCATTGAAGGTCGACAAAATCTTTCGTTTGCACAACTATGAGGAAGAGAAGAAGATCGCTATGGCATCACTCGAGTTCCAAGAATATGTGCTCATATGGTGGGAACAAGTCCTTGAGCGCCGACAAGCAAGAGGTGAACCTCCAATCACCACTTGGGCTCAAATGAAGGATGTCATGCGAGCACGCTTTGTGCCCACCTACTACAACCGTGATCTCTTCAAGAAGCTACAACTCCTCAAGCAAGGAACAAAGAGTGTTGAAGAATACTACAAGGAAATGGAGATCGCCATGATTCGAGCCAATGTCACGGAGGATGATGAGCAAACAATGGCACGATTCGTGAATGGACTCAACCATCCCATCAAGAAAATCGCCGACTTCCAACCATACTCCAACCTTATTGAGCTCGTGCATCAAGCTACAAAGGCGGAACGTCAAGTACAAGATGACTTTGGCACGCCAAGTACTCTTCCAAGGCATACGGCTTCTCCAACAACCAAGCTTCAACAACTACTCCAACTTCGACATCAACCAAGCCTTCTCCAAGCAACGACGACAAGTCAAGTTACAAGAAAACTTTCACAAGTTCAAGTCGTCTCCCTCCTACTACAAGCAACCTCAAGCCACGTGCTTCATCATCTACTCCAACCGAGGAGACCATCAAGACAAGCTCCTTCAAGTGTTTCACTTGCGGCGGCCGAGGCCACAAGTCCTATGAATGCACCAACAAGCGCACCTTGATCCTCAACGACGATGGCACCTATGACTCAATGAGTGAAGATGAAATGGAAGCCATTGAGCAAGTGGCCATGCACCGGCGCGTCAACGAGGATGAAGATGATCAAGTCTTTTGTGATGAAGATACAAGTCACGCTCTTGTTGTCTCCAAGGTCTTGACACTTCAACATCAACAAGAAGAAGACCAACGATGCCACATCTTCCACACAAAGGCCGGCATCAATGGACGATCCGTCAAGGTCATCATCGATGGAGGTAGTTGCCACAACTTGGCAAGCGAAGAACTATGCTCCAAGCTCCAATTGGTCAAGAAGAAGCACCCGCACCCCTACAAGGTTCAATGGCTAAGTGACTCCGGCACTATACGAGTTGAGCATACGGTCCAAGTCTCCTTCAAAATCGGTGCATATGAGGACACTTTGGAGTGTGATGTGGTCCCAATGACCGTTTGCCACCTCCTCCTTGGTCGGCCATGGCAATTTGACTGTGGTGTCTACCACAATGGGCGTACAAACCACTATAGCTTCAAGATGAAAGAAAAAGAATATGTCCTACGACCCATGTCTCCTAGTCAAGTGATAGCCGACAAACAAGCCACCAACCAAAGAGAGAAGAGTGAGAAAGTGAGCCACCATAAAGCGAGTGAGAGCCACAAGCCAAATTTGAGCGCCTCTTCGCCTAGAGAGAAAAACCTCATACTATTTGCCACCAAAAGTGAGATGAGAGAAGTGTGTGAGAACCCATCGAGTGTGATGCACTTTGTCCTTGTGTGCAAGGATGGAGATACAAAAACTAACACCATTCACGAGCTACCTTTGGTGTTTCAATCTCTTTTGCAGGAATTTCAAGATGTTTTCCCCGATGAGCTACCTCCGGGTCTACCTCCTCTGTGAGGCATTGAGCATCGAATCGACCTCATCCCCGGAGTGCCACTTCCAAACAAAGCTCCATACCGTGTCAATCCCGAAGAAACCAAGGAGATTCAACGGCAAGTACAACAGCTAATCGACAACGGTCATGTACGTGAAAGCTTAAGCCCTTGTGCCGTTCCCGTTATACTTGAACCTAAGCCCGATGGAAGTTTCCGCTTGTGTTCCGATTGTAGACCTATAAATGCTATCACCGTGCGCTATAGACATCCCATTCCTCGCTTAGATGATATGCTTGATGAACTTAGTGGAGCCAACTTTTTCTCAAAAATTGATCTTAAAAGTGGCTATTATCAAATCCGCATTCATGAGGGTGATGAATGGAAAACTGCTTTCAAAACCAAATTTGGCTTATATGAGTGGTTGGTTATGCCTATGGGTTTGTCGGAAGCACTCGGAACTTTTGTGTGTCTCATGCATCATGTACTTCGTCCATACATTGGAATCTTTGTTGTGGTTTACTTCGATGATATTCTTGTGTTTAGCAAAACCATGAAAGAGCATCTTGATCACGTTAAGCTTGTTTTGCAAACGCTTCGAAAGGAAAGTCTTTATGCCAACTTGAAAAAATGCACTTTTGGCGTTGACAAAGTGGTTTTCTTGGGTTTCGTTGTCTCTTCCAAGGGTGTCCATGTTGACGAAACTAAGATCAAAGCAATTAAAACTTGGCCCCAACCCACCAATTTGCAACAAGTGCGAAGTTTCCTTGGTCTTGCAGGTTTTTATCGCCGCTTTGTGAAAAACTTTAGCACTATTGCAGCTCCTTTGCATGCTTTGAGTAAGAAGAATACTCCTTTTGTTTGGGAACCTTTGCAATCGAACGCTTTTGATGAGCTCAAGTCTTTGCTTACTCATTCTCCGATTCTCGCTTTGCCCAATTTTGACAAAACTATTGAGGTTCATTGTGATGCAAGTGGTACCGGAATTGGCGGAGTTTGATGCAAGAAAAACGAGCCATTGCTTATTTTAGTGAAAAACTCTTCGGTGCTCAACTTAACTATCCCGTGTATGACAAGGAATTGTATGGTTTAGTGCGTGTACTACATGTTTGGGAACATTATCTTAGACCTTATGAGTTTGTCATCCATACCGATCATGAAATGCTTAAGTACTTGAAAGGTCAAACTAAATTAAACAAGCGTCATGCCAAATGGAGTGAATTTATTGAATCTTTCCCATATGTAATCAAGTACATTAAGGGCAAGGAAAATGTAGTTGCCGATGCACTTTCACGTATATGCACACTTGTCACCCAACTTGAGTTGAATGTTATTGGCTTTGAGAACATCAAAGATTTGTATGCTAGTGATCCATCATTTGCACCTCATTATGCTAAATGTTTGACGCATACATCTTGGGAACAATATTACCTCAAGGATGGTTATCTTATGAAAGCTAACGAACTATGCATTCCCGAGTCTTCTCTTCGTTTGCTCCTTTTGCAAGAGGCTCATGGAGGCGGACTCATGGGACATTTTGGACGCGACAAGACCTTCGCCACGCTCTCCAAGAACTACTTTTGGCCCAAGATGTTTCGAGACGTCTCACGCTTCACCACCCGATGCTCTACATGCCGCAAAGCTAAGTCAAAAGCTCAATCTCATGGTCTTTACATGCCTCTTCCTATTCCTTATCAACCTTGGGAAGACATTAGCATGGATTTTGTACTTGGTTTGCCTAGAACTCAAAATGGAAAGGATTCCGTGTTTGTTGTTGTGGACCGATTTTCTAAGATGGCACATTTCATTCCTTGCAACAAGGTAGACGATGCTTCACATATTGCAAATCTCTTTTGTAGGGAAATCTTGCGCCTCCATGGAGTACCAAAGACAATCGTCTCCGACCGCGACGTCAAGTTCTTGAGTTACTTTTGGAAGACCCTATGCGCCAAGCTCGGAATCAAGCTCTTGTTCTCATCCGCATACCATCCTCAAACCGACGGCCAAACAGAGGTGACGAACCGGACGCTATCCACTCTACTTTGCGTGTTGATCAAGAAGAACATCAAGGAGTGGGAGGCATGTCTACCCATCACCGAGTACGCCTACAACCGTGCAAGATACTCGACTACCGGCAAGTCCCCCTTCGAGGTCGTCTACGGCTTCAACCCATTGTCCCCATTGGACATTCTACCTCTACCTCTACAAGAGCGCACCAACCTCGACGCAAGTGCCCGTGCAAGCTACATCAAGAAGATGCATGAAGATACAAGACACACCATCGAGCGCCAAGTACAACGACTAGCGACAAAGCTCAACATCAACAAGCAACCAATGATCTTCAACATAGGCGATCTCGTGTGGCTACACCTTCGCAAGGAACGCTTCCCCAACGAATGCAAGTCCAAACTTCTATCTCGAGCCGATAGACCCTTCAAGGTGTTAGCACACTACAACAACAACGCTTACAAGCTCGACCTACCAACCGACAAGTACAACGTGAGCGACACCTTCAACGTCAAAGACCTCTCGCCTTTCCATGGTGATGAAGATCTTGATCCGAGGTCGGATCCTTTCGAAGGGAGGGGATATGATGCGGAGCATCCTTCCATCATCCCCATGGACTCTACATCAACACATCCAACCCCACAAGGACCTATGACTCGAGCACGTGCAAGAGCTCTTGAAACCGAGGTGACTTCTCTCCTAAATGATATTTCATATGACCCTCTCGAGACATGGCTACTACCTAAGTCGGATACACTATGCATGATTAGGTGTCAAGAAGAACCTCCCGAGGATGCACGTGAAGATGGACAAGCTGCCCACTCCACGGATGAAGAGAACCGGCTGAAATGGACAAGTTCACCTTCAGGCCCGGACATCCGGCCAGACCCGGACATCCGGCCCCGAGACGCCAACACACAGCCCGCAGCTCAGCCAAGAAGACTACAGGGCGGACATCCGCCCCTAGGCCCGGACATCCGGCCTCCCACAAGCCGAATCCGGCCCTCGCCTGAAATCCGGCGCCCGCACTGAGACTACAGAAGGTCGCACCGCCAGCCCGGACATCCGGCCTCCAGCCCGGACATCCGGCCTCACATGAAGCCCCGGACATCCGGCCCGACAACCGGACATCCGGCTTCACCTGCGCGTGAACAGTGAAGGGCCGAAGCCCATGTACCCATTCGCCCCCGTAGACTATATATACTCCATCCCCTTCTTCTTTCTAGGGTTAGCAAAGGATTAGCTCATATTTTGTGTGAGAGCTTTGCTCATCCACTTGGTTACTTCTCCTCGGAGCTCAGGACCTCTACGGAGAAGATCCCCCAAGCGGATTCAAGACCCCTTCAAGGGAAGACCATCAAGACCTCCTCACGGAGAAGAACCCGATTACCTTTTGTATCCTACCTTTGTTGACTTTGGATCTCGTGAATATCTTATGTGTATGGTGATCTAGCACTTGTGTGATCGATTCCCTTGTCGGTTGAGTGATTCTCTCTCGTTTTCCTCGTGTTTCCCTTTGTGCTTCCGCGTGTTCTTCATGATTCCCCGTAGGATCCACTCCAAACGTGAAAGATCGACGAATTAGGGTTCTACCCTACATCACATTATTTGTCATTTGCCTCTCGTTTTACTCTCCCCCACTTCACCCTTGTCGTTTTATCCACCCTCTCTTTCCCAATCTTCTCCCCTCTCTTTCGCTTGGCCTTGTGTGTGTGTTCGTCGTTATGGCTAGCTCTGTCTTTATCCCTTCATCTCCCGACTTTGAAGTTCTCCACTTCAAACAAAGACAAGGAGAAAATTTAAGAGATGCTTGTTTTAGGATGTTAGAATCTTATCGTAGTTGCACTATAGAAGGATATTTCAAGATTTTTCTTCGCAATTTTTATGTTGGGTTAACCTTACCCCATAGACAACTCCTTGATTTTGCCGCAAAAGGGGTTTTTATTGAAATTGATCCTAGTTCCGCTTATGAAATTATAGAGGGGATAGTAGGAGTACTTCCCCTACAAAAAGGATCACCCATTTCTCATGAAGGAACCCAAATTCTAGAGAAATTATGTGAATTGCAAAAATTTGTTGAACCACTTAAGAATATTGGTGGGAATATCAACCGCATGAGTAATTTGATGACACTTTGCAATAAGCGGTTGGATGCCTTAGATCAAAAGATCTCCGAGCATGAAGGGAAACGCAAGGAACCTCCAGGACTTGAGCATAACTCCATTAAAAAGATAAATGCTAAGGAGGGCACTACCTAGATCTATCCTCGCTTTTATGCCTAGCTAGGGGTGTTAAACGAGAGCGCTAGTTGGGAGGCAACCCAATTTTATTTGTGTTTTATGTTTTTGGTCCTGTTTAGTAATAAGTTTTGCATCTAACTTTTTTTAGATGTGTTTTATGTTTTAATTAGTGCTTGTGCCAAGTAGAACCTATAGGATAACCTATGGTGATAGTTAATTTGATTCTGCTGAAAAACAGAAACTTTGCGCGCACGAAATTAGTTTTGTTAATTCACATAAACATTATTTTGTGTTGATTCTTTCTTCTGTAGATCAGCAGACAAATTTTCCAGGACTTCCTATTTTGGTAGGATTTTTAGAGTTCAAGAAGTATTCGAGGGTTACAGATTGCTACAAACTGTTCTGTTTTTGACAGATTCTGCCTTTCGTGTGTTGTTTGCTTTTTGATGCATCTATGGATAGTATTAAGTGGTATGAACCATAGAGAACTTGAAATACAGTAGGTTTAACACCAATATAAATAAAGAATGAGTTCATTAAAATACCTTATGTGGTGGTTTTGCTTTCTTTCACTAACGGAGCTTATGAGATTTCCTGTGTAGTTTTGTGTTGTGAAGTTTTCAAGTTTTGGGTAAAGATTTGATGGACTATGGAATAAGGAGTGGCAAGAGTCTAAGCTTGTAAATGCCCAGGGCACCCCAAGCTATTCAAGAATAGCCAAAATCCTAAGCTTGGGGATGCCCCCGGAAGGCATCCCCTCTTTCGTCTTTGTTTATCAGTAACTTTACTTGGAGCTATATTTTTATTCGCCACATGATATGTGTTTTGTTTGGAGCGTCTTGTATGATATTAGTCTTTGCCTTTTAGTTTTCCACAATCATCCTTGCTGTACACACCTTTTGGGAGAAGCCCACTTGATTGGAATTTATTAGAATACTCTATGTGCTTCACTTATATCTTTTGAGCTAGATAGTTTTCGCTCTAGTGCTTCACTTATATCTTTTAGAGCACGACAGTGGCTTAATTTTGAAGAAATTGTTGATCTCTCATGCTTCCCTTATATTATGTTGAGAATCTTTTAGAACAGCATGGTATTTGCTATGGTTATAAATTTGGTCCTTGAATGATGAGCATCCAAGTTGGGTATAATAAAAACTATCATAGAAAGTGCATAAAACACTAGGATCAATTTGATGCTTGATAATTGTTTTGATATATAGAGGTAGTAATGTTAGAGTCATGCTAGTTGGTAATTATGAAATTGAGAAATACTTGTGTTGAAGTTGGCAAGTCCCGTAGCATGCATGTATGGTAAAAGTTATGTGACAATTTTGTTGCATGAGGTGCTCTTTTAATTGTCTTCCTTATGAGTGGAGGTCGGGATCGCGCGATGGTTAACTCCTACCAACCCTTCCCCTAGGAGCATGTGTAGTAGTACTTTGCTTCGAGGGCAAGTAGACTTTTGCAATATGTATATGACTTCTTTATGACTAATGTGAGTCCATGGATATACGCACACTCACCCTTCCACTTTGCTAGCCTCTATTATACCGCGCAACTTTCGTCGGTATCATGCACCCATTATTTACCTTCCTCAAAACAGCCACCATACCTACCTATCATGGCATTTCCATAGCCATTCCGAGATATATTGCCATGCAACTTTCCACCATTCCGTTATTATGACACGCTCCATCATTGTCATATTGCTCTTTGCATGATCATGTAGTTGACATTGTATTTGTGCAAGGCCACCCTCATAATTTTCATACATGTCACTCTTGATTCATTGCATATCCTGGTACACCGCCGGAGGCATTCATATAGAGTCATATTTTGTTCTAAGTGTTGAGTTGTAATTCTCGAGTTGTAAATTAATAAAAGTGTGATGATCTTTATTATTAGAGCATTGTCCCAAGTGAGGAAAGGATGATGAAGACTATGATTCCCCCACAAGTCGGGATGAGACTTCGGACTAAAAAAAAGAGAAAAGAAAAAAAAAGAGGCCAAAGAGCCCACCAAAAAAGGAAAGCCAAAAAAAGAAAGGCCAAAAAAAAGAATGAGAGAAAAAGAGAGAAGGGACAATGCTACTATCTCTTTTCCACACTTGTGCTTCGAAATAGCACCATGATCTTCATGATAGAGAGTCTCTTATGTTGTCACTTTCATATACTAAGTGGGAATTTTTCATTATAGAACTTGGCTTGTATATTGCAATGATGGGCTTCCTCAAAATGCCCTAGGTCTTCGTGAGCAAGCGAGTTGGATGCACACCCACTTAGTTTCTTTTGTTGAGCTTTCATACATTTATAGCTCTAGTGCATCCGTTGCATGGCAATCCCTACTCACTCACATTGATATCTATTGATGGGCATCTCCATAGCCCATTGATACGCCTAGTTGATGTGAGACTATCTTCTCCCTTTTTTGTCCTCACAACCACCACCATATACCACCATAGTGCTATGTCCATGGCTTGTGCTCATGTATTGCGTAAAAGTTGAAAAAGCTGAAGTGCGTTAAAAAGTATGAACCAATTGCTTGGCTAAAACCAGGGTTGTGCATGATGGGAGTATTTTGTGTAATAAAAATGAAGCATGGCCTAACTATATGATTTTGTAGGGATAAGATTTCTTTGGCTATGCTATTTTGATAGGACATGATTATTTGTTAGTATACTTCGAAGCATTATTATTTTTTATGTTTTATAAGCTTTTATCTTGAATTATTTGGATCTGAACAATCATGCCACAATAATGAAAATTATATTGAGAATTATGCTAGGTAGCATTCCACATCAAAAAATCTGTTTTTATCATTTACCTACTCGAGGACGAGTAGGAATTAAGCTTGGGGGTGCTTGAAACGTCTCCAACGTATCTATAACTTTTGATTGTTCCATGCTATTATATTACCCGTTTAGGATGTTTATGGGCTTTACTTTACACATTTATATCATTTTTGGGACTAACCTACTAACCGGAGGCCCAGCCCGTATTGCTGTTTTTTTTGCCTATTTTAGTATTTCGAAGAAAAGGAATATCAAATGGAGTCCAAACGGAATGAAACCTTCGGGAGCATGATTTATGGAACGCACATGATCCAGAGGACTTGGGGTGCAAGTCAAGAAGCAGTCGAGGCGTCCACGAGGGTGGAGGGCGCGCCCACCCCTACTAGGCGCACCCCCTATCTCGTGGGCCCCTCGGGCGTCCACCGACCTACTTCTTCCTCCTATATATACGCACGTACCCCGAGAACATCATAGGCGACCACGAAAAACTCTTTCCACCACCGTAACCTTTTGTATCCGCGAGATCCCATCTTGGAGCCTTCGCCGGTGCTCCGCCGGAGGGGGAGACGACCATAGAGGGCTTCTACATCAACACCATAGCCCCTCCGATGAGTTGTGAGTAGTTTACCACAAACCTTCGGGTCCATAGTTATTAGCTAGATGGCTTCTTCTCTCTTTTTGGATCTCAATATCATGTTCTCCTCGATCTTCTTGGAGATCTATTCGATGTAACTCTTTTTGTGATGTGTTTGTCGAGATCCGATGAATTGTGGGTTTATGATCAAGTTTATCTATGAGAAATATTTGAATCTCCTCTGAATTCTTTTATGTGTGATTAAGTCATCTTTGCAAGTCTCTCCGAATTATCAGTTTGGTTTGGCCTACTAGATTGATCTTTCTTGCAATGGGAGAAGTGCTTAGCTTTGGGTTCAATCTTGCAGTGTCCTTTCCCAGTGACAGCAGGGGCAGCAAGGCACTTATTGTATTGTTGCCATCGAGGATAAAAAGATGGGGTTTATATCATATTGCATGAGTTTATCCCACTACATCATGCCATCTTTCTTAATATGTTACTCTATTCTTTATGAACTTAATACTTTAGATGCATGCTGGATAGCGGTCGATGTGTGGAGTTATAGTAGTAGAGGCTGGCAGGAGTCGGTCTACTTGTCACGGACGTGATGCCTATATACATGATCATGTCTAGATAATCTCATAATTATTCGCTTTTCTATCAATTGCTCGACAGTAATTTATTCACCCACCGTAATACTTATGCTATCTTGAGAGAAGCCACTAGTGAAACCTATGGCCCCTGGGTCTATCTCTTATCATATAAGCTTTCAATCTACTTTTATTTGCATCTTTACTTTTCCAATCTATATTATAAAATACCAAAAATATACTTATCTTATCATATTATCTCTATTAGATCTTACTTTAGCAAGTGGCCGTGAAGGGATTGACAACCCCTTTATTGCGTTGGTTGCGAGTTCTTTGTTTGTTTGTGTAGCTGCGTGGGACTTTTGAGGAGCCTCCTACTGGATTGATACCTTGGTTCTCAAAAACCGAGGGAAATACTTACGCTACTATTGCTGCATCACCCTTTCCTCTTCAAGGAAAACCAACGCAAGCTCAAGACGTAGCAATCACTTTAGCATTTGGGAACAGACCATGGAGTTCCCCGTTACAAACACCTCTTTCCAGACTTTCTCTCAATCTCCTTCTGCGCCACGTAAACTGATCGCCGGAGAAGCCAATGTCTTCCAATTCACAATCCACCAACGCATCATGGAACTGTTGCATCATCTACATCGGCCTAGGGGGCCCTCCTTGCTTCTCGTGTGAGAATAGAATTTCATTAAAGTCCCCCATAACTACCCATGGTAGCCATGGTTGCTGGTAAAGATCACGAAGAGCTTGCCACAACATGTGTTTGTCCTCCCAGCGGGGTTCCCCATAGAACCCTGTAAACCTCCACATCTCTTCATCCGATGCTCCCGTCTTCACATCTATGAAGTTTTTTGATTTGTAAAGAACCTGAACAGTGAAAGAATTTTGCCACAGCATTAGCAAGCCACCATTCACTCCAACACTTTCTACCATTTCCACCTTATCCATGTTCATCTTCCTTTTCAGATTCTCTGCCCTAGCTTTATTCAGATGAGTCTTGGACAAGAAGACTATATCTAGCCACCATTGCTTCTGGAGATCCAGAAGAGCTCTAACTGTCGCGTTTCTGGCCATACTACGACAATTCTAACCAATAATTTCATTGCTCCCATCGACTGCACACAAACCAAATCCCAAAAACCTACGGTTTACAGACAGATACATAGGGACAAGAAACCGATGACAACACCTTGCAAAGCAACGGGGTTGTGCCAGGACAAAAAACAGCTATGCCAGAGCGTGTTGGAATGTGAACTTCACTAGTCGCCCGATCCTTCAAAGCAGCCGAGAAAACCTGACCACCGACAATAGCAACTCAACTAACTCATCTCTTCTCCTCCTCTCGTCATGGCATCAAGCTAGCTTCCCAAGAGAGAACCATGATCCCTGCTGGGGAAGACACCAGATAGGCAACCACGGACGACGGCGGTCAAAACCCAAGATGGACTTCATAGTCGCCTTAGGAGAGAGAAACGTTTCGTGTCTTGCACTGTTGCAAGCAAAATTCTGGTGTCCGAGCCATAGCACCTACGATACTTAATATATGGTCGTTGGCCTTTTCGCAAAAATATCCCCAAATGATAAGTGCCATATGTGTGGCACGAAGACCATCGGTCCGAATGCCTCTGCTACCATTTGATCTAAATGCATCCATCTTGATGCTATTCAGTCGCCACGTCATCCCAACTAGTCGTTCGGGTCGAGTGCAAGGTCACCCGAATGCCTCATCCATTCCCCCACCAGGCAACCACTCCTCCTCACCCATTCCCCCCACCACTTTACCTCACCCATTCCACCCCACTCACCCACACTAGAAGGAGACCGAGCAGGAGCTCGATCCGAGTTACCCCATCGCCTCTCCCGCACCTTCGGCGACCGGCAAGCACCGACGAGCGCCGCCAGGTTCCTTCATAGTCGCCCCATGACGCTCCTCTTCTCTTGCTCTGCTGGCTGCCCCATGCGGGGCGGTACTCCTCCAAAATCCATGGCAAACCGCGGGGGCAAGGGAGTAGTGGATTCTTCTACTCCTACTGCGTCGTGTTCCTTGTTTTGATGGAGATGATGGCGACCACAGCGCCATGCTCCTTGTGCTGCTCATCGAAATGCCATGGCAACCCGCTAAATCCCTCCCTCATCTGTGAGCGCCGAAACTCCCGTGTCTGGCCATCTGGGAGCATGATTAGTGTGAAGGCCAAGCTGAAAAATTCTTCAGAGGTTCATTATAGTGCTTTGATTTGTGTTTTTGTAGATGTCCAGTTCTGTTTTTGTACTATTGAAACTTTCTTGTACATGCCTAGTTCTGAAAAACTGAGTAGGCTTGTCTGTGTATCTGTACAGTTTCAGTGAAATGCTTGTAAATTTCAGCTTTGCTATGTCCTACCGAATGATGAGGGTTAGTTATTGTCCTATAGATAGATTTTTGGCAAATTTAAACAACTTTCCATGGCAACTTTGCCATGTTAAAAAACATGACAAAGTTACAGATGTTCATAAACATGGCAACTTACCATGTTAAAAACATGGCAAACTTGTCATGGCAACTATGCGTGTTCAAAAACCTGGCAACATTATAGATGTTCAAAAACATGGCAACTTAATATGTGCAAAAACATGGCAACTTAATATGTTCAAAAACATGGCAAACTTAAGATGTTTTCGGCAAATGTATTAACGGTGTATGGCGATTGTAGTTCACTTGGCAAGGCAAAAATACTTTTATTCACAGCCAAACTTCTGTTTTTTCTACATTTTCTTTTTACCACGACAACTTTAATTTTTATGACATGGCAAATTTTACTTTATTTTTTTGACATGGCAAATTTATTGTACAAAACATGGAAATTTTAATTTAGATATGATGGCAAATTTACATTTACAGAACATGACAAATTTTAATATGTAGCATGGCAAATATGCTTGTGTAGCCATGGCAAGTTTAAATTTATGTCCATAGCAAAATTACTTTATTTTTGCCATGGCAAATTTTGATCCATTTTTGCCACGACAAAATTTACTTCATTTTTCCATAGCGTACTTTTAATGATGTGGCAAATTTTACTTTATTGTTGTTGTTAGGGCATATTTTTCCCTTAGTGGTTTTGCTAATTGATGACAATGCTTTTGCGGAGTAATCGTGTGCATTGAGCATTTCAGATAATTCTACCTCAATGCACAAGACGATTTGAACCCCTCGGAAGATTTAGCAAGACGATTTTTTCTTGCATTTCTTTTTTGGTGGACTTTCAGTCGTAGGAACACCATACTATTAAGAGGGGGTCCGCTTCAGAATGGTTTGGGTGGAATCTTCACGTAACTCTCCTTGCACCCTATTTTCTTTCCCGGCAATTGAGTTTGTTCATCCTTATGTTTGAACCTTGGCAGAACAGGCTAAGCTGTAGTACCGCTCCAGCGTTACTGCCATTGTGTAGTTTGGCTCCTACTTCTGCCTATTTCATGGGTTCCGTAAATGAGTGGTAGTAGAGCGGCAATTCGCCATGGTAGTACCGCTCCTGCGGTACTACGGGGCTAAATGCCTCTCTACTACCACAGATTTACAAGGCCTCCTTAGGCTAAGTGGAAGTACCACTGCTCTCCACGGCAGTACCGCTTATGCGGAACTACCGCTGGAGAGTACCACAGGTAGTACCGCTTTTTTGCCTTGTTTTGTTGCGGTCTGTTCCACGAGAGGCAGTAGGGTAGTAGTTCCCAACGGTAGTACCTCCTAATGCGGAACTACCACCCTGCCTTCCTCTACTACCGCGGGTATTGGCTGCTGTTCATCTCCACGCGACAGTACCGCTGGAGTGTAGGGATGAAAATGGAGTGGAAAGTTTCCGCTTTCCGGAGGAAAAATGGAAACAGAGAGGAAATATGAAAATGGAAATGGAAATGAAAATGGAATTTTTTTTATGCGGAATTGGAAACAAAAATGGAATGGTGTTTTCCAGTGGAACTCACATGGAAATGGAACTTTCCATTTCCGTTAATATGGAATTTCCGTTTCTACTATAGGCCCATGGTTGCTTTGTAGGCCAACTACCAAACAACATGCAATGACATAATGAGTAGAATGAGCAAAATGTATCATTTGAGTTACAACTTTTACTACCACACACATACTCAGCTAGACCTTATACAGAATTGTTATGTACTACTACAATACTACCCTATGTTACCAACACAACCATATTATTTTGTAGCCATGTTAACAATTCCATCAATTTGTTTGTTTTTGTCTGTATTTCTCCATGATTCAGAGGGGCTTTAAGTTCCGATCAACACATAGTTTTGTTTCCGTGTCCGCTCTGTATTCTCTCCGTGTTTGTTTCTGGTAGTATCTGTTTCCGTATTCGTTTCCGGGGTTTCTGTATTCGTTTCCGGGGTTTCTGTATTCGTTTCAGCTTCTACAAAAAAATATGAAAACAAATATGGTAGCACCCAGTTCCGTCCGTTTCCATCCCTACTAGAGGGCGCGGTAGTACCGCTCCGGCGGCACTGCGGTTCCCCTAATCCGCTCCAAATGAACTAGGTAGCCGGCACTTCAATGCCAGCAGAAGTACTGCTCATCCGAGTGGTACTACCGCTTTTGCGTGGGGTGTGGGAGCATAACAGTTGGATTCTTCTTCCCACTATAAAGGGATCTTCTATCTCCTAGTTGACTAGCTCCCCCCCCAAGCTCCATTGTTGCTCACAAGCTCATTCTTGACCGATCTCTCTCCCTAGCCAATTAAACTTATTCTTTAGGGATTTCTTGAGAAGGCCTAGATCTACACTTCCACCAAGAGAAATTTGATCCCCCCACTAATCCCTTGCGGATCTTGTTACTCTTGGGTGTTTGAGCACCCTAGACGGTTGTGGTCACCTCAGAGCCACATTCCATTGTGGTGAAGCTTCGTGGTGTTGTTGGGAGCCTCCAATTAAGTTGTGGAGATTGCCCCAACCTTGATTGTAAAGGTTCGGTTGCCGCCTTCAAGGGCACTGTTAGTGGAATCACGACTCCTTGCATTGTGTGAGGGCGTGAGGAGAATACAGTGGCCCTAGTGGCTTCTTGGGGAGCATTGTGCCTCTACACTGCTACAACGGAGACGCACTTCATCTCAAAGGGAAGGAACTTTGGTAACACATCCTCGTCTTCACCGTCTCCGCTTGTGGTTATCTCTTACCTTTACCTCGTGCAAGCTTTACTTGTGTTGTATCCTTTGCTTTCTTGTGTTGCTAGTGTTGCTAGCATCATATAGGTTGCTCACCTAGTTGCATTTCTAGACAACCTTTTTGTTGCTCAACCTAATTGGTGAAGAATAGTTAAATATTGGTAGTTGCCTATTGAGCCCCCATCTAGTCAACCATATCGATCCTTTCAATTGGTATCAGAGCCTCGTCTCTTTTAAGGGTTTCACCACTCGAAGAGTATGGTTGACACTGGGGAGGAAGTGCCCGAGGCCGTGGAGTTGACTTCGATCACACGAGACGACTTAAATGAAGCTATGGCTTCACTTAAGATGTCTATGACGACCGCAGTCAAGTCCATGCTTAAAGTATTTCTTGAGGGGTTGAAAGCTACTCCCGATCCTTTGCTTGTGGGTAATCCCACCGCATTCGAGTCAGAGGCCAATTTTGGCTAGAAAGCGGCTGAAGGTATTCAAACTTCTTCCCCTCACAACAAAAATGGGACGGGAACCTTTGCCTCGGTTCCCCCTTCCCCGGTCTACGGAGGACCAGTCCCTAGATCTCGTATTAACCATCTTGGTCCTCCTCCTAAGCTTGTTAAGGGTGGTTTTGCTAATTGGGTTTTTTGCATCAAGTCTCATTTGAATCACAGCTCAACAAATCTTTGGAGAGTCATCGAGTAAGGCTTCTACCCGCATGATCCAAACACTTTTACGCCAAGAGAAGAGGTGGACAATCAATATAATCACTCCACCTTGTTCATCCTTCAAGCTGCGGTTCCTCCCAAAGATCTATCTCACTTGTGCCCCTTCACTCATGCAAAGGACTGTTGGTAACACATCATATCTTTGTACAAGGGGAGATCAAGCATCCAATGGTCCAACTTTGAGGTGGTCCATGATGAGGCCGATGAATTTGTGATGCTAGAAGATGGGGACCCGCATGATCTCTATCGGAGGGTGACAACTCTCGTGGTTTCTCTCCAAGACCATGGGAGCAAGGATATGGATGACAATTGGATTAAGCGCAAGTTTCTCAAGGCCATCATGCCTTTCAACAAGGCCATGTCCTCCGTGATTCGTTAAAGACCGGATTTCCACACCTCGTCTTCATGTGAAGTGTTGGACGAGTTCATTGCCATGAACATCATGAACAAGACCACCGACAATGCTCTAGCTCGTGTCCGATCAAAGAAAGCCTCACCCAACCTCTCCTTGAAGGCCAAGGCCATTCCGAAAGAAGAAGAGGAGGAACAAGAGGAAAATTGCCCTGAAGACACCAAATATGCTTACCACGAGCACATGGCTCTTGCGTCAAGTCAATTATGGGGTAACAAGAGGAACTCAAGGTCCAACTTCACCAACAACAACTTAAGTCACTACAGAAAAGATACACTTCCGTGATGATACGTGTTTGTCACAGTAGGTCGCGTTTTTTGTCATGCATGTACATCCATGACGATTTTATGACAGAATCAAGATAGTCATACCTGTGCTGTCGTAGAAGTGTTCCATGACATTACCAAAATTATCATCATGGAAGTGTCCATTTCCATGACGATAAATCGCGCGTCACAGAAGTGCTTTCGTCAAGGGTGACAGACACGTGGCATCCACCGTAATGGAACGCCGTTAAGCTATCGGGTCGGGTTTTGGATCCGATAAACCGTTAACAGCCCCGACCAATGGGGATTTTCCACGTGTAAAAAATCATCATAGGCTGGAGGAAACACGTGTCGGTTCCTCGTTGGGACAGATGTGATCCACTCATTGGACGGAAGGCGCCTATGATACGTCGACATGTGGCACGGCTCAACAGAGGCCCATTCCTGTGAAAAGGCCGGCCCAGTAAAAATTAGCATGCCAGCCCATATAAGGCCTACTTGTGTCAGGTCCATTTAAGCCCACGGTTCATACGAGATGTGCCAATTCGGCCCGTCAACGGCCTGTTAAAGATTTGACACCATTGCAGCCCATCCTTAGTTCGAGCCAGTTAACAGCCCGCTATATATTTGGGCTCAATATCGGCCCAATGAGATTTCGGCCTGTTAACGGCCCATTTAAAGGATGGGCCAATTTTCAGGATGTACATCTTTCGGCCTTTTAGCGACCCATTTAAATGTTGGGCTAATTTCCGGCCCGGTGTGTCTTTCAGCCTGTTGACGGCCCATAAATCTGATGGGCCATTTGTTGTCGGACCTGAGTTTCGGCCTTTTAGCGGCCCATTTAAGTGTTGGGCCAATTTCTGGCCTGGTGTCACTTTCAGCCTATTGACGACCCATAAATCAGTTGGGCCATTTGTAGTCGGACCTGAGTTTTGGCCTTTTAGTGACCCATTTAAGTGTTGGGCCAATTCCCAGCCCTGTGTGCCTTTCGGCCTCTTAACGGACCATAAATGAGTTAGGCCATTTGTAGTCGGACCTTAGTTTTGGCCTTTTAACGACCCTTGCCCTTCATGGTCCAATACCAGCCCGGTTTCTCTTTTGGTCTGCTAAAGGCCCACAACACAGTTGGGCCATTTACAATACGACCTGACTTTCGGCCTCTTAGCGGCCCATGGTCTTCATGGTCCAGTACAAGCCCGCTGTCTGTTTCGGCCTTCTAAAGGCCTACAGTATAGTTGGGCCAGATGTAGGCCAAACTTAGTAACGGCCTGTTAACGGCCCGTGAAATAAATTGGGGCCACCTGTTGCCCGCTTCGATGTCGGCCTGTTAACAACCCGGGAGGTAAGAGGGCCGACCATTAACTTTCGGCCTAGTAACGGCCCATTAACTTAATGGGCCCACTAAAGTTTGTACATGTCTTTAGGCCAAATTAGATAATTTGAGCCCATTACGACGAGCAATTATGCACAGGACCAAAACCGATCAAGCAAAGGTACGACATACAGGGAATAACGTTGCACATCTAGCATATATTACAGGAAATTACATCCACTGGGCAATCAAAGATTGATGCCAGTGCAAATAAATGAGTAGAACCTAACCATCTACAACGTCACAATCTGCAACCTCAACACATATGACGCCCATAAGCATGTGGGCAAGTTTTTTCTGCTTTGCTGCACTGCCTCTGAAAGCATTGATCAGTTGTTGTGTCGCACGACTCTGCACCTCTGATTCATCCACCATTTCTATCATTGCTTCAGCCATTAATTGGTTCACAAACATACATTTATTCTGTTGCATTCGAGACAATGGATACTAAACAGATTCAGATGGCGATTTTGGCAGGCTTGTATTATTGATAGTGGAGAGTGTCTCGACCACTGCATCATAATCATGAGTTATTGCCATATTACCTGGCCTAGATTTACTAGAAAGAAACAATGGGGTTGCCTTGCTGTTTTCAGAGTTTGTCTTCTTATCTTCAGCAGCCTGCACAAAATTAACACACTAGCATTGCTATCATTGGCCAAGTCGATAATAGGAAAGCAACATTGACACAACGAACATTTGGGCAACTAGCCTACACCAAATTAACACAATATGGCATAGCTATCATCAGCCAGGTAAGGTAGTACGAAAGCAACCTTGACACAATGAATGAATGGGCAACCAGAGAAGCACTACAATTCAGTAATGTGCGTAATATGAGATAGTACATTCATGCAGCTCAGTATGCAAAACTAGGAGGCAGTTTTCCTTACAAAAATCAACATTGGCGCCTTTAACATTTTGCTACAACTAATTTTAGATCAGATAGAGGATAGATTCACGCCGATTAACAAAATACATGTTGATGTAAAAATATAGTGATATACAACAGGTACTTACATCAGCATTGGAGCACAGAGAATTCCCGCGAGATATTTTCCTCGAATACGATCCCAATGGAGGAAGTCTTCTATCGTTTAACCTTATTTTCTAAAAGAGAGATGAGTAAGAAACATGTAGAAAATATGATCGAATGCTATAAAATTTCATGATGCGAGGATACGCACACGCTTCTTAGAATGGAGTTGACATTCTTTTGCCGGATCGAGCGGACTAGTTCTTTAGCCTTGGAATCGCTTATTATCGATGGGAGTTGGGTTTCTCTGTCTTTGGAGCAATATCTATGAAAAATGGAGTTGGTTTATTATCTCCGGCATTTGGATCTTTTGCAAAGACCTGGTTTGTAACCCTTGATTCTAACATAGCCGTCTTCCCCTTGCATGCCTTATATAGAAGAATGGTGATTCAGTTATAAAACATGCTACAATAGAGATGGAATATGTACTGAAGAATAGAAAGGCATGACATATTGACATGTATTCCCTCCACCCGGAAATAAATGGACGGGTCTAGGCATATTTCAGTTCTAGATACATCCAGTTTTATCCATTTCTGCGACATATAATCCGGACGGAGGGAGTATGATGTAAGAGCTAGGGATACGACAGACAACACAAGAAAAAACACTTGAAAAACCCACTGCAGAACCAAAGTATTCAAACCCACTGATATGAGATAGTACACTCATGCAGCTCAGGATGCAAAACTACCAGGCAGTCTTCCTTACAAAAATCAACATTGTGGCCTTTAATCATACATTTTGCTACAACTAAATTTAGATCGATAAAGGTTGGATTCACGCCTATTAACAAAATACATGCTGATGTAAAAATATAGTGATATACAACAGTACTTACATCTACATTGAGCACAGAGAATTCTGCAAGAATCTTTCCTCATAAACGATACCATTGCGAAATTCTTCTATCTGTTAAGCTTATTTTCTAAAAGAGAGATGGGTAAGAAACATGTAGAAAATATGATCATCATGCTATAAAATTTCATGATGCAAGGATACACACATGCTTCTTAGAATTGAGTTGACATATTTTTGTTGGACTGGAGCGGACTAGTTCTTTGGCCTTTGGAATCGCTTATTATCGAGAGGAGTTGGGTTTCTATGTCTTTGGAGCAAGATATCTATAAAAACTGGAGTTGGTTTATTATCTCCTGGCATTTGGATCTTTTGCAAAGGCCTTGTTTGTAACCCTTCAGATTCTAACATAGTCGTCTCCCCCTTGCATGCCTTGTATAGAAGAATGGTGCTTTAGTTATAAAACATGCGACAACAGAGAGATGGAATAGGTACTGAAGAATAGAAAGGCATGACATATTGACATGTATTCCCTCCATCCGGAAAAAAATGGATGGGTCTAGGCGTATTTCAGTTCTAGATACATCCTTTTTTATCCATTTCGGCAACATGTAATCCGGATGGAGGGAGTATGGTGTAAGAGCTAGGATACGACAGACAACACAACAAAAAACTAGTTGAATGTAAAATTATATGCTAGCGGAATACGCATGAAATAACTAAGGCAACATACACGTGTATGATTGGGAAAATAAGATGGCATTATAACAGATCACTAGAACAACACTTCAATGTAAAAAACATGGTATGGCGAGACGGATGAAGTACATCTTGATGAATAACAATGCATAAGATATTGAAGCATGATGTCCAAATTAAGCGAGATGGCATTGCGATAGAGTAGAATGACAATGCTTGAATTTGAAAACATGTTATCATGAATGGAATAGGTCTTGAAAACAGGAAGGCATGACATATTTACATGCATGATCAGCATGCTAAGCACATGTCATTGCAACAGAGTAGATACACTCGGGACATTATATGCATGTTGTACCCATATCACGAGGCCAAGTTAGAGCTAGGACCTTGTGGGGTGAAGAGGATTCATCATCTTTACGCAAGTCTTCGATGAAGCGCCTTTACATGTTCCATCATATTGGGTATCATTGACATCAAGTTTATTGGCCTTTACATTGCTCCGTGAGGTTCTTGTGGATATATCGGTGTGTGCAATTATATCTGACATGCATGGAAGACAACTAGTAGTTAGATTTTTGTAAATGAGTGCCTGTAGGAGACGACATAAATAGTAGGACTGGGGTTAACTAGCAGCAACAGGTCTCATAAACTAAAGGGAGAACACATATTAAAGCTACAGAATATGTATCGTTTGTACTCGAGATTAACTACATGGCACACAAAAGTATTAAAGAACAACATAGGTAATACTTGAAGTGGTATAATACTATAATCACCAGCCTGTGGGATAGCATTGGCTGATGGATGATAACTATGGAACAACGTTACCTAAAGAACAAGTATCTTAGCTGAACTATGGAACAACGTGAACTCCTGAACAAGACCGGTAAGAGATCATCATGAATATACAGTGAAATGTGATGATCTATTTTCCATGCTTAGATGAATAACAAAGCCATAAATGTTGCACACAAGTAAGATGAGGGTACAACCTATCTGGCTGCCATCCATAGGAGTGAGCATCATGTGCTGACTTGTCAATGGCCCTGCAGTTGTTGTGGCTGTCCATGTCGGGCATGCGCATTCGATGCAGGGAACTGTTGAGTGGGGACTGTAGTCCCTTTTGGTGTATGCTTCCCTTGATGGAGCAGTTGCGGTGAGTCGGAAGACGGTGTGTCTGAAGATGCAGATTACGCATAATGTTAAGAATGACATATCTCTTTGATCTCAAGAAATACACTAAGAGATCAACAAGAAGGTACGAGAGTGGTCACACGTCATTGATCAAGACTAAATTGGGGTCACACGATTTTATTTTATTTTGGTACTGTCCGATCTACGCCGGATGGCTTGTTGGCCGTCTTGTGCCTCCCGGCTGACACTGTTTGGAATCTTCCCCGAAGAGCTAGCGACCAACGGCAGAGCAGCCTGCCTCCGCCGTCCATGGCCCCGGCCAAAACCCCGCTCCCCGCCCCACCGCACTGCCGTGGTTGCGCCGCCCCCGGGCCAATCCACAAAGACTCCCCGTCATCCAGATCCAGCGGCGGCAGTAGCTTCAACCCACGCAACTCTAAAAGATAGCCATCTAAGCGCTGCTTCCGCGGCGAACTTGCAGCACCGCACCCTTACGTTAGACACCAGCCAACCGGCAGCCTAGGAGCTCCGCCGCCTCGAGGGGTGCTGCTTCCCATTGGGAATCGATTGTCCCAGAATAAAAATTCAGACAACTGACGCCTAAATAAAGTGATTTGAGATGAGGTGCGACCTATCTGGCGGCATGGTGAAGTAGGCGAGTCCATTGCCGAGTCGGTGAGGCCGGGCGCGGTTGCGGTGGCGACCGCGGCAGGAAGGAGCGATGTCGAACGGTCGACGGCTACGCTGAAGCAGCGCCAGACTCGACGGATCAAAGTTGGAGCCACTCGGCGCCGTGAACAACGGCGGGGTGAATCGGCTCGATGACAGTTCACGTGCCGTCGTCGAGGCAGCACCAAGAAGACGGAGTAAGAGGCACACGGCCCGATGCACGACGGCAATTGGACAGCGTCTCGGCATTAGGGAGGAGGGCGGCTGTGAAATTGGTGCGGTGGGGGCGCCATGGAGGTGGGGCTGAGGTTTCGCGGCTCGGGAGAAGGGAGCTTCCCGGGGAGAAGGTGATTTGGCGCCCATGAGGTATGAATGGGGGTGGGAGGGGGGGGGGAATTGGGAGGGGAGTGGAACCATGTCTTACGGACGCATTTGTCTGAAATGTGAGGGAGAGTTACAGTTCTACCCTTGCCTATAGGCTTCTCGGCTTGGGTTTGTGTACTGAGGGTCGGGGATAGTCGTGTTTTGAACTATAGTGGGTGCGAGCGATTTCGGGCGAGGAGAGCGTGTTTTGAAATAGTGGGCGCGAGCTATTTCGAGCGAGGAGAGCGTGTTTTGCCGACCATGGTTTATGAATTATTCGGCACATGTCATTTTGGCCGAGGAGAAGGCGCACTTGGATGAAGTTACGAACCTACCCTCGATGTACAATGGGCCAATTGATGCGTGTCCCACATATGACGGTAATTTCGCGTCTCCCATTTATTTGCTCGGGCGAATTCCACGGAGCAGAGAGGATGTTTAACAGTTCATTCAAATTTTGGGAGAACGAGCATCCACGTGTACCTTACCAAGTCGATTCAAATCAAATTTTGAAATATTACCATGCCACTTCTTTTTTAGATGGAGAGATGATGCTCGGGAGTAATGTGTTTTTACATGCTCGTTGCTAGAGATTTACTATATGAAAAATAGTTGACCCACTCAAAAACGCGAATCAAACCCAAAATGAAATATCTCGATTCAATGAACTAGCTCGTTCAGTAGGTCAAAATAGTGAACTAAATCCAAAATTGAACACCTCAATCGGGTAGCATATTGTACAGTATTATAGTACTCCATGAACATGTTGAAAGTCAAATTAATGAACTTGTTTGATATACGCATATATCCGTTCATGTGTGGATTGCAGACAACATGTTCTCCAATTTAAATATTTGAATGCAAGTTTATATCTAAACATGGTTTATATCAGTCTATGATGCATAAAACGCGACCTCCCCCCTCTCCCGGACTCCGCTCTCTCTCTCTCTCTCTCTCTCTCTCTCTCTCTCTCTCTCTCTCTCTCTCGACAATCTTCAATTCACGCACGATCTCGACCTAAAAACCTTGTTGGTCCCTCTCCTCTCTCTCTCTCTCTCTCTCTCTCTCTCTCTCTCTCTCTCTCTCTCTCTCTCTCTCTCTCTCTATCTTCAATCGACAATCTTCAAAACCTTGTTGGCATCGACCTAAAAACCTTGTTGGTCCCTCTCCTCTCTCTCTCTCTCTCTCTCTCTCTCTCTCTCTCTCTCTCCTCCCCTCCTCCCTCCTCCCTCCCTCCCTCCCTCCCTCTCTCTCTCTCTCTCTCTCTCTCTCTCTCTCTCTCTCTCTCTCTCTGTGTGTGTGTGTGTGTGTGTGTGGGGGTCTCTTCTAGTTCGCATTCATATATACACCATCTATAGGTCTCTCTAGACACTATGTATGATACTCTAGCTAGTCCAAGCTAGATATCTTGGGTGCACTCATCGTACGCACACAAATTCCTTGGCTCTTTGCCCGTAACTCTCTCACGCACCACTATGTCGTCTCAGAGCTCTTCCCCCCTCTCTCAAACTCTCCATCCACAGGTCACACATACACATGCATATCTCACTGCTTTTCGATAGGCCCATCTAAAACTCTATCTCTCTCCCTCGTTCTCTCTCCATCTCACACACACACACACACACAATCTCATGCCCAGCTAGCCAAGTATGATGGTCTCTCACTCAATTGTAGGCACACGCAGTCCCCCCTATATGTATATGACTAGCTAATCTTAGTCTTCATCACAAACATGTGCATGGTCTATCTCGATTTCTCTCGGGGCATCTTTCTATCGGGCATGCACTCCCTCGATCTCCCACCCATATAGCCCCCTCACGATCTCGAGGGGATCTCTCTATCACAAACACACCCTCTCTCCATCCCCATGCGTCCATGCCATCCATGTGTCCCTCTCGACCTTTTTTCCTTGTTGTCCAGACCTCTATTGGACATGTGCTACAGGGGTGTCTCTCTTCGTTGCAAACAATCACACACTAGCTATCTTCGTGTATCTCCTCGCCTCGCTTTTCCATCTCGGAGATGCATGCGTGATATGATCGCATAAGAAACGAAAAAAAACACTCTCTCTCTAATTTATCATTTGTTGTCACTTTCTCTTTCACACACATACTCTTTTTGCACACTTACTCATTCTCCTTCACACGCACTTGATCTGTCTCGACTGAGGCACTCTCCTCCGTCCATAGCACATAGATTTATTGAAAAGTCAAACATCACAAAGTTTGATCATGTACGTGGAGAAAAAGAATTACATCTAGTACGGCAAACATATACCATTAGATTCACCATGAGATGTAGTTTTGTATGATGTATCTTTGGTATTGTAGATATAAATAACATTTGCGTAAACCTGATCAAAGTTTCCAAAGTTTGACTTCTAAAATTTTTACATACCTTCGCATTATCGGCGGATGGAATATCTCTTTCCCCTCTCAGCTATCGACACACCACTCAGCCTTATCGGGCTCCTTAATCTCTCTCAAACTTTATTGGTCAGTTTGGTTCGTGACTGACCCTCATGCCTTGATGGCGGTCTTCGCTGGTGTGGACGTGAGATGTAAAATATTCTGCTGGCCGGGCTTGTGTGGTCTGAAGCGTTTGGTTCATGCAGGCGAGCAAAGCATCAACGCCCCATCAATCAATCCATGCATCAATTATTTAATGCTAATATCCATCCATGTTCTTTGTTAGCCTCGTGGCGCACGACCGAGCACACGACCAGCGTTCAAAATTGGTCGCTTGGGCAAGCTACTTGCGTGTCCGGAGTTCAGCCAAAGCTAATTAAAGTGCAAGGAACCCAGCCAGGCGGGCTTTCTTTTTCACAGGTAGCAACCAAACAAGCGTGCATGAAATCTAGCCACAACCCCAGGCCACGCAAATGATGCTCACGACGCAAGACAAACTGGCCTTATATCTCCCTGGTTCACACATACACATGTCTCGTTCGCGCTATACATATAGACCCATCCAACACTCTCCGCCCTTGTTCTCTCTCCATGTGACACGCACCCCCTAAGTACGATAATCCCTCACTCCATCATAGGCTCTGTTTGGATCCATGGGTTAGAGTTAGTTTGGGTTAGTTTGGAGTCAACTAACCCAAAAAGATCCAAATAGGAGGGTTAGTTTAGGTTAGATGCATCTAACCCATCCAAAAACACTAACCCATCCAAGAGGTGCTTATTTGGGTTAGTTCTTCTCGGGACCACTAATAAACACTTTTTTCTCTCGCTCTCCCCGCAGCAAATCCCTCCCCACTTCCTAGAAGCTTCTCGTCCTCTCCCTCCCTCCCTCTCGCACCGCCCGTGAAGGTGCCTCGCCATATCCGCGCTCCATCTAACCCCGCCATCCAAAGACCTCTTTACTTAGAGTTAGTTCAGGGTTAGTTCAGGGTTAGAATCTAACTCTAACCTCTAACTGAGTTAGAGTATCCAAACAGGGCCATAGGCGCAAGCACTCCCCCCTCCTAAGTATGATTATCTCTTACTAGCCATCAGAAACACACGTATTGTCTCCTTCCATCCATACGTCTATCTAGATATCTCTCGGGGCATCTTCTATCGCGCACACACCTTGTCACTCGATCTCCCACCCATGTAGTCCCATCACGATCTCCAGGGGATCTCTCTATGACAAACATACACTCTCTCCTCCCCATGTCTGCACTTTCTCCGTATGTCTCTCTCGACCTCTCTCCCTTGTTTGTCAGACCCCTCTTGGCGACGTGCTAGGGGTCTTCCTCTCTCGGTTCCAAACAACCACACACTATCTCCTCACCTTGCCTCCGTTGTCGAAGATGCATGTGTGATATGTTTGCATAAGACACGCACGCTTTTTCTCTACTTTTATCGTGTGTTGTCCATGTCTCTTTCACACACGCACACACACTTTTTTCACTCTCTCTCCCTCTCTCTCTCTCTCTCTCGTTAGGGACTCTGTCACGTCCATAAGCATATGGATATTTTCAAAAGTCAAACCTCAGAAAAGTTTGACCAGGTATATGTGGAGAAAAACATTTACATCTCGAAAGATCATTAGATTCATCACAACATGTACTTACTTCATACTATCATTTATCTTTGGTATTGCAGATATAAGTAATTTCTTTATAAACTTGGTCAAAGTTTCAAAAGTTTGACATAAAAAAAATGTTGTAACTACAATATCGAACGGAGGGAGTAGCTCTTTCTCTCTCTCTGCTATCTCTCACGGGCCTCCACTCTCACTCGAACTCTCTATACCGACGGATTATATGCTCACTATGTTAGCGTATAGCTCCGTATATTGTTTAGTTGACCGGTCAACCAATCCACATGCTGCGTTGTCAGCTCGTGTTCTGTATCTTGGTGTGCTGGCCCATGTGGCAGTGGGTGAAAATAAGTAAACTAGAGGCCCATCGACACGCGGTGAAGTAAACAAAGTTGAAACCACTGGGTAGCACCCCGCACGCTAGTAAATTGAGGGCGCATTGAGGACAAACTTCTTGCGCGCGAAGGACGCACTCACGCACAATTCACCACTGCGCGGCAGCATGCACAGAAGGACGCACTCGCGCACACCCAGCACACAACACACACCAGCACACATGTACACCGGCGTCACCACCGGTTGAGATGGACGGCGAGGCAGCCAACAAGCGGAGGCGGCTCGAGCCAAAACCGCATCCAGCGAGCCTGGACTTCATCAGCAGCCTCCCGACGACATGGTGCTCGTCATCATCGGCATCCTCCCCACCAAATCTGCTGTGCGGACCGCCCTGCTCTCCCCGTGGTGGCGCCCCCTCTGGCGCTGCATCCCCCCAACCTCACCGTCGACAGCTGCCTCTACGACGGGGATTGCAAACGCATGGCCGCAGTCTCCAAGATCCTTTCATCGCACCCTGGGCCAGCCAGACACCTTGACATCCGCATATTCAGTACCAACTGCAAGGTCCAACCCAAGTTCGACGAGTGGTTCTTATCCCCCGCCCTAGATCAGCTCGAGGAGCTCAGCTTTGAAGCTGGACGATGTCGCTCTCTGCCGCCGTCCGCGCTCCGCCTCACGCCAATGCTGCGCCGTGCCAGCTTGAGCTCCTGCTATCTTCCCCAGAATAATGCCGTGCCCGCCCTTCTTCTCCCTCAACTCAAGCAGCTCGACCTCTTCGACGTTGTCATATCAAAGAAGGCTATGGAGCACCTGCTCTGCAGCTGTACTACGCTCGAGTACCTTCGTCTTGAGCAGATCCACGGGTTCATTAGCCTCCACATCGCCTTGATGAATCTCCGATGGATTTATGTGTCTTGCTGGCCCCGCAACAAGACATCAATTGGGAAGAGATCACTCCTGCTGTTCCACGTTATGGTCATTGAGAATGCGCCTTTCCTTGAGAGATTGCTTGTATCGGATCTAGAAGGTCCAACAAAAATCAGGGTCATTCACGCGCCAAAATTGACAGCGTTGGTATAATCGTTCAGGTACAACACTCATCTTCTTCTCCGTCTTCTTGAAATTTAAAATTTTAAATTTCTTCTTGATGTATTACTACCGTCTTCCAGAAAATGATTCCCACAAGCTTGACCCAGTCCATGCGCACAGTGGAGATCTTAGCACTAAAATATATCGGCCCCAATCTGGATCAAGTTGTTGGATTCCTTACATGCTTTCCGTGTACGGAGAAGCTACTCACCGAGGTGAAACTTCTTTCCTATAAGTAAACGGTAATCACAACGTAGCTCAATTGTTTCGTAATTTTCCCAAATTACGATGACAAGTGTAGTGTTCAAAACTGATCTACACACTGCACCGAAAGAAATATTTTTAGTATTTTTTTCTCACATGATCACCTGCATCGTTTTTATGTTGTACTACTATAGTAGCCTAGGCTAGTCATAGTGGAAAGTAACTTAGACTACTCCAGTAACTCTATGGTTACCCTAAGAGCAAGTACTACCTCCGTCCTGGTTTACTCTTCCAATTTTGTAGTATCAAAATTTGACCATAGATTTAACTGACAAAATGTTAATGCATGTCACTAAGAACGTTGGATTCGTATTTGAACATAATTTCAAATGGTGTAATTTTTAGTGACAAGCATTGGCATTTTCTTAGGTAAATCTACGGTCAAAATTTTATACTAAATACGAGGTAGTATTCCCTCCGTCCCAAAATTCTTGTCTTACATTTGTTTAGATACGGATGTATCTAACACTAAAATGTAACTAGATACATCCGTATTTAGACAAATTTAAGACAAGAATTTTGGGACAGAGGGAGTACAAAAGTGGGCTATGTAGGCCAAAACATGTGCCAAATTCACTTGTGATGCATTTGGCATCGATGCCCCTCCATTGCTCACCTGGTGCCCCAATCTAGATTACCTACTTTGCTCCGGTGCCAAATTAACTCACGCAATGAAAAAACACTGCGTGGGAGAGAGAGAGAGGACTGAGGCAATAAAAAAACACTTGTTTGGGAGAGTGAGAGGCTGATGTAGTTTGTTTGATTGATTTGTTTATACATGTGGGTCTGTGTGCACAGCGGTGCCAAATCTCTCACATCGCGAGAGCGGTGTCAAAACCTTTTGATTTGACATCGATGCGTATTATGTGGCATACTTTTGCGAAATATGGCATTGACCACATAGTTGAAGGCAACAAATGCCCAAGCTCTTCACCTGCTCCTAGTTAAATGAGAGGAAATAGAAAGAGAGAGAGAGAGAGAGAGACAGAGTGAAAAAATATCACTAGCCAGCCAACCCTATCGTATGAGCGAATGATATTGGTACCTCTTGATGACGCGGCAATCTTATGCAGCCAACTGCTCTAATATGTTCTCTTCTTTTGCATATAAAAAAGACCCGAAAGTGAAAAATGTGCTGCACTATAACAATCTCATCGAATGCCTTGATCTCCATCTTACAGAAATTGATTTGATCGACTACCGAGGCAACACATCTGAGATTAAATTGGCCAGGTTCTTTGTTCTGGAGGCAAGTGTGCTCATGGTAATGAGGTTTGGCATTCTCTGGTGCAACAATGAATGGCGTGCTGATCACCGCAAGCGTATAAGCCTAAATGACAAAGTCTCCGCAGAAGCTGAATTTGTTTTTGAAACATCAAGTGGCCAGAGACTCGAAAACTTATTTGCCCATTAGTGACTTGTCAGGGCGTTGGATTTTAGTTTGTACGATAACGCTGGATCCACCTAAAGTAACGAAAGTTCTTACGTAAACTTCATAGTAATTCCCTCTTCCTAGGTGCAGCATTACTCCTAACATTTGTAATATCAGTTTGAAACTTGTAATATTGCCATGTCCTATTCCTGCGTTTTCAAAATCCTGCGAATCAAACAGGTCCTGAGTTGGTGATGATGTTGTGCCTCCCATCTTTCACCAATAGCCGTCGGATCTAGATCTGACGCATACAAACCAAGCTTCTCCATTTTTGCAAAAAGATGCCCGCACTTGTTCCCTATTTACAAACAACTCCTTGTCTCTCACAATCAGCCTTATCTCCTCCCCACCACATCTAGAAGGCCGTGGAAAAATCTGGCGCGATGGCCGCTGCCGGAGCCGTCCACCCCCAATCTTGGTGTTCCGTGCAATGCACGGGCATCTACGCACGGGAAATTATGTCGAACAGGGCTAGTTGTAAGCAAGCTAGCTCTACAGCCATGATGATAGTGACTGCAGACGGTGAGGCTGACTATGGTATGCCGAACACGGCGCCTATACTCAGGTGTCATCTCTGACGCAGGGTCTTGTCACTTCACTGTGAGGAGCAGCACATAATAATTTGACCAACGGGTAGTACACTGCTAGTACTCCTACTACTACATTGGTTGTACTACTACTAGTACTAGTAGCACCACCGTATGGATTTAGGAGTACTACCACGTCCATCTGGATTTTAGTATTTGACTAGCAATATCTAGTAATGCATGTCACAAAAAATGTACTACTCCCTCTGTAAATAAATACATGGTGTTTTATTCCTATCGGCGAGAGAACTTAATGTTTTTTTGCTAACTAGAGTACTAAAAGGATTACATGCAATGAACTAAACACTACATGTCATGTTTGGTAGTCTCAAGTTGTTGAAAGCATGCACGGCCCACATCTCTCCTTGGTTGATATGTCACGAAATAAGAAACAAGGAGGGAGTTAATGCACCGTGCCTTGGTGTTTTGGGATTATTTGGTTTTCGTAATGTGACTTACACAACATTTTTGTTTACATGCATTAACATTTTATTAGTTAAATCAAAGGTCAAAACTTGGCGCAAAATGCAAAGGGGACCAATAAACCAGTAAACATCAAACTTCTCTCGTTTGGCCCCAACTAGAGGTCCGGTGAGATGACTATACTGCACCGACACGGAGGGGGAGGCAGCTTCATTGACTTACGACAACTGCCTTTGGGTGAATGACATACAGCCAAAGGCAGGTGCAGTAGAGGGCCGAGGAGTAGTACGAAATCCTACACACCTACGCATGCTAACCAAGGGCAAGAGTGATCACTCGAATCTCAAGATCAGTTGACTACTACCTCCGTCCTGATTTATTAGTATCCTTTGTAATTTGTGCTAAATTTTGACCAAAGATTTAACTAACAAAATGTTGATGCATGTCAACAAAAATTATATTTTTGGATTCATATTTGAACATAGTTTTCAGTGATATAATTTTTAATAACATACGTAAATATTTTGTTAGTTAAATCTGTGGTCAAAATTTGACACAGATTACAATGGGGACCAATAAACGTGGACAGAGGTAGCAGAAGCTAAGCTAGACCCATGGAGGCGATGAGCGCGAGCATCAGCCGGCTGTGCCAGATGGTCCACAACGCCAGCCTGCGGCCCGGCAATGAGGAACGTCTCCAGGTAGTATTGCTTGAGGCTGCCAGGGAGAGGGGCCGCTTGGACGACAGCTTCATCTCCTTGTTCGACGAGGTCCTCGTCGGTTTCCTCGAAAAGTTCACCGTCATCAAGAAGCTCGCGGACGACTTTGACGTAAGCCTCTAGCCGACGCGCCCAGGCTCTGTGATGCCCGCCACCCTCAACGGCCACTATGGTGACAACCTCTTTAACGCACTGGTGGCCCTGCGACTGCCCGTCGTTGCACCGGAGAATGTCCACCTCGAGGCCGTGTTCGCCGCGCAGCGCATGGCGCAGCAAGACACCATCGACATAACCACCCACGTCTACGTGCAAATCGTCCACAAGGACTACTACATGCAAGAGGAGGACGATAGGACGCTGGCCTTCTTGGACCGCGGGGCAACCTTGGACGGCACTGTTCAGAAGCACGTTGAGCTCGCCGCCAACGCTACTGCTCCTCACACGTCGGTTGGTGACCCGGTGCACTAGGGCGTGAGGATGTCGTTGATGGATCCGTATGTATTTTATCTTTCCGTCAAATCCATGTAGTACTATATGATACTACAGTAATTATCTTACCTTTCGCATCAACTTCATAATTTTCATACGTACTCCATGCATGAATGGCGCCAGAACCAAACTTCTCATTACTCTAGGCAAAATCGTTATTTTCTATCTATCGATCGCGCCATGGAGCATAACCAAATTTTACAAGTTACGAGTTCAAAAGGAAAAGGCTGCCGTGTTCGTGTCACACCCCCACACGGTTGGTCCGGCACGCCGCTCAAGCGGGAATGCGTGCGGTGTTGCATTTTCACTTACAAGTGGGACCGTAGTTGAGCAAACCGACTATCGGCAAACCCCCACCCCGCCCACCGCGCGATGGCTGAGAAAACAGGAGGGAGAAGAGATGGCTGTAGCACGGACTCCAAGAAAATTGGTGTCGGATGGGACTCGTGTGGGTGGCGTGTGCCGTACTGCTAGACATGAATGCTAGTTATGGCCCATGCCACCCCACTATATCAAGCCTATATCGAGGTCCTAGAACAAATTTCCTGCAGTCCGTGCTCAGCCCTCCTCTATCTCTCTTCTCAGCCAGCCAGCGGACGCACGGAGCCCATCGTCTGTTTGCTCACATGCGGTCCCACATGTCGCTGAAAAGCATAAGCGGACCATCGAACTCCGCACATCTTTCACCTCGGCGTCTTTGGTGATGAAAAACAAATCCAAGAAAGATCTTCGGTGGCCGCTTTTGGAGTTACTCAAGAGTAGTAAGATTCAATTTACAGTTTAACCCAAGATGCACATCTCGTGGCTTCAACTACCACTCTATTTTCTTTCATGACATGACCTGGATGCTGGATGTCCCACATGTCGTCAAAAGGAGGAAGAACCCGACCAAATCTTTGGTTGTGCTCTCGGATTAGACTACTTGTGCTAACTTCAAATTTTTATTGTGTACTCCCTCCGTTCCAAAATATTTGACTTCCATTTGTCCAAAAATGGATGTACCTATATACTAAAACATGTCTAGATACATATATATTTTGACAAATAGAAGGCATGTATTGTGCAACGGAGGGACTAGAATGGATGCAATTTTTTGTATTGGGAATAAGAGTACATCCATATATTGATAGAGCGCAATTTAGTAGATGTTCTATCACTTTTAGCTAGCATAGAGGCTATAGATGAGATTAGTGCACTTGTTGATACTCCTACTTGGTATGCGTGTTGCTGCTTAGACGCATAGAAAAACGGACCGGAGGGAGTACTAGAATAGAGGCTAGACATGAGACTAGATGTGAGGAAGCAACGTCTACTTCTTTACACTCGAAGAAGAAAGAAGCACGCAAGATCGAGCCTCCGCAAATCAACAATGAATGCATCGAGAAGGCACTAATCCAACTTACAGGAGTAGTAAAATGTATTCTTGTGGTTCTTGTTTTCTTTGGTCTTGCTTTTCTAGTCAAAATTATCGTTGGAGTTTGTGCAAAACGGAGGTCCGTTTGGGGTCGTACGTTGCAGTTGGCCTTACAAGTGGGACCGCAGTTAAGGAAACCGACTATCGGCAAACCCCCACCTCGCCCGCCGCGCGATGGCTGAGTTAGAGAAACGATGAGGTTGAAGAGATTGCTCTAGCACGGACTCCAAGAAATATGGTGTCAGATGGAAATCGTGCTGGTGGCGTATGCCGTACTCCTAGACGTGAATGCTTGTTCTGACCCATGCCACCCTATTACTCCTACTACTTACTATATAGTACTACTAGTATCGAGGATTCGAGGTGCTGGTTACCTAGTACAATATGGCTATAGTAAAAACACCCGCACGACGCGCGAAGCATGTGAAGCTAGTACAAATAGTGTACTACTATTGTTGATTGGCCTCATCCGATAACCTGTTGCAATGCACGTACAATTATGTATTCGGAAAATATTTTTTTGCCTCGTCGCACCACTCGCTCATAGAAGCAACTCAAAAGCCATTCACAAATTTAGTAAGTTTATCATAGGCATATCATTTTATTACATACAACAGGTCATCAACCCACATCGACAACGAGGATACATTATAAATACTAAAGTTTTCACCACATAACAAATAACAAGCAATGAAATGAACTTCAACTCAACCATTCCTCGGTGTTGGAAACGCTTGCTTTGAACCACAAGTGATTCTCTGGGACGGGCCATCCATTGTCGATCTGGAGACCAACGCAGGACTGATTATCCAGGCTGAAGCGGCCTACTATATCAGTACCAGGGTAGGGAACTACCCAAATGTCCGAGGTATAGACACAGTTGCTTCTCATAAATGGTAGTAACGTTGTGTCAACAGCAGTTGGATCGCCTTTCACCATCATTGGATAGTTTTGTCCAAGGAAGAGCGCGTTTTCTCCAAGACTATCAATTCTGTACCAGGGAGAAGGAGTTGGCGCTAGCACACTAGTATCCATCCCGAATACCATGCAACGGGTGTTGGAATAGGTCCGGAGAGTGCGACCATGGGCGACTACACCGCTTCCTTAGCGATAACATCATCGATGTCTTTGTATACACACGAGAAGAGGTGATCCATCGGAATTAGTTGCCAGGCGGCAAATAGTATATGGGCTCTACTCGTCCTCATGCTCGTGATCATCACCATCATCATCTCCCCCTTGGTTATAAAAATCTTCAAGTATAGGTGGTGGAATGTTCACAGGACCTTGGAAACACAAGAAGAAGGTTAATTAGTAAGGCTGGCCATAGTGGGGGTAACATAAGTAGTATCATGCACTTGGGACTCGCAAACATGCTTATGTGGCAGGCAATTAAGGAAGAGAGAGATGGTTATAGTAACATAGGTAGATACCGTGACATAATAAATGTGATGCTACTATGTGTCATGCATGGCAATAAATGAGACCACCTATGATACTAATCTAAGATATTATGCACTATAGAGGTAGTAACATAAACTAGTAACATATGCATGTTACTAGTCTAAGTTACTCCCCACTATGACCAGCCTTAAGGGAAACTTGCTAACCCGCATGCATGTGGATGAAACAATTATAATTACGGTGGAAGACAAGCGTATCAAACAACGAGGATGCCATGCAAAAAGCGATTGCCACAGTGGTGGCGGCAAACACAAGGCCCTCGTATTGAATTGCATCACAGTACTCATCCGTGTACAGAAACTGATTTTTGAGCAATATCCATCCAGTCAAACCACTAAGGATGGCAACAAGCTTGTCGAAGATAGCAACAACTTCATAGTTGTTGTAATTCCAAGAGCGGTTGGGAACTCGAGAAATTGCTATCTTTCGTAGAAGACAGTCACCATGATTGTATTTGAACGTGCGTACAATACCAGTGTGCTCAACCTCTGGGCAGTCTGCTAAGATTTTTGGAAGTGGAACCCGGTCATGAGTGTACACATTCACAAGTTCCCACTCGCAGTTGGACCCAATGTAAACAACCCAATCTCCATTTGCGCCAGCCCAAGCCTTGCCCTCAAGCGATGGCATCTTAACATCATATGTGTCATTATCAAGCAGCATCAACTTGCACAGGGCGAGGCCTCCGTCGTGATGGCGCCAGTCATCAGGGTCACGGCGAAGAAGATAGGGGAGATCAAACCACTCCTTGACTCTTGGGTTCCTTGTAATGATGTTACTAGTTGAGTCAAGAATGGGCTTGAACGAACCTGCCATGCTAGCCGAGGTGATGATGTCACACCGATCAATGAGTTCCTCCACCATGTCATCTTTCAGATCGGGGCAAGAATACCGGGGTCGTTTCCGTCCTGTTCCCTCCATGGAGAAGACGGTCGAACAATGGCAGAAGAAAGGGTGAAGGGCTGAACGAAAATGGAGGAGGGAGAAGAAGAGCGTGCGACAACAGTTCCAAATCGAGAGGGAAAGGCGAAGAGTCGGTGGACGATTGCCAGTTTGCCACGGTTCACGAAGGGGCGCCCCGGCCTACACGTCGGTTCGGAAATACTCCTACTACTCGTTGTCGTCTCACTGATATGTTGGAACGGGACCACATGTCAATGAAACATGGTGTGTAATTTCTCGTGCAAAATTCGATCTGGTTGCGTTTGCCCGAGGTGCCACATTAGTTATCGACCTTTATTTTTTTAATGGCGTGCCGTTCAGTTTTGAAGCATGACTAACTGGTACAGTACGCAGAGAAAATATAAACTACTCTACCACTACTCCACCTCCAGTACTAGTAGTATAAAGAAGATATATAGGCTGGAGCTTCAGCGCTTTCTTGCCAAGGGCCACCCACTTGCTTCTCACACTACCACCCTATTGCCAGATCTAAAAAATACGGCCCCTCTCTCCCTCCTCACCGGTGGTCAGAGATCCGCCAGGGAAGAAAAGGACATGCAGCGTTGATGCACTCGTCGTCGGCGAGCGAGGACACACACTGACAACAAGGCCGTCCTCTCAGACCTAGCGCCCGCGCGGGATGGCCTCCGTCCCCAAGCTCGCTGCCGTAGTAAGTGCGGAGGACGACGACCACGAGCGAAGCCACTTCCCGCTGACCCTCAAGTATGCTACCTCTTTTCGAACCATACCCTTGTTCTATTGCCCCATCTGGCACGTTGTTGCATGTGGATCTTTTTCCACTCCACCATCTTCCCAATTTGCTATCCTCTGCTCTGCTGGCCACACAAACGAAAACCATAATTTGCACTATTAAAGGAAACCCTACTTCATGCAGACTAATGCATATGCAGGTTGAATAAGGAAAGGAAGGAGACTGTCTTGTCCAAGAGAGTAGGCATCGAACCCGCATCTAGGTTGAAAAGGGGAAAATCAGTAGCTAAGGAACGAGTCTCGTGTCTCTTGGTTGAAGAAGGGTAGAAAGGCATGACAACGCAATAGAGAATGACTAGGTCGATCGGTTTGTCATCCTCACATAGGAAAAAGGTGGCTAAAGAGAACAAAAATGGGACATAATCCACATATGCTGCCTGGATATTTGTTGCTCTGGGCAACCATACCTCCCTCACCACTCTGCGTCCATGGAGGTACATCGTACTGGTGCACCCACTGTCCGAATGGGCCTCCCATGCTCTTATTGCCACTCTTTTTGCTGTTAGTATAACGCCAGCAGTCAAGTCAAGCAATGCTACTACTAAGTGATGCCACATTTAACTAATACCACTCTTAGTCTAATGCCACAGATAAGTTTAAGCAATTCCATTTAATGTCACTGGATCATTTCAGGGTTAGCTATTGACTGTGGATGTATTAAAGATTTTTCAGCTAAGGCATTCTAACGCTGTTGCACAACCAGCATACCAACAATGAAACTTGTTACTACCTTCAGATTTTTGCACTATTAATGCTTATAGATTACATACCTCACTTTCATGAGATAAGTTAATTTTTTTGTACCGTGTCACCAAAATGCCAAGGCGTTGATGTCATTTTATTTTGGCTAAACTGCACAGACAATTATGAAGACAAGAGGAAAGGTTAAGAGTGGGCACCTCCTCCTCCGGCTATTCTCTTAATTCGTTCGATCAAGTTTTTATGTTTGATCGATTATGAATATTGGGATGGCAATTTTTAAGGTCCCCCCGAGATTGAAATGATATTTACCTTGGAGGTACATGGTTTGCAATTTTTTTTATAATGTCATTAGTTAATAATGCTAGTTACCTTCAGACTTCTGTATTTGGTTTAATGCTCATGCACAGCTAGTATACCAATGCTGAAACTTGTTACCTTTACATTTTGTATTGTTAATTCTTAAAGAAACCTTCTAGTGCTAGAGTTTATTGAAATCTGTTCAGTAAAACCATTGTACTGTACCCTGTAATAAACTAACTACTCTACGGTTGCACTAGCCACTGGATTAGTGTATATTTGTAGTATTCGAATGGTGTTGCATTAGCGTATGGACATAAATAAAGTGTGGCAAGCTTTCCCAGATATGTGCTCAAGAAAACTACTACCTGTTTCTCTAAATACTAGACGTTTGGGTACTTTAAATTGAACCACGAAAACGTCTTATATTAAGGAACAAAGGGTGTAGAGTTCACTCAAATTATCCCGGTAAAGCTAGTCACACCTTTGTTAGAATTAATGTTCATTATCTTATCGGAGGAGGTCTTTATGTTCGTCTCTAATGCATGTCGACTACATACCCGACATCATGATGTAATGTTAAGTCATTTCCTTTTGTACACTGTCATTGAATTGTCAAGGCGGTGATGGCATTTTATTTTAGTAGAACTACACAAAATTTGCTTAAAAGAAGGGGAAAGTTTAGGAATGGCTCAGTTTTTCAGAAAAAACTATGTATGCCTTCCTGGCATCAGCCGCTGTTGCTTTATTTATTCCTTCAAACAGGTGGTTAGAAATAGTCTTGCTACCTTTTCCCATTAAGAAATTGGAATGCTTATATTTGTGTGTCTATGCTTCAACTAGTGCCACTTTTATAGTAATCACACTTTCAATATCTATGCAAACAGGGATGCTCGTTTTTTGTGGAACTGCACAAAAAGTCCAACTGGTTCAACATTAGGAGCATGTTTTTTTCCAAACCTTTATATCCAATTGGTGGCACTATGAGCTGTTCATTACGAAGGTACATGGTTTGCTACTATCTTGCTACTCTTTTTGTACTGTCATTAGATAGTAATACTAGTGGTTTGCATGTGAATTTATTGGCAGGGTGGACCTACATTGGAGGTGCAGGACATGATTCAATGATTGGATGCTCAATTTCGGTTGTATTGATTTCACCTCTTCCATCACTGCGAACATGGTGTGGTATATGTTTACTAGCTGCTTGATATTTGTGCAGACGGAGATGTCTGCCCATTGCTATTTTGGTTGAACTGCACAAGAGAATAGTATAGTCACTGCATGCAGTGCCATTTGAAAATAGACACAAAGATTGGATAGTCACTTCATGGACTGCAGAAAAGTAGTACTGTACTATTTACTGGCCAACACTAGGTGCTTCATTGCTTTGGTCTGATTATACAATGGGCATCATTTTCCCTAAGTTAAAGTTTGTATTCCAAAAATAGTCTCGCGGTGTAATCGAGAGAAGACCAAATCATATTGCAGTGGATGTTCCTCCATCATATGTGGTTCATTCTCATGGTTCCAGCTGTTGGTGAAACCACTTACGTTTGCAAGAGGAATTGTAGACTTCACAAACAAATTTGTCTTTCAGTCTGTACTAAATGTTGGCCAAGAGAAGCATCCATGTTAGTAGGAAGAACAGATGTTTTTTCTAGATCTTTGCTTTTGGAGCTACATATTTGTATATGATCTGTGAATCATTGAGATGCATTAACCTGTTCTTATGTATGGGAATCGTACTAGTTAGTTTTAGTTGCAACGCAAGATCCGAAGTGGCTGATCTTTGCTTTTGGAGCTACATATTTGTATATGATCTGTGAATCACTGAGATGCATTAACAGTTACTTATTTCTGTTCGCTCAGTGTTTACAAGTTACTGATCGATCACTAGCTAGCCTACAAATGCGCTCCTGGCAGTTTTATTTGCGACGCAAGATGCGAAGTGGCAGTTTTTTGAATAAAAATGCCTACCTCTGAAGAAACTGACAAGCTACACTATCGATCCTACACGGATTAAAATGCCTACCTCTGAAGAAACTAACAAGCTACACTATCGATCCTACACGGATAAATAGCGGATCACACACGTACTGCCTCCTTTCCGGTTTGGAGGGCTCAATTCGAGAAACGACCTACTCGATCCTACACGAATAAATAGCGGATCACGCATGTACTAGTACCTCCTTTCCGGTTTGCAGGGCTTAATTCAAACCTCTCACCAACCAAGTTACTTCCTCCGTCCAGGTTTATTAGTCTCGTGAACAAAGCAGCAAGACCAAGGCATGGCAATAATTAACAACATGCAAAAGTTTAAGCCTAATTAATTCCAGCGATTTAAGTGGCTGCATGCGTGCCCTCGGCTGTGACTCGTTGCATGCTGCTTTGTGTACTGCCTGCGAGCGATTCTGAGTGCCTGCATGCAGCCGGCTGTAATTAAGGCAGCTAACTGATGCGAAAAAAGATACACTTTAATTGTTGCGGGCTTTTTAAATACGTGAAATCATTATTGACAAGGAGGGAGATGATTCGAGTGCACTCGTTTGACTGCCATGCCGGCATGCGACCTAGACGGGACGGGACGGCAGAGTCATAATTTCAGTTTCCCTAGTTTTCCACGGCAAGGTGGCGCACCAAGCCATTATGCATTGAATTCCGATGACCGTCGCGTTACCTTCCCCCTATAAGTACAGTTTCCCGGCCTTCTCCAGTGCCACTGTGACCCAACTCGCCATATCCTCATAAGCCCCCACCGGCCCGACGTCGCTCGCCACGTCCGCCATGCCCCCGCCCGTCCGCGGTAGGCGATGCCGGAGGCGGTCACCGCCGGAACTAGTGTTCGGTTTTTCACCGGAAGGCAGACGGAGGGAGGAGGCATTCTATCTGTCTTTAGATGGCAATGCGCAGATCGAGGAGTTATTGGAGCGTGACCGCATGGCGGAGGAGCAGGAGTTGTTGGAGAGTGACCGCCTGGCAGAGGAGCAGCGTATCGCCGATTTGCGCCGCCAGCGGGACATGGAGCAGCAGCGCACCGACGCTCTGAGTCGCGAGCAGAGCGCCCGCAACTGGGCCGACTACATGGAGGCCGGTGCCTGGCAAATAGCCCTGGAGGCTATCGGGCACGCATGCGTTTGCGACGCCGATTTTTACTACCAGCTCATCAAGTGGGTTTCCCGCTTGGAAGACGAAGCTTCGGTGGACCACGCCGGCATGGAAAGGGCCAACGCGTGCGAGCAACGCGCCCTATCGCACCTCTGGCAAGTCCGAGGCGAGGCGCAGGACGCCGGTGCCGGCTTTTAGCATGTACCATAGATGGCGGCCAGCATCGTCTAGTTAGCTAAGAGTAAGTTAGTACTTGTCTAGTGGGAGTAGATAGTTAACTTGGCTATGATGGTTGTCAACATGGAAGTTCAGTACTCTATATGTGGATTAGACCTGTTACTTTGCTCTGAATGTTGAACTTTCCGTTTGAACGTATGGAATGGGCTGTTATTTTTTTAAATGGGTTGTATTGTCCTCCACGGGTTTAGAGGCTGACTTGTGGGCCTAGCAAGTTGACGCGTACACAATCAGGAGATGATTATGCGTGGAAGGATGACAACAAGGACCCGCCATGGTCATGGCGATGCATAAGCAAGTGCCTCCTTATTTCAAGCCAATAAAAGATGGCCCCTCCTAGTGGATTCGACATCTGGGTCCCATGCCATTGTCAATGTAGTCAATAAGCGAGAGAATTGCACAATGGCGGTGACACCGAGGACCCGACAGCTTCGCCAGATTATTTTTGTTTTGGGTTAATTTGATAAATGCCTCAGAAATGCCATTGCAATTTCCAAACTTTGAAAAATGCCATTTCATGCCATTTCTAGTGGCATTTTTGAAGTCCGAGTGGCGTTTTCAAAGTTTGCAAACTGCGAGTGGCGTTTTCAAAGTTTGCAAAAATTGCGATGGCATTTTCAAAGTTTGGAAATTGCGGTGGCATTTTATGAATTGCCATAATTGGAGTGGCATTTATCTAATTTGTTTTTGAGGCAGAAGCGGGGTGTCAACTGGCTGTGCGGGACACTCGCCCTGTCTATACAGACCTTTTCTTTTATGTTTACCACAGACCAGCCCAAGAGTTTTTTTTTCTTTTTGAAAATGGCTAGCCAGTTTTTTGTGATTTGTCAAGTAAGTCACTTTATCAGCCTGTTGGGCACCAAATCTTTCAAGGCGAGGAGAGCTTCATTAATTTGGCGAGAAAATGGCCTATCAGTAATGAGAAATGGGCTGTACATTTTTAAAACACATCAAACCGACAATTGGTTTCAAATATCTTTTTTTCATTTCGAGATTTTAAATTGCATTGATTTTTATGCATGGACAATTTATTAGATTTTATATTGATATACATTTATTTTTAAAATCAGTCTGAATGTGACTCGAAATTTCGGGATTAAAAACAGTTCAGACCGCACCGACATATGCAAATTTTCGTATAATTTTTGAACCGTGGTTGAAAGTGCGTTATATCGACTAGAGGGGGGGTGAATAGGCGATTTTTAGGAAATTCTTCACTGAGGAATTTGCTGGTGAGGAAATTCCTTAGCGAAGAACTACTAGCAGCGGAATATGTACTCAGAGGTAAACATAACAGGATACACACATAGTCACCGTGAAGAAATGAAGACTAAGAACAGAGTACGGGAAGCGTAAACACAGGATAACAAGATGAAGACAAACAGACTGAAGAAATTGAACTGAGGAATTTGTGAAAGTCTTCAGTCAAAGTCTTCAAGCACGAGATATGAACAACATGCAACATGAGAATGAGGAAATGAATGAGTTGAGGAAATAGAACCGGTCGGTTGGTGAAGACAATGATTTGGTAAACCAGTTCAACTGCTGTCTCGGTTATGCGTCTGGTTGGAGCGGTGAGTATTTAAACTCGAGGACACACAGTCCGGACACCCAGATCTCGAGCCGCAACTTCGGGACACCCGATCCTCACCGTATTCTCCTTGAACTAAGACCACGCAGGCCTCGTCCAATCACTCGTGGTAAGTCTTGGTGACTTCCAAACCTTCACAGACATGGTCACTCGGTGATCCACAATTCCTCTTGGATGCTCTAGACCTTGACGCCTAACCGTCTGGAAGAAGCACAGTCTTCAAAGGTAACAAGCGTCGGATCCACGCAGGATCAATTTCTTCAGTGATGCTCAATCACTTGGGGTTTTGTGGGTTTGGTTTTGGGTTGTCCTCACTTGATGATTTTCGCTCAAAGTCCTCGGAGGATGGGTTGCTCTCAGATGACAAGTGTCAAGTTCTCTCGGAGCAGCCAACCAACTAGTGGTTGTAGGGGGCGGCTATTTATAGTCTAGGGAGCAGCCCGACATGATAAGACTTAAATGCCCTTCAATGATATGACCATTAGGTGGATAAGATATTTTGGTCCGCCGTAGACTATGACAAAGAACGGTCGGAAATTTGACTCTCAAAGTCCTCGGGGCTATCATGTTCCTCCTTTGTGTAGGCAATTCGACTGGCGAATTCCTAACTCCTCGATCGAGCAAAGTCTGAGTGAGCAGAAGAACTGCGTCTCATCAGCGATGAATTTGGTGAACTATATGAGATTTCAATGGCTTCACTCGAGCGGATTGGTAGGTGTAGGATTTTGAGTTGAGCATCACATGGAAATTTTTCCTTAGTATTTCCTCGACCCCTTTAACGATGACGGTGTTTCCTATGACTCAAGAAAGAGAAAATGAAACTACGAAAACAAAAGTCTTCACGCTTCATATTCCTCGAATGAATATCAAGTCTTCATGGTCACACCAATTTCTTCACTTTCAAAGTCTTGAGAAAGTCTTGAGAATATCAAAGTCTTGAGTTGAAGAACTTCATTTTAAATTCGACTTTCTCTGTAAATATCAAACTCCTCATAGACTTATAGACCTGTGTACACTCACAAACGCATCAGTTACTTAACCTATAAGTCCTCAATAAACCAAAATCACTAAGGGGCTCTAGATGAACTTACAATCTCCCCCTTTTTGGTGATTGATGACAACATAGGTTAAGTTTTCAACGGGGATAAACATATGAAGTGTAAATACTGATATTGAGGAATTTGATTGCAAGATATAGAAGAACTCCCCCTGAATGTGTGCATAATGAGGAATTTGCTTTTGAGGCAATGCACATTTGAAGAATTCAATCATGGAGATCTCCCCTATATCTTGTAATTCATACACGCATTTGATATGTAATATGAAGAATTTGAAATGCATGATGAAATATGGTGCTGATGAGATTGACATCGTGCAATGATATTAACGAGGAATAAGCATGCGAATAACACATCAAAAGTATCGAACACAGTCAGTCGGCACAATGCACCGTTTAAAAGTGTCGAGGCACCATCGGACTTAAGATTACAACTCGATCCAATAAAGGTTTGGAAGAGCGAGTTGTAACTTAAAAAACGCCCATAGTATAAACCCGCTTGAAGACTAACTCAGATTTCTCCCCTTTGTCATCAATGACCAAAAGGATCGAATCGAGGACTAACGCCGAAGATATTCAAGTTGATGGAGGCGCCCGGCGTTATCGGGTTGTTTGTTGAAGTAGGGCCTGCCGCGATGTCGTCAAATCTTCATATTCATCGGTTTCACGCGATGAAGAATAAGAGCTGGCTACGGATCGGGAACTTTGACTCTCTTGAATTTCTTGGAGGTGGTGCGAGACCGGTCAAAGCTTCACGAAGACCCATAGTCTTCAATTCTTCCATGGAATATACATGATTTAGAACAGCCCAGTGCGGTTGAGGGTTTCATGAAGGTAGTCTTGATTTTTCTTCCTTTGCATTATGCGTTGAGGTCATGTTGTGAAGAATTGCAGCAAATTGGCGCTTCACCCATTTCGATTGCGTTCAACCTTGATGAAGGCGAGGAGTAACTCACGATCAACCATCACCACAGGTGCGTTCCTTGAGGCTGTTGCTTGGTTGAGGTATTTGCGGCGGTGTCATGCGTTGCGAGAATCGTCATTCTTTGGAGTAAGATGCAGCCTTGCGAAATTGACCATCAATGGACGAGTGCCTTCATCAATTACAGCTGCTGCTGGCCCTTGTCATCGGATGATGAAACCGGTCGCGAGGACTTCAATGGGCGGCAAGTAGCTGCCATGATTGAGTGTCGACCTTGTAGTTGATGAAGATCTTGCCCTTATGAATCTCATGATCCAAAGGCGCATATGGCTTCAGCTCAAAAGGTGACATTGCAACATTGGCGAGTCCTCATGAAGAAATCATGGAAGTTGACAGAACGCCATGTATGATATTGAAAAGCATGTTCTTCATGATGCCTCGACATCTTCTTCATTTGAGTCGTGGCCTTTTATGGGACTCATTGTCTTCGTCAAGATTCTATAAGCGATCGAGGCACATCAAACAAATCCTTGACGAGAATTTGGTTTGAGGTGCTTGACACAGCCGATAGCTTCATAAGCACTTGCATAAAGTGATCGGACAATTCACGATCATTGTAGAGACAACGAGCAGATTCATGGGGAGGATCAAGAGGAAGGACATGAAGCAATTCATTCTTTGGTGCCTTGTAGTGAGTATTTCTGTCATCAATCCAGAACCCATGAATTGATGTCTTGACATCTCCGGTGATGTGTAGGGTGGCATAGAGCGAAGAATGAGTTCTTCATTCGATCACATATATCGGTCAGAAATTCAGCAGCCACGCATCGTGAAGAACACGAATCTTGGCTCGAAGCACGGTAGTGATTCCATATCCACATGAGGAAAATGCTCATGGTGAAGATCTTGTCCTTGTCAAACAACACCGAGGAATAGAAGTTTGCTTGTGTTGGAGTCGAGCGTCTTTTCCTCATTGGCGAGTCATATGGATTATAGCGATGAAGAACACGTGCTCGAAAAGAAGTCTTGACCTTGAATTTTTGCTTGCTTGAGCGGATTCTTGGTTTGGGCGAGAGGAATATCGGTGATTTGCAACACAACCTCGAGAATCACGATCTCGGGTTCTTGGTGAGAATTTCTGGTTCCTCTCCTTGTGCGGTTTGAGGATCAAGATGGGTTCTTGGCGCTAGTGGCTGGAATTTCTTCATTGTGAGAAGAAGTGGGATGAGTTTCTTGAGCCCATTTGAGCAGTTGTAGCAGGGACGGAGGAACTTGTTGAAGCGGAGTGAAGAGAGGAGTATTGGGATCTTGACTTTCCCAAAGTCATCGTTCATCTTGGTGTAGTGCACCCAATATCCACGTCTTCATCTTCTTTTCAATTTTCTCAACACCTGCCTCTTCACTGTGAACCGAGGCATGGGTGAGAAACAAGCTGGGGTTGAAGGAAGCTTCCACTTCAATTTCTTCATCAAGCTGTTACGAGGTAGCAGATTGATTTTCTTCATCGATCCGCTTGGGATCGGTAATCTTCTCCATAAGGAACAATCTCCTTGGACGACATGGAGGAAATGGGAATAGCATCAATAGGATTTTCAATCGAGCTGGTCATTGGCTTCATTTTCTTTGCAGCCGAAGAATTTGACGCAGCCGATGCCTTCCACTTCTTCACTGCAGCTCGTTCTGCAGCCTTTGTCTTCTTCACTTCATATGCAGAAGGAAGAATTGGAGATGGTGTTGGTGCAGGAGGAGCTGAGGATTGTGGTACAGTTTCTTGGTATGGATGATGCGGTTGCCTGTTTCCTTCAATTCTTGAGCGCACCACTAGTGGATGCCACAGGAATTTCTTCGGCGATGGAATGGAGTCATCAGCCCTCGAACTTGTGTTCTCATCGGCCGCTGAAAGTCATCAGCGATCTTGGCATGTTCTTCAGCGGTGAGAAGAGTCTTGACTGAGGATTTTCTTGTTGCGATGGGGTTGCAGCAGTTGTCATTCTCTTCGTCAGTTGGCGAATCTCACCTTGGCTCCTTGCCAATCAGCATTGTAAGCTTGAAATCCTTCTTTGAGGGCTTGGATTTCAGATTGAGCTTTGAGAAGTTCTTGAGAGTCAAGTTGACTAAGTTCTTCCTCGAAGCTTCTCCTTTCTAGCTTTTGTTCTCTTCAATTCACGAGCTTTTCAAATTTCCATTTCTCTTGAGCGATGAAATGGTTGACATATGACTTTGACCAGAGTCGATGGCGAGATCCGGTATAGGAGTGTTTGGATCCCGATGCCATAGGTCAATGAAGTCAAGGATCTTCTTCGGATCGAAAGAGAGGCACACTTGTTCTTTTGGCTCTAGCGGCCTTGGTCGATCTGTCTCGATGATTTCTTCAAGTTCTTCATCGAAGCTTCATCATCGAAGGCACATTGAATGCAACCTGTTTCTTCTTTGGACTTGGCGAGGACCGCGTCCATTGTTGCCTTTATCTTTAGCGAGTGGGGCTGTTGAGGACATTGGTGCGGTGAGGAACTTCTTTGAGACACGAAGCAATTGAGAAACCACGAGTCCTTTGACAAGTAGCTAGATGCACAGGTGTTGAGGACTTGGAGGAGCTGCTGAGGATTTTGAATGAGCAGCAGCGATCGAGAATTTGCCGTGAGGGCGCGGTGAGAACTGGGCCGTGAGGGCGCCTGACGGTGAAGCACTTGGCTTGCGTGCGAGCATCTTAGGCATTGATTTCCTCGGCTTGACCGAGGGCTCGGCAACAGCAGCAGCAGAATCCTCATTGAATTTCCTCACTTGCCTCCTTGGCTGTCTTGCCAATTTGGCTTGGCGCCTGGACCATGCTTGGAAAGTCTTCACCACTCTTGATGCTAGTGGGATCAGCGACTTGGCCAAGTGCAGTGGAGCTCTTGGGCATGGAGGGTTCAAAGCGAATTTCCTCATGTACTTGGGAGTGACATAGCGGTATTCCCTCCATTCTTGTGCCCATCTTCTTTCTATCCTCTGTATGCGCACTTTGCGCTGATTTTTAGTCTCCTTGCCAAACTTGGATTCATCAGGTGTGCAATAGTGTTTGTATATTTCCTCAGGAATCTCAAAAGCGATCATGACTTCGGTTTCTTTCCTCCCTTACATGGTCTCTTGCCTTCGCCATTTTCTTGGTGAGGAATTTGAACAATAGAGCACTCGAAGAAGTATGCAGTTTTTCTTCGAGGAAGCTGCAAATGAGTTAAGTTGATGAGAACCTAGTGATTTAGCGGCGGACATGAGTACTGTGAGCAGAGTGTAGGTGCGAGGAATTTGGAGAGGTCATATCGTTCTCGGAAGATTTTTCAAAGCGACAAGTTTTGAGAATTTGACCAGATGAGCCTTAAGGAATTTCACTAAGCATTTCGTCTTAGGTTCGAGTTATGCAGATTGAAAATCCGCACAATTGAGGAATCTTGAAGAAATGAATGCTTAGAGAGATAAATCAAGAGCATATAGTGTGTGGGGTGTTCATATGTGAAGATTTGAAGAGCAAAACACCTTTGAAGATTTTGAAAGTTTTGAGAATCAGCGAGTAATAAAAGTGACTTTTAATTACGGCGAAGAACATGACGAACATGAGTGAAGCTGTAGTGAAGTTAATCACGTTAGATCTCCCACGCCCTAACTTGGCAGAGGGAGGCGGCTACTGGCGGCAGAGTGAAGATTTCGCGACGGTAGCGAGTCTGACAGCGATGAGGTCGGCGATGAAGCTTTTCCTCACCGGCGGCGATGGAGTAGCGGCGGCGCTAGGGTTTGAGGAGAGCTCGGCGAAGACAGCGATCGGCGGAGTAAATGAAGTAAGGAAGGGAGAGGGGGTATTTATAGCCACGGTGAAAAACTGTTCGCCCGAAGATTTTGGACGAACATGCCCCTGCCCTTTCTCCTTCACGCGACATGTGTCACCCACGTACTATGCAGATGAGATCGTGTAAGATCGTGGGTGATTAAACTAATACATCGTGCGATGCGGAACGGTTTGAGCGGTAAAACCGAAAACTTGGATAAGATTTGTTTAAAAGTTTCGTTAGCAATTTCTTCAGCTCTCAAGGACCAGTGAAGACTTTGAACGAGTTTCAATCAGAACGCACATGAAGAATTTGTGAATAGATTGGATTGAGTATAGCATAGAGGGGGAAGGGTCCGATCACATTCACTTAGCTGAAATCGCAACATGAAGAAATAGCAATAAGTGAATGCTGTAGAGGACATAAACTCATATATATATATATATATATATATATATATATATATATATATATATATATATATATATATATAGCCAATGAAGAAAAACTACGGAAACATTGAGGATTTTGTAAAGTTGAAGAATTTGAAAAAATGAGGAATTTCAAAAATGAGAAAAAAAAACTCAAATTGAAGATTTTCAACTTTTGTGGTGGCGTAGCCCACCGTATAAGAATGATGATTTCAGACACCGCGTGCAATTGTCGTAGGGTTCTGAGAATCAAATTCTTCATTAATTTCCTCACACTTAGAGTGTTATTCTTCATTGATTGAAGAAAAACGTTTCTTAATGTGTTGCACATCTAAGTCATCAATTATGCATAAGGGTTAGGATGTGTGTCCTTTTCAAAGAACATTCGAAGATTCTAAGATATTTAGCTCACACCGCAACTTGCTAAATCTCTTCTCCTCCAAGGGCTTAGTGAAGATATCAGCTAGCTGTTCTTCAGTCTTCACATGCTCGATGGAGATATCGCCCTTCAACACATGATCACGAAGAAAATGATGGCGAATCTGGATGTGCTTAGTCTTGAGTCTTTGAACTGGGTTGTGAGCAATCTTGATGGCACTCTCATTATCGCAGAGGAGAGGCACATTCTTAACGTTAGCGCCATAGTCCTTGAGGTTTGCTTCATCCAAAGCAGTTGAGCACAGCATGAGCCAGCAGCAATGTATTCACTTGAGAGTAGAGCGGTGATCGTGATTCTGTTTCTTCGAGGACCAACGGACCAAAGATCGTCGAGGAAATGACAAGTGCGGATGTTTACTTGTGGTCCCACGATCACCAAAGCATAGTCGAGTCGAGAATATCAATGAGATCAAAAGCAAAGCCCTTGGGGTACCATAATCCTTGTGTTGGTGTGTGAGCTAGATATCGAAGAATATGCTTCTGACCTTATGGTGTGATTCCTTGGTGCAGCTTGAAATCGGGCACACATGCAAACACTAAGCATTATATCGGCCTAGATGCACATAAGTACAATAAAGAACCAATCATGGGCGGTATACCTTGTGATTGAAGTCAATACCATTTTCATCGATTGCATAGATGGCCATTTGTGGACATAGGAATTTTGACGCCTTTGCAATCTTGCATGCGAATTTCCTCGATTACATCTTTGAGGTATTTCTCTGAGATATGAATATGCCATTGCCTACGATTGAATTTGAAGACCTAAGAAGAATTTCAACTCTCCCATCATAGACATTTGATATTCTTCACTCATCATATAGGCAAATTCATCACTGTATCGTTGGTTAGTACAGCCAAAGATAATTTCATCAACATATATTTGGCACACAAACAGTTCACCATCATATGATTTAGTAAATAGAGTAGGGTTGAGTGAACGGGTGTGAAGCCATTCTTCACGAAGAATTCCTTCATGTGTCATACCACGCCGAGGGGCTTGCTTGAGGCCATAGAGAGCCTTATTGAGTCGAAGACTTTGTCGATTCTTGGGATCTTCAAAACACAGGGGTTGAGCAACATATACTTCTTCCTCAAGCTTACCATTGAGGAATGCACTTTTCCATCCATTTGATATAAGATGATATCATGATGGTTAGCATAGGCAAGTAAAATCGAATAGCCTCAAGTCTAGCAACAGTGCAAAAGTTTCATCGAAATCAATTCCTTCAACTGTGTGTAGCCTTGAGCTACTAGTCGTGCCTTATTCCTCACCACAAGGCCATTTTCATCTTGCTTGTTGCGGTAGATCCACTTTGTGCCAATGATATTATGCTTGCGAGGATGCAGGCGATTGACCAATTCGGACATTGTTCAACTCGAATGATGTAATTCTTCTTGCATAGCTTTGAATCCACTCCGGCTCGAAATGCTTCATCTACCTTAGTGGGCTCTGAGATAGAGACAAAAGCATAGTGCCCACAAAAGTTAGATGAGTGTGAGGCTTTGGCGGGTGAGAGGACACAGTGCTTGATGTCATCGATGATCTTCTCCACTTGCACTTCTTTTGCAAGCGTGGATGAGTTGGTTGTCGCCGAGGATTTTGATCAGCATTTTCTTGACACCATTTTCCTCATCATGTTCTTCAGTGCATCAGCTCGGCGTTCTTCACGAACAGAATGAATTCTTCAACAGATTCTTGAAGGGAATGACATCCTCGGTTGCCTTGAGCTTGATAGCATCCTCGGTGCTGGTTCATCTAACACGAAGGTAGGTGCTCTCTTTGCGAGCCATTAGTTTCATCGAACCGCACATCTGATGTCGACAATCTTGTGAAGAACAATGTTGAAGACTCTGTAGGTGTGCGAGTCCTTTCCGTAACCAAGCATAAAACCTTCATGTGCTTTGGTGCAAATTTAGAATTGTGGTGAGGATCTCTAATCCAACATTTAGCACGAATACTTTGAAATAACTCACATTGGGTTTCTTGTCTATGAGGAGTTCATAGGCGGTCTTCTTGAAGAATTTGTGAAGATATACTCTGTTGATGATGTGGCGAGCGTTATCAATTGCATCAATCCAAAACGCCGAGGCGTTTTGTATTCATCAAGCATAGTGCGAGCCATCTCAACAAGAGTTACATTCTTGCGCTCCACGACGCCATTCTGCGAGGAGTATAGGGGCAGATAATTCATGAGTAATACCAAGTTCATCAAGATAGGCATCAAGACCAGAATTCTTGAACTCGGTTCCATTGTCACTTCGATATGCTTGATCTTCACACCAAAGTTGGTTGAAGCCCTCGAGGAAAATCATTTGAAGACTTCGCACTTCAAGTTCGTAAGTAACAATGTGTACCCATGTGTATCGAGAATAATCATCAACAATGACAAAACCATATAGAGATGCATGATTAGTATTGCTGAATAATGGTTAGGTCGAAGAGGTCCATGTGAAGCAATTGAATGGACGGGTAGTGGTCATGATAGTCTTATTTGGGTGCTTGGCCTTGGTCATTTTCGGCTTCACATGCTCCGCATAAGTGATCCTTGAGGAATTTGACATTCTCAATGCCAATGACATGCTTCTTCTTCGCAAGCGTGTTCAAATTCCTCATGCCTGCATGACCAAGTCGTCGATGCCATAGCCAGCCTACGAAGCTTTTGCAAGTAGACATCTGGCTGGTTGTGGTCTGTAGAAAAATCAACAATATCTGATCTCCTCTCCTAAAGCCTTGAAGACTTTGGAATTGTCGACTTCCATAATCACAACACAGCGATATTTGCCAAAGACAACAACCATATCAAGATCACAAAGCATTGAGATGACATGAGATTGTATCCTAAGGACTCAACAAGCATGACTTTGTCCATGTGCTTATCCTTAGAGATAGCAACCTTACCAAGACCCAATACGACTTTTGCCTTTGTCGGCCAAATATGATATGATTCAGAGGTGGCGGTGATAAGGAGTATCCATCAATAGATTCTTGTCACCGGTCATGTGATTTGTACATCCACTATCGAGGACCCATTCAGTAGTTTTGGGTTGATCATCCTGCATATGATTTAGTGTAACTTACAATCTCATGTGCTTCATCAGTGAAGAATATGATATCAAGTTCATCAGATGAATTTCATCAAGCAGTAAACAGATATAGCAGTATGAGGACGTGTGAAATGAAAGTTCATTTCATCATGATTCGCCTGCGTCCTTTCAGGCATTTTATCAGGTCCCCAGAGAATTCTTCAGACGGTAGAGCACGTTTGGAGACCTGACCCTGCAGAAGGGATTAGTTCTTTTTTTTCACCACCCACATCTAGAGGGGTGGCAAAGAATTCATCATCCTGCGAGCACCATGTGAGAAAGGTGGCAAAGATGCCAAACCATTTCGCTTAGCATGAGAGAGGTTAGGATATGCATATGAATAAGCAGAGTAATTCTTCGAGGACTTATGAACATAATGGTTTGAAGAATAATGCACATATTCATAGCCCTTAGCTTTGCCCTGCGACACAGATTTGTTAGCACGTTGATAATCATATGAGGACTTTGATCCAGTTGAGGAATTTGATCCTCGTGAAGAATTTGGTCCATATGAGGATTTGGATCCATATGAAGAATTTGATCTAGGGTTCCTGTTCTTCACAGGTGGTGTCATGAGGACATTCACCTGAAGACTTTCAACACAGCTTTTGGGAACCCAGATTTTCTTCATAGGGGAACCGTTCCTGCAGTTTGTGCCAACATATCTAGCAAATACTTCACCATTCTGATTTTTGAACAGCTTAAAGTTGGAGTCAATTGACTCATCAGAAGAATGAGAAGATTCACAGGTAAAGCCAGATAATTTAGATGGATCAACTGGAGGTCCCTTTGCAGCAACCCATGAGGTTTTGGGATACTGCTCAGGCTTCCAATATGTTCCATCGGCGTTGAGTTTCCTCTCAAAGGCAATACCCTCTTTCCTAGGGTTTACATTGAGGATCTGCTTTTGAGCACATCACAAAGTGTCGATGCCCTTTGAGGCTTTTGTACATGCTGTCATGTACAATTCCTTCAACCTGCATTGTCGGTGATACTAGCAATGTCCTCGGATGAGGAATTAGTGATAGCAGAGGAGATGAAGAATTTGTAACAGTTGAAGCATTTGAACATTGGTGAAGAATTTGCGATTCACGTTCAATGCACTTTAAGCATGGAGGAACAAATTCTTCCTGAGAAGCGCTGATTTGTTGAGCTAGTAATGAATCGCGCTCCTTCTGAAGATCTTCATGACATACTCTTAGCTTTTCAAGATCTGCCTTTCTTTGAATAGCTTCAAGAGAAAGCTTCTCATTGCCTTGCTCTTCTTGAAGAAATTCATAAGAAAGTTTCTCATGATCAGACAAGAGAGAGTTATGATGACCTTGAAGGTTATCATACTTAGACTGAAGTCTCTGAAGATTTTCAGTCAGGGCTTTAGTGCGATCCATTTCTTCACCCAACATATCATCACTTTTATCTAGCATGTTTTGAACCTTTTCAAGAGCCCGTTGTTGTTTCACAGCAATTTTAGCAAGTTTAGAGTAGCTGGGCTTTAGATCCTCATCTGACTCATTTTCACTAGAGTCAGAGGAGTTGTATTTGAGTACCTTAGCTCCTTTTGCCATGAAGCAATAGGTGGGAGCGTAGCCATCATTATCTTCAGTATGCTTGTTGGTGGAGTCGGTTTCTTGATGTTGAAGATGGACTTCTTGACGAAAGCGAGAGTAACGCCAGACTTCGCCACACTGGACTCAGATTCTTGAGACTCCTCCTCTTCATCATTTTCCTCAGATTCAGCTTGAGTCCATTTCCTTCCCAATGAATGCAGAGCTTTCTTGGAGCTGCTCTTCTTGTGGGATGAAGATTTTGATGGTTTTGAAGGCGAAGATTTTGATGATTTCTTCTTCTTCTTCATATCATCATAGGCTGTAGTCCTTGTATTTCTTCTTCTTCATTTCCTTTTCCCATCGAGGACAATCTTGAATATAGTGACCAGGCTTCTTGCATTTGTGGCAAAGTCTTCTCTTGTAGTCCTTTGGATGAAGAATCATTTCCTCTTGAGGATTTTCCAAAACGACCACGTCTTGTGAACTTCGGAATTTCTTCACAAGGAGAGCTAGATCTGGCTCAGTTCTTGAGGATCACCAAGGCTACTACCGAATCCTCACATTGAGTCGACACAACCTTAGCCTTGAGCACGTGGTTTGCCATAGTTTGAGCCATAGAGATCTCTCTTTTGACAAAATTTGGAACTTCGTGGGTGTTGAGCCTTTCGAGGATATCGGCGAGGATCAAGCGATTTGTAGTCAGCACGTTCTTGTATCATCAGTCCCAGAGTATCAAATGAGGAATCAAGCGATCTCAGCAGTTTCTTCACAACTTCATGATCAGTGATGTCAGTGGCACCGAGGGCTTGAAGCTCATTTGATATGTCAGTGAGGCGATCAAAGGTTTGTTGGACATTTTCGTTGTCGAGTCTTTTGAAGCGGTTGAAGAGATTCCGAAGAACATCAACTCGACAGTCACGCTGAGTTGAGACTCCTACATTTACTTTGGACAGCCTATCCCAGATAAGCTTAGCAGTTTCCAAAGCACTCACTCTTCCATACTGTCCTTTGCTCAGATGGCCATAGATGATATTCTTCACTTGAGAGTCGAGTTGTTTGAATCTCTTCACATCGGTAGCGGTCAGTGTTTCAGTGACAGCGGGGATGCCATTTTCCACAACATACCAGAGATCATTATCAATTGCCTCAAGATGCATTCGCATCTTGTTCTTCCAGTAGAGGTAGTCCGTTCCATCAAAGGTAGGACACCCAGCCGAGACCTTGATCATACTGCGGTCGACATAACTAGAACTCGGTGGTTAAACCAAAATCACACGTAACAAGGGAGTACCTTGCTCGATACCAATTGAAAGTCGTTATATCGACTAGAGGGGGGTGAATAGGCGATTTTAGGAAATTCTTCACCGAGGAATTTTTGGTGAGGAAATTCCTTAGCGAAGAACTACTAGCGGCGGAATATGTACTCGAGAGGAAACATAACAGGATACACACATAGTCGGCGTGAAGAAATGAAGACTAAGAGCAGAGTACGGGAAGCGTAAACACAGGATAACAAGATGAAGACAAACGGTGAAGAAATTGGGCGAGGAATTTGTGAAAGTCTTGATCAAAGTCTTCAAGCAGAGATATGAACAACATGCAACACAGAATGAGAAATGCATGAGTTGAGGAAATAGAACCGGTCGGTTGGTGAAGACAATGATTTGGTAAACCAGTTCCAAGCCGCTGTCTCGGTTATGCGTCTGTTGGAGCGGTGAGTATTTAAACTCGAGGACACAGTCCGGACACCCGATCCGGACACCCGGTCTCGAGCCACAACTCGGGACACCCATTCCTCACCGTATTCTCCTTGAACTAAGACCACGCAGGCCTCGTCCAATCACTCGTGGTAAGTCTTCAGGTGACTTCCAAACCTTCACAGACTTGGTCACTCGGCGATCCACAATTCCTCTTGGATGCTCTAGACCTTGACGCCTAACCGTCTGGAAGAAGCACAGTCTTCAAAGGTAACAAGCGTCGGATCCACGCAGGAGCAATTTCTTCAGTGATGCTCAATCACTTGGGGTTTTGTGGGTTTGGTTTTGGGTTTTCCTCACTTGATGATTTTCGCTCAAAGTCCTCAGAGGATGGGTTGCTCTCAGATGACACGTGTCAAGTTCTCTCGGAGCAGCCAACCAACTAGTGGTTGTAGGGGGCGGCTATTTATAGCCTAGGGAGCAGCCCGACATGATAAGACTTAAATGCCCTTCAATGATATGACCGTTAGGTGGATAAGATATTTTGGTCCGGCCTTGTAAGACAAAGAACGGTCGGAAATTTGACTCTCAAAGTCCTCGGGGCTATCATGTTCCTCATTGTGTAGGCAATTCGCCTTTGGCGAATTCCTAACTCCTCGATCGAGCAAAGTCCTCGGTGAGCGGAAGAACCGCGTCTCATCGCGATGAATTTGACTGAAGCAGTATCGATTTCAATGGCTTCACTCGAAGGGATTGGTAGGTGTAGGATTTTGAGTTGAGCATCACATGGAAATTTTTCCTTAGTATTTCCTCGACCCCTTTAACGAGACGGTGTTTCCTATGACTCAAGAAAGAGAAAATGAAACTACGAAAACAAAAGTCTTGACGCTTCATATTCCTCGAATGAATATCAAGTCTTCATGGTCACACCAATTTCTTCACTTTCAAAGTCTTCAGAAAGTCTTCAGAATATCAAAGTCTCCAGTTGAAGAACTTCATTTTTAGGGGTCGACTTTCTCTGTAAATATCAAACTCCTCATAGACTTATAGACCTGTGTACACTCACAAACGCATCAGTTACTTAACCTATAAGTCCTCAATACACCAAAATCACTAAGGGGCACTAGATGCACTTACAGTGGGCACAATATGGGCTGTAATGCTAACAAAATGAATATGGGCTCCAAAAAAACCCGTAAGAATTAGCAAATGGGCTGTAAACTATTTGAAATAATGGCAGATGGGTTGTATGATGTTTTCCACAAATTTGAGGCTTTCCACAGATGGCCTGTATGCTGTTGGATGTCCATCCAACAGCCGTCATGCTTCTTCAATCTCTGCTCTTCATGCTCCAGCCGCTCAAACAAGCGCCGGTGGGACTGCCTGCTCCCTCCTCCCATGATCGGTTTGTCTTTGCCTTTGTGAGCCTCACAGCCCCACCGTACTCCCATCGCTGGCCTAGCCATCCCTCTACTCACCCACAGTCCCACACCTGTCGTTATTCTCCAGCGACGGCAGACGAACCAGTAAACCCTCGTACAGTCGTACTCTCCTCCGTGTGGGAAACAACTGCCGAGTCTTCCCTGCCTCCGTGTCATTACCTTCCTAGGCCTCGCCGTCGTCCACCGCCCTGGTGCTCTCGGCGTGGCGTGGTCAACGTGGTCAACGATCGACATGCATCTGAAGTGGACTGTACGTGGAGAGGCTGACAGCTGGGTCCACGGCCTCACGCAAGGAAATGCCTCCTTATTACGCGCAAAATAATGATTCCTCCACCTGACATCTGGGACCCAACGAAAGGGCCTCTGTATTTCGTGAAAAAAACGTTGCCGCTGCTGACAGCTCGGACCCACCAGCTATATCTTCGCACGCAAGGAAGTGCCTCCTTATTACGCCCCAAAAAAAGAATACTCCCCCTGCTAGCTGGGACCCAGTATAGTGGGCCTACTAAGTTGATGGGGATGAAGGGCTTTGTCAACTTAGTCAAGATGCACTTTTCTAGCTCGACTGACCGTACGATGTCCATCCAATGGCCGTAGTGCTTCTTCAACCTCTAGTCTTCTTGCTCCAGCCGCCCATGAGCAGGTCGGTCGTGCCTTTGCTTCCCGCCTCCGTTCTTGGTGTCTTTGCGTGAGGCCTCACCGCCCCCATACTACTCCCACCGCTGGCCAGGCCATCCCTCCACTCCACTCACCCACACCCCCTGTTATTCTGCGGCGTCGGCAGCGCAGCCGAACCAGTGAACCCTCATACTCCTCTTCGCGTGGACATCCACTGCCGCGTCTTCCCCGGCTCCGCGTCGTCCCCTTCCTAGGCCTCTCCGTCGTCCACCGCCGTGGTGCTCTCGGCGCAGCGTGGTCAATGTGGTCAATGACTGAATTCCATCGGAAGAATACTGTACGTGGAGAGGCTGACAGCTGGGTCCACGACAGCCGCAAGGAAGGGCCTCCTTATAACGCGGAAAATAATTATTCCTCCACATGACAAGAGGGACCCACCGGATGGGCCACCAGTATTTCGCGAAAAAAACGTTTGCCCCTCACTACTGGGACCCACCCAACGGGCCACCGTATTTCACGAAAAAACGTTCCCCCTGCTGTCAGCTCGGACCCACCGGAAGTGCCTCCTTATTATGCACAAAAAATGAATACCCCCTGCTAGCTGGGACCCACCTTGGTGGGAGGCTGACTTGTGGGCCTACTAAGTTGACGGGGACGGAGGGCTTTGTCAACTTAGTCAATATAAACGATTCTAGCTCCACTAACCGTACGATGTCCATCCAACGGCCGTAGTGCTTCTTGAACCTCTGGTCTTCTTGCTCCAGCCGCCCAAAGCAGCGCCGATCGTGCCGCAAGATGCTCACACTGCCGTGGCGGATGTCTTGCCGCGGAGGCCTCACCGCCCTACTATTCCCACCGCTGGCGGGCCTGCGGCGGCGGCAGCCTCACACGGGCCGAACGGTGAACCTCGTACTCCTCACACTGCCGCGTCTTCCCCGGCTCCCCGTCGTCCCCTTCCTAGGCCTCGCCGTCGTCCACCGCCCTGGTACTCTCGGCGCGGCGTGGTCAATGTGGTCAAGGAACGACTTCCATCGAACGTGGATTGTATGTGGAGAGGCTGACAGCTGGGTCCACGGCCGCAGCAAGGAAGTGCCTCCTTATTACGCGGAAAATAATTATTCCTCCACCTGACAGCGGGGACCCACCGGATGGGCCACCGTATTTCATGAAAAAAATGTTTCCCCCCTAACTGCTGGGACCCACCAGCTACACCTTCGCACGCAAGGAAGTGCGTCCGGGCAAAAAAATGATTCGCCCCCTGACTACTAGGACCCACCAGCTACATCTTCGCACGGAAGGAAGTGCGTCCGGGCAAAAAAATGATTCACCCCTGACTGCTGGGACCCACCAGCTACATCTTCGCACGCAAGGAAGTGCGTCCGGGCAAAAAGAAAACGATTCGCCCCCCTGACTGCTGGGACCCACCAGCTACATTTTCGCAGGCAAGGAAGTGCTTGACAGTCGGGACCCACCTGGTCAAAGCGTACGTAGCGTTGTCATTCTGGTCGCGAACGTGTACATACATACTGGTCGATGTATAGGCGCACACGTGTCATAGTAGAGGCGCGCACGTGTCGTAGTAGAGGCGCGCACGTAGTATGTACACGTACGTACAAGGGCGAGGGTGCAAGAAAGAAAATACGGCCACGTACATACATATGGGTAGGGTCTCGAACGCCTATCGCGCATACGTACATGACTGGGTCGGAACGGAGAAACAACGTCGTCGTCGTGTTCATGGGGAGCCAACCGGCTGGGTCGGAACGGAATGCATGGTCGTGTTCATCGGGAGGGCTTGGATGGAACATGCGATGGAAACGAGGCCTGGCGTACCGCACAATGGAGGAAACGGACCTCCTACGTTCGGAGCGGGGTCCTGTTGATCGGGAGGGGTGTGGCGTACCGCAAAATGGACGAAATGGACCTCCTACGGTCGAAATGGGATCCTGTTCATCGGTAGGGGTCTGGCGTACTTCATAACGGAGGAAACGGACCTCCTACGGTTGAAACGGGGGTCCTGTTGATCGGGAGGGGTGTGGCGTACCGCAAAAACTGACGAAACAGACCTCCTACGGTCGAAACGGGGTCTGTTCGCCGGGAGGGTGTGGCGTATCGCAAAAGCGGACGAAAAGGACTTGTGTTGGGCCTTCTGATCTAAGCAGGGTCTGTTCGCCGGGAGGGTGTGGCGTACCGCAAAATGGGACTCCACGAGATACTGTTCATCTCCACCGTCGACCTCCTCCATCCTCCACGGGCTACCGTCGACCTCCTCCAGCCTCCACGGGCTCCTGTTCATCTAGCCTCCACCGCGCGCTACTCCACCGGCTACTGTTCAACCACCCCTCCACGGGCACCCCTCCATCGTCTACTGTTCACCCAACCCTCCACACCACGGGTCTGTTCAACCACCCTCCACGGCCACCCTCCACCGTCTCATGATCATCCAGCCCTCCACACCACGGGTCCTGTTCATCCGAGGTAACGCCACCGCTCCATTGTTCATCCAACCCCCCCCCAAGCGCCATTGTTCATCGAGGCAGCATCGATCAGCTTGATTAGCAGCGATGGCGAAGAATCGCTCCATCGGGTTCGATTAACGACCATCGATCGATCGCTCGGGTTCGAAGAACGTAACTGCGGTCTGCAATTCGGGTTCAATTAGAGCCCAATGCCTCGCTTCGGGTTGATTAGAGCCAACGCCTACGCACACTGCAGCGTGCACTGACGAGAAAGCGTGCATCGCTCGCCCTCGACCTCCCACCGTAACCGCAACTCCCGAAATTTCCTCCCCTCGCTTCTACCACGGTTTTTTCCGTCATGGGCGGCCCAAAGAATGTCATGCAGCTGCGTCTCCGCCCGCCCAAAGATCTGAAAAGCCCATTTTCTGTCATGATTTTTTGTCATAGAAGTAGGAGCCCACCACATCTATGATGATACCGGGTTTTGTCACAATTATCGTCATAGAAGTGTCCTATGTATGACAGATTTTTTTTTTCGTTCAGCCCAAAATGTCACGGATGTGTCTTTTTTTGTAGTGAGTGGATCAAAGAACAAGCAATGAGTGAGGACTTCCTATAATTGCGGCAATGTGAGTCACTTTGTGGTGGACTGTCCCTATGAGAAGAGAGAGGACAATGGTGGCAAGCTCATTCGCAAAGACAAACCAAGTCCTTTCCTAGCAAGAACAACTTCACCAAGAAGATCCCTCCAAAGGGGTTAGTGGCATATCAAGAATACACCTCTAATGATGATGATGAAGATACAAGTGGTGAAGGGATGGCAAAGGCAACCATGGCCATTGCCACCTCTTCCCCTTCCAAGGTGTCTCTCTTCGGCGCCCCCAACGAGAACCTCATTGCCAAGTGCCTAATGGCCAAAGGTATCAATAAGGTAACCTCCAACATCAAAACCACCATCACTACCACTACTTCATTTTTAGATTGTGTTGATGATAGTGAGGTGGTGAAAGTTGATGAGAATGGGTTTGACAAATTCTTGAGTAAGCTCGTGGGTGAATCAAAAAATCACTTTGTTGCTCTCTTGGAACAACTTGGTGAGGCCAATGATATCAGTGAGTCTCATGAGGTTATGATCTCCAAGTTGGAGGGGCATAGTCATGACTATGTCGATGAGATTGTGGATCTTTCCGTTGCTCTAGAGGAAGAGCGAGGTCTTTGTTTGACTCTTGAGGAGTCACACAATGTTGACCATGTGAAATTGCAAAAAGATCTTGATCATGCTATTGTTCTTACTCATGTGCTTAAATTCGAGAAAGTTGCACTTGGGGTTGGCCATGATAGACACAAGGAAGAGTTTGACACTCTTGGAAAGGCTCACAAGGTCTTGAAGGGTGTTGATGCCTCTCTCAAGGAGTCTCATGATCAACTCCAAGTGAAGCTAACCAAGGAGATTTCCACATGTCCTCCTTTCGTTCTAATTGATAATGCCCATGCTACTAACCCTCGTTGTGAGCATGTGCATCTTGTGGAGGAAATTGCCACTTTGAAAGAGCAACTTGAGAAGGGCCTTGTGACATGCATACAAGGTGAGAAGAATCTAAATGACCTTTTGAGTAATCAAAAGGAAGTTATGGGAAAGGAAGGACTTGGGTTTGTACCCAAGTCAAAGAAGAAGAAGAAAAACAAGACCAAGCAACCTCTCCCGCTCAAGGAATACTTTGTCAAGGCGGGTGAGGGTACTCAAGAGAAGGAGAACAAGAAAGTGGGTGGTAATGCCATGAAGGGCAAAACCGCCCCTACCAATAAAGCCGACGACTTTAACCCCTCTTATGTTTTGTGTCATGCTAGTGATGGGCTTGTTAATGCCAAAATTTTTGGTTCTTCTTATGAGTACATTGAGTGGTCTATTTGGGTTCCTAAGAACCTTGTTACTAACATCAAAGGACCCATTCGAAATGGGTACCTAAATCCAAGCATTAATCTCTTGCCGGAGTTTGCTTCCGGTGGGGTGTCGTGGTTGCTCGATAGTGGAGCGACAAATCATAGGACCGGGAGCAAGGACTTGGTGGATGTGCATCCAATTCCATCTATGCCCACACATGTCCAATTCAGCAACGCTTCAACATCCAAGGTATTAGGACTTGGCAAGGTGGTCATCTCTCAAGATTTATCTATTGAGAAGGTCATGCTTGTTGAGACCCTTGCATACAATTTGCTTTCCGTCCATCAACTTGCACTTATGGGCTTTGCAACATTCTTTGATATTGATACCGTGTCCCATTTGTGGAGCAAGACTCTTAAAGTAGCCTTTGTCGGGCATGTCGAGAATTGTCTCTATGTGGTGAACTTTTCCGAGCGACAATGTAAGACTGCGACTTGCCTATTGGCTAAAGTTGATATGGGTTGGCTTTGGCATCGCCGACTAGCCCATGTCAATATGAGATCTTTGCAAAGTATCCTCAAAGGTGACCATGTTCGTGGACTAACAAATGTGAGTTTTGCCAAAGACCCTGCTGGCAGTGCTTGTATTGAAGGAAAGCTTCATGAAATGGCTCACTGAACCATGACTGTCATCTACTCGAATAGGCCCTTGGAACTCCTTCACATGGATCTCTTTGGTCCTCCATCCTTTGATAGTCTTGGGGGAAGAAAGTATTGCTTGGTGATTTGGATGATTACTCAAGATAGACTTGGGTGTACTTCTTCAAGAGGAAGAGTGAGACTCAACAAACTATCATCAACTTTGCAAATGAAGCTCAACATCAATATGAAGCAAAGAACTTGATGATCCGAAGTGACAACGACACTGAGTTCAAGAAATACACCTTGGATGAGTTTCTTAGTGATGAGGGGATCAAGCAGCAATATGCCGCACCATATACCCCTCAACAAAATGGTGTTGCAGAGAGGAAGAACTGGACGTTGATGGATGCGGAAAGAACCATGATGACGGAATTCAAATCTCCGTACAAATTTTTGGGCTGAAGCCATCAACACCGCATGTCATGCATCCAATCGGCTCTACCTCCGCAAAGGCATAAACAAGACTCCATATGAGATACTTACCTATAACCAGCGCAACCTCAAGTACTTCCGGGTGTTTGGTTATAAGTGTTTCATTCTCAATAAAGGTGTTCGTTTGTCTAAGTTTGAACCTAGAGATCAAGAGGGCGTGTTTGTTGGTTACGCTACAAACTCTCATGTTTACCGTGTCCTCAACAAGTCCACCAAACTCATTGAGGAGACGTGTAATGTGGAGTTTGATGAAAATAGTGGCTCCCAAGTGGAGCAAAGTGGTCTTTGTGATGGAGATGATGAAATTCCTCCTCGAGCCATAAGAAGAATGGGGACTGAACAAATACTTCCAATTGAGGAACCCCTTGTGGCCGAAGGAGAAGGACAATGCTCTACTCAAGTGGATCCATCACCAACGCTAGACCCACACGCTTCCGAATAACAAAGTGAAGACCCTCAACCAAGTGAACAAGATCAAGGGCAAGATCAACCTCATGATGATGGTGTTGCACCAAGAGATGCCCAAGGTCAAGTTCATGACACCGAGCAAGCTCAAGATCAAGAGCAATCTCAAGACAGTGCTCAAGATGATGATCCTCAAATGCCTATTGAGGAACTTTTGGAGCGCAGGGCCGCCAAAGTGGCTTCCAAGCTCGAGCGTCAACAACATGTCATGGAGAATGTGCTTGGAAGCTTGAGAAAAGGGGTAACTACTCGTAAACAATTGTCAAACTTTTGTGAGCATCACACGTTTGTTTTGTGTGTGTTGAACCCCAAAAGGTACATGAGACGCTCGATCATGAGGATTGTCTTGAAGCCATGCATGATGACCTCAACAACTTCGAGCCCAACCAAGTTTGGGAATTAGTGCCAAGTCCAACAGAGGAACACAATGTCGCTGGGAACAAATGGATTTTCAAGAATAAGCAACACTACAAAAAAAGACACATCCATGACATTTTGGGCCGAACGAATTTTTCTTCTGTCATGCTTATGACACTTCTATGACGATAATTGTGACAAAACCCGATATCATCATAGATGTGGTGGGCTCCTACTTCTAAGACAAAAAAATCATGACAGAAAATGGGCCTTTCATCCTGGGCATTCCGGAGAAGCGGTTGCATGACATTCTTTGGGAAAAAATCATGGTATAAGCAAGGGTGAGGAAAATATCGGGGAGTTCCCGGTTACGATGGGTGGTCGGAGCCGAGCGATGCACGAAGGGATTGCGCATTTCTCTCGTACACGTACGCACGTGGGTGCGAGGTGTTGGGCTCTAACTGAACCCTAGTGAGGCGTTTGCTTACTAAACCCAAGGGATTGCACTGGCTACGCGTCACTAAACCTGAGCGATCAATCAATCCATGGCTGTTAACTGAAACCGATCAAGTGACTCCTTCACTACTGCTGCTAACTGAAGCCGATCGAACCTGCCGCCTCTTGATGAACAGTGAGCGTTGTTGGGGATTGGATGAACAGTTCCCGATGGAGGTTGGATGAACAGGACCCCGTGGTAGTAGAGGTTGTGGTCGTAGGATGAACAAGACCTCGATCGAGCCGGTTGGGGGTGGATGAACAGGACCCCATGGACCGCTGGTTCAACAGTAGCCGGTGGAAGGCTGGATGAACAGTAGCCGGTGGAGGGCTGGTTGATCAGTAGCTGGTGGAGGCCGGATGAATAGGATCCTGTGGATGAACAGTAGCTGGTGGAGGCAGGAGGGAGACGCTGTGGATGAACAGTCGTAGGTGGAGGCTGGAGGAGGTCGACGATGGATGAACAATAGCCCGTGGAGGCTGGAGCGAGGCAGTAGACGGTGGATGAACAGTAGCCCATGGAGTCCCATTTTGCGGTACACCACACCCCTCCCGATGAATAGGACCCCCGTTTTGATATTAGGATGTCGAAGAGAAGCCTGTTTCCTCTGTTTGTGGTACGCCACACCCCTCCCGATCAACAGGACCTCGTTTCGACCTTAGGAGGTCAAAGAGAAGTCCGTTTCCTCCATTTTGCGGTACGCCAGACTCCTCCCGGTGAACAGGATCCCGCTTCGACCATAGGCGGTCGAACAGAAGGCCGTTTCCTCCGTTCTGTTGTATGCCAGGCCTCGTTTCGGCTGTTCTCTCCAAGCTGGTTGGCTCCCGATGAACAAGACGCATTCCGTTGCCTCCCGATGAACACGACACAATTTCTTCGTTCTGACCCAGCCGGTTGGCTGCCGATGAACAGGATGTTGTCGCTGCTCTCCGCTGCCTCTCCATGTACTCGAGCTCTGGCCGTACGTATGCAGGAGTAGGCGTTCGAGACCCCGCACGTATGTACGTACGTGGCTGTATTTGCTTTCTTGCACCCTGGCTATACGTACGTGCACACGATAGACGGGACTGTGTGACATGCTACGTCCGCGCCTCTACTACGACACATATGGTTCACGACCAGACAGACAACCCTACATACGGTTCGACCGGGTGGGTCCCAGCTGTTAGGGAGGATAAGGAGGCACTTCCTTGCGTGCGAAGGTATAGCTGGTGGGTCCCAGCTGTCAGGGGGAAGAATAATTTTTTTCTTAATATGGACACACTTCCTTGCATGCGAAGATGTAGCTGGTGGGTCCCAGCTATCAGTGGAAGGAATAAGGAGGCACTTCCTTCCGTGCGAAGATATACGTGGTCGGACCCAGCTTTCAGGGGGAGGAATAATTTTATTTTTGCATAATAAGGAGGCGGTTGCATGCATGCGTCCATGGACCTGGTGTGTCCCCATTGTCAGCCTCTCCACGTACAGTCCTCTTCCGATGACTCTCGTTTGTTGACCATGTTGATCTCGCCGCAACGAGCGCATCCAAGGTGGTGGACAACGACAAGGCCCCGGACAGCAACAAGCCGGAGATGGGAAGATGCGGGAGTGGAGTCGCAGACGGAGAGGTGTACGAGGGTTAACTGATTCTGGTGCAGCATGGTTCGGCAGTCGGTGGAGAAGAACAGGAGGTGTGGAGGGGTGGAGGGATGGACTGGTCGGCGGTGGGGTAGCGCTTCACAGCAAAGCATGCTAAGCAGAGCTGCTAGCAGCAAGAGGCGGGAGCAGGTGGTCCCGGCGGCGCTGGAGGAAGAAGATGAGAGATTGAAGATGGATGCCGGTCGTTGGATGTAAATCCAACGGCTATCGATGTCAGAATCATTTGTTGACTAATTTGAAAACAACTTGCATTGGCTTGCACCTATTGGCCCACATTTCAGTCTCAAAAAACGTGGCACATATTCAACCCATTTTTTCATAATTTACAGTCCATTTGATCTTTTTTTGAGAACTACGGTCCATTTGCTGGGCTGGGTGAACAAATATGTAGCGTCCATGTGACCCATTTTTTTAAAAACTATAGCCCATTTAAACTTTCACGAAATACACGAATTTGCTGGTTTGGCTGAACAAATAATGTTGCGTCCATGCGGCCCATCTATTTTTTCCTAAAAAATTTCAGCCCATTTGCACTTTCTCGAAATACACGATTTTGCTGGGTTGGTTCTAATTACAATGCTGGGTTGGACACAACAATGTTATCAAAAAATAAACTGGGGCTGAGCATTTTGTTATAAATATATTTAAATAATAAGTGCTTTATTATTACATTGGTCCTTAGATCTTACCAAGCTTTTGTACACAATCACCAGGATTTTCATTGCCTTAATGTAAAATATCCAGGATTTTATTGTTAAAAATTATTTTTATAAGTTAATAAGACATGGGATATTGTTTTCTTATATATGTAAGTATCTGTTAAATATATGATGACAATAACAATAATATATAATAACATATAAATTAATATAAATACAATGGACCTGGCGTTCCTATTCTTATATAGAAAAATAGAACAGACCTTTGCGTTTTCTTCAAAAAAAACTATATAAGTTGGGCTGCGGATGTTTCAGGAAAAATAAAACCTAGTATGGGAGGTCCATAGGCCGATCGATACATGACGGCCCTTAAGAAAATACAAACCGACATGTCATGGGCTGCACATGTTAAAAGAGAAAGCTTAGACGGGGCAGCCCACAACCCAGCTGATACTTGCTGGCCCACAAATAATAAATGATACCTGCCAGCTCCCCGGCTTCGTTGTAAATTTATCTCCTTTAGTAACTACATTGAAGCACCTCAAACAAAATGTAACTGTGTTGACAAACCCGTGGGCCCCAACGTCAGTATAGCATTAGGAGGAAGTATTTTTTTTCAATGAGGCGCTTGCTTGCGTATGGCCATAGAACCGGTGGGTCCCGACTTTCCGCCTCTCGACGTAGAGTCCTCTCTAGATTCCTCTCGTTTGTTCAGCATGTTCACAATGGCAGACTGCGACACTGCGGCGAGAGCACAAAAGGCGAAGGATGAGAACGAACCACCGGAGCCGAGGAAGGCATGCTATAGTAATGGTAGATGATGTGCCTTATTCTACCGAAAATACTGAACTAGCCCTGTGGCCAAGGGACACTACTCGACTGTTGCTCTGCCCGGGTTTGATTCCACCTGATGCAGTGAAAATATCTCCAAATTTTTCACCTGTGCCATTATTGACATGTGGGTCCCCATTGTGATCTACGCACACCACGTCCAACACTTGCCAAAACTTCTTCACTCGTTTTCTCCATTTTACAGACACTCAACATTGTGTGGGCATTTTGAAAATATCATATCTTTTTGACTGTGTATCATTTGAAGATGTGCTATGCATGAATGTTGATCATCATGATGTTAACTGGCTGGTAGTTCCATTTTCGACCATGAATGATACTTCCAACATGATGTTGTTCCTGTTTGAAAAGGGCGTGTTAATATAAGTGCTCTGGCTTGGAAACCTGCAGTTTCTTATGTGGAACTGAAACTTGCAGTTTCTTCTCTGAGAATCACATTGTCTGCACTTTCTTATGTGGAACTACATTTTTTAAGTGCTAAAAATAGATCTCTAGAATTCATAAAATACTTCATATTCTCAATACTGCAAATCTGAAATTCAAAAGACATTCATATCAGAAAGTAATCTCAAAATACAGAACACAGAACACAATTCACAACCTGTAAATACTGACAACCGTAAGGTCCTCCTGAGAATTCACAACCTGCCCGACTATTGGGTGGGGGGGGGGGTCCCCTCCTATTGCTCGGCGGCAGACAGCCACCCCGTGAGATGATGTGAATGGCGAGGGAGAAGATGGCAGGGAAGCGTCGCTGGGCCAATTGTTTTTCTCCTCTTGCAGTTGGGTTCGATCGACGAAGACTCCACCGGCTTCGCACTAACCTGATCTTCCATCGGCTCATGCTTACAATCAGTGTGACAGCTGATACGTCTCCAATGTATCTATAATTTCTGAAGTATTCATGCCATGTTTACAATAATTTTATATGGTTTTGGTATGATTTGCATGGAACTAACCCGGACTGACGTTGTTTTCAGCAGAACTAGCGTGGTGTTTTTTGTGTGTAGAAGTGAAAGTTCCCCAATGAGCTGAAACTTTTTGACGATTTTTTTGGAACAAAAGAGACCCCCGAAGCTTCGTAGGAGGACCAGAAGAGCCACGAGGAGGGCACAACCCACTGGGGTGCGCCTGGGCCCTTGCCAGTGCCCCGGTGTATCGTGCTCACCTCGAGGCCCATGTGGACATGAGACTGACGCCAAAAATTCCTATAAATAGAGAAACCATCAGAAATAACCCTAGATCAGAAGTTCTGCCGCCGCAAGCCTCTATATTGACCAAAAACCAATCGGGAGCCCGTTTCAGCATCCTGCCGAAGTGGGAGATCATCACCGGCGGCCATCTTCATCATCCCGGCAGCCACCACGATGAGGAGGGAGTAGTCCACCCTCGGGGTTGAGGGTTTGTACTAGTAGCTATGTGTTTAATCTCTCTCACACGCGCGATCTTGAGATGTCATGATCTTGATGTATCATGCGCTTTGTTAACATAGATGGATCATATGATGTTTCTCCCCTCTCTACACTTGTTGTGATGAATTGAGTCTTTACCCTTTGAAGTTTTGGCTTGTCGGATTGAATGTTCAGATCTTAGAACACATGATATATGTCTTGCATATGAATACCCGTGGTAACAATGGGGTATTATTTTGATTCACTTGATATATGTTATGGCACTCAACTTGTGGATTCTCGAGGTGACTTTGGGGTAATCTATGCATAGGGGTTGATACACGTTTTTATTATCTTTTCTCTGATAGAAACTTTGGGGTCTCCTTGTAGTTCTTTGTGTGGATTGAGTATTATGAATCTGAAATTGTTTGATACATATCGTATAATTAACTCACGGGTACTCGCGATGACATTGGGGTATCTAGGTGACATTAGAGTTGGTTGATATGTATCACATGGTGTTATTTTAGTACAAACTCTTGATTAGATCGATCGGAAAGAATAGCTTGCTGTTATTTTAGTATGAACTCTATGATAGATTGATCGGAAAGAATAGCTTTGAGGTGGTTTCCTACCCTACAAACATTTTCTATCTTGTGTTCTCCGCTAATAGGAACTCGGAAGTGATTCTTTATTTCACTTTGAGGGATAATCATATGGTCCAACTATGTTAGCATTGTTGAGAGATTGCACTAGTGAAAGTATGCACCCTAGGCCTCATTTTTCATCATTGCAATACCGTTTGTGCTCCATTTTACTATTTACTGCCTTGCTATTTTTATTGTTCGCACTACAAAAACTCATATCCACTATCCATACTACACTTTTATCACCATCTCTTCGCCGAACTAGTGCACCTATACAATTTGCCATTGTATTGGGTGTGTTGGGGACACAAGAGTTTACTTGTATTTGATTGCAGGGTTACTCGAGCGAGACTATCTTCATCCTACACCTCCCACGGATTGATAAACCTTAGGTCATCCACTTGAGGGAAAATTGCTACTGTCCTATGAAACTCTGCGCTTGGAGGCCCAACACAAGTCTACAAGAATAAAGTTGCATAGTAGACATCAACAACTAATGAAAATCATGCTTACAATCAGTCTTCGAGTACTATGCCCATCAACCTAAAATAGCTTTGGACCAAAAACAAAGTTGTGACACTATGTACAAATAAAGAAAAATAGATTGGTGCTTCTTTCAGAAAAGAGTACTCCCCAGAAAAGTGCCAATATAAGCTACTAGTATTTGGTTAGAGGATTTGTTGCCGAGAAAGATCCGTCCATAGAGAGTGCCACACATCCCACTGGTGGTGGTGGATGCCAATGCTTAGATGGAGCATGGTTGGTGTCGGTAATTTTTACTTGGCACACCTCGCACTCTACATATATGCCTGTTCCATCCGTACATTTGCGCAGTTCCACCAAAATGTAGCTAAATAACCCTGTTTACACAGATAATGAAAAAGCGTGATTACATTATAGTGGCACTAGTTGATAAAACATACACTAATAAATAGTAGAAAATATTGCGATAGTATCATAGTATGCCATGCTGCGAGGGCGAGATGGGCCCTGCGACGCCTCATACGGTAGGCCTCATACTGGAAATCGACCCAATTCTCCCCGATACACGTTCTGCCAGTGATGAACATCAATGTACAAAGGTAGTACAAGGAGGGGCCTTGAGACATTCCAATCTCTATTTTTGTGTAGATAAACTAAAATTAAGCACCCCAGTTTGCAGAAACACTTAAACATTAACAATGGGACTAGTTGATGAAACATATACTAACAAAGAGAAGCACTTTCTTTATCTACATTGGAAATGAAATGATAGAGAGGACACTCGCTCTATTTTAACCGTATTATTACTTCATTTTATCAGTGGCACAAGGGTCGAGCAAGTGGCAAGCAAGGTGTACCATGCGTCGCAAGGATGGAGGCCGGGGGTCCTTAGACTGGGATGCTGAAGCTGGCTCTTTCAATCCCTATCTTCCCCCCTGATGTTTCTATGGTAGCATTTGGGTTGTAATCCAAACTTGGTCGAGCTGGTGCTGCATCCCGCTACCTGCCTAGCTTATGTGGCGAACTTGTCTCCTGCTAGTACTCAGTCCATTCTAGTAGTAGTTACTGAACTGCCCGTTTACACTGAGATGTTGTCAGATAATGGTTCCTTATGGTTGCGTTTCTTTAATGAAATCGGAGGAAACTCCCTCTTTCGATATAAAATAAATCAGTGGCACTAGCGGTGCCAAAACATTGCCTCAAATTAATAGTGCCACTAGACTAAGGCGCAAAATAATAACATTATTGCTTTATCATGGCAGTGCCAAAACAGTAGCACAAGAGCAGGCTCAACATGTAGGATCTTTGGCAAATGGTCGGACCAAAAAGGAACATACCTCGTGATGGGAACCATATCTGCAGTCAGCCCCATAGTAGAAGGGATGACACCAGTCACCAACATGGATGATTCAATTCATGGGACCTTTTTGTGCAATTCACCTAAAATGAAGCAATGTCCCATGAGCTAGCAGCTTCTTCTTCATTAGTTGCAATAAAATTGAGCAACATCAAGGTTGGTTGTGAAACTCGTGGAATGTTCAACTACAATTTGGATATCATTTTTGCAGTTCAACTAAGATCAAGCGTGAAATGTATATGTGTTTGCACAAAAAGGTGGAAAGGAGGGTGACTAACAAGTGATGAAACATACATCAAATGAAAAGAAGCATGTTCCTTATCTGAATGGCGATCCTACAAGGACAGTAGCAATTTCTAAAGTAGCGGCATTGCTAGATGTTAGTGTGGGCATTAGGATTAACTATGACAACCGTTAAATACAACATTACTTTAATGGTGCAATTGCTTCATTTTACCAGCAACATTACATTAACAGTTGCTAAAGAGTTGGTATTTGGGCACGAGAGAGTAGGTGGAGCAGGACAGTTGCATTTCTAACGCAAAGAAGCAACTTATCTTAATGGGAAATTTAGCAGGACATGAAAAACAGTGCCATTGATTCATATTACTAGAGGCATTACATTGAAAACAACATTGGTTTAATGTGTCCTTACTTTTAATAGTGCGACTGCTAAATTTTACCAGTGGCATTACATAAGAGGGGCTCGGGCCAACAAACATTGGAACAGGATATCTGGGTTGGTCCCATTTTTGTTCGGTATAGCCACCTTATACTATGTGAGGCTAGCAAATTTAGTGCTGGACATACTCTGTTGACTTGTCCCACAGCCCCCACTTTCTTTCCTTTTTCAACCAATAGATCGGTTTATATTGAGTTCGTACTATGTTTCCCTATATTTCCCTATTAGACCAAGAGACCAGTTGGATAGCCAGTCTCTGCTACTCTTCGCCCCCATTAGTTCCTCTTTCGACCATGTCCTAGATTCAGGTACCAAATCTTCCCCCACCTCCCACCCCTTTCTTCCCTGTTTGAACCAAGCAGTCCTAGATTCGACTGCATGAACTAGTTTTACCTCTTAACAGTAAAAAATTAGGTGGCTTTTGGACAGCCGATTGATACGTCTCCAATGTATCTATAATTTATGAAGTATTCATGATGTTAAATTATCATTCTTGGATGTTTAAAATCATTTTATAGCAACTTTATATCATTTTTTGGGACTAACCTATTGACCCAGTGCCCAGTGCCAGTTGTTGTATTTTGCTTGTTTTTTACATCGTAGGAAATCAATATCAAACGGAGTCCAAACACCGCTAAACTTTTTGTGGATTTTATATGGACCAGAAGACATCCAATGGGCCAAAGCATCACCTGGGGGGTGCCCCTAGGGGGGGCACATCCCACCAGGGTGCGCCCCGGTGGGTTGTGCCCACCTTGATGGCCTCCTACACCGCCTCTTCGCCCTATAAATCGTCAAATATTCCAAAAACCCTCGCGAAGACCCTAGATCAGAAGTTCCGCCACCGTAATCCTCTGTACCCACGAGAAACCAATTTAGACCCATTCCGGCACCCTGCCGGAGGGGGAAATCATCACCGGTGGCCATCTTCATCATCCTGGCGGCCACCATGATGACGAGGTAGTAGTCCACCCTCGGGGCTGAGGGTTTGTACCAGTAGCTATGTGTTTAATCTCTCTCTCTCTCTCCCTCTCCCTCTCCCTCTCTCTCTCTTTCTCTCGTGTTCTTAATGGCACGATCTTGATGTATCGGGGGCTTTGTTAATATAGTTGGATCATACGGTGTTTTCCCCTCTCTATCTTGTTTCGATGAATTGAGTTTTCCCTTTGAGATTTCATTTTATCGGATTGAATAGTTTTATGGATTTGAGGACACTTGATATATGTCTTGCATATGAATGCCTGTGGTGACAATGGGGTATTATTCTGATTCACTTGATATATGTTTTGGCACTCAAGTCGTGGATTCCCGAGATGACATTGGGGTAATCTATGCATAGGGGTTGATGCACGTTCTTGTCTTTGTTTCTCCAGTAGAAATCTTGGCGCACTCTTTGAGGTTCTCTGTTTCTGGCTGAGTATTATGAATCTGAACTTAGTTGGTGTTATTGTAGAACGAACTCTTGGATAGATCAATCGGAAAGAATAGCTTCGAGGAGGTTTCATACCCTACAAACGATTTCTTCTTATGTTCTCCGCTAGACAGGAACTTTGGAGTGATTCTTTGTCGCACATTGAGAGATGGTTATGTGATCCAATTATGTTTGCATTGTTGAGAGATTGCACTAGTGAAAGTACGGATCCTAGGCCTCATTTTCAAGCATTGCAATACCGTTTGTGCTCCTTTTATCAATTGCTACCTTGCTGTTTTTTATTGTTTCTATTACAAAAATCAATATCTACTATCCATATTACACTTCTATCACCATCTCTTCGCCAAACTAGTGCACCTATACAATTTTCAATTGTATTTGGTGTGTTGGGGGCACAAGAGACTTTTTATTATTTGGTTGCAGGGTTTTTTGAGAGAGACCATCTTCATCCTACGCCTCCCACGGATTTATAAACCTTAGGTTATCCACTTGCGGGAAATTTTCTACTGTCCTATAAAACTCTGCGCCTGGGGGACCAACACAAGTCTACAAGAACATGTTGCATAGTGGACATCACCGATCAATCCTATCTACGAAGGGGCCTGAGAAATAGTAAAAGATACAAATGCAGCAACTTCAGGAGCTGGGGAAGTAGAGAAAGGCCGGTTTCGAAGGAAGTTATACCTGAGGGTCGCCAGAATGTCCCTAGGTGGGAGACAGGATGCCGGATCTGCCCATATTACGGCTGAGAGTTTGTACCAGTAGCGATGTGTTTAATCTCCCTCCCTCTCTCTCTCTTGTGTTCTTGATGGCATGATCTAGATGTATTGGGGGCTTTGTTAATATAGTTGGATCATATGGTGTTTTCCCCTCTCTATCTTATTGTGATGAATTGAGTTTTCCCTTTGAGATTTTGTTTTATCGGATTGAATACTTTTATGTATTTGAGTATACTTGATATATGTCTTGCATAAGAATACGCGTGGTGACAATGGGGTGTTATTTTGATTCACTTGATATATGTTTTGGCACACAACTCGCATCTCGGGGTGACATTAGGGTAATCTATGCATAGGGGTTGATGCACGTTCTTGTCTTTGTTTCTCCAGTAGAAATCTTGGGGCACTCTTTGTGGTTCTTTGTGTTGGATTGAGTACTATAAATCTGAAATTATTTGGTGTTATTTTAGTATGAACTCTTGGATAGATTGATCGAAAAGAATAGCTTCGAGGTGGTTTCGTACCCTACAAACGATTTCTTCTTATGTTCTCCGCTAGATAGGAACTTTGGAGTGATTCTTCATCCCACATTGAGGGATGGTTATGTGATACAATTATATTAGCATTGTTGAGAGATTGCACTAGCGAAAGTACGGACCCTAGGCCTCATTTTCAAGCATTGCAATACCGTTTGTGCTCCGTTTTATCAATTGCTACCTTGCTATTTTTTATTGTTCCTATTACAAAAATCAATATCTACTATCCATATTACACTTGTATCACCATCTCTTCGCCGAACTAGTGCACCTATAGAATTTGCCATTGTATTTGGTGTGTTGTGGACACAAGAGACTTTCTATTATTTGGTTGCAGGGTTGTTTGAGGGAGACCATCTTCATCCTACGCCTCCCACAGATTGATAAACCTTAGGTCATCCACTTGAGGGAAATTTGCTACTGTCCTACAAAACTCCGCGCTTGGAGGCCCAACACGAGTCTACAAGAACAAGTTGCATAGTAGACATCAAGCTCTTTTCTAGTGCCGTTGCCGGGGAGGTGAGTGCTTGAAGGTATATATTTAGATCGTTGAATCTTTTAGTTTCTTGTTTCATCACTAGTTTGGTTTATAAAAAGAAAATTACAAAAAAATGGAGATTGGGTTACCTCAGGTTGTTCTTTATCTTTATAATGTCTATCTTGAGAATAGGATTCCGGTAATTGTGCTCAATCGCTAGAAAAAGAATTCAGCAAAATTTATGGCATAAAAACGTTGGATGATGGGATGATTGCAATATTGCTAGTATGAATTATTTCAATATCCATGATGTTAATGATTATTGCATTAGTCATGATAATGTTGTCACCTATAAGAATCTCCATTTTTGCGGAGTGAATTGGGAGTGCAAACACACACCAAAAAGGAAAGATAGATTTTGTAAGAAGCATACATATTTAGAAACGAAAAAGTTGTGAGAGAGGCTAGATGATTTTGCTGAAAGATTTAATTTTTTCGCCATCCTTGTAAACTTTGCAATGAACATGGTCATTTAAATCTCCAATGCAAATTGTTTCATGATCAAATCATGTCAAAAAATTGTGATAAATTGATTACCCTTGAGCATCATAAAGATCTTAATCTTCTTTTGGGGTATGAAGAAATGAAACGTATCACTATGGGTATTCCAAAATTTAATCTCAAGAGATCTATTGATTTTGATATAGAGGAAATTTATATGTTTTGTGCCGTAAATCGCATTGGGATCCTCAGATTGCCAATATCTAAATAGAAGAAAACAAATATAATATGAAGAGAGTACTAATGAAGGGGAAAATATTTCCCAATACCCTACTAGTGTTTCTTATGATGAATCAGGTTGAGAGGAGAAGATTCCTATCCAATCAATCTCTTCAACGAGAAGCTCGAAAAAATTGATTAAACCCATACATGAGGTGGTGAAGAAGAAAATGAAAACAAGAATAAGTAGAGGTAAAAGGTGACTTGAAAGCACAAGTGCTCCCTGGGTGATTTTGGTAATTAATGTCAACAGATCTCTTGTTGGACTAATACTGTTTACCTAGTATGTTTCAGATAAGTTCAACAATGGAGTGGCATGGACTAGAGGATGTGGAACCCCTTCAAGATGCTAAGTACAAAGGATTGGCTCAACCTCAAAGCACAAGACTCTACATTTTCTATTTTGTGATCCAAGATCACATTGAGTCTATAGGAAAAGCCAATACTATTAAGAGGGGATGAGGTGTTGCTTAATGGCTGGCTTGCTCAAAGTGCTTAGTGATATGCTCCAAAGCCCTCAACTACTTTCTCACATCCACATATGTCCCAAACCAGAGTTAAACTCGGCCTTACCGAATCTTTCTATTCGGCGCCACCGAGTTCAGTTGTCATAGTCACTGCCACAAACCCTAGTCTTTTCGGTCTCACCAATAGGGATCTCGGTCTCACTGAGATGGGATTGTAATCTCTCTGTTGCCCTTCATAACATTCCGGTCAAACCGAGATAAGCGATCGGTCCCACCGAGGTTGCAATGCAAACTCTCTGTTTCCCTTTTGTACCAGTTCGGTCCAACCGAGTTGAGCGAATCGGTCCCACCGAGTTTGCCAGACCAACTATCTGTGTGTCTATTACCAAAATCGGTCTCACCGAGTTTGTGTAATCGATCTCTCCGAGATTACGTTATGCCCAACCATATCGGTCCCACCGAGTTGACATGTCGGTCCCACCGAAAATCCTAACGGTCACATTATTTACTAAATCGGTCCGACCGAGTTTCACAATTCGGTCCCACCGAGTTTGGTAAGTTTTGTGTAACGGTTAGATTTTGTGTGGAGGCTATATATACCCCTCCACCCACTCTTCATTCATTTAGAGAGCCATCAGAACATGCCTACACTTCCAACATACATTTTCTGAGAGAGAACCACCTACACTTGTGTTGAGGTCAATATATTCCATTCCTACCACATAAATCTTGATCTCTAGCCTTCCCCAAGTTGCTTTCCACTCAAATCTTCTTTCCACCAAAACCAAATCCTGTGAGAGAGAGTTGAGTGTTGGGGAGACTATCATTTGAAGCACAAGAGCAAGGAGTTCATCATCAACACACCATTTGTTACTTCTTGGAGATTTGTGTCTCCTAGATTGGCTAGGTGTCACTTGGGAGCCTCCGTCAAGATTGTGGAGTTGAACCAAGGAGTTTGTAAGGGCAAGGAGATCGCATACTTCATGAAGATTTACCCTAGTGAGGCAAGTCCTTCGTGGGCGACGGCCATGGTGGGATAGACAAGGTTGCTTCTTCGTGGACCCTTCATGGGTGGAGCCCTCCGTGGACTCGCGCAACCGTTACACTTCGTGGGTTGAAGTCTCCATCAACGTGGATGTACGATAGCACCACCTATCGGAACCACGGCTCAAAAATATCCATGTCTCCAAATTGCATTTGCACACTGCAATCCCATCCCTTTACATTCTTGAAATTTGCATGCTTTACTTTCCGCTGCTCATATACTCTTGGCATGCTTGCTTGATATGTATTGTGAATGTTAACCTTGTGCAAAACTCCACTTCAACTTAAGGAAATTAAAAACTGCAACTTTTCTTGCTTAGAGTCTATTCACCCCCCTCTAGACACCTCTTCTCGATCCTTTCAATTGGTATCAGAGCTTTCGTCTCCATTCCTTTGGTTTAAACACCATTGGAGGAAGATGGATGAGTCTACTTTGGGGAGTCTAAGACATAGAGTGCCTATACTTGATGGAGAGTACTTTCATGAGTGGAAAAATGAGGTGCTTGTGATTTTCAATGAATATCATTTGAACAAGTACATTACTAGCCCTTGTGCACCTCATGTTGATCCTATGCATCTTACTCTTGATGAGTCAATTGACATGATTCGCAATCTTAGAACTGTTAATCTTATCACTAGAGGGTTGCCTAGAAACTTGATTGGATGTTTGCCTACTCTTGAGTGTGCCTACACCATATGGAAATTTCTTGAGGAACGATTTCCAAACTTTTCCTTACAAAATCTAGATGAAATTCTACATAAGTCTATTGCCTTGAGTAAGATGAATTCCAACGATCCTAAGTTTGGTGATTGTCTATTTGAGCTTACAAATCTTATGCGTCCAAAGGAGATGTTGGAATTATTAGCGATATTATTTCTGAAGCTAATAGAATTCAAAAAGAAGATCATTTTCAAACTCATACTAACGAATCACCCTCTCTTGGAATTGACCCGTCACATGACGATGTTGAACATGGCTACATGAGGATGATGATAGTGACTTTGATCTTGATGACGCAATGAGACACTTTGGTCTTATGGCAAATCTTCGGGGATACATGGCAGGAGGAAAGGAATGGGTTCTTGATAGTGGATGTACCGATCACATGACCGGAGATAAAGATATGTTTCGTGATCTTGCTGAAAACGACGGCCCTCGAAAGTATGTCACTTTTGGTGACAACTCAAAGGGTAAGGTGGTTGGCCTCGATAAGGTGGCCATCTCACATGATAGCTCCATACAAAATGTCATGCTCGTTGAATCTCTTGGGTACAATTTACTTTCAGTATCTAGACTTGCTAATTTCTGTTTCAATATCCTATTTACTGAAGTAGATTGCCAAGTGTTTCGTAGAGATAATCATAAAATGTTCTTTACCGGTATACGTAGAGGAGATCTTTACATTGTTGATTTCACTAAAAAGGCTCAACTTAGAACTTGCTAAATTGCTAAATCCTCTAAAGGCTGGTTATGGCATAGATGGTTAGGTCATGTGGGCATGCGAAACCTTGACAAGCTTATAAAAGGAAATCATATCCTTGGCGTTAACGATGTCATATTTGATAAGGATAGACTTTGTAGCGCTTCTCAAGCAGGTAAACAGGTTGGGGGAAGGCATCCCGTGAAGAACATCATGACCACAAGGAGGCCGCTCGAGCTACTTCACATGGATCTTTTCGGTCCCAACACTTACAAAAGTCTCGGTGGAAATTCTTTTGTTCTAGTCATAGTCAATGAGTTTTCAAGATTTACGTGGGTGTTCTTTCTCGATGATAAATCGCAGGTCCAAAAGATCTTCAAAAACTTCGCTAGGAAGGCCCAAAATCAATTTGAAGTGAAGATCAAGAAGGTTCGCAGCAACAACGGAACGGAGTTCAAGAATGCAAATGTGGACACCTTTCTTGACGAAGAAGGGATTTCACATGAGTTCTCGGCTAAGTACACACCTCAACAAAATGGAGTTGTTGAGAGGAAGAACCGGACGCTCATCAAAATGGCGAGAACGATGCTTGATGAGTACAAGACACCGAAGCACTTTTGGGCGGAAGCGGTTGAGACAACTTGTCATGCAACAAATTGCTTGTATCTTCACAAGCTACTCGGCAAGACGGCATACGAGCTCCTCACCAGTAACAAACCCCAAGTTGGATACTTTCGAGTATTCGGCTCAAAGTGCTACATTCTTGATAAGCATCGTCGTTCTAAATTTGCTCCTTAATCTCATGAAGGTTTCCTACTTGGTTATGGCTCAAACTCTCACACTTACCGTGTCTACAATAGTTTCACCCGAAAGGTTTAAGAGATGGTAGATGTGAAGTTTGATGAATCTAACGGCTCGCAAGTAGAGAAATTGCCAATTGATGTAGGAGACAAAGACCCTTAAGAAGCAATCCAAGACTTGTCTATTGGCAAGATTCGTCCAATGGAGGTGAAGGAGAGTACCTCGTCCGTCCAAGTGGAAGCTTCCACCTCACGACAAGGTGAACCAAGAGTTGATACGGAAGGATCCACAAGTGGGACACATCAAGATGAAGAAAATGAGGAAGTACACCAAGATGAACATCAACAACCTCCTTCTCCACCACGACAAGAGAACAACAACCTCAAAAATGAAGAAGGCCAAGAAGAAGAACAAGAAGAAGAAGATGTTCCACCAAGATCCAAGCAAAAGCTTACACGAGTTCGAGCAAGAGTTGCTAAAGACCATCCCGTCGAGCAAATCTACAATGACATCCAAACCGGGAGAATTACTCGCTCTAAAACTCGTTTAGCTAACTTTTGTGAACATTATTCATTCATCTCTAGAATTGAACCTATGAAGGTTGAAGAAGCATTGGAAGATCCGGAATGGATAAACGCCATGCACGAAGAACTACACAACTTTGAGAGAAACCAAGTGTGGATGTTGGTTGAGAAGCTCGACAACAACCACAACATCATTGGTACCAAATGGGTGTTTCACAACAAGCAAGATGAAGATGGACAAGTAGTTCGCAACAAAGCACGTCTCGTCGCCCAAGGCTACACTCAAGTCGAAGGTATGGACTATGGTGAGACATATGCCCCCGTTCCTAAACTTGAGTCCATTCGCATCTTACTTGCCTATGCTAATAACCATGATATCACCTTGTACCAAATGGACATTAAAAGTGCTTTTCTAAATGGTGAAATAGAGGAGGAAGTTTATGTTAAGGAACCTCCCGGCTTTGTCAATCCTAAGAAACCTAATCATGTTTACAAACTTCACAAAGCTCTTTATGGTCTTGAACATGCTCCTAGAGCGTGGTATAATTGCTTGACCAAGTTCCTTATTGAAAAAGGCTTCGAAATTGGGAAAATTGATTCTACTCTTTTTACTAAAAGGGTTAATGGAGAACTATTTGTGTGCCAAATCTATGTTGAGGATATTATATTTGGTTCGACTAACCCTCACTTTAGTGAGAAGTTTGGTAAGCTAATGTCGGAGAAGTTTGAGATGTCAATGCTGAGTAAACTCAAATTCTTTCTCGGTTTGCAAATCAAGCAAACTAAGGAAGGTACCTTTTTCTCTCAAACAAAGTACACCAAGGACTTATTCAATATGCAGGAATGCAAAGGTATGACTACACCCATTCCTACTAGCATTACTAGGGAAAAGCCTAGCAGCAGCGCGGGTTTTGGCCCTCTCAGTAGCGCGGGTACCGGCGCTACTAATAAGCGCTTCTGACTAACGATAGCAATAGCGCTGTTGACCCACGCCTTCTGCTATAGATGAATAGCTGTAGCGCTCTTTAGAAAAGGGCTCATCGATAATATCTGCAGCATTGTTTAGCGGGAAGCGCCATCGTAAGTCGGCGCCATCGCTAAATTCCCCCTCGCTACTACTAGCTTTATTAGTTTTTTTCCTGCATATTTGTTTTTTATTTGTTTTGTATTTGAATAGGATTTATACAATAATCTTTAGCATATCATCCACATACAAATGTAATCATAGCATATACATACAATTAGTCTCATCAAATCATGTCATTATCATAATCATCATCCAACACAAAGTGGTCTCTCGTCATCAATCTCGAAAATAGCGATACAAGTCTCGATTACTTGCAAATACATCGTCATCCTTCTAAACAATGATATACGTGAGAATAGCTATCACTTTGAGTACATGAGTTCAGTATCCTCTCTCGCATTAGCGTGAACCTAAACTAAATCATCGCGGTCGCCGAAACCGAAAACCGGTACACTGGGCTCGACACTCCGGCCACTTGTCGATATATACTCTGGCGTAGCACTTCTTCGCCATCTATGATCTATGCACCTGCATCGTCACATGAGTCGATGATATGCAACATATATAGTTGAGCAATGTAAAGAGACAGACTTGGCAAAAATAGAAACAACATATAATAAGCATAAATAACAAAGTTCATCATTACCCAAAATGACCTAACTAGAGTGATTTTCGCTAGTCGAGGAGGAGGACGGTTTAATTACATCACAAATAAAGTTTCACCGCAGTAACTCAAAGTTTTGTCATAAAAGAAAGTATGGACTAAACGGACACATTGTCATATATCGACAATCACTCCATCATGTCATGCCATCCATCCATGTCGTGAGATAGTCATCGAGCTTAGTGAAAGGCTTCATGTCGAGACGCCGAGAGGCTATCCATGTTCGGACGCCTTCCCGCGACATTTGTCCTTCTCGCATGGAACATCCTGTTTTTCCGACGACCTCATTCATGATGATTTGGGCAAGTTCGCTACTGGATGTTATAGAACTCAGCTCGAAGTCGATGATCCTCGATATCTCCTATGTCCTTTGCCCATTGCAGAATATGGGCATCCCCAGATCTAGGTGCAATGTGAAGGTTCTGGTGATCCCCTCTGTACTCCAGCATGTGGTGTAGGACATAGAATCCATCATTAAGAGAATCGTTCGGTTGCTAGATGCAGCAGAAGTCGGTCTTATGGCTGAAGGCGGCCCTACCGCCCCTTCTCTTCTTGTCCCTAACCTCTCCAGCCCTTGCTTGGTAGTAAAACATAGCACTGTCGAGAACATCTTTGATGTGGGTGTAATCCTTTTTGTGAATGTTCTTCGACGAGTCCAAGTAAAGAGCGTGGGAGAATCGGGGGTAGAGGATGAAGAGGACGACGCGCCCGCTCCTGCGCAAAATAAGTACACCTCAAATTAATTAGCCTCCACCGTGCAAATGAATTATTGAAATCGAAGGAAGGATAGTGGCGGTGTACTAAAGTAGGGGTACCTTAGTACCCCGAACTTGGGCACGGACAGTTGCAGCACCCCGCGGCAAGGCTTGCCGGGCGTTCGCCAAGATCCGCCGCCAAAACCCTTCGTCACTCTTATTCTACTGCCATTCAAGAACAAAGTATTAGTTGAGAAGACAAAGCCCCGGTAAGAGGAGCTTGCCGGGAAGAACAAGGCCCCGGCAAGAGAAGCTTGCCGGGAAGAGCAAGACCCCGGCAAGAGGAGCTTGCCGGGAAGGCCAGCCAAGGCACTTGCCGCGGCAAAACCGCCACTCTGCGCCTGCGCTCCAGCTCACCCAACGACGTGTCGTCACAGGATCACTCCTGAAGCACGTGGCGTGCAGCTGTGCAGCTTAGCGGGGCGAGGTGGCGAGCGGAGCTGACAAGGAGGCCATCGTGGCGATCGGTGGCGCACCTAACGGTCGTTTCCTTACACTGTGGAACGACCAGATGGGCATTAAATGCTCTTGTCCCCTGCCGTCAGAGTTAGGTAGGGGACACTGTGCACAACAGTGTACCAACCCACGTTTTTACCTTTCTACCCCTCTCTCTCTACGCTGCCACCTGTCGGTGACCCCCTTTGGACTATAAAAGGGAGGCACATGCGCACATAGAAGGGGTTCCGCAGTTCCGAGATTCAACACCACACCATATTCACGCTCTCAGATAAGAGCAAATACAAACACAAAGCAGCAGCAGTAGGAGCTTTATCTCTCCGGAGAGCTCCGAAGCTGGGTAAAAATCGCCCGTCTCCCCCGCGTGTGTTCGCCACAATCTGCTCTGCGCGCGACCCCCGCTCCCTCGCCGGACCAGAAGGGGCCCCCTGCCCCATAGGTGCTCGTTCCCACAGCGACATCTTTGGCGCGCCAGGTAGGGGTACGTCGAGGTCGTGCGTATCTGATTCGGCGTCTACGCGCGCTACATCAACATCTTCGTCAACATGCCACCGAAGAAGAAGACTTCGGAGGTAGCCGCTCCGTCTGCGACTGTCCTATCGCCACCGGAGCAAACGGGCGGTGGGGCAGACACTGGCGGAGGAGCGGGTGCCGGCGGTGGGACTCACGTCGTCACCAGGTCCAAAGACAAGGCCCCGCAAGCTTCAGTATCTGGATATCCACCGCGCCCTTCTCAGGAGGTGCAAGATCGACAACGCCACGGTGCCCCTAGCACCGTGCTCGCGTTGGAACAAGGCCAAGCCGGCGGATCGCGAGACGTTCAAGACCAGCGTGCACGCCAGCATGCTGGCACGAGCGAGGTGCGGTCGCCTGGACGGGGCACTGCTCCTTCCAACCCAGTTGGGAGTCCGAGCTTGTCCCGCACCTCGCATCGCTCGCCTCCGCCGCCCAAGACTCCAGAGGAAGCACTGGCCCGAGCTCAGCTGCTTCTGGACTATCCTCCAGCGCCAGACAAGATCGACGACTGGAGGATGACCATTCAGAGCCTCGTCGGCTTCAACAACGCCGACAAGCCCCGGCAAACGAGCACATCGAAGCCCCGGCAAGACGCCCAGGCGCAAGCCGACGCCGACAAGACCGCTGGGGGTGCCACCACCGCACACTCCCCGCCCCAAAGGCCAAGATCGCCGACTCGCCGGGCCAACCTCGACACCGACTCTACCGCGTCGTCGGACCCGCGAGCTCGCCACGATCAACGCCACGTTCTCCAAGAACGACGACACGAAGACGCTCGTACTCGCATCGAGCACAGGAGAGAAGCGCGGCGTCAATCGACCAGCGCGCTGGGCCCACTGTCGATATGCATGCGCCAGGGAACCAGCGATTTGTCGACGCTGTAGGCTGTCCTGCGCTCACTCGTGAGCTGCGGCAAATCCAAAGGGCCCAGCACCAAGAACTTCAAGCGACGCGTGCCGAGAAGTACGATGGCAGGATACATCCGTCGAGTTCTCGGCGTCTACACCATCGCGTGCAAAGCTGCGGGCGTGATGAGAAGATCCTCGCCAACTACTTCCCGCTGGTGCTCAAGCCCAACGTCAGATCTTGGCTCATGCACTTGCCGGACAGCTCCATTTCTTCGTGGGCGGACCTGTGCCATCAGTTTGTCGACGCATTCACAGGTGGTCACAAACCCCATGGCCAGGAAAGCGATCTTCATTTGCTTGCCCAGAAGGAAGGAGAATCCCTGCGCAAGTACATACAGAGATTCAGCCAGGTGCAGCGCAACATCCCAGACGTCCACCCTGCCGCGGTTATCAGCTGCTCCATCGAACGTCGCGAACGCAGGATGAGGGAGGAGATGGCGATGTGCAAGATCAGAGATGTCAGCGAGCTCTATGCTTTGGCCGACAAGTGTGCACGTGCTGAAGAGGGGAGGAAACTCCCCGGAGAGAATATAGGAATAGAAGGATCTAATAGTGAGGATGCCCCTCCGGCAAGGAGGAACCGGAGGCGGAAAAATAAAAAGAGAAAGACTAAGGATGTGCTAGTTGTTGAGCAGTCCGGCAACGGAGGCGGCTCCGATAAGGCCAAGCCTGACGACTCCGGCGAGGCTGTGGTGGCCGCCGACAAGCAGGACGGCTCCGGCAAGCAGTATTGCAAGATCCATCGCACCAAGGGCCATGACCTCCAAGCATGCAAGAAAGTTGAGCAGATGGCGGAGCTACAGAAAGCTGAATATGAGCGCCGCGACAAGGAGAAGGCCCAGAAAGGTGGCGGAGGATCCGGCAAGAAGCTTCCTGCCCGGGGAGGGCGCCGCGGCAAGCCCAAGCCGCGGCAAGGAGATAGACCTCCCCGTGGTCGCGACAAGGACGAAGAAGAAGATGAGGATGATGAGATGGATGAGGATGAGACTGATGATCAAGAGTTTCATAAGGCGACGGAGGTTTTGTGCATTGACGGCGGTGCTTCTCTGCACACCTCGCACCGTCAACTCAAACAATGGGTGCGGGAGGTGAATGCAGCAGAGCCATCAGTCGAGTCGCGCAAGCCCCTGAAGTGGTCCAGCACGCCCATTGTCTTTGATGTTGAGGATCACCCTGATCGCATCACTGCGGTCGGGTGCTTGCCGATGTTGGTTTCACCAACTATCCGCAACCTCAATGTCACAAAGATGTTGGTGGACGGCGGGGCCGGCCTGAATCTCATCTCCTCCGCAGTGCTCAACAAGCTCCAGATCCCCGACAGCGAGCTCGAAGAAACTGGTACCTTTCAAGGAATCAATCCGGGAAGGAGCAAGCCAAAGTGGAAGATCACACTGCCGGTAACGTTTGGCAGCGAGCTGAATTTCAGGACAGAGAGAGTCACGTTCGACGTTGCTGATTTCCCGTCGCCCTACAATGGGATACTCGGTCGTCCAGCGCTTGCCAAGTTCATGGCAGCCTCTGACTATGCCTACAACGTGCTCAAGATGCCTGGTCCGATAAGTGTCATTTCAGTCCACGGCGACAAGAAAGATGCACTTATCTGTACCAACAAGATCTACCGGGAAGCAGCAGCCGCAGCGAACGCAAACCACTTGTCTGAAGCTCCTGGGAAGAAGAAGAAGACCAAGTCCGGCAAGAGTAGCTCTGATGCCCACTCCGGCAAGCGCACCTCTTCGGAGTGCCGCGCTACCGTCGAGGACGCACCATCGAGCTCCACCGGCAAGTGCAAGAAGGAAAAGATAGCTTCACCAGAGACCAAGAAAGTGGCCGCCAAGGAGGACGGCACTGGTGGTACCTTCACCATCGGCAACGCCGATCCTAAATAGGAAAGCGCCGCTGTTTTCTCTGCGGGCGAATGTCGGCGTGTTTGCATGGCAACCATCCGACATCCCCGTGTTCCTGTGGAAGTAATCGAGCACCACCTTGCCGCCGCCCTCACGCCGCCCGCCAAGCGAGAGTCGGGAAGAAAGCAAGAGAACGCCAAGAGTTCATTGCGAAGAAATCAAGAAGTTGGAAGCGGTGGCCTCGTCCGAGGAGTACTCCATCCAACGTGGTTAGCCAATCCGGTGGTCGTGCGCGCAGTTTAACGGGAAGTGGAGGCTTTGTATTGACTTCACCGATGTCAATAAAGCTTGTCCCAAGGATCCATTCCCTTGCCGCGCATTGACCAGATTGTCGACTCCACGGCAGGATGTGATCTTTCATTCCTTGATGCATACCGGATATCATCGATTTTCATGGCGAAGAGGATGAGGAGAAACCGCATTCATTACTCCATGTGGCACGATCGCTTGCAGACGGATGCCTTTCGGACTAAAGAATGCAGGTTCAACATTTGCAAGAGTAGTCAGCCATGCTTTTGAGCCACAGCTGCATAGAAATGTAGAAGCTTACATGGATGACATAGTGGTCAAGAGCAAGGACAAAGAGACTCTGATCCAAGATTTGGATGAGACTTTTGCAAATCTGCGCAAGGTCAATCTCAAGTTGAACCCCGAGAAGTGTGTGTTCGGAGTTCCTTCCGGCAAGCTTCTCGGGTTCTTTGTGTCCCAGAGGGGGATTGAAGCCAATCCCGACAAGATCAAGGCCATTGAGCAAATTGAAGAACCAAAGCGCGTCAATGATGTGCGAAGGCTCGCCGGCTGCGTTGCTGCTCTTAGCAGATTCATTTCCAAGTCTGCTGAACGCGCCCTGCCGTTTTTCAAAATATTGAAAAAGGCGGGTCCCATGAAATGGACTCCGGAAGCGGAGGCTGCGCTGCAAGACTTGAAGAAATATTTGTCCTCCACTCCAACACTTGTCGCACCTAAGCCACAAGAGAAGTTGCTGCTATACCTGGCGGCAACCAATCAAGTGGTTAGTGCTGCGTTAGTTGCGGAGAGGGAGGCAGATGACAAGCCAGCGGCCGCGGCAAGCGAGTCCAGCGACAAGCAGGGGGCTTCTCCGACAAGCTCTGGCCCGGCAAGCCCTGATCCGACAAGTTCTGGCTCCGCCAAGGATGGATCTGCGCAGTTGCCGGAGGAAAAACAGATGAAGATGGTACAGCGCCCAGTTTACTTTGTCAGTTCCCTTCTGCAGGGGGCTAGATCAAGGTACTCTGGTGTGCAGAAGTTGCTTTTCGGCCTTCTCATGGCCTCGAGGAAGCCGCGCCATTACTTTCAAGCACATGAGATCACAGCTTGTCACCGCTTTCCGCTGAAGAGGATCTGCAGAATCCAGAAGCAACAGGCAGGATTGTCGAGTGGGTACTGGAACTGTCAAGCTTTGGCCTCAAGTTTGAGAGTACCTCAACTATTCAAAGCCGAGCATTGGCGGAGTTCATAGCAGAGTGGACGCCAACGCCCGATGAGGAAACTCCAGAGAGGAGCATCCCCGTCAAGGAAGCGAGCAAAGAATGGATCATGTACTTTGATGGTGCCTTCTCGCCGCAAAGCGCGTGCAAAGCGCATTTACCGTCGCCCCCCGGAGAGCACCTCAAGTACGTGGTCCGATGCACTTTCCCAAGGAGCAAGCAACAAACAATACCGCAGAGTATGAAGGTTTGCGTGCGGACTCAGATCATGAATCAACTTGGGATCGGGAAGCTCATTGTCGGGGTGACTCACAGCTTGCCGTCCGCCAAGTCAACAAAGATTACCAGAGTCCGTTGATGGAAGCATACATTGATGAAGTGAGGAAGCTAGAGGAGCATTTTGACGGCCTGCAAATGGAACATGTTCCAAGAGCTTAGAATGACATTGCAGACGGCCTGTCAAAATGTGCCGCACTTAAATTGCCTGTGGAACCAGGGATTTTTGTGCTCAATCTGACTCAGCCATCCGTCACACCATCAACTGGACAAAACAAGAAGAGAAAGTTGCCTCCCGACGACCACTTTCCGGCAGAGCTCCCCGGAGCCGCCACCAAGAAGGTTCCCAGGATCAACACAGAAAGTGCTGAGGAGCAGTCTGCTCCGACAAGCCCCAGGGCTTGCTTCGTTGAAGTAGACGCTCCCGACAAGTTGTGTCCCGACACGCTTGCCGGGGAACATCACGCTCTGGCAGAGTCCCAGATTCTTGCCGTAGAAGCGGATGTTCCCGCAGCAACATTTGCGCCTTTAGTCCTTGTCGTCGAGCCACAAGCCCCGGCATGGGCACAGCAGATCGTCCATTTCCTTCAAACAGGAGAACTTCCCGAGGAACAAGAAGCAGCGGAGAAAGTAGCCCGGCAATCAAGTATGTACCAGTTTGTCGATGACATACTGTACAGAAGGAGATTCAACGGAGTGAAATTGAAGTGCATTTCCCGGGAAGAAGGACAAGAGCTGTTGGCGGAGATACATGGAGGCATATGTGGTCACCACATTGGCGCAAGAGCACTTGCCGGCAAGGCTTTCCGGCAAGGTTTCTTTTGGCCGACAGCCCTCCAGGATGCAACTACACAAGTAACCAAGTGTGAAGCGTGCCAGTTCCATTCCAAACAGATTCATCAACCAGCTCAAGCTCTCCAAACAATCCCTTTATCCCGCCATTTTCGTGCTGGGGGCTCGACATCCTCGGCCCCTTTCCCCGAGCTGTCGGGGGCTTTGAGTACTTGTACGTTGAATCGACAAGTTCACAAAGTGGCCTGAAGTAGAACCAGTGAGGAAGGTGACAAGATCGGCGATCAAGTTCTTCAGTCAATTGTTTGCCGCTTCGATCCCCAACAGATCATCACCGATAATGGCACACAATTCACGAGCCGCGCCTTCATGCAAGACGCCCAAGATCTTGGCGCCAAGATCTCGCCGCCTCGCTGCTCACCCGAGAAGCAACGGTCAAGCGGAGAGGGCGAACGCTGAAGTCTGCTCTGCGGCTCAAGACCGAACTTTCGACAGGCTGCACAAGTGCGGAAGAAATTGATCGGAGCTGCCGATGGTTCTTTGGTCGATCGAACGACGCCAAATCGAGCCATCGCCGGACACCTTTGCTCTTGTCTCACGGAGCGAGGCAGTTCTCCCACGGAACTCAGATACGGATCGCCTCGAGTGCTCGCTATGATGAGCTTGAGCAAGAGCAGCTGCGGCAAGATGACGCACTGCTCCTCGAGGAGGATCGTCTTCAGGCTGCTGTGCGAGCTGCTCGCTACCAGCAAGCTTTGCGCCGCTACCATAGCCGCAAAGTTAATGCCAGAAGCTTCGAGGAAGGCGACCTTGTTTTTCGGCGTGTTCAATCCGCCAAGAATTCCAACAAGTTGACGCCGAAGTGGGAAGGCCCTTATCGGGTGAAACGAGTCACTAGGCCCGGCGTTGTCCGCCTTGAGACCGAAGATGGCATTCCGGTGAGCAACTCCTGGAACATAGAGCATCTTCGCAAGTTTTACCCATAATGCGCGGTTGCCAGGCCCCGCCCGGCAACCACCTTTTGTACAAGCCTTGCCGCTGTCGCATATAACCCTTTGTACAAAGCCGGGCGCAGCTCCCGTGCGTAAATAAAGTTTATGTGCCTCGCACACCTTGTCAAATTTAATGCATCTTTCTTTTTCGGATATATATCTGACACTTTGTGCAGCACTTACCCCCGGTAAGCAATAGCGAACCTTAAGGTTCCGTATCATTATTTTCTCTTCTTTCTTCTCAAAAAGAAGATTCCTCCGCCCACAAGTTCACCGGGGGGGAGGAGGAGATAAAGGTATGGACCAGGCGTCGTTCAAAGGAATCCAGCCTCGACGGGACGCAGACGACAGAAAAGCTAAGTTGCCAAAGTTTGAGCATAGTCAATTTTAAATTTTGGAGTTACATTCCTCGAACGGCCGTGCCTTGTATGGAAAACCTGTGCGCGGAGGAACCAACTCGTGGCTAAGTTGTGCCCTTGCTTTGTTTCGAGTCCGGTCAACAATGAAAGTGAGCTGCAACTGACCCCGACAAGGTTTCTTGCCGGAAGCAACACCGCCAGCAGGCTGCTGATGTTCCGCACTCAGCAAGCGTGTTAGCGCCGGCAAGTTTCCTAAAAGCGTAGGGTAGAAACATACAAGAGATGGAATCAAGTAAAGGAAGTAACGTAGCGAGCAATACCCAGAATAAAGTTATATTACTATAAATAACTTGCCGCGCATTGATGAGTTATTCCTATGACATATCTAGCAGCGGCAAGGAAAGGGAGAAGAAGGGCAGCCTAATCCACGCGCTCGCCGTCGACCCTCCTAACTTCGTTGATCTTGTCCACAATGGGTGCGACGACGGCTTTGAGCTCTTCAAGATCGGCACCTGCCGGCAACCTCTTGGTGACACGGGTGAGGTCGATGCTCGGGTTGCGGAAGAGTATCTTCACCAACACCTTCTCCAGGACCTTGGTGCAGATCGCACACGACTCGTTGGCCAGTTGCTTCGGGATCCTTTCCCGGAGCTGCTGGAGAGCCTTCACCACACCCTTGAAGAAAAGCGTGAGCTAGGCGCTGGGCTGGAGATTTTCCTCAAAGGGGTACCCGAAGTCCGCCAAGTCCAGCTCCGCCAGCTCCTCGTCAATAGATGCGGCGATGTTGACGAGGCCCTCTGTCTAGAGCTCCACCATGGTCTTGAAGGTGTTCTGGGTCTCGGCGGCCCTCGTCAGCAGCTCCTCGTTACCCTTGAGCTCCTCCCTCAAGTCATCTTCTCGCTTCTTGGCGGCGTCCAACGTCCCCGCCAAGGTGCCCAGCTTCAGTTCTAGATCAGCGCTTGAATCCTTGGCGGCGTTCAGCTCCTTGATCTTCTCGGCAAGTTGAGCTTGCAGATCGCCATGGGCAAGTGCATCCTTCAAGGCCATACTGGAGTGCGGCAAGCTCTTCATTCTTCTTTCCCATATCCGCCTCCAGCTGCGCCACTCTCTCCTCTAACCCCTTTTTGGCGGCCTCGGCGGCCGCGGCTGCGTCCTTCGCCTCCTTGAGCGCCCTGCCAAGTGCCTGCTCTCGTGCCTCGAGCTCCTCCTCGTGGCTGTCCAGGCTAGCTTTCTTCTGTGTCAACTCACCTTCCCGCCTGGACATCTCCTCGGCGGCGAGCCTCTGCTGCTCCTCGGCTTTAGCCTTCTCCAGATGAACGCCTTTGCCTCGCTAAGCTCGCCTCTCTCTGCAATGGATCGGAGGGCCTCCTGGTTGCGGTTCCGGAGCTTTGCGCATGTTTCTCTATGTCAACTCCGCTGCTTGCGACAAGCGCCTCCGGGACTCGAGCTTTGCTTGCAGCGCGGTAGAGTGACACCAGCTTCCGGAGCAACCGCTCCTCCTCCGACTTCGCCCATCGCTGTTGCGGGTAAGGCCAACCATCGCCAGCCCGGCAGAGGCAAGTACTTCCCCGTCAAACTCCTCTCCTTCGACCGGCGCCCTGGAGCTCGACGCCCAGGGAAGATTGATGTATACGCCCTCGCCGGCCTTCAAGTAAGCACCTGGCTGGGGCTCCTCAGAGCCCGATGCCGCGTCAGCGGCGGAGGGGTCGGCGGTCGGTGCAGCGCCTTGTGCTCCTGCGTCCTCCGGGTCGTCAGTGCGACCGCCGGATCCCTCGCCGGCTCCTGCACCAGCAGCCTTGGCGGCTTCTTCGTCGGCGAGCTCATCAGTGCCGGCCTCTTCCTCGTCTACGGCGACATCCCCAGTGTTGCCGCGTGCACTCTCCTCGCCGGTGGCCTCGGTTTCCATCGGGTCCCCAAGAGGGGGATCTGAAGACAGGAAGAGGAAGGAAAAGTCAAGCGAATATCCAAAAGAAAGAAAAAGAAGATCAGAAGAACCCAAGGGAAAGTTTCCGACAAGGAGGGTCACCTGTGCTGGGCTCTGTGATCGTGGGCTCCACCACTGGGGGCTCACTGGTTCCGCCCCTTGCCGGAGATCCCTCCCTTGCCGGGGAGTGCTCCCATATCAGGGAATCGGCCCTTGGCGGCGTAGTCGAAGCCGACGATACCTCCGGGACGGCCTCTGGTTGCTCCTGGTGGGCCTGTTCTGCTCCTACACGAATGAATCCACAATCAAGATGTCAACAAAAGGAAAAGCACCCATGCGCGCCCCACAACAGGAAGTGAACCAGGCACTTACGCTGCGGGCTGTGCTGGAGGCTGCCGCGAGGAGAGGGGATAGTGTCCGTCAAGGTGGTCTCGGATGTATCTTCCGTCGCCACAGCAGGATCATCCTCGACGTCGACCACGGAGATCTTGGCCCTCTTCGCCGCCCTCTCGGCCAGAGTCCTGAAAAGGGACAAGGTTTAGGGAGAGGCAGATCAGATGTGAGATAAACAACAACAAAGAAAGACAAGTACAGTAAGAAGAAAGCCTTACACCTCCTCCTCCTCCTCCTCATCGTCGTCGGAGCTCAGCGCAGAGAGGTCGAACTCCGGTACCCTCTCAGCGCGGTGTGGCGGAGGAGTAGGCTCCCTTCGGCGCTTGCCGGAAGCTGCGGCAGGATCAGGCATGGCGACCCGGAAAGACCCCGCCTCAGTTGCCGGCACGGCCTGGGACCCTCCCGCGGCAATGGTACTTGCCGCGGTGGAGCGCGTCCCACGGCGCCGCGGCTGATGGTCGGCCTGCTCCTCTGCCATCTCTCCAACTCGATGGAGGCGCCTCCTCGGTCGAAATTGGGGCTGCGCTGGGGGCTCCGCCTGCGGCAAGCTGCTCGAAGACGGCTGGCTGCTCGTGCCCTCGGCGGGCTCGCTCGCTTCGACCTCGGGCGCCCCATCGCCAGCGACTTCTTCGGCCAGGTCTTCCCGATTGGCAAGACTTGCCGCCTCGGCCGCTTCCATCTCATCCAACGTGAAGTCGAACTCGCCCGCGGCAGCGGCTGCCGCCGCCTCTTCGGCGCTGCTGGCAATGTACGCCATCTCGTTTTCAGTGGTGGCGCGGGTGAGGAGCTTCTGCTCGTCGGAGTTGACTGCCACCTCCGCCAAGTCATCGAAGAGTTGCTGCACGACCTCGGCAGCGGGATCTATCCAATTTGCACTTATCCCGTGCGAGTTGCACTCTGGCATCATTGCACAGATGCGATCGCGCTGGGAGTTGTTGCACAAGGGGACGACGCCCTGCGGCAACTTGAACCACTCTGGATGGTTGGCGTCATGCTTGAACATCTCCCTCAGCATCGCGTCAAGCTCCAGAACCGTGAAGTTGAAGTTGAGGCCTGGACGCAGCCTCATGATATCCGCCGGGCCGCCAAACATCCAGGCGGGCCCCCCTCTCTTGCAGAGGGGCGATGCGACGACGAAGGAAATCCGCGCCAACTGCCCTTGTTGTGAGTCCGGCATGCCTGAGCCGGAGGATTCGGGTGGTGGCGATCGACATCTTGGCGTCATCTGGCGACAGAGCGCTCCAGTCGCTGCCACGCACCACCCGGGTCTGGCGCTGCTTGGTGAATGGCGGCGGATTGGCATCACAGATCCAGCACCACTCCGCCCTCCACTCATCCCACTTGCTGCTGAGCTCGCCCGTCAAGTACACCTCCTTCATGCCCATCCGGGAGGTCCAGGCGATTCCGCCGGCCAGTGGCTCCCCTTTCTCGGCCCGAGGAGAGAAATAGTGATGAAAAAGAGCGACATTGGGGAGGATGCCAACAAAGTTCTCACAGAGGTGTGCGAAAACCGCCATTTTCAGAACGGCGTTGGGGGTGAAGTCAAGAAGATGAAACCCATAGGTGTTCATGATGTCGCAGAGAAAATCGGAAAAAGGTGGGCAGAGCCCGCAGTAGAAGAACACAGGAAAGAAGTAGTAACCTCTGGGGCACTTCTTCGATTTGGAAGCTTCAACGAAAAGCACCGGCGTGCACGGATGCGCCCGCGTCTGCGTCGACCAGAAGAGGTAGAACTCTGCCCGCAGCGCCTCCGGGGTGAGATCTGGGAGGAAAAGCACTCGCTTTTTGCGCAGCACCTCGAGCTCCAGCGCCTCGGCCGACTTCGCAGCCTTCGGGGCCTTCGCAGCCTTCGCAGCCTTCCCGGCCTTCGGAGCCATGACGGAGGCAGTGGGGGAAAGCGAGGGCGACGGCGACGGCGGGCGGCGGAGCGTTGCCCTCTTTCGACTTGGGAAGCGGAGGAGAGCGGCGGAGTTTTCGGAGGAAGGAACTGCAAGTGGCGAAGGTGGGGGAACAGTTCCGTTTCCTCTGCTTATAAACAGGGGATGCGAACGTTACGCATTTCCTGGAATTAAGTATTGAACACGTTCTCTCCCACGACGCCGCAACCGACGCGTGCCGTTGCAAGGGGACGCGGTGGATTCGGAGTCTGATTTTGTGTGGCCCTAGGCCGCGCGTGCCCATGCCCTATTTTGGGCCTGGCCCAACAGCGCTCGGCACCGTGTATAGCCCAGGCCCGGGGGCTCCTGTCAGTGTACTAAAGTAGGGGTACCTTAGTACCCCGAACTTGGGCACGGACAATTGCAGCACCCCGCGGCAAGGCTTGCTGGGCGTCCGCCAAGATCCGCCGCCAAAACCCTTCGTCACTCTTATTCTACTGCCATTCAAGAACAAAGTATTATTTGAGAAGACAAAGCCCCGGCAAGAGGAGCTTGCCGGGAAGAACAAGGCCCCGGCAAGAGAAGCTTGCCGGGAAGCTCCTCTTGCCGGGAAGGCCAGCCAAGGCACTTGCCACGGCAGAACCACCAGTCTGCACCTGCGCTCCAGCTCACCCAACGACGTGTCGTCACGGGATCACTCCTGGAAGCACGTGGTGTGCAGCTGTGCAGCTTAGCGGGGCGAGGTGGCGAGCGGAGCTGACAAGGAGGCCATCGTGGCGATCGGTGGCGCACCTAACGGTCGTTTCCTTACACTGTGGAATGACCAGACGGGCATTAAATGCTCTTGTCCCCTGCCGTCAGAGTTAGGTAGGGGACACTGTGCACAGGAGTGTACCAATCCACGTTTTTACCTTTCTACCCCTCTCTCTCTATGCTGCCACCTGTCGGTGACCCCCTTTGGACTATAAAAGGGAGGCCCATGCGCACGTAGAAGGGGTTCCGCAGTTCGGAGATTCAACACCACACCATATTCACGCTCTCAGATAAGAACAAATACAAACACAAAGCAGCAGTAGGAGTTTTATCTCTCCGGAGAGCTCCGAAGCTGGGTAAAAATCACCCGTCTCCCCCGCGTGTGTTCGCCACAATCTGCTTGCGCGCGACCCCCGCTCCCTCGCCGGACCAGAAGGGGCCCCCTGCCCCATAGGTGCTCGTTCCCACAGCGACAGATAGCAGCGTGGATGACTTACACGGGATGATAAGGCACGAGAATCGCCTCCTTGTCCTTATTGGCGAGCATGAAACTGACGATGTAATCCCTCGCGTATTCACGCTGCTCTGCACAGACACCCAAGAAGCCCTCGTGCATGTAGTACGGGTCAGCAACACAGATATGACGTATCTGCTCAACCCCAATGATGTAGTTCATGTGCAAGGCATAAAGGCGGACAAACGTAAAATCCAGCTTCTTCACGTGAAACATGTCGAATATGTAATCAAAACGGAGGAAGAACTTATCCGCGGGGAAGCTGTCGACGTACGACATTTGCCGCGGAACATTAACCATGTAGAGTGGCTATCCTGGATCTTTCGAGGCGATGAGGCCTTTCTCTACCCGCATCACATCGTCATGAAGTCTCCTTAGATCGCCGAATCTGGCCCGTAGCGCTGTTTCAGGTAGGATTGGTTGACCGGGGATATGCCATTTATCTGCATCGGGGATATCGACACGGTCCTGAAGCCGAGGTTGCTGAGGCGGCTGGATCATAGAATCATCTTTTTTGCCTTTCCTCGCTCTCTTCCTAGACTTCTTTACTACCGGATGGTCGTCAATAATACGTTGAGACGGTAATTCAGGCACCGACTCATGACGCTCAAACCCTGAGGAGGCGCCAGTATAGACATACTGTTCAGTGCCATCGTCATCCTCATCCTCATCCATGGCGACGTCATCAGCGACTAATGGAGCCACCTGCTTACCCCGTCCGCTATCACCCAACCCGACACCCGACGCTAATTGGGTAGGTGGGGTGTTGATGTTCATACCTTGCTGAGGCTGCGTGCTCGTGGGTGTGATCCTGGCTGCCTCAAGACGAAGCAGACTCTTTGGCCACAATAGGACCCACCCATTGCAACAATCACCAAGCCGCCGCGGGGTCTCGCCGTCATCCCCCACTAGTATTAGAGGAGGCAAATTCTCGTGGCCCGGTTTGACACTGGCCATGGAAACCTTGAAGACGTTCGGGGGGATCGACCGGCTATGGAACAATGGTTCCTTCGGCTCCATTATCGTCCCCTTCCCCACGTCCACCTTCTGTTCGCCGATGGTGTACAATATGGTGCACGGGGTTTCGTCGACCTGCAAAGAAAAGTCTGCAATGTGAGACATCCGAAAGGCAACGAAAACGGGAGATTACACATTTATATTGAAGGGGGCCGGTGTGATAGATACCGTGAGGGCGTCGAGCTCAGCCAAAGAGGAGGCACCACCGAGCACGTCCGGTGTGGGAGCAGTCTTGCGGGAGCAGTACGGAGCAGCAAGGGAGCAGTGCTCCCAAGAAGTCGACAAGGGAAAGTCCTCTGCAGTTTTTTGGATTTTGCCTTGTCCAAGTGTAAACACCCGTCACCAAGGAAGTAGATATATCTGCAATCGCTTTGTTTTTGGCAGCTACCGCTATTGATCGTATCGAGATGATTTCTTCTCAACCGCAATCTCAACCTTCTTCTCAATGCTTTCCTCAGTTAACCTCCGTCTTTCCTTTCTCTCCTCCGTGGTCTCACGGTAGTACTTCTTCCACATGGCGCCGTCTCCGACACCGTGCACGTGTCCATACGATGGTCGAGTATCCACCGAATGTTGTTTCAATATGTTCAACGCCCGATTGAATGGAGTGTCCCACTTGGGCCTCGCCAATGCCTCAGACGGCGATTCGCTTTCGGCTGCAATCCGGTGCTGCTCTCTCTGCAAAAGGCACAAGGATCGTTTACAAATATGACTAACGTGTGCAGTCGAATTGATCAAAAACTAAAATTACCAGCAGTCTCATGAACTCCGTAATGACCGGTGTTGTCTCCTAAACCTTCTTCACTGGGTCCCAACGGTGCCGGGCCCTCAGGACATCACGCTCCTGCGGGACGGTGAAATTCGCCAAGGGGTCTGGGATGCCCAGACTCGTGGCTTCCGCGTCCTCCTTGGCCCATTTGGACCTCTTTCCGCCGTAACCACGGCTTCCGAGGTGGTGGCTCCCAATGTTCCTCTTTTGAAGCCCCTTCATGTACTTAGACTTTTTTTGGCAGCTTCGGCCTTGCAAGCCTCCTTGAATATTCGAAACTGCTCTTCTGTGATTGTCGGATTATCCTTTACAATCTCGGAGTAGGGTTCCCCGTCGTTCATCTTTGCTTTCACTCGATTTTTCCAGGCGGCCAACGCGTCGCTAAACTTGGTCATGGCGTGTTTGTTTATCTTCTTCATTGTTGGGTCCTTGTCTAGATCTTCATAATCCTTCTCATTCCGGCCCGGGAACAAGAATATCTGGTGAAAATTCTTTAGGAGGGAGCTCCTCATATTTTCTATCTTCTTTAGTTTATCATCGTTGATGGTGGCGGTTGTCTGTATGATGCAGCCTATTTGATTGCCGTAGCAGCGGCACGCTTCCTCGGGCGCCTTTGGCTCAAAATTGCCGTCGTCCACCTCCATGACCACCAGTCTAGTAGTCCTGAGTTTGTTAGGAAGCCATTGCCTCTTTGCTTTCGGTTCTACACCGGCTCCGCTCCCCGAGGCAGCACCGGTCTCGGCCGGTCTTGATGCGGTCTGAATCTCAGCGCGGTCTCGATCTCAAGACCGGTCTGCGTGTCGGTCTCAAAGACCGGTTTGCGTGTCGGTCTCGATCCCGATGCCACCGGTGGGCCCAGCAACAACATCTGCTGATCGTCGGTAAGGCTAAAAATTAAATACTCACTTTGGTAGACGTCGTCGCAATCACCAGAACCCTGTCCTTCATCGTTGCTAGCCATGTTTCCTATGATTAAATCTAGTCAATTAATTCTAGACCTAATAAAATGAATAATGACATAAAAAGGACTATTGTTTTGCAGGAATGTTGACTCCTTCCTGGTGCGGCAAATCCCGGGCACTCGATATGTCCTAGTTTGTAGCACAAGTCATGCCGAAATTCACGGAAAATTTCGGCATGACCTTTGCTAAAAAGTGGACAAATCGAGAACCTGAAATTTGCCTTAACAGAAATGAATCAACATTCTGGCAAAACATAGGCCACTCAGCATCATTCCCTGGAAACAACAAAGCCACTAGGGCACAATCGAACAACTTCAATGAAAAGATATAACATGAGCAAACACTATTGAGGAATTTGCATATAACATGGCCACTTCAATGAAAAGATATAATAAACAATAATGAAATATGCAAATGAACATCAATGACATATATCATATAAAAACAATCTTGATTTTTGTTTACATAGCAACAATTAGTTTGACCAAGTTTTTTAAAAGAAAAACAATTCTGTTTTTTGTTTATAGCTAAATGCCATAGCTATTGTTTTTATTTATAGCTAAATACTTTTGTTTTTTTGTCTAAAGCTACAAGTCTAGGAACTACATTTTCTCTAACCCTTTTGACCTCACCAAAATTTCCACAGCAAGACCTTAGTACCTACACCCAATTTCTTCAAAAATATTCAGGTCCATAGTCCAAATAATTCAAATTTCATTTGAACTAATTCAAAATATATTTTTATAGCTAAGTGTTTTTTGTTTATACCCTCTGTTAATTTAAATCTAGATGCTACTATTATTTATATACCAACTATTAGTTTAAAGCTAAATGGAATTACCGTTTAGGAATTTTCATAAAAATTGCCCTAGCTAATTTCCTAAAAAAAATGGTAATCATTTTTCCTAAATGCTATAAAATGCCTACTGCCCTAAAAAAATCTAGGGTTCATATGAACACCTAGGGTTCGTATGAACATCAACACAGTATCAACATATATATAATTGCCCTAGCAGAGAGAAATAGGAGGGTAGGGGACAGAGAGGCATAGCCTTACGGTGTGGCGGCGAGGGCAGGCTCTGCTCGGGCGTGGCGGTGAGGTCGAGGGAGGCGGTGAGCTCGAGGAGGCGACAGTGAGGTTGATGACGGCCCTCGGCGGTCTGGAGGTCGAGGGGGCGGCCTCGGGCGGCGTGTGTGGTCGGCGGTGGGGCGGCGGTGTGGTCGAAGGCGGCCTCGGGCGGTGGCGGTGTGGTCGAAGGCGGCCTCGGGCAACGGCAGCGATGGAGCAGTTGGGGGACAGGGGGGAGTAGAGAGAGAGGGGGAAAGGACTTAGCGAAATTTTGAGCCCGGGCCGCCGGGATTTGAGTCAAACTAGCAGTAGCGCGTTTTGCCTAAACGCGCTATAGCTAAGTTATCTATAGCGTGTTCCAGGGAAACGTGCTACAGCTATCCCTTTCCATTTTCTTTTTCTTTTTCTTTTGTTTTCTTTACATTTTCTTTTTTTCATTTCTCCTTTTTCTATTTCTTTCATTTTCATTTACTTTTCTACTTATTTTTCTATTTATTTTCGTTTACATAGCGAGAGCGCTCTGCGTAAACGCCATTGCTACAATGTTTTTAGCGATGGCGTGCTTACGGGAGAACCGCTACTACTATTCCTAGCTTACCGGCATCGGTGAGGAATTTTAGTAGTAGCGCTTTTACGTGAAGATGCGCCATCGCTAAAATAATGTTTAGATGGCGTGGTTTTGCACAAGCGCTACTACTAAGTAGCGCTAGCGCCGAGTTTTGACCAACGTTACTGCTATACCTCTGTGTATAGCGTTTTCCCTAGTAGTGTAGTGGACATCTTGATTTGACCAAAGATGGTGAACCGGTTGATCAAAAGGTTTACCGCTCCATGATTGGTTCATTGTTATATCTATGTGCTTCACGTCCCGATATTATGCTGAGTGTGTGCATGTGTGCACGATATCAAGCCGCCCCTAAATGTCATCTTAAGGCTATGAAAACGATAATGAGATACTTAATACATACACCAAACTTTGGCATTTGGTATCCTAAGAGGGCCTCTTTTAATCTTGTTGGTTACTCCGACTCGGACTATGCCGGTGACAAGGTTGATAGAAAGTCCACTTCGGGTACTTGTCAATTTCTTGGTAGATCTCTTGTGTCTTGGTCCTCCAAGAAACAAAACTCGGTATCCTTATCCACCGCCAAAGCGGAATACATTGCCGCTGGTTCATGTTGTGCTCAATTACTTTGGATGACCCAAACTCTTAAAGATTATGGGATATATGTGAAACATGTTCCATTGCTTTGTGACAATGAAAGTGCTATCAAGATTGCTCACAATCCCGTGCAACACTCTCGAACGAAGCATATTGAAGTTCGTCATCATTTCATTCGATATCATGTTGCCAAAGGGGACATTAAGCATGTTCGTACCGACAAGCAATTGGCGGATATATTCACTAAACCACTTGATGAGAAAGTGTTTTGCAGGTGGAGAGGTGATTTGAATATCATTGATGCTTCAAACTTGGAGTAGGAACTCCATTTGGATACATGCAAGGCATGAGCCTTTGACTAATCCTTGATATTTCTCTTATGATGAAAATCTTATGTCTTGGATATATTTGCACCTTGCATGTTATCTAACCCTTGTAGGTACTTGGATAAATCTAAATCTAGGAGATTGCAACTCACTCACATCTTGAGCAATCTCTACACCACCAAGTCTCTACACAATGGTGCTTAAAGACAAGGAAGCACGAAACCCTTCAAACATATCCTTTGACAAATTCTGTATTAAGTTTCATGATTGTCATTTTGGATAAACAAGTGCTCTTCCTTGCAAAAACTAACCCATGTAGGTAGATGAAGTCAAATTCCAAGTGGTGCTCCCAACTCTTGATGAGCTACATCAACCTTGAGCAACCCACACAAGTTCAACTACATGATCATGATCAACACCACCACCCGAGGTATGTTATTCCATCTTAGAGAAGCTTTACTCCAAGTCATGAGTCAAAGCAAATCAATAAGATGTGAATACATCGAAATGCTTAAACGAAAAACGGTAACCCCATTTTGAGCTTAAACGATGAGTATGACCTATGATCAAGTGATCTCACCTGACTCCTAAGTCAATATACTCTAACATAGGTGACTTTGTCGTCGACCAATTCTAGATGAAGTTCTCTTATGTTCTTTTCTGCGCTCTTGCATTTGTCTCATGCATATTTGTTTCCCCTTTAAAAAAAACTTCATCTAGATTTCTTTTCTGTTTCTGTTTGTTCTGCATTCCCTGCATCCAATTCCTTGCAAATCTTTCAGTTAATTCCTTGCAAATCCTTGTGAGATCATACTAGTCTAGTGAGCTGACATGACAAGTGTTTTCTCTGTGATGAACTCGGTCTCACCGGTATGTTGCCTTCGGTCCAACCGAATTCTTTCGGTGCAACCGAAGCACACTACTCGGTGCCACCGATTTCACTACAGGAAAGACAGCCTGCCACTTATTCCTGCATTGTTTTTGATCCAGCTCCACTCAATGATTCTTGTCCTCTACCAGCATCACATTCGACTTGCTGCTTTGCACTGTGACTACAGGACCAAACCCATTTGTAACAGAAATCCAGAAGAACCCTTCTTGGAAATTGTTGTCAAAGGGGGAGAGAGAGATCACATCAAAGCTTAATCATTTCTATAGCGGGAGAGAATACTCAGGAGGAGAGAGAAATACCCCAGATGCTTGGTGTTCAAGAGGAGAGAAGTCACATGTCTTTAAGAGGGGAAAGACATGTTCATATTTGATTGTTTGCATTAGCTCTATTTCGTTTCTTTGCTATGATTTTCTGTTCCCTATCTTCTCCCAATATCCCATGCTAGATTCAGGGGGAGCAAGACATCTAAGGGAAGGAAATCCTTGAATTCATTGCACATCTTTACCTTTGGGGACATGTCTATATCCAATGTGGTACTTAGTACTCACTCTCTACATGTCATCCCAGTCTTGGTACTCGTATGGTTTCTTTTGTTTGCTCTGGCTAGTAGGTGTATCTGTGTTTATCTAACCTTGTTTACGCAGGTTCATTCTTTCCTAAGCCAACTCAAGACCACAAGGTAAGTATATGCATCACAGTCATGTGTATGAGGATTTCTTGCTGATGTATATAATATTTGCAAGAAGGACTCATGAGCATGAAGGTACATTTCCTATATTCACATCATTTGCTCTGATGCATATAGCCAAGATACATGTAACACATTACTTACTCTGTCATGCTTATGCATTCACATGCTCCTATATTTCATATTTGCATGATTGCATACATGTAGGGGGAGCCTATGCATGTTACATGTCTTTCCAAAGCTTTACTTGTTATTCTCTATAACTTTATCTAAAGCTTTGATGTATGTTGTCATCAATTACCAAAAAGGGGGAGATTGAAAGCACAAGTGCTCCCTAGGTGATTTTGGTAATGAACGTCAACATATCTCTTTGTTGGTCTAATACTTTTTACCTAGTATGTTTCAGATAAGTTCAACAATGGAGTGGCATGGACTAGAGGATGTGGAACCCCTTCAAGATGCTAAGGACAAAGGATTGGCTCAAGCTCAAAGCACAAGACTCCTATTTTAGTGACCCAAGATCACATTGAGTCTATAGGAAAAGCCAATACTATTAAGAGGGGATGAGGTGTTGCTTAATGGCTTGCTTGCTCAAAGTGCTTTGTGATATGCTCCAAAGCCCTCAACTACTTTCTCACATCCACATATGTCTCAAACCAGAGTCAAACTCGGCCTTACCAAATCTTTCTATCCGGCACCACCGAGTTCAGTTGTCATAGCCACTGCCACAAACCCTAGTCTTTTCGGTCTCACCGATAGGGATCTAGGTCTCAACGAGATGGGATTGTAATCTCTCGGTTGCCCTTCATAACATTTCGGTTAAACCGAGATAAGCGATTGGTCCCACCAAGATTGCAAAGCAAACTCTCTGTTTCCCTTTCGTACCAGTTCGGTCCAACCGAGTTGAGTGAATTGGTCCCACCGAGTTTGCCTGACCAACTCTCTGTGTGTCTATTACTAAAATCGGTCTCACCGAGTTTGTGTAATCGGTCTCACCGAGATTACGTTATGCCCTCACCCTAACCATATCTGTCCCACCGAGTTGTCATGTCGGTCCCACCGAAAATCCTAACGGTCACATTATTTACTAAATCGGTCCGACCGAGTTTCACAATTCGGTCCCACCGAGTTTGGTAAGTTGTGTATAACGGTTAGATTTTGTGTGGAGGCTATATATAACCCTCCACCCACTCTTCATTCATTTAGAGAGCCATCAGAACATGCCTACACTTCCAACATACATTTTCTGAGAGAGAACCACCTACACTTGTGTTGAGGTCAAGATATTCCATTCCTACCACATAAATCTTGATCTCTATCCTTCCCCAAGTTGTTTTCCACTCAAATATTCTTTCCACCAAATCCAAATCCTGTGAGAGAGAGTTGAGTGTTGGGGAGACTATCATTTGAAGCACAAGAGCAAGGAGTTCATCATCAACACACCATTTGTTACTTCTTGGAGAGTTGTGTCTCCTAGATTGGCTAGGTGTCACTTGGGAGCCTCCGTCAAGATTGTGGAATTGAACCAAGGAGTTTGTAAGGGCAAGGAGATCGCCTACTTCATGAAGATCTACCCTACTGAGGCAAGTCCTTCGTGGGCGACGGCCATGGTGGGATAGACAAGGTTGCTTCTTCGTGGACCCTTTGTGGGTGGAGCCCTCCGTGGACTCACGCAACCGTTACCCTTCGTGGGTTGAAGTCTCCATCAACGTGGATGTACGATAGCACCACCTATCGGAACCACGGCTCAAAAATCTCCGTGTCTCCAAATTGCGTTTGCACACTCCAAGCCCATCCCTTTACATTTTTGCAATTTGCATGCTTTACTTTCCGCTGCTCATATACTCTTGGCATGCTTGCTTGTTATGTATTGTGAATGTTAACCTTGTGCAAAACTCCACTTCAACTTAAGAAAATTAAAAAGTGCAACTTTTCTTGCTTAGAGTTTATTCACCCCCCTCTAGACACCTCTTCTCGATCCTTTTATAACTCTCCCAAGTAATATTGCTCCTATCACCATGTGCCTCATGAAAGTGAATCAAATATGTTGATGGAGGATGATGATATTGAGTATGATTTTGTGATGTCTACTTCTTGTTGTGATGATTATGACTGGGAATACAATGATGTCTCTTATGATCTTGAAAATCTTTTTTGCACTTGCTTGTAAGAATATGATAATAATGTTTACTATACTATTGGTGTCATTCATGTTATTGATAAGAATGATTAGGATGATATGCAAAACCACAAGCTTGGAGGTGCTATGTTTGATGAGTATGAAATGTTTGAAGATTTATTTGCTGAAAATAATGCTTGTCCTAAGCTTGGGGATGCTTTGCATAATGAATATGATCCTTTGATTCCTTCTACTTTCGATAAGAAAATTTATTATGATGATCGCATGCCTCCTATTTATGATGATTACAATGATGAAAGTGGGTTTGGAAGAGGGTCAACTCTAGGTAGTAGTGATCCCACTATTTCGGAGGGTGTTGAATCTTATTACAATATTGATGAAAGTGGATTTGGAGAGGTCATGACTTTATTTAATGACACTCCTAGTATTGTGATTAAGAATAAAATTGCTTATATGGAGAGTAATAAATTTTCTATGCTTTTGGATCATGAAAAGAATGCTTTATGTGATGGTTATGTGGATGAATTTATTCATGATTCTACTGAAAATTATTATGAGAGAGGAACTTATGATTCATGATGCTCTTTTTATGTTTCAATCTTTATCTTTTATGCGAGCATCATTGAACTCATCATGCCTAGCTAAAAGGCATTAAAGAAAAGCACTTGTTGGGAGACAACCCAACACTTTTACCTAATGTTTTTGTGTGTTCACATGATTATGCAACTATAATAATCATGTTTTATTGCTTTCATTTCAATAAAGTACCAAGTAAAGCCTTTGGGATAGTGTGGATGATAGTTGACTTGAATCTGGGTAAAAACAGAAACTTTTGCGCTCAGTCCAGGAAATTTGAAAATTCATTGGAACGTGATTTTGATCTGAATTTTTGCAGGTGATATATATAAAAATTCTCTACATTGTCCTAATTTTTCAGAATGTTTGTAGTTATAGAAGTATGCTTGGAGTACAAATTAATTCAGACTATTCTGTTATTGACAGATTATGTTTTCAATGAATAGTTTGCTTGTTTCCTAGTTTTTATGGCTTATATTGCTCAATATAAATTGTTGAAATGATATGATATAGTAGGCATTGTGTGGAAACAATTATGAATCTTGTCTTTGACAGCACCAAAGTGAAATGGTTTGCTCTTTATCATAATAACCTATCTCACAAAGTTCCGTTCAGTTTTGTGTGATTGAATTTTTCAAGTTTTGGGTGAGATTTTTATATGAGGAGAATAAGAAGTGACAAGAACCTAAGCTTGGGAATGACCAAGGCACCCCAAGGTAATATTCAAGGTAGATCCATGCAACTAAGCTTGGAGGGCATCCCCTCTTTTGTCTCCAACATTATCGATAATCTTACTTTGAGAAATATTTTCATTTATCACATGATATGAGTTTTGCTTGGAGCGTTATTTTATTTTGTTAGGATTTTCTTGCTGTTATTTATAATGATGTTTTACATCTTTCTTTTCAATAAAAATGTCAAGTATAGCCTTTGCCATGCTTATTTTGCAAGTCTACATGTTGCTGTTTCAAAACAGAAAGTTTATCGTTGTTGCAAAAAATCCCTAGAAAAGCCAGAATGTGATAAAATTGAAAACTTTTTGCACAATAAGCTCTAACAAATTTTCTATAGTGTGGTAATTTTTCAGAATTGTTGGAGTTAGGGAAGTATGATGAATCTGGCATTCTTTGGAGACTGTACTGTTTTGGCAGATTGTTGTTATGGTTGCATTGTTTGCATATGTTTGCTTGTTTAATGATTCTATTTGAGGATAGGACTATTAAATATGCAGAGACATTTATTATGCAATGTCAATTAATAATTTTAGTGATTTGCTACAATAGAGAATGATAAGGTTTTGCATTGATTTATACTAACTTATCTCACGAGTTCTTTTTGAGTTTTGTGTGGATGAAGTTTTTGAGATCTAGGGAAACCATGATATAAGAGGAATTAAGGAGACACAAAAGCTCAAGCTTGGGGATGCCCAAGGCATCCCAATCTAATATTCCAAGAAGTCTCAAGCATCTAAGCTTGGGGATGCCCCGGTAGGCATCCCACCTTTCTTCTTCAACAATTATCGGTTAGTATCAGTTGAACCTAAGTTCTTGCGTCTTCACATGAGTTGTGCTATGCTTGAAATGTCATTTTATTTTGTTTTGCTTGCTGTTTATATAAAATACTTAGATCTGAAAGTTTTAAATAAAAGAGAGTCCTTAAATAGCTACCCATTTACCTAACTACTCGCTTGATCTTCTCTTATATCTTTTTTTGGAGTAGTTTGTCATTTACTCTTGTGCTTCACTTATATCCTATGAGTAAATTGTTGAATGAACTGAATATCATGAAGTTGAAATTATAAGTTCATATCATGCCTAGTGGTAGCTTCACATTGTGTTTACAAAGTGAAATCTTTTGAAGCTTGACAATCATAATATTGGTCATACAAGCAATTCCTGAATGATTACTATAAGGAAGGGAACTTTCACATGCAAATACACTATCTTGGAAATATTTTGTGATTGTGAGCCCCCATCAAAATATTATATGCCAAAATTGTTAATGTTGGACAAGGAAGACAACATAATGATCTATGTTTTTTAATATTCACATAGAAGTTATATTGTCATAGATCCTTCAACATGTGGTGCTTTCCTCCCATGTTTGCTAGCCAAAAATTCTGCACCAAGTAGAGATACTACTTGTGCATCCACAAACCCTTAAACCCAAATCTTATTTTCAAGAGTCCACCATACCTACCTAAGGATTGAGTAAGATCCTTCAAGTAAGTTGTCATCGGTGCAATAAGGTAATAAAAAATTGCTTCTAAAATGTTAGATCATTTAATGTAAGAGAACATTGAGCGTTGTACAAACTTGTGATGGCAAAGAATAAAAGCGACCAACTACATAATAAAGGTTGCTATCATAAGGGACAACATAACTAACGTTCTTTTGCAATAAGGGATTGAGCATACAAACAAAAAAGCGCATGGCAACCTCTGCTTCCCTCTGCGAAGGGCCTACCTTTTACTGTTATGTATTTACTTTCATGAAAGAGTCAAAGTTTTTCTCTCTATTCCTTTTTATTTTTCTCTTTTGGCAAACATCATGTGGTGGGGAAAGATCTAGGCACATATATCAAGTTGGATATGGGTAGCATGAGTTATTATTGTTGACATCACCCTTGAGGTGAATACGTTGGGAGGCGAAATTATAAGCCCCTATCTTTCTATGTGTCCGGTTGAAATGTTTTGCTCATGTGTATGCGGTGAATGTTAGCAATCATAGAAGACTATATGATGGTTGAGTATGTGGAGCTCTTACTTAGACTCTGTTGAATAAGTTGAATTGCAATTGTTTGGTGACTAAGAATATATGTTGTTTAGTTTCAAGAGAACTCATTGTTTGAACCTTAACATGTGAATTGGTTGCGACTTTGTCATGCTGAGTTTTATGACAAAGAATTGTTGTTATGATGCTAGGGAAAGCGATTGAAATTATCATTAATCAAACTTATGCACTTTTCTAGCATTCACACTTTATAAATTATTTCTTTTATCATTTGCCTACTCGAGGACGAGTAGGAATTAAGCTTGGGGATGCTGATACGTCTCCAACGTATCTATAATTTATGAGGTATTCATGTTGTTATATTATCATTCTTGGATGTTTTACAATCAATTTATAGCAACTTTATATCATTTTTTGGGACTAACCTATTGACCCTGTGCCCAGTGCTAGTTGCTGTTTTTTGCTTGTTTTTTACATTGCAGGAAATCAATATGAAACGGATTCCAAACACCACGAAACTTTTTGTGGATTTTTTATGGACCAAAAGACATCCAATGGGCCAGAGGAGCACTTGGAGGTGCCCCGAGGGCCCATGCGTGCCCCGGTAGGTTGTGCCCACCTCGGTGGCCTCCCGCACCCCCTCTTCGCCCTATAAATCATCAAATATCCCAAAAAAAACTCGTGGAAACACTAGATCAGAAGTTCTGTCGCCGTAAACCATTGTAGCCACAAGAAACCAATTTAGACCCCGTTCCGACACCCTGCCGGAGGGGGAAATCATCACCGGTGGCCATCTTCATCATCCCCGCGGCCACCATGATGAGGAGGGAGTAGTCCACCCTCGGGGCTGAGGGTTTGTACCAGTAGCTATGTGTTTAATCTCCCTCCCTCCCTCCCTCTCTCTCTGACACTCTCGTGTTCTTGATGGCACGATCTTGATGTATCAGGGGCTTTGTTAATATAGTTGGATCATATGGTGTTTTCCCCTCTCTATCTTGTTGTGATGAATTGAGTTTTCCCTTTGAGATTTCGTTTTATTGGATGAATAGTGTTATGGATTTGAGGACACTTGATATGTATTGCATATGAATGCATGTGGTGACAATGGGGTATTATTTTTATTCACTTGATATATGTTTTGGCACTCAACTCGTGGATTCCTGAGGTGACATTGGGGTAATCTACGCATAGGGGTTGATGCACGTTCTTGTCTTTATTTCTCTGGTAGAAATCTTGGTGCACTCTTTGAGGTTCTTTGTGCCTGATTGAGTATTATGAATCTGAAATTAGTTGCTGTTATTTTAGTACAAACTATTGGATAGATCGACCGGAAAAATAGTTTCGAGGTGGTTTCGTACGCTACAAAGGATTTCTTCTTATGTTCTCCGCTAATAGGAACTTTGGAGTGATTCTTCATCGCACATTGAGGGATGGTTATGTGATCCAATTATATTAGCATTGTTGGGAGATTGCACTAGGGAATGTACAAACCCTAGGCCTCACTTTCAAGCATTGCAATACCGTTTGTGCTCCGTTTTATCAATTGCTACCTTTCTGTTTTTTATTGTTCCTATTACAAAAATCAATATCTACTATCCATATTACACCTGTATCACCATCTCTTCGCCGAATAGTGCACCTATACAATTTGCCATTGTATTTGGTGTGTTGGGGACACAAGAGACTTCTTATTATTTGGTTGCAGGATTGTTTGAGAGAGACCATCTTCATCCTGTGCCTCCCATGGATTGATAAAGCGTAGGTCATCCACTTGAGAGAAATTTGCTACTGTCCTACAAAACTCTGCGCTTGGAGGCCCAACACGAGTCTACAAGAACAAGTTGCATAGTAGACATCACCGATCGATCCTATCTACGAGGGGGGGCTAAGAAATAGTAAAAGATACAAATGCAGCAACATCAGGAGCTGGGGATGTAGAGCAAGGCCGGTTTCAAAGGAAGTTATACTAGAGGGTCGCCGGGATGTTGTTAGGTGGGTGACGGGAGGCCGGATCTGCCCACACTATGGCAGCGAGGAAGAAGGGGTCGGAGGCCCTCCCTAGCCGACACTGTGTGGAAGAGAATGACAAGGCATGCTGATCGGGACGCGCGGGCAGTGGGTAAGAGCCGTCGCCGAGGATGACCGCGTGAACATTGCACCTTCTCACCTTCCCCGGCAGAGAGGATCCGGCTGGATCTGTGACCAGCGGTGAGCAGAAAGAGTGTGTGGCCACCACTGTCGTGTTTAGATCTGGAGAGGACGAGACAGTGTGAAGAGAGCAACACTAGCAAGCAAGCGCAGAGACGCCTCCCTATATAGTGGAGTTGTTTTCTTTTATCTACCGAGCCGGCTTGACCTCGTCAATGACTGTCAAGAAGTCTTCATGCACGTGCCCCGGCGGCGCAGTTGTCGTCATTTTGATCTGAAGCACCGTATTAACATATAACACAAAAAACCACATGACAAGAAACCATAACCTATTAGACTCCACGACAACTACATTACCTGCAACAACTGAGAATATGACCTTGAGGACTACACGGGTCCGCAAGAGAGGCTGCACTCTTTCGTGTCTACTTACGTTATGCATCGCTTAATACGATGACATGCTACTTTATCGTCATGTTCACCTATTAGACTCCGAGTCAGGTCCAAACTAATGCTCAAACTTGAGTTTTTAAATGGTTGTGGGGTACATATTGGGGTGGCAATCAATACTTTCTGTCTACTATCTGTTTAATCTGAGGTGTCTACTATGAGTTTCATGTTGGGTGGAAACAAATAGTAAAGGAGCCATTATCTGTAATTTTTAACTAAAGCTATTATCTGCCTGCTATCATTGGTTTTGGGTCTATCCACAATTTTCTACCATCACTCTGGATTTGTGCATGCACTCCTTACATAATCTCACTATGTTTTATTACTATGCATGTCAGTTATTGTACACAATGGAACTGAACATGTAAAGCAAAAGAGACAAGCCTTGCGTGGCAATAAAATTTCATGTAGATGTCGCTCCATGGTGGGTGAAAAGGCAACCCCCCACCCATTTCGGGTTGTAATCAAGAGGAAGATAGCTGTTCTAAGGGGATTCAGAGGGAGAACACCACTCCTATTTACCCCCTGAGGTCTTCGCTCTAACTTGGCATGCTGATGTTGGTAATATCATGCATATGGTGCCTTGCATTGATTACTTTATACATCAAACATGTCATCTGCCTAGTTTAGACATGATTTGTGTGAATGCCATCTGTTTAGTTCCTTTATCGTATATGTGAATCATGCAATACCATCTTGTTTAGCAAGGCATCATATATGTGAATTTTGCAATGCCACCCTGGTTAGCCAGTCATCTTATATGTGAATTATATCATGCCATCATTTTTTTATTACGTATTAAATTTGTTAACAGTTTTAGTACATTCAATTACTCTTCCTATGCATAAGCCATTCGACATGGACATGCAAAAATCTAGAGTGGAAACAGGGTCTTCATAGCAAACGATGCTATCTGACGAAGCGCATGTCTTGCTGGTTACAGATAGCTCCTCAGAGGAGGATTCAGACACAGATGACCAGTCATATTCCCTCCCCCCCCAGGTGCATGCTCTAACTTGGCAGGGTTATATTGCTCATATCACGCATATGATGTCTTGCATTGGCATGTCATTTTCTTAGTTTACACATGCTTTGTGTGAATGCCACCTGTTTAGTGTCTAATTACCATGTATGTGAATTTTGCAATGCCATCTTTTTGCAAGACATTATTTATGGGAATTATGCAATACTATCTTGTTGCAAGGCATTATGTATGTGAATTATGCAATGCCATGATGTTCAGCCAAGCATCATATATGTGAACTATACCATTTCGTCCTTTTTGTATTACTCAGTGCATTTGTTGACAATGTTTGTATATTCAACTCTTCTTCCTGTGCATCAGCCATTTGAATTGGTGATGGAGAAATCTGGAGTGAAAACAAGGTCTCCAGAGCAGACAATGCTACCCGCTGAAGTAGATATCTTGCTGGTTACAGATAGCTCCTCATAGGAGGATTCAGAGGCAGATGACCAGTCCTATTATCCCCCTGAGGTGTAATGCTCAAACTTGGTAGGGTTATATTACTCATATCATGCATATGTTGTCTTGCAATGCTTTGTTTTTACATCATATACACAATATTGAATGCCATCTCCTTAGTTGACACATCATATATGTGGTTGCCTTCTGCTCACTTGCTTAGTATATAAATCATGTATTTGAATTATATCATGCCATGATGTTTACATAGACAACATGTATCTGAATTATGGCATGCCAACCCATTTTTCTAAAGACATAATATAGTTATATCATCTCATCCTGTTTATATAGTCATCATATTTCGAATTATGTCATTCTATCCGTGAATTATATCATGCCATCATGTTTCCGTCGACGGCATGTTTGTGAATTATGGCATGCCAACCACTTTAATAGACAGAATGTATAGTTATATCATGTCATCATGTTTACATAGTCATCATATTTTGAAGTATGTCGTTCTATACTGTATCATGCTATCATGTTTAATTAGCCATCATATATGTGAAATTATGTCATGCTATCTGTTTGGCCAGACAACATAAATGTGAATTATTTCATGTCCTATTTTCTTCCCTACTATCCATTACACCTGTCTATCTTACAATGTCTATACATTCAATTACTTTTCTTGTTTATCAGCCATTTGAATTGGAGGGGGTGATGGCAGTATCTGTGGGAGTAAAAACACGGTCTTCAGAAAAGATCATGCTACCTGTCGTTGCAGATAGAACCACGGCTGTACTTGCCCAAGAACCAGCCCCACCACACATAATCCAGACTCACGCAGATTGTACACCTACCCAGTTGGACAAAGAATTAGCTACACCCCTTCTAATCCCAACCCCACCAGATAGTAACCCAGTTCCAGTTGACACATCACCGTCTCCACCATAGAGCACCCAAACTTGAGCGGCTAGTAAGGCAACTGCAGTGCCCAAAGCACGAGGACCACCACTCCGAACCCCAAGTCAATGCTTAAAGCAGAAGAAGAATTTTTCTCAGGTCAGGTTCCGTAGCTATGGTTCATACTTCTTTGCTCTTTCATCACTATATTTACTCACACCAACTAATTTCAAATTTGAAAGATGCAACTGAAACTCCAATGGTGCAACAGGTACGTTTTAAACCTGTTTCTTTAACGTGTTTGCTCTTGTAACTTGATCTATGTTGATTTCAGTTTCAATGGAATAAAAATTTATGTTCTCATGCCATGCACATTACAAGTGTTGTTATTGTTGTGTAGTTTCCCAGATTTATATTATGTCTATGCTACTTTGTCTTAAATTGATATGATTTGATCAGTCTCTATCTTGATTTGGCAACATAAACTAGAATGATATAGACCATACAGTGACCATACTACATAGGTATATGTTTGTTTCATGTTGTTATCCTGTCCACCTTACTACTGAACTGGTTTACCAAAATGAGTTTCATATACAACATGGTAAACATGTGATGTGTCTGTTTGTTTCTCTTTCAGAATGCGGATGAAATATTGGATAAGAGTACCCCGTTATGCAATGGTAAAGGAAGTAATGCAGATAAGGTTCAAGATAGTGAGACATCCTTGTTGGTCTCCAAGAAAGCTGATAAAAACAATATTGAAGACACTGAGACAACCCCAAAGTCATGTCTTGATGTAGTGTTCGAGTTACTAGCCACTACTGCTTGCACCTGCTGTTCGAACTCGCTGCCTGAGTCAATTGGGCTTATTGAGTCTCAACTTCAAGTTGAAAGCAATCAATCATATGTTCTGTGACAGGAAGCCAAAGGACTGAGGAAGTCCTTGCGGAATTCAGATGCATACTTTCTAGTGCAACAACAAGCACTGGAGGATTTAAGCGCCAAACAAGAGAAAGTTAATAAGCTTGCTAAGCATCTTGCCAGCATTATGGGTACCCAGGATATTGTTTCTTGAGGTCTTCTGAAGTGGTTTCAGTTCTGGACTTGTTTTTCTACGGAGTTTATTTGCACTGGTCGCCAACTTTTACAACCAGTGTATGAGATATGCTGCTTTGTTCCCTATTTTTGCACTGGTGGCGAACTTTGATGCCTAGTGGGTGTAATATGTGTAATAGCCACGATAGCCTAGCGTAAGTTTCTTGCTTATTTATTTCCTTGTTGTCTTGTTTATTTGTTTTCTTGTAGTCAGTGCAGTTCTTTTTCCGCGGTTTCCTAGTGGCCGCAATAACCTATTTTTTAAAACTAGGCCACAATAACCATGGGCTAAATATTTACTATAGTGACCATGGGCCTCCTACGGGCCGTAGAAACAATGGGCCTTTCTACGGGTCATAGAAACAATGGGCCTTCTACGGGGCGTAGCATCAATGGGCCTTCTATGGGCCGTATGATCAATTGGCCAAACATGGGCCAATAACGGACCCCATTATGGGCCGTAAACGGGCTAAAGTTGGAGTCGTCCATTCATGGGCCGACCATAACGGGTCGTCGTTAATCAGCCGTATTTGATGATGCTATGAAAATGGCCCAACAGATTAATGGGCCACAAACAGGCAGACTGTAACCATGGGCTAAATTTGGCCCACAAGCAGAAAAGGCCAGTAACGGGCTGTAAGTAACCGAATGCTGGAAATGAGCCCAAGAATAAATGGGCCCCGAGAAGGCTGAAAGATAACACGGGCTGGAAACCGCCCAATGGAATAATGGGCCGTTAATGGGTATAAAGAGATACACTGTTCATCACGTGCGAGTTTCACCACGGGTTGTTAATGGGCCAAGAGTTACAAAGGGCCTCATATGGGCCGAAAGACGTCATGGGCCATACATGGGCCAGAACTTACAATGGGCTGGAATCATATTGTACGGCCCATATGATGCTACTAGCCTAATTCGGATAGGTCGTAACGGGTTGTGACTTAGCGGGCTGTAAATGGGCTATATGTAACAAGCCGTTAACAGGCTTTCCGTGGGACGGCCCGCTACCTTTTGCCAAGTCAAATGGGTCGGCCTTTTCACCGAAATGGGCCTCTGTTGGGCGGTGCCACGTGTCGATGTATCATAGGCGCCTTCGGTCCAATGAGTGGATGACATCTGTCCCGAGGGTGAGCCGACACGTGGTTCCTCTGGCCATTGAGAATTTTACATGTGGAAAATCCCAATTTGTCCGGGTTGTTAACGGGTTATCGGATCCAAAGCGGAACCCGATAGATTAACGGCGACCCGTTATGGTGGATGCCACGTGTCGGTTACCCTTGACGAATTATGACGCACAAATTATCGTCATGGAAGTGGACAATTACGTGATGATAATTTTCGTAATGTCATGGAACACTTCTACGACAGCACAGTTATGACTATCTTGATTCTGTCATAAAATTGTCATGGATGTACATGCATGACAGAAAACGTGACCTACTATGACAAACACATATCATCACGGAAGTGTATTTTTTTGTAGTGCAAGATGCGAACGGTGTGGTGGTTCGAAACAAGGCAAGATTGGTGGCACAAGGCTACTCCCAAGTCAAGGCTATCGACTAGGGTGAAACCTTTGCCCCCATTGCTCGTCTTGAATCTATTCACATGTTGCTTGCATATGCATCTCATCATGATTTTAAGTTGCAACAAATGGATGTGAAGAGTGTTTTTATTAATGGTCCTTTTGAATGAGTTGGTATATATATGTCAAAAAAAATCCAGGTTCGAGGATCCCAAGCTCCCCAATCATGTATACAAACTCAAGAAGGCGCTCTATGGCCTTAAACAAGCCCCATGTGTATGGTATGAGGACCTTACCAAGTTGTTGCAAGATCGTGGGTTTGAAATTGGGAAAATTGATCCTACTCTTTTCACTAAGAGGGTCAAAGGGGATTTGTTCATATGCCAACTATATGTTGATGATATTATTTTTGGTTCTCCTAACAAATCTTTAAATGATGAGTTTGCCGCACTAATGACCGAGAAGTTTGAGATGTCTATGATGGGAGAGTTGAAGCTCTTCCTTGGGTTCGCAGTCAAGTAAAGAAGAGAAGGAACGTTCATCAACCAAGCCAAGTATACCGAGGACGTGCTCAAGAGGTTCAAGCTAGATGATGTCAAACCTGTGAAGCTTCCCATGCAAACCAAATGCAAGCTTGATAGTGATCCCAATGGTAAAGCCGTGGATCAATAGGTATATCCCTCCATGATTGGATCCTTGCTTTAACTTTGTGCATCTAGACCGGATATCATATTTAGTGTGGGAATTTGCGCCCTATTTCAAGCCGCTCCTAAGGAAAAGCCACCGTGTGGCGGTCAAGCGAATCTTTCAATATTTGGCTCATGCCCCAAACTTTGGCTTATGGTATGCCAAAGGAGCAAGCTTTGATCTCATGGGTTATTCAGACTCAGATTGGGTGGGAGTTTGTGTGGGGGAGGAAATCAACTTCTGGATGTGCCAATTCCTTGGTCACTTTTTGGTGAGTTGGTCTTCCAAGAAGCAAAATTATTTGTCACTCTCCTCCACCAAGGCCAAGTATGTAGCCGCCGCAAGTTGTTGTGCACAATTGCTATGGATGAAAACTTTAAAGGATTATGGTGTCACTTGTGACCAAGTGCCTCTTCTATGTGACAATGAAAGTGCTATCAAGATTTCACACAATCTGGTGCAACATAGCAAGACGAAGCACATTGATATTCGTCATCATTTCAGTCGGGATCACATCAAGCCTGGAGATATTGAGACCATCTAGATCAACACTCAAGAGCAACTAGCTGATATTTTCACCAAGCCTCTAGATGAAGCTAGATTTCGCGAGTTAAGGCATGAGCTAAATATCATTGATTCGAGCAATGTAGATTGAATCTAGGCACACCCCATCACATTCATCATTTTATCTTGCTCTAGGTGTAGGCATGGACATACTCTCAATGAACTCCGCCTCCCCCCTTATGCATAAATTGACGAAGTCTTTCACATTAGGCATTTTTATGGTACTTGAGCTTCAAAGATGAGTTTTGGCCATGGAACCAAGGTTAAAATCATCGCGGTGACATACCAATTAACTCAAACATAGGTGACCTAGGTCACCACCCTCTCCTTGAGAGGTTTGTTTCCTTTAGGTTTGAGGCGTGCTTTCTTTGCCTTAGCTTTCGTTTGTTGGATGACTCCAAGTGTGCTCTCTTTTCTTTTAGCTTTTGACCTTGGAGTATTCCTTCCCATTTGATGTGTTTTATTGTCTCCAACCTAAGCCGTCCCTTGCCTCAACCTCTCGTACATTGCATAGGCCCATTCTCACTCTTTGATATAAGTGCAGTCTTCTGGTTGCAGACTGCTCTTATATCAAAGAGTGAGAATGGACCTATGCAATGTACGAGAGGTTGAGGCAAGGGACGGCTTGTGCGGTAGGCACGATACTACCGCTTCGGCGGTACTGCCGCTGAGTGCAGTATGTTGACCTCCTATTAATGCTCGGGTGGCGCAGTACTACCGCTCTGGCGGTACTACCACTGGGCCCCGCGGTACTACTGCTTCGAGGACTCATGTGGAGGTTAAGTGCTGGGCACGGGGAGTTCCAAATCCCCCATACCCATTGACTTCTCTTCTCCCCAAGTTCTCTCTCTCTCTCTCTCTCTCTCTCTCTCTCTCTCTCTCTCTCAGATGACCCAAAACGGCTCTAGAAGACGGCTCCGGCTCTCCGATTCCGTGCCCTCTTCTCCATTTCCGTCCGGTGGGATCGATCCCACATTTTGCTCTTACCATGGATATCAAGTCAACAGCAAACGAGCCAAAGGAGAAGGATAAGTACACTACTCCCGATGAGATGTCTGCAAAGGAGTTCGAGGAGTTTCGCATTCGTAGCCCGTATCAGCGCCTCGGATGCAGCCTTTGTTGGGCGCCCCTTCTGGCACAAGGAACAGTCTTTGATCTATCTGGACATTCTGAAGGCGAAGGAGAACTTGTTTGTCAATGTCAAGTATATTGATGTCACTCGTATGGAGAAGGACCTGGCTTCCTTTGGTGAGGCTCTAGCTTTGTGTCAGCAATGGGGGCTCATTCCCTTCGTCACTTACAGCAAGGACTATGATCCCGAGATAGTGGATCAGTTCTATGTCATGGTTCACTTTCATGCCAATGAGGAGAGATCTATGTCATGGATGATCGATGACAGTGGTTCAGGGTTGATTGGAAGGACGTCATGGATTGCTTGGGTGTTCTTGATGAGGGCGAAGAAAATCTAGTTGGTCTCCATCCCCATAGTGAAGGTCCTCCTACTCACAAGTCCAAGCTTATCCAGTAGTCCAGGACCGTGAAGACACTCAAGGGGCATACTTGCGTGGAGATCATTCCTGTTCTAGACATCATGCATCGTATCTTCTGTAACACTCTTTTCCCTCGCATTGGGAACTTGGATATGGTGCACTCTTATCTGGTGGATCTTCTGTTGATGTGCATCAAGGAGCAGGGAAAGAATTTTGTTTTGGACATTTCTCACATCATATGGCCTGAGTTTAGGTCTGATGTTCTTGATCGGAAGGTGCCCATCTATGGCCCTTATCTTTTCAAGTTGGTTGAGGTGAAGTAGGCTGTTGAGTATCTAGGAGACACTGGTACACGTCGGTGCTATACAAACGGTTTTTAACCCCTTTCCACGATGGCATTTGGAACCGTCACCAAGTGAGTGTGGGCGATAGGGGTGTCCTTCCCACACGACCCAGAAACCGTCGGGGATAGGGAGCCAAGATGCATATACAGTACTCCTACTCGTTGTGCTCGCATTGCCACCGCAGTCGATATACTGTGGTGCTACGTTTATGATGCGCTGCCCATCACAAACGGTTCACTATTATAGAACATGTATGATAAGCATAAAATCACACACATTCGGTTTTCCCAAACTGTATGCGATAACTAATTAAGAAGATTAGCTAATCGTCGTACGAGTGTCGGATAGGATTATGAAACGTCAGACTATCGTAACATTGTTGTACACGACAACTATCGCACACGCTATTCTATGGTGCAACGTTTACGATGCATACTTCATCAGAAACAGCTCATGGTTGCGAATCCTGTAGGATAAGGTAACTATCACAACCATTTAGTTTGCCCGCACCGTTTGTGATATTGTCTGACATCGCACACGCTTTGAAAATGGCAACTGTGTGCATGCTTGCACACGTTTCCTCTTTGTGAACCGTCTCGGATTATGGTGTATATCGCAAAGGTTTGTGTTTTACCAACCGTGTCTGCCGTAATGACCCGGAGAGCGTAATTTCACCATAACTTAATTACTGCTATATCAAATTGTACCGGATTCAAATTTGAATGTATGCTATAGCTTTATTCATATCCATGAGGGTCAGACAACCAATGCATTATTCAATTCATTGGTACATATCAAGAATTACAAAAGAACCAAATAAAGAATGATGAACAACAATTGTATACTTGTACTATTAAAGACGATAAAGAAAGATGTTAAATACATTGTGGTTGCTGAACAAGGTGAAGCGAAATGCCCATATTGTGCCCTCCTCCATGCAGAAGGCACGCACGACTCTAGTCCAACCCCTTGTGATGGCCGACCGCCCATCCTTCACGGTCTTCATGAAAACATCCAGATAATCACCGTGTTCTGGTAGAAATAGTTTAACCTTTGCATGCCCACCAATCATGTAGTTTGAGAGGTAATCTTGAGTAAACTGTTTTGGGAACCACTGCAAAGGAAAAAAGATTCAGACATTGTCATCTAACACAACTCATTATGGGTTGTAAAAAGAAGGTTGCAGAGTTCTTACTTACCATCCTGCAGTTCGCTGTTGTATTGGATAAAGTGTAAACAAATAGTTTAATTGACATCTTTTGACCCATTTTACTAACAATCTTTATCAGCTTCCTCACTTGATGCTGGTTCATCGATATCTCATTTCTCCATACGCAGAAAGGGTCGAAGCGCGGATCTTTACCAATGACATATGTACCTAAAAGCTCCAAATTAATATTAGAAGCTAAACACCAATTGCACAATGATGTAGTACAACACTCTTTTATAATATCTTATAACATCCAATATACTCACATATTAGATGAATTAACATCTTATATTATGGGCCGGAAGGAGTTTATTGCATTCTTACAAATTATTCCGCTGATTAACTGTTGTTGTATCCTTGGGTTAGAGTTAGTTTGAGCTAGTTCGGGCTCAAATAGCCCTAAAGTATATCTAAACATGAGGGCTAGTTTGAGCTAGTTGCATCTATAACCCACCCAAAAAAACTATCAAACGCAAGAGGTGCTAATTGGAGCTAGTTCTCCTAGTGCATTTATTGTCAATCTAAGTATCTAACCCTGTCATCCAAACACCTCTTTCAATGGAGTTAGTTCAGGGTTAGTCATGAGCTAGAAACTAACTCTAACCTCTAGCTAAGTTGAGTATCCAAACAGGGTTGTGTTGTTGTTCTTGTTGTTGTTGCTGCTGCTCTTCTATGTATATCTAGACATCATGATGCGGAGCATCCCTCGTTCATCCCCATGTACACTCCGACTACTCTCCAAACCCCAAGAGGTCATATGACGAGACCTCGAACATACGCCATTGGAATTAAGGTGAACCCGCTCTTCTTCGAGAATATCATGAATATCCATTGGACTTGCTTGCTACCTCACCAAAGTGCTCTATGTGTCCTTAGATACGAAGACCAACGACCACAAGCTGGTGAGGAACATCCCAAAGGAGTTGGAGAAGGACCACAAGGCCACAAGGAGGAAGAAGGAGTGCAACAAGATCAACTCTACACCTCCCAGGCGACCCCGTGCCCACGAGCCTCAAAGACCCCGTGCGTACGGACTACTCAGAGAGCTGGCGCCGGAGCACCCCGTGCGCACGGGCTCGTACCGTGCCCACGGGACCCCCATGCGCACGGGCCCAACTTACCTCGTGTGCACGGGCTCATCAGGATGGACGGCCGAGAGTCACCTGTTGGGCCTCCACTTCGTCCCCTTCCTCCACCTACCTATATATATCCCTCTCCCTCCTCCATTTAGACTTAGCAAATAGGATAGCTCATTCTTAGGTGAGCTTTTCTCCTACCTCCTCCTCTTGAGAGAGAGAGAGACCAGTCCCATGGAGTTCAAGGCCTCCATGTGAGGAGATCCACTTGTGGATATCAAGACCTCCTCTTGGAGATGACAATCATCAAGAGCTCTCTCCTCATAGGAATGGGATGAACTAGTACTTTGTATCTTTCCTTTGTTGCTCTTGGATCATTGTATCTCTTGTGTGTTCTTGGATCTAGCATATGTGTGATTGGATCTAGTCAATTTGTGTGTTTCCCATCTCTTGTGCTCTTTGTGTTCATCTTGCTCTTGGGGATTCCCCCTCCAATTCGTGAAAGATCTCCCCATAGGGTACCACCCTACACCACATCATTAGAACATTAAGGTAACACTCTTCCTTGTTGCTATGTAGCCTAGGATTGCATATGTAGTCATTAAGTACGGTGCATATTGCTATGTAGCCTCAAATATATTACATATGGCCCTAGTTAACCTAACGATAAATGGGTTGCAGATATATTCAGTTAAAAGTCCGATTCACCGATTAGTCCCTTATCAGCCCCCCCCCCTATATGGTACCAGCTATCGATATCCTGAACAATGAGCATATATAAGCCATGGGATGAAATAACCTCGATTGAAAACATCAGTCGTTCCAAAAATTGTCCTGTGTAGGTACATCGAGAAGCATGTTAAGCACAACAGGCTAAACATCAACCAAAATTATCCATGGCGGACAAAATAATCTCCAAAAGATAGCTTCAATATGCAGGTTTAAGCACGCTAGTAAAGCAAAACAAGTGGAAAGGTGTGTTAACTGCAACAGGCCTAACATTTTGTAGGGTAACGTAGTAATTTCAAAAAAAATTCCTACGCACACGCAAGATCATGGTGATGCATAGCAACGAGAGGGGAGAGTGTGTCCACGTACCCTCGTAGACCGAAAGCGGAAGCGTTATGACAACGCAGTTGATGTAGTCGTACGTCTACACGATCCGACCGATCCAAGCACCGAACGTACGGCACCTCCGTGTTCAGCACACGTTCAGCTCGATGACATTCCCCGGGCTCCAATCCAGCAAAGCGTCGAGGATGAGTTCCGTCAGCACGACGGCATGGTGACGATGATGATGTTCTACCGGCGCAGGTCTTTGCCTAAACTCCGCGACGATATGACCGAGGTGGAATATGGTGGAGGGGGCACCGCACACGGCTAAGGAACGATCCGTAGATCAACTTGTGTGTCCTGGGGTGCCCCCCTGCCCCCGTATATAAAGGAGCAAGGGGGGAGGAGGCCGGCCCTAGGAGGGGGCGCGCCAAGTGTGGATTCCTACTAGGACTCCCTAGTCCTAGTAGGATTCCACCTCCCTTGTTGGAGTAGGAGAAGGGGAAAGAGGGGGAGAGGAAGAAGGAAAGGGGGCTGCGCCCCTTGTCCAATTCGGACCACGGGGGCGCAGGCCTCCTTCCTTTTGGCCTCTCTCCTCTATTCCCGTATGGCCCAATAAGGCCCATATACTCCCCGGCGAATTCCCGTAACTCTCCGGTACTCCGGAAAATACCCGAATCACTCGGAACCTTTCCGAACTCCGAATATAGTCGTCCAATATATCGATCTTTACGTCTCGACCATTTCGAGACTCCTCGTCATGTCCCCGATCTCATCCGGGACTCCGAACTCCTTCGGTACATCAAAACTCATAAACTCATAATATAACTGTCATCGTAATGTTAAGCGTGCGGACCCTATGGGTTCGAGAACTATGTAGTAATGACCTAGAACTATTCTCGGTCAATAACCAATAGCGGAACCTGGATGTTCATATTGGTTCCTACATATTCTACGAAGATCTTTATCGGTCAAACCGTATAACAACATACGTTGTTCCCTTTGCCATCGGTTTGTTACTTGCCCGAGATTCGATCGTCGGTATCCAATACCTAGTTCAATCTCGTTATCGGCCAGTCTCTTTACTCGTTCCGTAATACATCATCCCGTAACTAACTCATTAGTTACAATGCTTGCAAGGCTTAAGTGATGTGTATTACCAAGAGGGCCAGAGATACTTCTCCAGACAATCGGAGTGACAAATCCTAATCTCGAATTATGCCAACTCAACATGTACCTTCGGAGACACCTGTAGAGCACCTTTATAATCACCCGATTCACGTTGTGGACGTTTGGTAGCAAACAAAGTGTTCCTCCGATGAAGGAGTTGCATAATCTCATAGTTGTAGGAACTTTGTATAAGTCATGAAGAAAGCAATAGCAACATACTAAACGATCAAGTGCTAAGCTAACAGAATGGGTCAAGTCAATCACATCATTCTCCCAATGATGTGATCTCGTTAATCAATTGACAAATCTTTTGTCCATGGCTAGGAAACATAACCGTCTTTGATATACGAGCTAGTCAAGTAGAGGCATACTAGTGACACTATGTTTGTCTACGTATTCACACATGTATTATGTTTCCGGTTAATACAATTCTAGCATGAATAATAAACATTTATCATGAAATAAGGAAATAACTTTATTATTGCCTCTAGGGCATATTTCCTTTAGTCTCCCACTTGCACTAGAGTCAATAATCTAGATTACATAGTAATGATTCTAACACCCATGGAGTCTTGGTTCTGATCATGTTTTGCTCGTGAGAGAGGCTTAGTCAACGGGTCTGCAACATTCAGATCCGTACGTATCTTGCAAATTTCTATGTCTCCCACTTGGACTTGGTCCGGATGGAATTGAAGCGTCTCTTGATGTGCTTGGTCCTCTTGTGAAATCTGGATTCCTTTGCCAAGGCAATTGCACCGAGATTGTCACGAGAAGATCTTCATTGGTCCCGATGCACTAGGTATGACACCTAGATCGGAAATGAACTCCTTCATCCATACTCCTTCATTTGCTGCTTCCGAAGCAGCTATGTACTCCACTTCACATGTAGATCCCGCCACGACGCTTTGTTTAGAACTGCACCAACTTACAGCTCCACCGTTTAATAAAAATACGTATCCGGTTTGCGATTTAGAATCGTCGGATCGGTGTCAAAACTTGCATCGGCGTAACCATTTACGACTAGCTCTTTGTCACCTCCATATCGAAAACATATCCTTAGTCCTTTTCAGGTACTTCAGGATGTTCTTGACCGATGTCCAGTGATCCACTCCTGGATTACTTTGGTACCTCCCTGCTAAACTAATAGCAAGGCACACATCTGGTCTGGTACACAACATTGCATACGTGATAGAGCCTATGGCTGAAGCATAGGGAACTCCTTTCATTTTCTCTCTATCTTCTGCAGTGGTCGCGCATTGAGTCTGACTCAATTTTATACCTTGTAATACTGGCAAGAACCCTTTCTTTGCATGATCCATATTGAACCGTTTCAACACTTTATCAAGGTACGTGCATTGTGAAAGTCCAATCAAGCATCTTGATCTATCTCTATAGATCTTAATGCCCAATATGTAAGCAGCTTCACCGAGGTCTTTCATTGAAAAACTTTTATTCAAGTATCCTTTTATGCTATCCAGAAATTCTATATCATTTCCAATCAACAATATGTCGTCCACATATAATATCAGAAATGCTATAGAGCTCCCACTCACTTTCTTGTAAATACAGGCTTCTCCAAAAGTCTGTATAAAACCATATGCTTTGATCACACTATCAAAGCGTTTATTCCAACTCCGAGAGGCTTGCACCAGACCATAGATTGATCGCTGGAGCTTGCACACTTTGTTAGCTCCCTTAGGATCGACAAAACCTTCCGGTTGCATCATATACAACTCTTCTTCTAGAAATCCATTCAGGAATGCAGTTTTGACATCCATTTGCCAAATTTCATAATCATAAAATGCGACAATCGCTAACATGATTCGGACAGACTTAAGCATCGCTACGGGTGAGATGGTCTCATCGTAGTCAACCCCTTGAACTTGTCTAAAACCTTTCGCAACAAGTCGAGCTTTATAGACAGTTACATTACCGTCAGCGTCAGTCTTCTTCTTAAAGATCCATTTATTCTCAATGGCTTGCTGATCATCGGCCAAGTCAACCAAAGTCCATACTTTGTTCTCATACATGGATCCCATCCCAAATTTCATGGCTTCTAGCCATTTTGCGGAATCTGGGCTCATCATCGCTTCCTCATAGTTCGTAGGTTCATCATGGGCAAGTAACATGACTTCCAGAATAGGATTACGGTACCACTCTGGTGCGGTTTTCACTCTGGTAGAACTACGAGGTTCAGTAGAAACTTGATCTGAAGTTTCATGATCAATATCATTAGCTTCCTCACTAATTGGTGTAGGTGTCACAGAAACTGATTTCTATGATGAACTACTTTCCAATAAGGGAGTAGATACAGTTATCTCATCAATTTCTACTTTCCTCCCACTCACTTCTTTCGAGAGAAACTCCTTCTCTAAAAAGGATCCATTCTTAGCAACGAATGTTTCCCTTTGGATCTGTGATAGAAGGTGTACCCAATAGTCTCTTTTTGGTATCCTATGAAGACACATTTCTCTGATTTAGGTTCAAGCTTATCTGGTTGAAGTTTCTTCACATAAGCATCGCAGCCCCAAACTTTAAGAAACGACAACTTTGGTTTCTTGCCAAACCACAGTTCATAAGGTGTCGTCTCAACGGATTTTGATGGTGCCCTATTCAACGTGAAGGCGGCTGTCTCTAAAGAATAACCCCAGAACAATAGCGGTAAATCAGTAAGAGACATCATAGATCGCACCATATCTAGTAAAGTACGATTACGACATTCGGACACACCATTTTGTTGTGGTGTTCTGGGTGGCGTGAGTTGCGAAACTATTCCACATTGTTTCAAATGTAAACCAAACTCGTAACTCAAATATTCTCCTCCACGATCAGATCGTAGAAACTTTATTTTCTTGTTACGATGATTTTCCACTTCACTTTGAAATTCTTTGAACTTTTCAAATGTTTCAGACTTGTGTTTCATTAAGTAGATATACCCATATCTGCTCAAATCATCTATGAAAGTGAGAAAATAACGATATCCGCCACGAGCTTCAATATTCATCGGACCACATACATCTGTATGTATGATTTCCAACAAATCTGTTGCTCTCTCCATAGTACCGGAGAACGATGTTTTAGTCATCTTGCCCATGAGGCACGGTTTGCAAGTACCAAGTGATTCATAATCAAGTGATTCCAAAAGTCCATCAGTATGGAGTTTCTTCATGCGCTTTATACCGATATGACCTAAACGGCAGTGCCACAAATAAGTTGCACTATCATTATCAACTCTGCATCTTTTGGCTTCGACATTATGAATATGTGTATCACTACTATCGAGATTCAATAAAAATAGACCACTCTTCAAGGGTGCATGACCATAAAAGATATTACTCATATAAATAGAACAACCATTATTCTCTGATTTAAATGAATAACCGTCTCGCATCAAACAAGATCCAGATATAATGTTCATGCTCAACGCTAGCACCAAATAACAATTATTTAGGTCTAAAACTAATCCCGAAGGTAGATGTAGAGGTAGCGTGCCGACCGCGATCACATCGACTTTGGAACCGTTTCCCACGCGCATCGTCACCTCGTCCTTGGCCAGTGCTCGCTTATTCCGTAGTCCCTGTTTCGAGTTGCAAATGTTAGCAATAGAACTAGTATCAAATACCCAGGTGCTACTGTGAGATCTAGTAAGGTACACATCAATAACATGTATATCACATATACCTTTGTTCACCTTGCCATCCTTCTTATCCGCCAAATACTTGGGGCAGTTCCGCTTCCAATGTCCAGTCTGCTTGCAGTAGAAGCACTCAGTTTCAGGCTTAGGTCCAGACTTGGGTTTCTTCTCTTGAGTAGCAACTTGCTTGCTTTTCTTCTTGAAGTTCCCCTTCTTCTTCCCTTTGCCCTTTTTCTTGAAACTAGTGGTCTTGTTGACCATCAACACTTGATGCTCCTTCTTGATTTCTACCTCCGCAGCCTTTAGCATTGCGAAGAGCTCGGGAATTTTCTTGTTCATCCCTTGCATATTATAGTTCATCACGAAGCTCTTGTAGCTTGGTGGCAGTGATTGGAGAATTTTGTCAATGATGCTATCATCTGGAAGATTAACTCCCAGTTGAATCAAGTGATTATTATACCCAGACATTTTGAGTATATGCTCACTGACAGAACTATTCTCCTCCATCTTGCAGCTGTAGAACTTATTGGAGACTTCATATCTCTCAATCCGGGCATTTGCTTGAAATATTAACTTTAACTCCTGGAACATCTCATATGCTCCATGATGTTCGAAACGTCGCTGATGACCCGGTTCTAAGCCGTAAAGCATGGCACACTAAACTATAGAGTAGTCATCAGCTTTGCTCGCCAGACGTTCACAACATCTGGCGTTGCTCTCTGCAGCGAGCTGGCACCCAGCGGTGCTTCGGGGCGTAATTCTTCGTGCACAATGAGGATAATCCTCAAATTACGGACCCGATCCGTGTAATTGCTACCATCATCTTTCAACTTTGCTTTCTCAAGGAACGCATTAAAATTCAACGGAACAACAGCACGAGCCATCTATCTACAACAAACATAGACAAGCAAAATACTATCAGGTACTAAGTTCATGATAAATTTTAGTTCAATCAATCATATTACTAAAGAACTCCCACTTAGACAGACATCTCTCTAGTCATCTAAGTGATCACGTGATCCAAATCAACTGAACCATAACCGATCATCACATGAGATGGAGTAGTTTTCAATGGTAAACATCACTATGTTGATCATATCTACTATATGATTCACGCTTGACCTTTCGGTCTTCGTGTTCCGAGGCCATATCTGCATAAGCTAGGCTCGTCAAGTATAACCTGAGTATTCTTCGTTTGCAAAACTGGCTTGCACCCGTTGTAGATGGACGTAGAGCTTATCACACCCGATCATCACGTGGTGTCTGGGCACGACGAACTTTGGCAACGGTGCATACTCAGGGAGAACACTTCTTGATAATTTTTAGTGAGAGATCATCTTAAAATGCTACCGTCAATCAAAGAAAGATAGGATGCATAAAGGATAAACATCACATGCAATCAATATAAGTGATATGATATGGCCATCATCATCTTGTGCTTGTGATCTCCGTCTCCGAAGCACCGTCGTGATCACCATCGTCACCGGCGCGACACCTTGATCTACATCGTAGCATCATTGTCGTTTACGCCATCCATTGCTTCTACGACTATCGCTACCGCTTAGTGATAAAGTAAAGCAATTACAGCGTGTTTGCATTTCATACAATAAAGCAACAACCATATGGCTCCTACCAGTTGCCAATAACTTCGGTTACAAAACATGATCATCTCATACAACAAAATATAGCATCGGGTATTGAATATATCACATCACAACATGCCCTGCAAAAACAAGTTAGACGTCCTCTACTTTGTTGTTGCAAGTTTTACGTGGCTGCTACGGGCTTAGCAAGAACCGTTCTTACCTATGCATCAAAACCACAACGATAGTTCGTCAAGTTAGTGTTGTTTTAACCTTCGCAAGGACCGGGCGTAGCCACACTCGGTTCAACTAAAGTTGGAGAAACTAACACCCGCTAGCCACCTGTGTGCAAAGCACGTCGGTAGAACCAGTCTCGCGTAAGCGTACGCGTAATGTCGGTCCGGGCCGCTTCATCCAACAATACCGCCGAACCAAAGTATGACATCTTTGGTAAGCAGTATGACTTGTATCGCCCACAACTCACTTGTGTTCTACTCGTGCATATAACATCAACGCATAAAACCTAGGCTCGGATGCCACTGTAGGGTAACGTAGTAATTTCAAAAAAATTCCTACGCACACGCAAGATCATGGTGATGCATAGCAAGGAGAGGGGAGAGTGTGTCCTCGTACCCTCGTAGACCGAAAGCGGAAGCGTTATGACAACGCGGTTGATGTAGTCGTACGTCTTCACGATCCGACCGATCCAAGCACCGAACGTACGGCACCTCTGTGTTTAGCACACGTTCAGCTCGATGACGTTCCCCGGGCTCCAATCCAGCAAAGCGTCGAGGATGAGTTCCGTCGGCACGACGGCATGGTGACGATGATGATGTTCTACCGGCGCAGGGCTTCGCTTAAACTCCGCGACGATATGACCGAGGTGGAATATGGTGGAGGGGGGCACCGCACACGGCTAAGGAACGATCCGTAGATCAACTTGTGTGTCCTGGGGTGCCCCCCTGCCCCCGTATATAAAGGAGCAAGGGGGGGAGGAGGCCGGCCCTAGGAGGGGGCGCGCCAAGTGTGGAGTCCTACTAGGACTCCCTAGTCCTAGTAGGATTCCACCTCCCTTGTTGGAGTAGGAGAAGGGGAAAGAGGAGGTGAGGAAGAAGGAAAGGGGGATGCGCCCCTTGTCCAATTCGGACCAGGGGGCGCAGGCCTCCTTCCTTTTGGCCTCTCTCCTCTATTCCTGTATGGCCCAATAAGGCCCATATACTCCCCGGCGAATTCCCGTAACTCTCCGGTACTCCGGAAAATACCCGAATCACTCGAAACCTTTCCGAACTCCGAATATAGTCGTCCAATATATCGATCTTTACATCTCGACCATTTCGAGACTCCTCGTCATGTCCCCGATCTCATCCGGGACTCCGAACTCCTTCGGTACATCAAAACTCATAAACTCATAATATAACTGTCATCGTAACTTTAAGCTTGCGGACCCTACGGGTTCGAGAACTATGTAGTCATGACCTAGAACTATTCTCGGTCAATAACCAATGGCGGAACCTGGATGTTCATATTGGTTCCTACATATTCTATGAAGATCTTTATCGGTCAAACCGTATAACAACATACGTTGTTCCATTTGTCATCGGTATGTTACTTGCCCGAGATTCGATCGTCGGTATCCAATACCTAGTTCAATCTCGTTACCGGCCAGTCTCTTTACTCGTTCCGTAATACATCATCCCGTAACTAACTCATTAGTTACAATGCTTACAAGGCTTAAGTGATGTGTATTACCAAGAGGGCCCAGAGATACTTCTCCAACAATCGGAGTGACAAATCCTAATCTCGAATTATGCAAACTCAACATGTACCTTCGGAGACACCTGTAGAGCACCTTTATAATCACCCAGTTATGTTGTGACGTTTGGTAGCACACAAAGTGTTCCTCCAGTAAACGGGAGTTGCATAATCTCATAGTTGTAGGAACTTTGTATAAGTCATGAAGAAAGCAATAGCAACATACTAAATGATCAAGTGCTAAGCTAACAGAATGGGTCAAGTCAATCACATCATTCTTCCAATGATGTGATCTCGTTAATCAATTGACAAATCTTTTGTCCATGGCTAGGAAACATAACCATCTTTGATATACGAGCTAGTCAAGTAGAGGTGAAAGCACATTTGCTCCCTGGGTGGTTTTGGTAATTAATGACAACATACTTTGTGGTTGGACTAATGCTTTTATCAAGTATGTTTCAGGAAATTCAATCACATTGGCATGGCAAAAGGACTGGAGAGGTGGACCCCTCAAAATGCTAAGGCAAGCATTGGCAAAAGCTCAAGACTCCATTTTTGTTTTAGTGATCCAAGATCACATTGAGTCCATAGGAAAGCCAATACTATTAAAAGGGGATGAGGTTATGATGATGATCTTGTTGCTCAAAGTGCTTAGTGATACATCTCCTAAACTATCAGCAACTCTCACTGCCATCTACACTCATAAGTAATCTCGGTCCCACCGATATTCCAAACTCAGTCACACCGAGATGAACCACCTCAGCAATAAAGCCAAACCCTAGAAATCTCGGATTTTCCGATTCGAACTCGGTCTCACGAAACTTGAGTTGCCAAGCTTCAGAACCTACGTCATCAAATCGGTGTCACCGAGATGATGAAGTCGGTCCCACCGAGATTGGCAAGCTCTTGTCTTTGTGCGAATCGGACTAACCGAGTTTGTATTTTTGGTCCCACCGAAAATCCCAACGTTCACATGATTTGAACTTTCGGTCTCACCGAGTTGTCAACTTCGGTCCCACCGAGATTGGTCAAATGTGTGTAACGGTTGGATTTTGTGTGGAGGCTATAAATACCCTCCACCCCTCTTCATTCGTGGAGAGAGCCATCGAAAGTACTACCACTCCTACCTTACATTTACGAGAAGAGAACTACCTACCCTTGTGTTGAGATCAAGTTGCTCCACTCCCACCATATGAAGCTTGATCTCTAGCCTTCCCAAGTTGCTTTGCACTCAATCCTTTCTTCCACCACAGCCAAATCGGTGAGGAGAGTTGAGTGTTGGGGAGATTATCATTTGAAGCACAAGAGCAAGGAGTTCATCATCATCAACACCATCTATTACCTTTTGGAGGGTGGTGCCTCCTAGATTGGTTAGGTGTCGCTTGGGAGCCTCCGTCAAGATGTGGAGTTGAACCAAGAAGTTTGTAAGGGCAAGGAGATCGCCTACTTCGTGAAGATCTACCCGAGTAAGGCTAGCCCTCCGTGGGCGAGGCCATGATGGCATAGACAAGGTTGCTTCTTCGTGGACCCTTCGTGGGTGGAGCCCTCCGTGGACTCTCGCAGCCGTTACCCTCCGTGGGTTGAAGTCTCCATCAACGTGGAAATGCGATAGCACCACCTATCGGAACCACGAGAAAAATCACCGCATCTCCAAATTGCGTTTGATCTTCTCCACTTCTCTTTACTACTTGTGCAATTTACTTTCCGCTGCCCATACTCTAGAATTGCATGTGTAGTATGCTACTTGACTTGTGTGTGTTATGCAAAATCTGCCAAAAACTTGTCTTTGACAAAAGGCATAATTTTTATCTTGTCGAGTAGTCTAATCACCCCCCCTCTAGACACTCTCACCTTCTTCGATCCTACAATTGGTATCAGAGCTTTGGACTCCATTGCTTTGGTTTACACACCATTGGAGGAAGATGGACGTGTCTACGTTTGGGAGTGTTAGCCATAGAGTGCCTATTGTTAATGGAGTGTCCTATAACTCGTGGAGGATTGAAATGCTTATTATCTTTAAGATGTATAACTTGCGCAAATATGTTGAAACCCCATATGTGCCTCCATTTGACCCCTTGCACCCTACCATGGATGAAGAGCTTGATTTGCTTCGTAACCTTAGAACTGTAAATCTTATCATTAGAGGTTTGACCGATAACTTGCTTAAGCTCGTTACAAACTTTGAGTGCGCCTATGCTATGTGGAAGTTCTTGGAAGAACTTTATCCGGACTACTCTTTGAGAGGTCTTGATGAAATTCTATACAAGACTATTGAATTTGATATGATGCGCCCCAATGATCCCAACTTTGATAAATGCTTCTTTGAGCTTCGTGATCTCATGAAAAAGAAGGGTCATCCTTGTCTTATCAATGATCTTATTAGAAATGCTCTTGTATTGCATTCCGATGATTATTGTCACATTGACAAAACTAATGCAAGTCGTTGTCAAATTGACCTAGGTGTTGATGATAAACAATCTATGGGTCAATATGATGATGAGCATGAGCATGATGATGATTACTCCGATTCGGACACCGAGCTAGACAAGATCATGAAGAGTCTCAATCTTATGGCAAATATGAGAGACTACATATCCGGCGGAAAAGAGTGGATTCTTGATAGTGGATGCACCGATCACATGACCGGAGACGAAGACATGTTTCGAGAGCTTGCAAAGAACGATGGTCCACGCAAGTATGTGACTTTTGGAGACAACTCCAAGGGTAAGGTACTTGGCCTTGGTAAGGTGGCCATATCTCATGATAGCTCTATTCAAAATGTCATGCTTGTTGAATCACTTGGATACAATTTACTTTCCGTGTCTAGATTAGCTGACTTTGGATTCAATGTGCTATTCACCGAAGTAGATTGCCAAGTCTTTCGTCGTGACAATCATAACATGGTTTTTACCGGTATCCGTAGAGGTGATGTATATATTGTTGACTTCACTAAGAAAGCCCAACCTAGAACTTGCTTCATTGCTAAATCCGCTAAAGGTTGGTTATGGCATAGAAGGCTTGGACATGTTGGTATGCGTAATCTAGACAAGCTAATCAAAGGTGATCATATTCTTGGTGTTAAAGATGTCTTCTTTGACAAAGATAGACTTTGTAGTGCTGTCAAGCAGGAAAACAAGTAGGTGGAAGTCATCCGTGAAGAACATCATGACCACAAGGAGACCGCTTGAGCTTCTTCATATGGATCTCTTGGTCCCAATGCTTACAAAAGCCTTGGTGGTAACTCCTTTGGTCTAGTTATAGTTGATGATTATTCCAGATTTACGTGGGTATTTTTCCTTGATGACAAATCGCAGGTTCAGAGAATCTTCAAAACCTTTGCCGAAAGGCCCAAAATCAATTTGAGGTGAAGATCAAGAAAGTTCGGAGTGACAATGGAGCGGAGTTCAAGAACGCCCATGTAGACTCTTTTCTCGATGAGGAAGGATTCTACATGAGTTCTCGACTACGTACACTCCTCAACAAAATGGAGTTGTTGAGAGGAAGAACCGAACAGCTCATAGAGATGGCGAGAACGATGCTTGATGAATACAAGACACGAAGCACTTTTGGGGTGAAGCCGTCGAGACAGCTTGTCATGCTATCAACAGGCTTTATCTTCATAAGCTTCTCGGCAAGACATCATACGAGCTCCTCACCGGAGACAAGGACCCATCGGAAGCCATCCAAGATTTATCTATTGGAAAGATCCGTCCCATGGAAGTGAAGGAGAGTACCTCATCTACATATGTGGAGCCCCCTACCTCACGACAAGATGAACCTCAAGGCAACATGGAGGCCTCCACAAGTGGAACTCACCAAGATGAGGAAGTGCAACAAGAAGATCCACCACAACCTCCTTCTCCACCGCCTCAAGACAACACCAACAACAATGAAGAAGAAGAGGAAGATGAGGATGATGAGGAAGCTCAGCCACAACCTCAACAAAAGCTATCCCGAGTCCGAGCAAGAGTCAAGAAAAATCATCCCGTGGAACAAATGATGAGCGACATCGACTCAGGAGAATTACTCGCTCTAAAACTCGCTTAGCTAACTTTTGTGAGCATTACTCATTTATCTCTAGTATTGAACCTATGAAGGTAGAAGAAGCACTTGAAGACCCGGATTGGGTGAGCGCTATGCACGAAGAGCTACACAACCGAGAGGAACAATGTATGGACTTTGGTAGAGAAGCCCAAGGATGATCAAAACGTCATTGGAACCAAATGGGTGTTTCGGAACAAGCAAGATGAAGATGGACAAGTCATCCGCAACAAGGCTCGTCTCGTAGCTTAAGGTTACACACAAGTCGAAGGTATGGACTATGGTGAGACCTATGCCCCCGTTGCTAGACTTGAGTCCATTCGCATTCTTCTTGCTTATGCCAATCACCATGATATTACTCTCTATCAAATGGATATTAAAAGTGCTTTCCTAAAAGGTGAAATTGAGGAGGAAGTATTTGTGAAACAACCTCCCGGATTTGTGAATCCCAAAAAGCCTAATCATGTTTACAAGTTGCACAAAGCTCTTTATGGACTTAAACAAGCTCCTAGAGCTTGGTACAAATGCTTGACTAGCTTTCTTCTTGAAAAAGGCTTTGAGATTGGAAAAATAGACTCAACGCTATTCACGAAAAGGGTTGATGGTGAACTATTTGTGTGCCAAATATATGTTGATGATATTATCTTTGGTTCAACTAACCCTCATTTTAGCGAGAAGTTTGGAAAGCTCATGTCGGAGAAGTACGAGATGTCCATGATGAGTGAACTCAAATTCTTCCTTGGGTTGCAAATCAAGCAATCTAAGGAGGGTACCTTTGTCTCACAAACAAAGTACACCAAGGATCTCTTCAAGAAGTTCAACATGCAAGAAAGCAAAGGTATGAGAACCCCCATGCCTACTAGTGGACATAATGACTTGACAAAAGATGGAGAACCCATTGATCAAAAGGTTTACCGATCTATGATTGGTTCTCTACTATATCTTTGTGCTTCCCGTCCTGACATAATGTTGAGTGTATGCATGTGTGCTCGATATCAAGCAGCCCCTAAAGAATGTCATCTTAAAGCTGTTAAAAGAATTGTGAGATATTTGATACACACACCAAACTTTGGCATTTGGTATCCTAAGAGGGCCTCTTTCGACCTTGTTGGCTATTCCGACTCGGACTATGCTGGTGACAGGGTTGATAGAAATTCAACTTCGGGTACGTGTCAATTTCTTGGTCGATCCCTTGTATCTTGGTCCTCCAAGAAACAAAATTGATATCATTATCATTGCCAAGCGAGAATATATTGCTGTTGGTTCATGTTGTGCTCAGTTGCTATGGATGACACAAACGCTTAAGGATTATGGGATACATGTGAGACATGTTCCTTTGCTTTGTGACAATGAGATTGCGATTAAGATTGGACACAATCCTGTGCAACACTCTCGAATGAAACATATTGAAGTTCGTCACCATTTTATTCGTGATCACATTGCCAAGGGTGACATCAATCTTAAGCATGTTAAATGCAGACAAACAACTCGTGATATCTTTACAAAACCGCTTGATGAGAAGGTGTTTTGTCGCTTAAGGAGTGAGTTGAACATCATTGATGCTTCAAACTTGGAGTGAAAACTCCATTGATGCATGCAAGGCATGAGTCTACTTGACTAATCCTTGATATTTCTCTTATGATGATGATCATATGTCTTGGACACATTTGCCCCCTTGTATTGCATCTAACTCCTTGCAGGTACTTGGATGATCTACATTCCACAAGATTACCACACACTCAAATCTTGAGTAATCTTGTCATTAACCAAGTATTTACCCCTTTGGGATGTTGAGTTCAAGGAACAAAATTCCACATATCCTTTTTGACATCTTATACAACTAGTATTTCACTCTTGTCATCTTGGATATCCTTGAGTATTTCCTTGCTTGCCTAAACCATGTAGGAAGATGAACTATACAAGTGGAAATGGCGCTCCAACTTCACATTCTATGAGCACCTACATCAAGTTCACCTACATGAACAAAGCAACAACAAGCCCAAGGTATGTTCTTCACATCTTTAAGGAGCTTTGCTCAAAGACATGAGTACAAGCAGCTTCATAAGATGTGATCACATCAAATGCTTAATCGAAAAATGTCAACCCCATTTTGAGCTTAAACGATGAGTATGACCTATGATCAAATGTTCTCATTTGACTCCTAAGTCAAAATACTCAAACATAGGTGACCTAGTCGCCGACCCCTATCTAGATGAAGTACATATGTTTTGGAGTGTTTTGTTCTCTCTTATGTTCTCTCATTGAGTTTTCTTAAATTAAAAAAAACTTCATCTAGGAATCTTTTTCATTTCTATTCTTCTGTTTTTGTGAATATCCTTTTGGCTCTGATCAATTCCTTGAAAATCATTTACAAATTCATTGCAAATTCTTTAAAACATTCCTTGCAAAGTGAGCTGAATTATTTCTGCATTTCCTTGGAATTAAACTCGGCGTCACCGACTTAAAAATTTCGGTCTGAACGAAAAGGATCTGCCCTAAGTCCCTGACTATCGGACCCGCCGATCCACCTTATTTCGGTGTCACCGATTTACTTCTTTCAGGATATCATCTTCTGCAGCTTCACTGATTTTATTGCCCTGTTGTGATTCTTAAGGATCCCACTTCTTTCCATCTTCCCTGACCTTCCTAGTTTGCTGTCCTTTTCGGCACTTGATGTCAAAGGGGGAGAAGACTTAGGGGGAGAAGAGAAGTTTTAGGGGGAGAAGAAGAGCAATCTTACCTTAAGGGGGAGAGAATCACATCAAAGCTTTGCCGTGTTTCACATTGGATATTACTTTTGGCATCATTCTTTTGATTTTGCGCTTTCCATCAAACCCCTTGATCTGATACAACTCAAAGGGAGAGAAACCTTCACAATTGACATCTTATGGAAAGCAAAATCTCTCAGAGTTCATTGAAAATCTTTTTAGTTTCGGAGACATGTTTGCTGATTCAAGCTTGTGCTCAATATGAGACACTCTTTACACATGTCATCCCTGGCTTGGTACTCTTGATGTTCTTGCAGTTGGTTGAAGAAATATTCTTGTGTTATCTAACCTTGTTTTCCCAAGTTTATTTCTTCAGGTACAATGCCAAGGAACCTCAAGGTAAGTATATGCACTCTGCAGAATGTGCATGATGGTGACTTGCTTGTGAATACTTGTTTGCAAGAAATCACCATGCACATATGCATTATCACTCACTTCTTTTCATCTGCTCTGATGCATATAGCCAAGCTGCATGTAGCACATCTTGCCTTTCTCTCTTGTGTGCTTGTGGTAGTCCAAAACCATAATTTATGAAAATCTTGCACACTTGTAGGGGGAGCCTGTGTACTACATGTTTGTCAAAGCTTTCGTGATAATTCTGTCTTTCTTTCAAGATAGCTTTGATGTCTTGTTTTGTGTGTTGCCATCAATTACCAAAAGGGGAGATTGAAAGCACATTTGCTCCTGGGTGGTTTTGGTAATTAATGACAACATACTTTGTGGTTGGACTATTGCTTTTATCAAGTATGTTTCAGGAAATTCAATCACATTGGCATGGCAAAAGGACTGGAGAGGTGGACCCCTCAAAATGCTAAGGCAAGCATTGGCAAAAGCTCAAGACTCCATTTTTGGTTTAGTGATCCAAGATCACATTGAGTCCATAGGAAAGCCAATACTATTAAAAGGGGATGAGGTTATGATGATGATCTTGTTGCTCAAAGTGCTTAGTGATACATCTCCTAAACTATCAGCAACTCTCACTGCCATATACACTCATAAGTAATCTCGGCCCCACCAATATTCCAAACTCAGTCACACCGAGATGAACCACCTCAGCCATAAAGCCAAACCCTAGAAATCTCGGATTTTCCGATTCTGAACTCGGTCTCACCGAAACTTGAGTTGCCAAGCTTCTGTAACCTTCTGTCATCAAATCGGTGTCACCGAGATGATGAAGTCGGTCCCACCGAGATTGGCAAGCTCTTGTCTTTGCACGAATCGGACTAACCGAGTTTGTATTTTCGGTCCCACCGAAAATCCCAACGTTCACATGATTTGAACTTTCGGTCTCACCGAGTTGTCAACTTCGGTCCCACCGAGATTGGTCAAATGTGTGTAACAGTTGGATTTTGTGTGGAGGCTATAAATACCCTCCACCCCTCTTCATTCATGGAGAGAGCCATCGAAAGTACTACCACTCCTACCTTACATTTCGAGAAGAGAACTACCTACCCTTGTGTTGAGATCAAGTTGCTCCACTCCCACCATATGAAGCTTGATCTCTAGCCTTCCCAAGTTGCTTTCCACTCAATCCTTTCTTCCACCACAGCCAAATCGGTGAGGAGAGTTGAGTGTTGGGGAGATTATCATTTGAAGCACAAGAGCAAGGAGTTCATCATCATCAACACCATCTATTACCTTTTGGAGGTGGTGCCTCCTAGATTGGTTAGGTGTCGCTTGGGAGCCTCCGTCAAGATGTGGAGTTGAACCAAGAAGTTTGTAAGGGCAAGGAGATCGCCTACTTCGTGAAGATCTACCCGAGTAAGGCTAGCCCTCCGTGGGCGAGGCCATGATGGCATAGACAAGGTTGCTTCTTCGTGGACCCCTCGTGGGTGGAGCCCTCCGTGGACTCTCGCAGCCGTTACCCTCCGTGGGTTGAAGTCTCCATCAACGTGGAAGTACGATAGCACCACCTATCGGAACCACGAGAAAAATCACCGCGTCTCCAAATTGCGTTTGATCTTCTCCACTTCTCTTTACTACTTGTGCAATTTACTTTCCGCTGCCCATACTCTAGAATTGCATGTGTAGTATGCTACTTGACTTGTGTGTGTTATGCAAAATCTGCCAAAAACTTGTCTTTGACAAAAGGCATAATTTTTATCTTGTCAAGTAGTCTAATCACCCCCCTCTAGACACTCTCACCTTCTTCGATCCTACAAGAGGCATACTAGTGACACTATGTTTGTCTACGTATTCACACATGTATTATGTTTCCGGTTAATACAATTCTAGCATGAATAATAAACATTTATCATGATATAAGGAAATAACTTTATTATTGCCTCTAGGGCATATTTCCTTCACATTTAACAACAAGCAAGCATAGTCCTTCAAACTGGTATTGTGCCGGTCTAAGTACACTAGTTATTGTTAAATAAAAATGGAAAGGCATGTTAACTACAAGATGCAGCAACCAAATGTAGTCATTCATAGTGGAATTGTTGAAACTAGTACTGATGAAATTGAACTGCACAGTTCATACTTACACATATAGAACATCACGTTGTGAATAACTGGAATAAACAAGGCATACTACGAACAACCAAAGATAGCATTTGAAACTGAACATATGCTAACTACAAACAATAGAACAATCAGAAAACTATAAAAGAGGCATATGCTAGCAGGCTTAACAACAAGCAAATATATGCATTCCTATCGGTATGTTTAAAATTGGATTGACTACACAGTAAATAATTGCACATATATAGCATCACATTATGAACAACTGAAATAAATAAGGCATACTGGAAACAACCAGATATAGCAATTAAAATTGGACATATTCTCACTACACTACAAAAGCGACTCGACAAAACAAATCATGGGTTTCCCCCTGTGAAGAGGCATGACAAAACAAATCATGGGTTTCCTCAGTTGTCACAGATGGGCTCGTTCCCATGGGAAGAGCATGGACCCTGGATGCACTCCATGTTGTCGCAGATGGGTTCCTGCCCCTTGGAAGAGCACGTCTGTAGGGTGCCCTCCTGATGTCGCAGATGGGCTCTTTCCCCTTGGAAGAGCCGAAGAGGGTGCCCTCCTCGTGGTCGCCGTCGATGAGGTCTGACTTGGAAGTTGTGGCTCCCAAGCCAGCGGCGCAGAACGTGTCCTTCAGAAATGACAAAAGAGGCTCGATGGTGATGTGGGATGGCAAATTCTTGACAAAGAGCTAGAGGAGATCAGCGGCGGGCCCATGGATGAGATGGACGGCGGTTGAACCCGAGGGGTGGGCTAGTTAACCTGTGACATAGCTCGTGTCATGCCGTCGCTATCGACGACCTCGATGTCGTAGCTGGCGTCCGTGACATACCCGCATACTCTAACCCACTAATTGAGTGTCTGCAGCCAGTAATTGTCGTCGGCTTCCTCGGCAACATCGGGCGAAGAGACCGTGATACACCTCTTTGGGGCCAGTTGCTCCTCGAGCTCCACGGGAAGCGTAGCCGGGCTTAGGCTGCGACGCTGTGGAGAGGGGGATGGGGATGGGGATCTGTGGGAAAGGGGGCGTTTGGTAGGGGTCGTATAAGAAACTCAGGGCAGCCTGGGTATGGAGATCGGTGGGTAAGCTGCACCGGCAAATCGAGAGATTTTGAGAATGGAGGTCTTGTGGTGGCGGCGGCGGTGGCAGCGGGGACCTTGCTAGGGTTTCGAGCGAGGGAGGGTGTGTGTGTGTTTGTGCATGCACGCCCACGGAGGTTTTGGTGTGTGTGTGTGGATGGGGGGCGGGGTGTGTGTTTGAGGAAATGACGCGAGTACTGGAAATTTCACTAAGCGGGAGTCAAACGCGGGAGTGAAATGCGGGGGCTATTAAATTTTTTGATGATGGTGCATGCACACGATTCGGAGATAACAACCATGTGCTATGAAACAGAAAAACCCTCGAGGCAGGCAGATATTTTCTAGGGATGCAGGTGGGATTGGGAACAAGAAACATCGCACACGGTCCGGAGATAACAACCGTGTGTTATGAAACAGAAAAACCCTCGAGGCGGGCAGATATTTTCTAGGGATGTAGGCGGGATTGGGAACAAGAAACATCGCACACGGTCCGGAGATAACAACCGTGTGTTATGAAGCAGAAAAACCCTCGAGGCGGGCATATATTTTTGAGAGGGGGAGCCTTGTGGAGCCCAATATATTGTGCGGATGTGTGCGAGACAGGGGCACCGGCATGGCACACGGTTAGTTTGAGTGAACCGTGTCTGTTGCATCATCCGACCTGTCTAATGTTCATAAATTTGGCGAAAAATGACGCGGGAGAGGGTCAGAACATGAACACACTTGCATGTGGACCAAATTTATGTATGAAAAGGGTGGTTTGATTTTCAAATACCAAATGCAACTTCGATGTCGCACCTATCTCGCAAAGCGCATGGTATTGGTAGCCCCCCTCGTATCGGCACAAAGGGAATCCTAAGCTATGAATGCATGCCCCCCCAACCGAGGTTCACGCAAGTAGCTAGTGCCCGAAGAGAACCACTGCATGCGTGTGGCCCAAACATATCTATGGAGAGGTGTGTTTCTGAGTACACAATGGAACAACTTTGATGTGGCACCGTGATTTCAAACTAGAAATCCCCACACTAAGTGAGGGTTAGGTTGACGATGCATATGTATGTTACACCACCTTTCAAGCCGACGACGGAGATTCGTGCATGCATGCGTGCATAGTATATACGCTCAAACTTTAATTAGGTCTGAATCTCACCATGACCTATACTATGATAACACGAACTAAATGAAGAATCCACCATGGTAACCTATCTTGTTATTGGTAAAGGTGATCATGCTTGTCAATAATCACGCAAGTAGCTAGTCCCCGAAGAGAACCACTGCATGTGTGTGGCCCAAACATATCTATGGAGAGGTGTGTTTCTGAGTACACAATGGAACAACTTTGATGTGGCACCGTGATTTCAAACTAGAAATCCCCACACTAAGTGAGGGTTAGGTTGACGATGCATATGTATGTTACACCACCTTTCAAGCCGACGACGGGGATTCGTGCATGCATGCGTGCATAGTATATGCGCTCAAACTTTAATTAGGTCTGAATCTCACCATGACCTATACTATGATAACACGAACTAAATGAAGAATCCACCATGGTAACCTATCTTGTTATTGGTAAAGGTGATCATGAATGTCCACGCGGGCCCACGAATATATAGGCTTGTTGCCGATAACCATGCGAGGGAGTGTACCGTTCAGAGTCAACCACTACATGCATATGTATGGAGGTGATGTGTGCATGCATGTTTGAATACCATTTCACAACATTTATATGGTGCAAAGTGATGGACGATGACCTCGTGGGCCCACAGAAAGCGTCACATGCGAGTATCGAGTGTCGTGTAGGATAACCATCGACTCCATGTGGACAAAACATGTATGTATGAAAGGGTTGTGTAATGTTTTAAATTACGACTTCACAACTCTGATGTGGCACTGGCCTGCCTAAAAAAATGGCTAACCCACACGGTGGCTCACAACTCGTAGTGTACTGCAAGCCACCCGCCACCTCCAGACGCACACACCCACACATGCACCGCGAATCCACCGCAACTACGATGCATGTTAAATTAATTATCCCGCGGTGAACATATATATGTTACCAAAGGAGGGATGTTTTAATTTAGAAAAAAATCAGAGATCATTAAGACGTTGTAGTACATTAATTGATTGATTTTCTATGGGTATAATGTGCAAAAATCAAATTCGAGCTACATGCACATGTGATAGTGCACCTAAATGGATTGCAAAAACACATGTGTCTCACTGGGTGCATGTTTACTCCCCGTGCAACAAATTTCAAACAATGAGAATCTTGATTTTTAAATTGTAGTACATCCAAATTTTTTTTGAAGTTCATGAAACTTATCGTGTTGTCATATGACACTAATACAAATTTGCATTGTACTTTTTTTTCTGGTCAAATTCGAGACCAGTTTTGATGTAATCTTTATCTAATTACAAACAGGAGATTATTAGTAATTGGGAACCAATATCCTAAATGGATTATTTATTCGACCCGTGAGCGTTGGACCAACAATGGATACGTGCCATGCTTCCGTTAAGCAATAAAGCGGCATCATCAATCATCCAAATAGAAAAACAATATACGTGCCGCCACGCGACCCGTGTGCCGCGCAAGCAGGCGTGAGTTGACAGGACGCATGCAGGCAGTCCGCCGCGCAGGCAAACCGGGAGGCGTGTGTGTAGGTGTATGAATTGACGGAGGCGTGCTTGCTGCCCAGTTCCATCGGGAGGCGTGCAAGTAGCTGTGTGAAACGACGGTAGGCATGCCAGCAGTCCTGTGCGCAGGCTCACCGAGAGGCGAGCCAGCGGTTTGACCGTCGCCCGCCTCTCTCCCACTACTCCATATTAATGGTGTGCCCGAGCGGCCGAACCCCCCATCCTCGCCACACACAAAATCCTCTCTCTCCGCTTGCATCCTCGACGCCGCTCTTAGTCATCAAAGTCGTTAGTGTATGAGGATGCCGCCGAAGCGCCCCATCGGAGGGAGTGTCGACGTCGGGGCTGCTAAAGCACTGGAGCACGGCGTGGAGATCGAGATAGAGGTTTCCGTCACCGCCGGCGAGTTATCGCTGCACCCTGACGTCATCGACGGTGTCGAGGTTCCACAGCCGGAGTCGGAGTTCTACACCAACTCTGGTGATGACTCGGGCGATGACTCCGATGACCACTCCAACGACGACGGACAACTGGTTATACATCTCTACCCATTTATGTGTCAACTAGATCCTAGGGTTTCTCTAGTTACTCCTGCCTCCCCCTTTTTGGAATAGAAATCCTATGGTTATGTTCTCCCAATACATGAAATCTGAGTAAGTTTCGTTAGATCCGTGTAGTGTATTGGTTGTATGAATGGTACAAGTGATAAGTGATTAGTTGTTTCATTTGTGGAAATGATTTCTACGAGTAATCCAACTAGGGTTAGTGTTTGTGCTAATAATTCCTAGCCAGGATTGACAATTGATTTTGAATGACCTACATATGTTTGTGCCATTACTTTCTTCAAGATTGGTCTGTACATAGACGAATGTGCTTAAAAATCAAACCATAATCTCTGTATATGTATAAATAAATAGCCATAAATTCCTAATCCTACTTCATGGCATGTAATCGTTGATTTAATGCCAACTTATGGTAACTGCCAAATGTTCGCTAGAGATTAGTTTGTAACTGAAAGTGCTAGTTATCGACTAGAGGGGGTGAGTAGGCGATTTTTATGAAAGTCTTAAAAACACAGTGGCGTTGAAGACAAATAAGTAAACTAAGCCTATATAGTAAGCAGCGGAATGAAGACTACACTAGGCAAGCATTAGTCAAGCATACAATACAATGAAAGCATGAACACTAACTGCAACTAGGTAGACAGGATCAGAATGGAAGATAGTACGAAGCTAAACAGATATAAATCTTCACACACTGAAGTCAAATGAATCAGGCAGGCAAGCAATGACTTCACGAAGACAAACTGTAACATAAGGAGAGTAGAGGATAGAACCAGTAGCTTGGTGAAGACAAGGATTTGGTAGACCAGTTCGATTCTTTGTGACAAGCTGTAGAGGTGCAGTTAGGGAGGCTGAGATTGAACTCAGAAGACTGTGTCTGCACCTTATTCCCCTTGAGCGAAGGACACCCAGTATTTGCCCAATCACTCTGGTAAGTCTTCGAGGTAGACTTCCAAACCTTCACAGACTATGTTCACCGGCAATCCACAAAGACTCTTGGATGCTCGGAACGCGATGCCTAACTGGCTGGAGGATTTACAGTCCTCAAGTGTAACCAAGTCCTCAGATCACGCGGACATAAAGACCTTAGTGATGCCTAACACTCTTTGGCTCTGGGTGTTTTGGGCTTTGTCCTTGCAAGGATCTCTCTCTCAAATGCTTCGGAGGTGGGTTGCTCTCAAACGACAAAAGTCGTGCACTAACTCTGAGCAGCCACCAATTTATGGTGTAGGGGGTGGGCTATTTATAGCCAGGAGGCAACCCGACCTGATATGTCCTAAATGATCATGGGTCACTAAGGAACTGACATGTGTTCAACGGTCAAATTTCAAACACACGCAGCAGCTTGGCTTGGGCTACAAGCAAAGATGACTCATCCAGCCTTGGATAAGATTTTCTCTCATTGTCTTTGCTCGAAGACATAGGATTTGGTTGAGCATCACTTCAGTCACTCTGACTTTGTTCACTTGGACCCACTTAACAGTACGGCGGTTCCTATGACTCAATAAAGAAGAAAGGAAACTATGAAATAGCTATGCCTTCGCACTCCATAATATTCAAGTGAATATCTTCACATGTCATAATCTTCGTCGTGAATGTCTTCACGAACCACCATTGTCCTCAATGTCTTCACACATTTTAGGGGTCATCTCTGGTAGGTAAACCAAATCAATGAGGACACTTACTATGTTATCCTGCAATTCTCACAAACACATTAGTCCCTCAGCCAGGTTTGTCGTCAATACTCCAAAACCAACTAGGGGTGGCACTAGATGCACTTACAATCCCCCCTTTTTGGTGATTGATGACAAACTGGTTGAAGTTTTCAACGGGGATAAAAGTATGTGAAAGTTCAGTTTTGTGAGCATTGTCTTCATAGATAAAAAGAGGCTCCCCCCAAATATGTTCATATAAGTGAGAGCGGAGTTTTGGCTCCTAGGTGCATATGCACCCATTGTCAAAATACACATTTCAAAAATTTGAAAAATTCGGAAGAAAAATTCCACGTGTATATCCGGACATTTTATGTGTGTTCACAAGATTTTGGTGAAAACGACGTTTTTTGTGGCTTGTGTAAAAAAGATAAAGAAATGTCTCGTGAATAGTTAGAATGAAGCATCAGAAATTGTCTTTTTTACACAAGCCACAAAAAATGTCGTTTTCCACTGAAACCTTGTGCACGCACATAAAATGTCCGGATATACACGCAGGGTTTTTGTTCCAAAAATTTTCAACTTTTTGAAATGTGTATTTCGACAATAGGTGCATATGCACCTAGGAGCCAAAGGCAATTACCGCATATAAGTAGTTTTCTTTTGAATCCAAATGCACATGGCAGGTTTTGCTTTGTGGAGGCTATCTTCAAAGTGTGAAGACAATTCATCATGCATATAAAAAGGTAATGAAGATAATGATATGCATAATGGAAAATGGACGTTTGCAGAATGAATTCATGTGGAATTTATCATCGCATCACAAAGTGGCAGCAAGAGTAGCAGACGACCATCAAGTTTAAGTGTTACAACTCAAAAGCCAAAAATTTCAGAACGAGAGTTGTAAGAACTTAGCAAAAATAAATCAACCGCCCATATGGACCCGCTTGAAGACTATCAACTCATATGCTTCTCCCCCTTTTGTCAGTAATGACCAAAAAGGTTTGAAGACATAGAGTATCTACTCGTTCCCAGATGGAGACGAAGTTGGAGCAGCAGGGTCGACGTTGGAGGTTGGTGGTGTAGACGGGCCTGGTGCAGCATCGTGATGTAGTGCAATTAAAGCCGGAGAAGTGGCATCATCTTCTTCATCAAAGACTCTCGCAACAATAGTTGTAGCTGAAGATGAGCACTCAAAATCTTCAATGGAGGGTGTGCGACGCCAACTTGCATTTTGAGGAGGCCTGGAGTCAAACTTGAATTCCTTAGTGAAGCCATCTGCGCGAAGGTCATCTTCAGCACAGAGCAAGGTGAGACTCTTCCAGGATCGCTGACAGGCTTCATGGGCTACAAATGAGTTCTTGTTGGCCAAGTTGCGAATGCGATTGACATCCACCAAGATACTTTGCATTTGACGCTTCAGCCAGTAATGATGTATGTCCTCCTTTTGATGTAAAGCCACCAGAAGCTCACGGTCATTAAGAACACATGAGCGCTTCTGAGGCTTTTGAGCAATGGTGCTTGTAGTCGCTTCAGTGTTGGCATGGTGGGGTATGCGCAGGTTGCCACCCAAAGGATAAGTAGGAGTTGCAGCATTGGGCACATGAACACCTTCAATGGGATGTGTGAAGCTCTGGAATTTAGCATTCTGAAGGTGTAGGGCTTCTTGGCAGGCTCGGGGTAGATGGCTTCAACACACTTATCAACATTAGGTAGAAATACAATATGGTTGCGTGCTAAAGGCCGATAGTCAATAGTTGAATGACGCTTAATTAAGTGCATCAACCATGGAGCATAAAATTTCAGTCCAAACAGATCAATCCCGTAAGCAGCAAGTTGTCTGATGAAGAAAACCTGAGTGTTGAATCTGATGCTATTGATATAGAATACCAAAGCCTTCATGGCGCCTTCAAGTTTGGCTTCAGAAGAATGGATTTTGATGGGCCAGAGAGTATGCCTCAAAATGTGATACACCGTGCGTGGCAGGTAATCAAGGTCCTTAACAAATAACTCCTTTGGATATTCAGCGTCTTGGGGCAATGGCTTCATCATACTAAGCATTTGGCTCATGTTTGGCTCTGGCTTCTGACATATGCTTTGTAGTTCATTCTGATGAAGCGAACTACCAGGTTCGTATAACTCACCTGGAGTAGGCAGGGAAGTAAGCTAGATGATATCCTGAGCTTTGGCTTTGTGATGTACATCACCTGTCATGCACTCAAGGATCCAAGTCTTCGGATCCCTGTTGTAGCCTCGAATGTGTAGAGTGGCATAAAACTGCAGCAGAAGCTCTTCATACAGTGTTCCTTATCAGTCACAAAGGCCAGAAGACCAACATCCCTAAAGAAGTTAAGGGGATTCTTCCAGACATGGCAGCCCAACCATAGCATCACAATCCAGACGTTTGTGCGGAAAAATACGGTCTTGATTTCACAGAATGCAAGAGTAATAACTTCACTGTTGATGGCTCCAAAATCTATCAGAGGAGATCTTTGGCTTCTTGTATGGGTTCTTGGCGCTGTCAAAGAAGGTATTGTGGTCTCTGAAGCTGAGCACACTGAATGAGCCTTGTGTAGTGACAGCACTTGGAAGCCTTGGCAGACGTGGCTTTGGCTTCTGAACTTGAGGCCTCTCCACCACATGATAATCATACTGGGTCCCTGGAGCAGTAGGAGGAACCATAATTGACCATCGGGCGGTGTCAAGCTGACCTTCAATAATTGAAGGCCCTTTCCATGGTATGAGGCCGTGGTGGAGCAACAACGCGATCAGTGGTGATTGGCTTCACTGTGGCTTCAACATTCACATTTGCTTCAGGCTCCACATTGTCTTCAGACATGACAGGGTCATTGGCTTCAGTAGTGTTGTTTGTGGCAGCCTCATTGTTTTCAACCTCCATATGGTCAACAACAAGAGGGTCAGGCATGATCACATTCTCTTGAAGAATGACTCGATCAGTAGCAGGGGGTGTGGCTTCTCTTTCTTCTTCTCTTCTTTCTTCTTCGGCTGATGTAGCTGGAATGTCTTCAGTAGCTTTAGCTTCAGACTCTTAAGCAGTCTTAGAAGGATTTGCATCAGGGAACACTTGGCGTGCCACTGAGCTAGATTGTTGCGAATATTCTTCTGGGATTGTCGACATGGAGACAGGTGGCCTGAAAACTTTGCAAGCGAAATGCTAGCGACGCCTTTGGAGATGGAGTGGTCACCATGTAGTCGTCATTATCAAGCACCGAAGAGGTGACTTGAGCAGGTGAAGTACGGGGTGTTTCACCTTGTACTGGGGTGTCTTCTTGTTGGCGCTCAGCCCATGAGTCATCTTGAGCGATTGGCGTCAATGGGCGACGAATGCTAATGTATTCACTGCTCACAGGAACAGGCGATGATACCAACCGGGCTTGAGCTGGGGAAGAACTTCATCATCATGCACATTGTCTTCATGACCAATGTCTTCAGCTGTGTTGAGGTCAACAGTTAGTGCTTCTTTAGTTTCTGGAGCCTTTGTGAGAGCAGGCTCATGGACGACGAGCCAGCACTCACGATTGGCAGAGGCAGGGTAGGCAACAGAAATGGGTTCAACTATGAGGGGCTCTGGGCAGCAGCATGCTCTTTCCTTGAAGACTTAGAGCCCTTTGTCTTCAGCTTTTTCTTGGTGGGAGCATCATTAGATGTATCCTTGTGCTTCCTCTTCCTGGCTTCGGCTTCGGCTTGCCTTGTCTTCTTGAGCTCAGAAGCAGCTGAGGGGACCTTTGGCTTTGAGCCAGTCATGCTGGCAGGGAAGACAATGCTGGGTTGTCCCTACCTTGGAGCATCTGGATTAGCTTCGGCATGCTTCTTGCTTTTCTTGGCAGCCATTCTGGGGTCGATGCCAGGATGCCCAAGAGGTTTCCACTTTTCAGCTTCATTGTATGCTTGCACGCATTTCTGTGCATAAGCCTTCAGGTGCTCTCTTGAGCCTTTGTCTTCTTCATGCTTCTTGTGAAATTCAGCCTCGAGGTCATGCAACATCTACTTGACAATTTGCACATCTGTCACACTGAGCTTGTGCATATGCTTCTCGAAATGCGCCTTCTCATAATCAATCTTGTTTCTGAGCTCGACGATTTTCTGAGCCAAGGGCAATTCATTAGCAATGGCTCTGTGGAACGTGACGTTGATGCCCATGATACGTCTCCAACGTATCGACTTTTTCTCACGTTTTCCTCTTGTTTTGGACTCTAATTCGCATGATTTGAATGAAACTAACCCCGGACTAATGTTGTTTTCAGCAGAACTACCATGGTGTTGTTTTTGTGCAGAAATAAAAGTTCTTGGAATGGAACGAAACTTTGCGATGAATTTTTATGGAATAAAAGAGGATTTTTGGAGCCAAGACCCACCAGAGAGGGGCCCCTGGGTGGGCACAACCCACCAGGGCGCGCCCCCCTCTCCTGGCACGCCCAGGTGGGTTGTACCCACCCGGTGGCCCCGCTGATGACCCCTTGATACTATAAAATCACATTATTCCAGAAAAAATCAGGGAGAAAGAATTCTCGCAATCCACGAGACAGAGCCGCCGCCAAGCCCTCTTCTTCCTCGGGAGGGCAGATCTGGAGTCCGTTTGGGGCTCCAGAGAGGGGGATCTTCGTTATTCGTCATCACCAACCCATTTCCATCGCCAATTCCATGATGCTCCCCACCGGGAGTGAGTAATTCCTTCATAGTCTCCCTGGTCGGTAAGGAGTTGGATGAGATTCATCATGTAATCGAGTTAGTTTTGTTAGGGCCAGATCCATAGTATCCACTATGTTCCTAGATTGATGTTGCTATGACTTTGATATGCTTAATGCTTCTCACTTTGGGCCCGGGTGCCATGATTTCAGATCTGAACCATTTATGAATTCATCATAATATCCATGTTTTAGATCCAATCTTGCAAGTTATAGTCACCTACTATGGTTATGATCTGACAACCCCGGAGTGACAACAACCGGGACCACTCTCGGTGATGACCGTAGTTTGAGGAGTTCATGTATTCATTGTGTGTTAATGCTTTGTTCCGGTTCTCTATTAAAAGGAGGCATTAATATCCCTTAGTTTCCAATATGGACCCCGCTGCCACGGGAGGGTAGGACAAAAGATGTCATGCAAGTTCTTTTAATAAAGCACGTATGACTATTTACGGAATACATGCCTACATATATCAATGAACTAGAGCTAGCGCCATATCTCCCTAGGTTATAACTGTCACATGATGAATATCATCCAACAAGTCACCGATCCAATGCCTACGAATTTATCATATATTCTTCTTGCTAAGTTACTACTAATGCTACTGCTATCGTTACTTCTACAATATCACTGCTATCACTGTTACTATTACTGTTGTTGCTGTCACTACTATCAAAACTATCATACTACTGTGCTACTAATCACTTTGTTGCAGATAATTAATCTCCAGTTGTGGTTGAATTGACAACTCAACTGCTAATACCTTCAAATATTATTTGGCTCCCCTTGTGTCTATTCTACAAATTTGGGTTAAATACTTACCCTCGAAAACTATTGTGATCCCCTATACTTGTGGGTTATCAAGACCTTTTTCTGGCGCCGTTGCCGGGGAGCATAGCTATATTTGTTGAGTTACTTGGGATTATTATCAATTTATCACTATGAAGAATCTGAAGGATCCAAAGACTAAGATATTTCCCTCAAAGAGGAGGGGAGGTAAGGAACTGCCATCTAGTTCTGCTTTAGATTCACCTTCTGTTATGAGTAAATTCGCAACACCACCAGATGCTATTAATTCTGATATGTCGCAAGTTATTGATGATGCTTATGATGATGCCAGTACCATGCTTGATAATGATGATGTGCCACCTGGTAAATTTCTTGATGAACAAATTGCTAGGGTAATACAACATGATGTTGTTGAATCTGATGATGAGCTTGAAACTGAAACTCCTGAAACACTTGCTAGAGCTAGCCCTCCGAGATATGAATTGCCTACGGTACCGGAAGGCTATGTTATGAGTGAAGAGGCAACTAGAGTTATTCTTGCTTGTAAGGATAGAGATGATCTAGAGAAATTATTACACAAGTATAAAGAAAAATCTTTGAATGCTAGAATGAAATGTGATCCTAAGTGTGCTACTTCACCTATTGCTGATAAGGATTATGAATTCTCTGTCGACCCATAGTTAATTACTTTGGTTTAATCTGATTCTTTCCATGGTTATAAAGCTGAAACTGTTGTGGCACATCTTACTAAGATGAATGATATAGCCAGCCTTTTTACTCATGATGAGAAAACTCGATACTACTTTATTCTCAAATTATTTCCTTTCTCCTTAACGGGTGATGCTAAAGCTTGGTACAATACTCTTGCTCTTGGTTGTGTGCGTAGTCTCCACGATATGATTTACTACTTTTCTGAAAAATATTTTCCTGCTCATAAGAAACAAGCTGCCTTACATGAAATATTTAACTTTGTTCAAACTAAAGAAGAGAGTCTCCCACAAGCTTGGGGGAGGCTTTGCCTATTACTTAATGCTTTGCATGATCATCCTCTTAAGAGAAATCAAATATTTGATATCTTCTATAATGGACTAACCGATGCTTCTAGGGACTTCCTAGATAGTTGTGCTGGTTGTGTTTTCAGGGAACGAACTATTGCTCAAGCTGAAGAAATATTGAATAACATATTGTAAAATTATGATGATTGGACTATTCCTGAACCACCACCTAAACCCACTCCGAAGAAGAGGGGTATCTTATATCTCAGTCCTGAAGATATGCAAGAGGCAAAGAAATCTATGAAGGAAAAAGGTGTTAAGGCCGAGGATGTTAAAAATTTATCACCTATCGAAGAAATACATGGGCTTGAAGCACCACCACCACCACCTAAGGTGGTAGAGGTAAAATCTTTAATGAAATTCAATGATAGTGATGATCCTCATATCCTAGTCAATGCCTTTATGAGTTTGACAATTACATTAGAAAGCAAGATCACTTCAATGCAGATGTTATGACTCAATTGAAATATAATTCTGATATGATTGCTCGCTTGAGTGACTTGTTACTTAGAATCATAAATGATATTAGAGGTGTTGGAAAACATGCTTCTATGGTTCAAACTCAGTTAGAACAAGTTGCTAAATCACAAAGAGAATTACTTGATGAAATGAATCGTAATATACATGACTTTGCTGTTAGAGTTGCAGTTAGAGGAGGTAAAATGACTCAGGAACCACTTTATCCCAAGGGACACCCAAAAAGAATTGAACAAGATTCACAAAGAGCTAATGCTAATGCACTTAGTCCTTCTAAAAATAAAAAGAAAATAAAAATGATAGGACTTTGCATGCTTCTAGTGTACCTGAAATAGACAAACCTCCGAATAATGAAAATGAAACTTCTATCTTTGATGCTGAAACTCAATCTGCTATTGAACATCCACCTAGTGATAATGAAAAAGACCATGATGACGTTCATGAAGACACTCAACCAAATAATGATAAAGAACCAGATAATGATGTTGAGATAGGACCACCTGTTCATCTTGATAACCCACAACCTAATAATAAAAGATATGATAAAAGAGACTTTGTTGCTAGAAAACACGGTAAAGAAAGAGAACCGTGGGTTAAAAAACCTATGCCTTTTCCACCCAAGTCAACTAAAAATAAAGACGATGAAGAATTTGAACGCTTTGCAGAAGTGCTGAGGCCAGTCTTTTGCGTACTCGCTTGAATGATATCCTTAAAATGTCTCCTTGTGCAAAATATATGAAAGATATCATCACAAATAAGAGAAAAATACCGGAATCTGAAATCTCCACTATGCTTGCTAACTATACTTTTAAAGATGGAGTACCTAAAAAACTTAGAGATCCGGGTATACCAACTATACCTTGCTCTATCAAAAGGAATTATGTGAAAACTGCTTTGTGTGATTTAGGAGCTGGTGTTAGTGTTATGTTTTTATCTTTATATAAAAGACTTGACTTGAATAAACTCACACTACTGAAATATCTTTGCAAATCGCTGACAAATCAACTCACATACCTATCGGTATCTGTGAGGATGTGCCCGTTGTTGTTGCTAACGTTACTATCTTGACTAACTTTGTTATACTTGAGATGCCCGAGGACGACAACATGTCGATTATCCTTGGTAGACCCTTTTTGAATATTGGAGGGGTTGTTATTGATTGCAATAAAAGCAAGGTTACTTTTCATATTAATGGTAATGAGCATACGGTGCACTTTCCGAAGAAACAATTCCAAGTGAATAGTATTAATGTTATTGAAAAATCTCCGACAATCACTATTAGAACTTTTCAAATACCTCTACCTACTGTCAAAAAGAAATATGAAATGCTTATTGTTGAGGAAATGCATATCCCCATTGAGGTAACTTAGTGACTTACGAAAGTTCTTCGGTTTCATGCTAATCAGAAGTGGTTGTTAATAATACCTGATCAACCTTATTAATGAATCATTTTTGAACGGTATGAAGTTGATGAATTTAGTAAGCACTACCTTCTGTCCCTACCTTTTGTTTTTTGTTTTTATCAGTTAAATAAATAAAACACAATGTTTTGTCTGTTTTCTGAATTTCCCGTGCAATAAAAAAATGACCCAAAAATAAAAGTTCTCAGAATGCTCTGAAATCGTGATATGATTTTTTTTTCTGAATATTTAAGAATTTTTGGTGCAAATAATACCAGAGGGAGGTGCACCAGGTGGCCACAATCCACCTAGGCGCGCCATGTAACATCCCAAATTTTCAATTTGGAATGTTATACATAAATCATCATTGCATATCATATTTTATTGCATTTTTGCCTCGATCATAGAAATTCTACGCAACTCAAGGACCCACGAAGAGAGTTGGGGATTTTGTTATTTTCATATTTGAGTTTTCTCGAATTTTGGAAATAGGATCATTTGATTTTATTTACTTTATCTTCAATTATTTCAATTACAAAAATAAGAGAGCGGGAATAAAATGACTTTCCCAAAATAAAGAAATAATGAGGATTTAATAAAAAAAATCAAATAAGATTCATTTTGGTGTTTTCGCCATTTTATTTGAATTTAGGAAAAATTGCACAATTTTCAAAAATGTATTTTAGGACCAAAAAAATATTCGTCTTGTTCTAAATATTTTACTAGGACGACGAGAATTTATTTTGGTATTTTTAGATTTTTATTTAACTTTCTAGATTTTTTTAGTTCGGCGAAATTATTTAAAAAAAACTCTCTGCGCCCGATTGGGCCGAAGCCCAGCCGAGCCAGGCGGGCCCGCTCGCGCCACCGCCTTCCCCGCCGTGCCGCCGCCGGACTCGGAGAGTCCAAGCCGCCGCCGCCGCCCGACCTCCTCCCCAAGTCGGAGCCGCCGCCTCCCTCCCCTTAAATACCCCTCCCCGAGCCCCAGTGAAGCCGCCGCCAGACTTCCTCCGTCGAGCGGGCCGCCCGCCCGCCGCCTCGTGCCGCCGCCGCCCGCCGTCGCCTAAAGCCGCCGCCGCCAAGACCGCCACCCCACCCCCGCCGAGCCCGCCGCTCGCCAGCCCGCCGAGCCACCCCCCGCCCACGAGGTGCGCTCGAACCGCCGACGGCATTTTTTTTTGAGAAAAAACCACTTCGGTTTTTTTTTAAAAAAGAAAACCCTAGTTTTTTTATTTTATTAGATCGATTTTATCGGTTTATTTATTTAACGAGCGTTCAATCGTTCGTTCGTTTCAACGGACATATCCGTCGTTTAGATCCAGATAACGAACGTTCGTTCGTTAATCTGTTCGTCATTTTTTCTTTTTCTCGGATTTATTCCGCGATTTTTCTGATCGTGATTTCTGATCCGATTTTCGTTTTAGTTTATTTTTTCGCTCGTTTATCGGAATTAGGCGATTCAAGCACCTAGAGTTTCGTCTCGAAACCCTCTTTCTGAATAATCTACTCAAACCGATTTTTGCTTAAGTAAAAATTTAACTTAGGTACAGATTAGTAAACGAAGCTTGTTTCTTTCGCCGTTTGAGTTTTGTTTCTTCGTTCGATTTGATTCTTTTTGCAAACCGGAGTTCTTAAGTTGAACTTTCTGGTTAGACCTCTTATTTGAGTTTACTCGTGCATTAGATGAGTACTTATTGTATGCTTGTTTGTTTGTTTGCTTGCGATAGAGTACCCGGATTGCGCCGCTTGCTACTTCGAATCCCTAGGTTTCGCGGATCATCAGCAAGCCAAGTAACACTTTGATCATACCTCCTTATTACCCAGTTTTATTGCATTAGTTCAATTCTTCAAACAATTGCATGATTAGGATCTGAATTAATATGTGGGTTTTGGGAAGTAGATTGAGGTAGTACCTATTACCTGTTTTACTATCAAACCCTTGGGAGTTACTTCCAAGTTTTTATTATGCCATGCTATGCTAGTAGAAGTGGATTGGGTGAGTGAATTTCCATGACAGATGTGAGATTGTTAATTAATGGTTTATTTAAGGTGGCAACTTTAATACACATCTGGGTGGATTGAGGTACTGGTATTCGAGATTACTGTTTGTTTCGGACCGCCACCCAGGCTCAAAGGGATCATAAGATTATTCATGCTAGAAACTTCCGTGTGCAGCCACATGCTATTATGGGCTCTAGCATAGTTGATTAAGTCGTGCGAACTCTTACAGTGGTAGACTAGCAGATGTAGGGGATGTAGGTTGGTACGGTCTACCCATCGTAAGGTGCTAGCGCTTCTGAAAGACTATGTCTCGGTCATCCGTTTCTCAAACGCCATGTAGTGCGAGAATCTTAACGGAGGAGATCGAGTCATGTGGGGAAAAGTGTGCAACCTCTGGAGAGTGTATAAACTAATCATGATTAGCCGTGTCCCCGGTTATGGACGTTTTGAGTATCTAGTACTTGGATTATCATGTGAATATCATCATGTTACTCTAATTAATATTGTTGGGTTTGTTTAATGATGATGTTACTTAATTGGGATTAAGAATGCTGTCAACCATTCTCAATGTTTAACAACCACCATGATAGTTAAATAAATTTATTCCTTTGCAGTAGGGAAAAACTGGCTTTACGCAAAATTGTACCCATAGAGCTTTCCACCAGCCATATATGCATGTAGTATAGCTTTATTCTTTCATTACTCTCTATGTGTACTTTGCCAGCATATTCCTTGTGCTGACCCATTTTCGGGCTGCAACGTTCATGTTGCAGACTTTTCTGACGACGAGTAAGATGCCTTAGGATTGTGGTTCTATACTCAGTGATGCCGTCGGAGTTGATGGGCTCACTTATCTTCCAAGCCTTCCGCTGTTATCGTTATTAGATGGCCTTAAGCCATATTTTTTGGAGACATTCGATGTAATAAGTGTGTGATTGCTACTCTGTTATAAATCCTTCAAGTACTGTGCGTGTCAGCATTACTGATCTACGGATGACACTGAAGCATAAAGATCAGACTGTTTGAGGTCTGGCCGCTATAAGATGGTATCAGAGCACACGCTGAATGTAGGACACGACCACTAAGCAAAAGCCATAGATCACTACTCTTTCTCTTCTCATTTCTAACTCCTCATCTTTTCTACTCTCTTAGGATGGCGGATGCAAGGAACAAGTTCATGCAACTGGATGAAGATACACCCTTTGGACGACACCTGAAGGAAGTTACCAAATACCTGAAGATCGGAGTACCAAGCTTCACTGGAACCTACAACGCCACTTTACCTGAAGAGGAGCGCTGGATGATTCAAGTTCAAGTTCCAGGAAGAACGTTCATGCCCGTCACTGAGCCCAGAGAGTTTTCCTTTGATGCACCAACCTGGAGTTTAGGAAAGAGCATGCCAGCTCACATTACCATGGGACATATTGGAGAAATTTACCACAAGGATCTTAAGGATACTACCTACCAGATTTGTGGGCGCCGAGATGAGCAATGGGAGACGATCAGCACCAGGAAAGACAGATCAATTGCAGCTTTCATCCAGGAGTTAAACCAGCACATTCGAGGCCAGGAGAACTAGATGTGTGCAGGCATGATGGATTTGAAGAAGGCCATGACCAAGGTCATGGAACTGGAGGAAGAACTCAAGTCTACATGCGATGGATATGAGGAGGAAATAGCAACGCTAGTCGAGAAGAATGAAGATCTGAAGAAGAAGCTAAGAGTGTTCATGGGATTTCCAGCAAATGGAGAAGACGAAGATTGCACTTGTCCTGAGAACTACATCATCATCGACGACACCAACTCGGACCCGGATGATAGTGATGGTGACTATGTAGATGAAGCTGGAGCAGATATCATGGAGTCTTCATCGGAGCAGTTTTCCTAGTAGACCACCATAACAGTAGTAGTATTTCCCTCCATGTATCTACTATAGTTTGAGCACTTTTGTAACGATAGATAGACCGATGTATGCCCTTGCTTGTTTGAATGAAGTGTGTTGATTGAAATTTGCCTCATGTGCATATGGGTAGTGTTTTCCCTCTAGACCTCAATCTATTTTGTATTCTCATCTTTTCTAAACCCTCAGATGCCTCCGAGGCGTGACAACGGATTTGCTTTCCCACCGGAGCTCACTCAGTTGATCCAGCAGCAGAATGCATTGATGTAGATACTAGTCCAGAATCAGAATCAGGGGAACAACAACAACAACAATCCACCACCGCCACCACCTGTTGATCATTTAACCCGTTTCCATAGGTTGAATCCGCCGGTGTTTTCCAGTAGCACCGAGCCGATTGTTGCAGATGATTGGCTTCGCAAGACAGCCAGGGAGTTAACCAATGTTGGATGCACAGATGCGGAGAAGGTGCGATTTGCCGCACATCAGCTTGAGGGACCCGTAGCATCATGGTGGGAAAATTTCACAGCCACCTATCTAGTAGACACTATCACATGGGATCAGTTTCAGCAGGCTTTTCGTACTGCTCATGTTTCAGCAGGAGCTATGGCCATGAAGAAGCGTGAGTTTCGCAACTTACGCCAGGGAGGATGAACAGTTGGCCAGTATGTGGATGACTTCAGTAAGCTAGCACGTTATGCCCCAGATGACGTTGCTACATATGCAGCTAAGTAAGAGAAGTTTCTGGAAGGACTGAATGATGAGCTGAGCATGCAGTTGATGGTAGCAAGTTTCAACAACTACCAGGAGTTGGTAGACCATGCTCTCATGATTGAAGGGAAGCAGCAGCAGATTGAAAACCGCAAAAGGAAGTATGGACAAGGGAAGTACAGTTCTGGAGCTCAGCAGAAGCCACGTTTTACCCCGAAGTCGGGAGGACAGTTCCAGCATACCCATGGACGAGGTAGCTCACACAACCACAATGGTTCCAAAAATGGTAACAGGAACGGAGGAAGTAGTAGCCAGAACCGTACCAACCCCTCAACACCAGCCAAGAGAGATCTGAGTCAAGTCACTTGCTTTAAATGCCAGAAGACCGGACATTACGCCAATGAATGTCCTGAAGGCCAGAATGGGAATGGAAATGGAAGCTCTGGGAAGAAGCCAAACCCTTTCAATAGAGGACAGGTGAACCACATTAGCGTGGAGGAGGTTGAAGCCCAACCAGATGCAGTAATAGGTAAGTTTTTGGTTAAGTCATTTACTGCACTCGTTCTTTTTGATACTGGTGCATCGCATTCATACATATCAAGGGGATTTGTGGATAAGTATAAACTGCCAACCCAAGCCCTCAAGACACCCATGTTAGTAACTTTGCCTGGAGCAGAGTATATGGCTAGGCTATGGTGTGATCGATTACCATTAAGGATTGGTAACTACGTGTTTCCCTCAAACCTAATAGTATTGGAATCACAAGGATTGGATGTGATTTTAGGCATGGATTGGTTATCGAAGTATGGCGGGAACATTGAGGTGCCAGTAAGACAGTTCTACTGACAACGCCAGAAGGCAAGAGGATCAAGTATGTATCCAGGCATGAGCCGAAGAGAATGCACGTAAATTCTTTATCTGGAGTGCTGCAGGAGGAAGTACCAGTAGTGAAGGATTTTCCTTATGTATTTCCAGAAGAGTTGCCAGGCATGCCACCGGATAAAGACATCGAGTTTCTGATTGAGCTTTTGCCAGGCACAGGGCTGATATCCAAGAGACCATATAGGATGCCAGCAAAAGATTTGGAGGAGATTAAAAGTCAGATTAAGGAGTTACTCGATAAAGGGTACATTCGCCCAAGTTCTTCACATTGGGGATCACCAGTACTTCTAGTGGAGAAGAAGGACGGATCATTACGAATGGTTGTTGATTATCGAGGATTGAATGCAGTAAGCATGAAGAATAAGTACCCACTGCCGATGATCAATGATCTGTTTGACCGACTGCAAGGAGCGAAGGTATTTTCCAAGATCGATTTGCGATCAGGATACCATCAGCTGAAGATTCGAGAGCAGGATATACCTAAGACGGCTTTTACCACCAGGTATGGGCTGTACGAGTATACCGTTATGTCATTTGGTCTGACTAACTTTTGCCTATTTCATGAACATGATGAACAAAGTATTTATGGAGTTTCGGATAAGTTAAATGCGTGGTGTTCATTGATGATATTTTAGTCTACTCAAAGAATGAAGAGGAGCATAAGGAGCATTTGTGTTTGGTATTGGAGAAACTCAGAGAACACCAGTTATACGCCAAGTTCAGCAAATGTGAATTTTGGTTGAAGGAAGTTGGATTCCTCGGACATGTGATATTCGGAGAAGGAATAGCAGTAGACCCCACGAAGGTTGTCACCGTGACAAATTGGGTAGCACCAACGACAGTTGGGGAGATCAGGAGTTTTCTTGGACTGGCAGGATACTACCGGAGATTCATTGAGAACTTTTCAAAGATTGCAAAGCCCATGACGGAGTTGTTGAAGAAGGATACCAAGTTCAATTGGACTGAGGAATGTGAGGCCAGTTTCCAAGAATTGAAGGAACGTCTAGTCACCTCACGAGTGTTAATTTTGCCAAATCAGACCAAGGATTACGAGGTGTATTGCGATGCTTCACGTCGAGGACTTGGAGCAGTGCTTATGCAGGAGGGAAGAGTTGTCTCGTATGCGTCACGACAGCTTAAACCTCATGAGTTGAATTATGCCACAAATGATTTGGAGTTAGCAGCCGTAGTGCATGCATTGAAGACATGGAGACATTTTCTTATCAGAAATCATTGTGAGGTGTACACGGATCACAAGAGTCTGAACTACATTTTCACGCAGAAGGAGTTGAATCTCAGGCAAAGGAGATGGTTGGAACTCATCAAGGATTATGATATGAGATTGCAGTATCACCCCGGAAAGGCTAACGTAGTAGCCGACGCGTTGAGCCATAAGAGCCATGTCAATACACTCATGACCACAGGACTGCCAAAGGAGTTAGCCGAGGACTTTTGCGAACTATGTTTGGAGATAGTTCCGAGAGGCTATATAGCAACATTGGAAATTCAGTCGACTTTGATGGATAAGATTAGAGAATCTCATAAAACCGACAAGGAAATTGCTGAGATAAAGGAGAAGTTGAGCAAAGAAAAAGCCCAGGGATTTCGTGAGGATGAGCATGATACCTTATGGTTTGAAGACCGTGTTTATGTGCCCAACGACCCTGAGATCAGGAAGTTGATTTTGCAAGAGGCCCATGATTCGCCATATTCAATTCACCCAGGTAATACCAAGATGTACATGGATTTGAAATAGACTTTCTGGTGGACCGGAATGAAGAAAGATATTGCGGAGTATGTAGTAGTTTGTGATGTATGTCAGAGAGTAAAGGCAGAGCACCAGAAGCCAGCAGGATTGTTCTAACCATTGCCGATACCCGAATGGAAGTGGGATGGATTTTATCACAGGATTGCCCAGGACTCGTTCAGGCTATGACTCGATTTGGGTTGTAGTCGATCGTTTGACGAAGGTAGCTCATTTCATTCCAGTGAAGACAACTTACACCATTGCTAAGTTGGCCAAGATATACATGAGCAGGATCGTATGTCTGCATGGAGTTCCAAGGAGCATCATATCAGATAGAGGAACTCAGTTCACCTCAAGGTTCTGAAATCAGTTGCATGAAACCTTGGGTACCAGGCTAGAGTTCAATACCGCTTTTCATCCGCAGACAGATGGACAGACCGAGAGAGTAAATCAGATTTTGGAGGATATGCTGAGAGCTTGTGCACTAGATTATGGATCTAGTTGGGACGACAATTTGCCGTATGCGGAGTTCTCCTACAACAACAGTTATCAATCCAGTTTGAAGATGGCCCCTTTCGAAGCCTTATACAGAAGGAGGTGCAGCACCTCGTTGTCTTGGGACGAAGTTGGAGACCGTCAGTTGTTTGGACCAGATTTGATTAAGGAGTCTGAACGGAAAGTGAAGTTGATTTGCGATAGGCTCAAGGTAGCCCAGTCCAGGCAGAAAAGCTATGCAGATGCAAAATGCAAGGAGACAGTTTACGAAGTCGGAGATAGAGTCTATCTTCGTGTATCTCCACTTCGAGGAGTCAAGCGTTTTGGTATTAAAGGAAAGTTAGTGCCACGTTTTGTGGGACCATACAAAGTTTTGGAACGTATGGGAGAGGTTGCCTACAAGTTGGAATTGCCTGAGGGATTGTCAGGAGTTCACGACGTGTTCTATGTTTCCCAGTTGAAGAAGTGCCACACAGAGATGGCTGATATACCGCTGAGAGATACAGTGCCACTAGAGGCGATTCAGTTGGATAGTGATTTGACCTATGAGGGGAAACCAGTCAAGATTCTTGTGTATGCCAGCCGAGTCACCCGCAGCAAGGTTATCAAGTTCCGTAAAGTTCAGTGGAGCCACCACACCGAGGATGAAGCCACCTGGGAGCGAGAGGATGATTTGCTGAAGGACCACCCTCACCTATTTTCTAGCCAACCCGAATCTTGAGGGCGAGATTCATCTTAAGGGGGGTAGGTTTGTAACATCCCAAATTTTCAATTTGGAATACATAGATCATCATTGCATATCATAATTTATTGCATTTTTGCCTTGATCCTAGAAATTCTACGTAACTCAAGGACCCACGGAGAGAGTTGGGGATTTCGTTATTTTCATATTTGAGTTTTCTCGAATTTTGGAAATAGGATCATTTGATTTTATTTATTTTATCTTCAATTATTTTAATCACAAAAATAAGAGAGCGGGAATAAAATGACTTTCCCAAAATAAAGAAATAATGAGGATTTAATAAAAAAAATCAAATAAGATTCATTTTGGTGTTTTTGCTATTTTATTTGAATTTAGGAAAAATTGCAAGATTTTCAAAAATGCATTTTAGGACCAAAAAAATGTTCATCTTGTTCTTAATATTTTATTTGGACGATGAAAATTAATTTTGGTATTTTTAGATTTTTATTTAATTTTCTAGATTTTTTTCAGTTTGGCGAAATTATTTAAAAAAACTCCTCACTCCTGTCTGGGGTCAAAGCCACCGAGCCAAAGCCAGGCCTGGCTCGCGCCACCGCCTTACAGCCGTCTTGTAGTGGGACTTGGGAGAGTCAAGCCGCCGCCGCCGCCGACCCCTCCCAAGTCTGAGCCGCCACCTCCCCATAAATACCCACCGGGGCCCCCTAGAGCCCCGAGCCAAAGCCGCCGCAAGCCTGCCTCCCGAGCCGAGCCGACCCGCCCCCGCCTCGCCATTGCCACTGCCGCACCACCCCCCATGGGAGAGGCCCGCCCTCGCCAACCCCGCTCGAGCCGCCCGCCCGGGAGGACCTCGTCGAGTACTGCTTGAACCGCCCTTCGCCGGTTTTTTTGAGAAAAAACCACTTCGGTTTTTTTAAAAAAAAAGAGAAAACCCTAGTTTTTTTATTTTATTAGATCGGTTTTATCGGTTTATTTATTTAACGAGCATTCGCTCGTTCATTCGTTTTAACGGACGTATCCGTCGTTTAGATCCAGATAACGAACGTTCATTCGTTAATCTGTTCGTCGTTTTTTCTTTTTCTCGGATTTATTCCGCGATTTTTCTGATCGCGATTTCTGATCCGATTTTTGTTTTAGTTTATCTTTTCGCTCGTTTATCGGAATCAGGCGATTCAAGCGCCTAGAGTTTCGTCTCGAAACCCTCTTTCCGAACAATCTACTCAAACAGTTTTTGCTTCTATAAAATTTGACTTAGTTCGAGATTAGTAAATGAAGCTTGTTTCTTTCGCCTTTTGAGTTTTGTTTCTTCGTTTGAATTGATTCTTTTTGCAAGCCGGAGTTCTTAAGTTGAACTTTCTGGTTAGACCTCTTATTTGAGTTTTACCCATGCATTAGATGAGTACTTGTTGTATGCTTGTTTGTTTGTTTGCTTGCGATAGAGTACCCGGATTGCGCCGCTTGCTACTTCGAATCCCTAGGTTCCGCGGATCATCAGCAAGGCAAGTAACACTTTGATCATACCTCCTTATTACCCAGTTTTATTGCATTAGTTCAATTCCTCAAACAATTGCATGCTTAGGATCTGATTTAATATGTGGGTTTTGGGAAGTAGACTGAGGTAGTACCTATTACCTGTTTTATTATCAAACCCTTGGGAGTTACTTCTACGTTTGCTTATTATGCCATGCTATGCTAGTAGACATGGATTGGGTGAGTGAATTTCCATGACAGATGTGAGATTGTTAATTAATGGTGTATTTAAGGTGGCAACTTTAATACACATCTTGGGGGATTGAGGTACCTGGGTATTCTAGGATTGCCTATTTGTTTTGGACCGCCACCCAGGCTTAAAGGGATCATAAGATTATTCATGCTAGAAACTTCCGTGTGCAGCCACATGCTATTATGGGCTCTAGCATAGTTGACTAAGTCGTGCGAACTCTTACAGTGGTAGACTAGAAGATGTAGGGGATGTAGGTTGGTACGGTCTACCCATTGTAAGGTGCTAGCGCTTTTGAAAGACTATGTCTCGGTCATCCGTTTCTCAAACGTCATGTTGTGAGAGAATCCCAACGGAGGAGATCGAGTCATGTGGGGAAAAGTGCACAACCTATGCAGAGTGTATAAACTAATCATGATTAGCCTTGTCCCCGGTTATGGACTTTTTGAGTATCTAGTACTTGGATTATCATGTGAATCTCATCATGTTACTCTAATTAATATTGTTGGGTTTGTTTAATGATGATGTTACTTAATTGGGATTGAGAATGCTGTCAACCATTCTCAATGTTTAACAACCACCATGATAGTTAAATAAATTTATTCCTTTGCAGTAGGGAAAAACTAGCTTTACGCAAAATTGTACCCATAGAGCTTTCCACCAGCCATATATGCATGTAGTATAGCTTTATTCTTTCATTACTCTCTATGTGTTACTTTGCCAGCATATTCCATGTGCTGACCCATTTTTGGGCTTCAACGTTCATGTTGCAGACTTTTCAGATGACGAGTAAGATGCCTTAGGATCGTGGTTCTATACTCAGTGATGTCGTTGGAGTTGATGGACTCACTTATCTTCTAAACCTTCCGTTGTTATCGTTATTAGATGGCCTTAAGCCATATTTATTGTAATAAGTTCTCTTTGGAGACATTCGATGTAATGAGTGTGTGATTGCTACTCTGTTATAAATCCTTAAAGTACTGTGCGTGTCAGCATTACTAATCCAGGGATGACACTAAAGCACAGAGATCAGACTGTTTGAGGTCTGGTCGCTACACGCCAGGACCCCTAGGCGCGCCCTGGTCAGTTGTGGTCCCCAAGTGGCCCCCCTCACTTTTCTCTTTAGCCCACATCATCACTTACCTCTAGAAAAAAATCCCCATTGCTCTCTCTCCCGTGTTCTTGAGCTCAAATCCGCGTATTTTGATCTCTTAGCTCGAAGATCCATTTTCGAAACTATTTCAGGGGATTGTTGCTGGGTATGTGACTCCAGTATTTGTCAAATTAGTTTTTGTTTTAGTGGTTTATACTTTGAATAAATAGCCACACGTGGTGCTGCTGTAGATGAGCTTGCATGTTGAATTCTTAGTGTTCTAAGTAGTTTGAATGCTTGGTATGGCCTCTATGTATCCCTAGGAGTAGTTGCTATCAATCTTGTGAAGTTTTGTTGACAAATTTTTGTCACCTCAAATTTTTTATTTTTCAGAAATTATACGCGAACATGAATATCTTCAGGAAGTTTGGCTCGAGGAAGAACTCCAAGGGTGTTATTGGGGAGTCTTCTGACAGTGATCTCCACCCTCGGAGGTTGGCGGAAGTATGGCCGTGCGAATGCCCGCACATCCCGTTCCAACAAGAGGCTGGAATTTTTGAGGAGTTTATGCAATATATTGCTAATGCCGGCCTCACCGACTTCATTGCAGATGAGTGTGATCAGCACCAAATCCTCACAAACATCTTTGTTCAAAGTTTTACTTTCCTGCCTAGGAATAATCCTCCTGAAGTGAGCTTTGATTTATATGCTGAAAATCATCAGATACCACTTACTAAATTTTGCAGCATATGCATGATCCCTTCTGATGGGAGCTTGGCCGAGCCTAGGCTGGCCGAGTTTGAGGCCTTTTATCGCACTTTGATGGTGGGAGATGAGAGAGGAGTGTCGGCCACCACGGCTGCTAGCTTGCACTTTCCTGCTCCACATTATTTTGCTTTATTAGTTGCTAAGTGTCTGCTTGCTAGAAAGAAAGTAGGCGCATTCATAACTGTTTTACGCCGAGCACTGGAGGGTGACAACACTTATAGCTTGGGAGCTATTGTGGCTCACCGCCTGCAGCTTAATAAATCTCAGGGTCAAATACATGGTGGGATTTTTGCTACTCATTTGGCGGCTCACTTTGAGGTTGAGATACGCCCCCATGACTACCCTCTGACCAGGGTTTACCTAGACCGAGCAGCCATGGATCACCACCATTTACTGATAATAAATCTCCTAACATCCCTATTCTGTATAACCTGGTTTTTAGTGTAAACACTCGTGATATTATTCCACTACCTGCTCCTGCTTTGTTTGATCATGTTGCCAGGGCGGATATAGGATTATGCCCGCAGACATCATCGCCTACCGGAACGCTCAGGCTACTGCGGAGGCAGCACAGGAGGAGCCTCAGCAGTGGGACGCGTGGATGCCTGCTCCTCAGCAACCCTTCTACCCTCCAGGCTACTGATCGACTACCAGGCCAAAAGCCAAACCTTGGGGGAGTATGTGTTTCCCATCGACATTACATTCATGTCCACATACTTCATTTGTCGGTGTTCACACTTTTTCATTGTATCATCCATGCTTAGATTTATTTTCCTGCTTTAGAAAAACCAAAAAAATTAGTTGTAGTAATTTACTTTCTATGCATGCTTACTAGTAGTATTAAAAAGAAAATCCAAAAAGATTTCCTTCTTCTTCTTTTGCTTGTTGGGAGATTTCCCGTGTAAATAGTTTTTCTTGTTTTTGCTTTTCCCTTTTGTTTGCTTGTTCAAGAAAACCAAAAACTCCAAAAATATTTTAGTGTGTTCTCTGAACTTCCTTTATTTTTATTCGAGTCCTACCAAGGAGAAGACCATGATCAAAATGTTGAGTGGCTCTCATATGAATAATTGTTGAACTAATAAAGAGCACATTTTACCATGTCTTCTCCTGTTGAACAAAATGTCTTGCAGATTCCAGCTTAGTCCATGACACTCTTGCACTATTATTATTTTCATATTGTTCGGTCGTGCAAGTGAAAGGCAATAATGACAACGTCCGATGAACTGGCTGTGGCAGGGAGAAACTAGTATGAACTCGACTTGTTCTGTTTTTGTAAATATGTTTAACCTAGTATCCATGATTCAGCCCATTATGATTAAACATGTTTGCAATGACAATTAGAGATTATAGTTTCTCATGCCATGCATAAGTAGGTGGGACTGAATAATGATTTGTCTTGGATATCAACACAACGTTAAAATGATTGTGATGAGGTATGATGATATGGTATCCTCCTCTGAATGTTCGAGTGGCTTGACTTGGCACATGTTCATGCATGTAGTTGAATCAAAACCAACATAGCCTTATGATATTTATGTTCATGGTGTTCATATCGTACTCATGCTAGTGTCCAATCTTACTTACGCATAATGCATGGTTATGATCGTTGTTGCTCTCTAGCTGGACGCTTCTCAATCTAAATTGCTACCTTCGCCTATACTAAGTGGGAACTCTGCTTGTACATCAAAAACATTGAACCCAATGTTATTCCAGATGAGTCCACCATACCTACCTATATGTCGTATTACCCTGCCGTCCTAAGTAAATTTGCACGTGCCATCTCTAAAAACATCTAAAAATTATCCTTTTTGTGTGCCTGGATCGTTCGTGGAACGACAGGAGGTGGTCGGTTTCTTCCATGCTAAGCGGGTTATTCCCAGGTCGAGTGTTTATTCACTCACCATCGCACGAGAAAATGGGCGATAATAGGGATTCCCAGTCCCGAACTCAAAAATGCAAATAATTAAACAAAACTCCCCCGGGACTGATGTTGGTATGGACGACACCTGTTGTTTCGGACAAGCCGTGGAGTGTGATTGATGGTGGAGGGGGAGTAAACCTTTACTTTTATCGCTTGGGAACCGCCACTAGCGTTCTTAGCATGGAAGATATTGATAACTGATGGTCATGAAGTGAATAAGAAGGGTGCATGTCTCAAAATATCATTTATCTCTGTTTTAAAAATGGAGCTTTGGCACCTCTGCAAATCACTGCTTCCCTCTGCGAAGGGACTATCTATTTACTTTTATGTTGTGTCACCACCTTCTAAAACAAGTGCCAGAAACTGAGTAGAGCAGAGCTGTCATGATTTATGCATTATGTGTAGCTAATGTTGGGTGCATCATGACTGGATCTTTTCTACCATGAATTACAATGTTTAGTCGCTGCTTGAACTTTGGAGGTGCTCTGCATTTATGTTTTGCAGTCTCAGAAAGGGCTAGCGAGATTCCACTATTGTCATATTATATCATGGTTGTTTTTACAACGTGTTGCTATTTGAGATATTTTATTATTGCTTGCTAGCTGATTATGTCATGATATGAGTCATTATAATCTTTAAATGTTATTGTTGACATGGTTAGTTATAATGTTGGCTGAAAACTTGGGTGCTGTTTAAGCTTATTTATGCAAACAAGAGCTAAAGAGTTCGTAAAAGTTTTTCTTTCTCACTTTCAGTTTATCAACTGAATTGCTTGAGGACAAGCAAAGGTTTAAGCTTGGGGGAGTTGATACGTCTCCAACGTATCGAATTTTTCTCATGCTTTTCCTCTTGTTTTGGACTCTAATTTGCATGATTTGAATGAAACTAACCCCGATCTGACGATTTTTCCAGCAAAACTACCATGGTGTTGTTTTTGTGTAGAAATAAAAGTTCTCGAAATGGAACGAACCTTTGCGAGGAGTTTTTATTGAATAAAAGAGAATTTTTGGAGCCAAGACCCACCAGAGAGGGGCCCCTGGGTGGCCCCGCTGATGACCCCCCTGATACTATAAAATCACATTATTCCAGAAAAAAAATCAGGGAGAAAGAATTATCGTGATCCACGAGACGGAGCCGCTGCCAAGCCCTATTCTTCCTTGGAAGGGCAGATCTGGAGTCCGTTTGGGGCTCCGCAGAGGGCGATCTTTGTTCTTCGTCATCACCAACCCATCTCCATCGCCATCTCCATGATGCTCCCCATCGGGAGTGAGTAATTCCTTTGTAGGCTCGCTAGTCGGTGAGGAGTTGGATGAGATTCATCATGTAATCGAGTAAGTTTTGTTAGGGCCTGATCCCTAGTATCCACTATGTTCCTAGATTGATGTTGCTATGACTTTGCTATGCTTAATGCTTGTCACTTTGGGCCCGGGTGCCATGATTTCAGATCTGAACCGTTTATGAATTCATCATTATATCCATGTTTTAGATCCGATCTTGCAAGTTATAGTCACCTACTATGGTTATGATCCGACAACCTCGGAGTGACAACAACCGGGCCCACTCTCGGTGATGACCGTAGTTTGAGGAGTTCATGTATTCACTATTTGTTAATGCTTTGTTTCAGTTCTCTATTAAAGGATGCCTTAATATCCCTTAGTTTCCAATATGGACCCCGCTGCCACGGGGGGGTAGGACAAAATATTTCATGCAAGTTCTTTTAATAAAGCACATATGACTATTTACGGAATACATGTCTACATTATATCGATGAACTGTAGCTAATGCCATATCGCCCTAGGTTATAACTGTCACATGATGAATATCATCCAACAAGTCATCGATCCAATGCCTACGAATTTATCATATATTGTTCTTGCTAAGTTACTACTATTGCTACTGCTATCCTTACTGCTACAATATCACTGCTATCACTGTTACCGTTACTGTTGCTACTGTCACTACTATCAAAACTATCACACTACTGTGCTACTAATCACTTTGCTGCAGATAATTAATCTCCAGGTGTGGTTGAATTGACAACTCAACTGCTAATACCTTCAAATATTCTTTGGCTCCCCTTGTGTCGTATCTATAAATTTGGGTTAAATACTTACCCTCGAAAACTATTGCAATTCCCTATACTTGTGGGTTATCAGCCCATAGGCAGCAGCAGGCTGTCAATGCTCATGCTCTAGTCGTCAAACCATTCATCGATGAATTTATTCAGTATATCATTGTCAAAGAGGGGAAGATCATTGAAGATCTCCTCCTGTTGCTTGCTCTTGATCAGCATCTCTAGAGCTTCATCACCAAGATCTTCATCACTTGACAGATCAATGGTGTCTTCCTCGTTATGCAGAACGGCAACAGGTGTGAGGGGTTGCTGAAAGTGCAACTAATCCCCGGGTGGTTTTGGTAATTAATAACAACATATATATCATTGAACTAATAGTTACTTGAGAATCATTTGAGAAAGTTCGTTGATATGGGTATGGCAAGGATGAAGAAGTGGACCCTCAAAATGCTAAGGCAAGCATTGGCAAAAGCTCAAGACTCCATTTTGGTTTAGTGATCCAAGATCACATTGAGTCCATAGGAAAGCCAATACTATTAAAGGGATGAGGTTATGATAATGATCTGTTTGCTCAAAGTGCTTAGTGATACATCTCCTAAACTATCGGCAACTCTCACTTGCCAGTATACACTCATAAGTAATCTCGGTCCCACCGATTTTCCAAACTCAGTCCACACACGAGATGAACCACCTCAGCCATAAAGCCAAACCCTAGAAATTTCGGATTTTCCGATTCGAACTCGGTCTCACGAAACTTGAGTTGCCAAGCTTCAGAACATTCGTCATCAAATCGGTGTCACCGAGATGATGAAATCGGTCCCACCGAGATTGGCAAGCTCTTGTCTTTGCACGAATCGGACTAACCGAGATTGTATTTTCGGTCCCACGAAAATCCCAACGTTCACATGATTTGAACTTTCGGTCTCATCGAGTTGTCAACCGGTCCCACCGAGATTGGTCAAATGTGTGTAGCGGTTGGATTTTGTGTGGAGGCTATAAATACCCTCCACCCCTCTTCATTCGTGAAGAGAGATATCGAAAGTACTACCACTTCTACCTTACATTTACGAGAAGAGAACTACCTACCCTTGTGTTGAGATCAAGTTGCTCCACTCCCACCATATGAAGCTTGATCTCTAGCCTTCCCAAGTTGCTTTCCACTCAATCCTTTCTTCCACCACAGCCAAATCGGTGAGGAGAGTTGAGTGTTGGGGAGATTATCATTTGAAGCACAAGAGCAAGGAGTTCATCATCATCAACACCATCTATTACCTTTTGGAGGTGGTGCCTCCTAGATTGGTTAGGTGTCGCTTGGGAGCCTCCGTCGAGATGTGGAGTTGAACCAAGAAGTTTGTAAGGGCAAGGAGATCGCCTACTTGTGAAGATCTACCCGAGTAAGGCTAGCCCTCCGTGGGCGTGAGCCATGATGGCATAGACAAGGTTGCTTCTTCGTGGACCCTTCGTGGGTGGAGCCCTCCGTGGACTCTCGCAGCCGTTACCCTCCGTGGGTTGAAGTCTCCATCAACGTGGAATGACGATAGCACCACCTATCGGAACCACGAGAAAAATCACCGCGTCTCCAAAATTGCGTTTGCTCTTCTCCACCTCTCTTTACTACATGTGCAATTTACTTTCCGCTGCCTATACTCTAGAATTGCATGTGTAGGGTGATGCTTGACTTGATCATAACCGTGAATCTGCCAAAAACTTGTCTTTGTCAAAAGGCATAATTTTTATATTGTCAAGTAGTCTAATCACCCCCCCTCTAGACATACTTTCGATCCTACAAGTGGTATCAGAGCTTTGGTCTCCATTGTATTGGTTTCCATTGCATTGGATTCCATAAGCTTGGTTTCACAACCTAGGAGAGTATGGCGTCTAGTGAGGGTAATTTTCGTTGAGGTCCTTATTTTGATGGTACAAATTTTGCTAGTTGGAAGCATAAAATGAAAATGCATATTCTTGGCCATAACCCAGCCGCATGGGGCATTATTTGTGTTGGTATGCAAGGTGAATTCTTCGAGGAAGGAAAAGTTCCGGATCGTGAAGCTACAACGGAAGAATTGCGGATGTTGCAAAACAATGCTCAAGCTTGTGACATTCTCTTCAATGCCTTGTGTCGAGGAGTTCAACAAAATCAGCCGTCTTGAGAATGCAAAAGAGATTTGGGATACTTTGGTTGAAATGCACGAAGGTACCGAGTCCGTGAAGGAATCAAAGCTAGATGTTCTTCAAGGTCGACTTGACAAGTTCAAGATGAAGGAAGGTGAAGAAGTCGCTGAAATGTACTCTAGGCTTGCTCTCATCACAAATGAGATTGCCGGCTTAGGAAGCGAAGAAATGACCGACCGATTCATCATCAAGAAGATTCTCAGAGCTTTGGATGGAAAGTATGACACCGTGTGCACTTTGATGCAAATGATGCCAAACTACAAGAATCTCAAGCCAACCGAAGTCATTGGAAGAATTGTTGCTCATGAAATGACACTTAAGGATAAGGAAGAGCTTCACAACAAGTCAAGTGGTGCTTACAAAGCTACAAGTGATGCTCCCACAACCTCAAGTGACAAGCTAGTTTCCAATGAAGAGATAAGCCTAATGGTGAAGAACTTCAACAAATTCTACAAGAGTAGAAGCACAGAGAGAAGCTCAAAGTCTAGATCATATGATGAAAAGAGATCTTCTAGTCGTGATCGAAACTGCTACAATTGTGGAAGACCCGGACACTACTCAAATGAGTGTTCGGCTCCCCACAAGAGAAGAGAAGAATCTCCAAGAAGAAGAAGCTCAAGAGATGAGTCACCTCGGAAAGAGAGAAGGAGTAGAGATGATCGTTATGAGCGAAGACCCTCTCGGAGAAGCAAGGATTAGGAGAGGAAAGACAAGTCATCAAGGAGCTACACAAGAAGGAAACATCAAGCTCATGTAGGTGAATGGGTCTCGGCTCCGACTCAGACAATCAATCCGAAAGAAGCTATCACTCCAACTCCGACTACTGATCAAGATGAAGGTGTTGCGGTCTTGCTCTCGTGTCCTCCAACTCCAACTCCTATGACTTATTTGATTCACCAAATGAGGGAATTGGAAGATGCTTCATGGCTAAAGGCCCCAAGGTATCACACCCTGAATTCATTGACTTTGATTGTGATGAGGATGACTTGCTAGGTGAAGATGAGCTCTTACATGATAAATCTAGTGAGCCTAGTAATGATGAAAATGCTAGTAGTCTTTATAGTCGAGAAGAGTCGAATGACAATGCTATGAAGGAGATTGAGCGTCTAACTAAAGAACTAAACACTCTTGAGTTAGCTCATGAAACAACTCAAGAAGATCATAGAGAGCTCCTAAGATCTCATGAGAAGCTACGCTTCGAGAAGCTCACTCTAGAGCAAGAACATGAGTTTCTAAAAGCAATCAATGACGATCTTCGAAAGAAGAGTTCTTCATATCTTGCCAAACAACTTCTCTTGTCTAATTTCTTGCCACCTATTAAAACTAAGCATGACAAGCATAAGAAAAATTCTTTCTCTAGTAGTAACAATAACCATGCTAAATCCAATATTGTTGCTTCTAGTAGTTCTCTTGATTCCACTAACAATGTTTCAAGCCAAGTTACACTTGAGCAAGAAAATAGTTTATTGAAAGGGATTATAGAGAAAGGTGTCTACAAGAGCCTTGCGGAAGCAAGAACTTTGAGAAATTGTTACTTAAGCAAGGAAGGCACGGAAGAATCAAGGAATTGGTTTTGAGCGAAAGTTCAACGCCGAGGGTGTTGAATGGGAAGAAGGTCAATATCCCACTCCACAGTTTGTTTCTCAAAAGGAGAAGTATGATCCTACTTCTTCCAATGTGGAACAAGCACAAGATGACCTTCCACCACAAGACCACAAGCTAAAAGGCAAGGACAAGCTTCAAGAGGAGATTGATGCATTTGTTGAAGCACCTCAAGCCATGGTCAAGTGGGTTCCCAAGGAAACGTCAAGTTCTACTTCGTCAAGCTCAACTACAACCCCAAGGATTCCCATCAAGATGATGTGGATCCCGAAGAAGGAGAACTAGAGAGTTCTTGAGTGTGACTCCGCCAACATACTTCACTCACATTCATTTTGGCAAAAACTTGTGCAATCAACTTCCACGTTGTGCAGTAGTTCATGGAGTCACAAACCCTCTTGTTGGTAAGTCAAGGGACAAGGTAATCATTGCTTTCATGGACATCATCTATTGTAAACTTCAATCTATGTCCATGGATATCCTTGTTTGTTCCTTGTGGGACTAACCCATGTAGGTATTGAAAGTGCCCGAATCCAAAGGATTGCTCCCAACTCTTGATGATCTTCATCAACATTGAGCATCCACATCTTCAACATCTACATGAAGTCTTCTCGACAACCCAAGGTTAGTTTGACCCTTTAAAGGGGTTCTCACATCTAGGGGAGCTTTGCTCTAAAGAATTGAGCTAAAGCATCTTCAAATGATGTGAACACATTAATGCTTTATGTAAAAGTGGTAACCCCACTTGTGCTTAAGCGATGAGTATGACCTATGATCAAATGTTCTCATTTGACTCCCAAGTCAATATACTCATATAAAGATGACCTAGTCATCGACAAATTGTGTGATAGTAGCTAGAGTTTTGATGGTGCATGTTTGACACATATTTCATTTGCTATCTTATTGTGTGAGCATGTTGGATGCATGATTTTATCCATTCAAGGACATCCATTTGTTGTTTTGGTCGTTTTGATTTTTCTGGCCAAATGGATGGACAAGAATGCCTAAGTACCTCCCCTAGCTATCCATGCTTTCTTGTCTCAAATTCTATTCATGCTTACATCACAAACTTTGAACAAGTCATTTTCGGACCCTCCGAGTGAGGAGCACTCGGAGCCACCGATCCGTCAAATACTAACTTCCAAAACCTTCTAAGTGATTTCGGTCAAACCAACCCACTCAAACTCGGTCGAACCGAAAGCATTTAGACTGATCTAGGTTTTCACCTCGGTGAAACCGAGTTGTGATTTTCGGCGTGACGAAGTGCATAACGCCTGCGAGTTATCCATCTCGGTGCCACCGAAGTTTTACAACTCGGTCCCACCGACAACAAAGGGTATATATACTCCGAGGGCCCGCGCGTTGATTTCTCCTTCAAACGCTTCGTCCCCACACCTTCTTTGCCGTCGCCTGGTCTCCGGATCGTCTCCGTAAATGCTTTGTCGCCCTCGCCGCAGTCTCCGTCGCCGTCAGCGGACATCTTCTCGCGCCGTTGCCGTCGTGAGAAACTCCACCAAGTTAGGGTGAGTTTCGATCCCACTCGTCTTCCATCTCCGATTCAATGCACGTTTGGTTTGCCTAGTATCTTGCCACGTTTGAAATCTTCCTGAACACTAGATTAGTTCGTTTGGACTAGATTCGAGTAAAAGTTTTAGGGTTAGGTTTTCGCCGAACACATCTCGGTGAGACCGATTTTACATTTTCGGTATGACCGATTTGGCCTCCGCCATTGCATCGCACCTTTTGGTCCAACCGAAGTTGTGCAAATCGGTGTGACCGAAATGAGGATTCTGTGAAACCCTAGTGTTTTCGGCGGGATCGAAACCCACTTCGTCCAACCGAAAGTGGTGTGAAGGCTTCTGTTTGAACACTTGGATTCACGAATTTTAAACTTCGGTCGACGAAATGTCTTCGTGAAAACCTAATACTAGAATTTGAACTCATTTGTTTGCAAAAACTTCTGCAGTTTGTGATAACTCTTCTACTCGCCTACACCTTATCTATTCACGGGTTGTCGGCCATGTCGGATGCCGGTGACAGCGAACAGTCGAGTCACCTATTGTAGATATTCGAGGCGGGCACTAGTCCCGAGCCCAAGAGCTCATCAGATGATGGTGAGAGGAGTACACCAAGTGGTTTGCCTCCTGCAGCCACCAGAGCCAGAAAGAAGAGGAACTCAGATGAAGAGGATTCTGATTTCGTTGTTGAGGAAGAGGTCACCTCAAAGCCCAAGAGGAAAGTTGTTGCCAAAGAGCCTCAAGGTCAGCAAACTAAGAAGGGCACCAGAAAAGTCAAGCAGTCCACTGTTGCCAAGAAGCTGAGTTTGGAAGAGGCAACAGCAAGCAAGGTGAAGAAAACTTCCAAGAGGAAGAGATTAGTGCATGATGATGCAGCAGCAGAAGATGAGGATGAGGAGCACCCCAGCCTCCTCAGAATCCTAAGCTCATGGGTGATGCCATCAGGGCTGGAGCCACTTCAAAGCCCATAGTGGCAGACACAAGATATGTTGATTGGAAATACATTGACAGTGAAGAGCACAGAGACTTCTTTCCACATGTGCATGAAAGCTTCACTTGCATGTGGTGTTGCAGAACTTTGTGGGTCGAAGTTGACAAAGCTGGAATGATGAGATGATTATGCAATTCTATGCCTGACTCACTTCTACCCAGATGGAAGGATTGTATGGATGGTGAAGGCCAAAGATTTTCTTCAACTGTTGAAGAATGGGCGAGCTGCTGAATGCTCCAATTACAAAGAGAGGATGACATTGATGTCTATGGTATTCCTAAGAAGAATCATGAATCCATGAAGAACATGTACAAAGAGGTTCCGGCTAAGGATTTGGGAATTTGGAAGCTCGGCTCGATGTACTATCTCCGGCAGGTCTACCTACCACTAACACTATTACGAGGCATACCTTGATGCCCAAGTCTCGAGATCATCGCATGATCGGAGGATACTCTATCAACATGCTGCATATACTTGATGAGAGAGCACCTTTCAAGGTGATGGACTTGATAGTTGAGACCATCAAGAGGACTGCGGTGACCGTAAAAGGTCATGTGGATTTGCCAAAGCATATTCAGATGCTTATCAATGCCAAGTTTGGCACGGGCACATACTTGTTGGATAGAGCACACTTACCACTGCAGCTGAGCATGAGGATAATGTTGTTGTGATGGATGAGGAGGATCCAACATCGGTTGAAGGTCAAGCAAAGATTGAAGCTGCCAAGAAAGCCAAAGGCGACAAGGAAGCGAGAGCAGCAGCTAAACCAAAGAGTGTCGGAGAGCAGCTCCTTGAAGCTACCCAAAGGATTGAACAACGCTGGCCAGCATTATGCAGTCTCGGGAGAGCCTAGAGAGGATTGTTGAAGACAAGATCCATGCTCTGGATGTGAAGTCGATGAAGTGCAAATAATCATCAACAAGCTTGAGGCGACATTGAGGAAGCAAAGAGGGAGAAGGAAGAGCTTATGCGTGAGATGCAGAGATGACCTAGTCCAGATGCTTATCAGCAGATCGCTCCGGTTCCCACAGGACCCGATCAGCTGCTATTCGATGGTGACACGGGACTACAGCCAAAGCACCTCCCACAGCTCCATCGGTTGCTACTGCTCCAGCTCCAAAGTGACCACTCCTCCAAAGATGAGACATCGGTGAAGTCTTCGCAGATCTTTGCCATATCAACTCCAACATCAACCAGCACAGAGCCGCCCCGAGAGTCCCCAATGACGCTTAGCTCTATGCCTTTTCGAACTTTTGGTAACTTGTTGCCAAAGGGGAGAAATTGTATAGATCATAGGACTTCGAGAGAGAGTGCTTTTGTCTTTGCGCTTTTGCTCTTTCGTTCTTTTGCGGTTTCTTTGAGATACTTTTGGTTTTCGAGACATTCCGTGTGTTTGATACTCGTTTCATTCTACCTTAATGAGTGCTTGGTCGTACTATGCTTTAATGTGTGCTTAATGCTTATCATATGCTATTCATATCTTGTATGACCATTTACTCATGTCTTGGTGATTGGGTGCATCTGTTCATTCTTATCATTTTGTGCGCTCCACCAAGATGTATGTGACATGGAAGAGTGACCCATGATCCTAATTGATTGTGCATTTGCATTCAAGCATAAATCTTAAATAATGCACAAATTTAGGGGAGCTCTTGCTTATCACATACTTCTCAAAGCGACGATATTATTCATTGATTATATCCTTTGTCGAGCTTTGATCTATATGTTGTCATCAATTACCAAAAAGGGGAGATTGAAAGTGCAACTAATCCCGGGTGGTTTTGGTAATTAATAACAACATATATATCATTGAACTAATAGTTACTTGAGAATCATTTGAAAGTTCGATGATATGGGTATGGCAAGGATGAAGAAGTGGACCCCTCAAAATGCTAAGGCAAGCATTGGCAAAAGCTCAAGACTCCATTTTTGGTTTAGTGATCCAAGATCACATTGAGTCCATAGGAAAGCCAATACTATTAAAGGGATGAGGTTATGATAATTATCTGGTTGCTCAAAGTGCTTAGTGATACATCTCCTAAACTATCGGCAACTCTCACCGCCATATACACTCATAAGTAATCTCGGTCCCACCGATTTTCCAAACTTCAGTCACACCGAGATGAACCACCTCAGCCATAAAGCCAAACCCTAGAAATTTCGGATTTTCCGATTCGAACTCGGTCTCACGAAACTTGAGTTGCCAAGCTTCAGAAACCTTACATCATCAAATCGGTGTCACCGAGATGATGAAATCGGTCCCACTGAGATTGGCAAGCTCTTGTCTTTGCACGAATCGGACTAACCGAGATTGTATTTTCGGTCCCACCGAAAATCCCAACGTTCACATGATTTGAACTTTTGGTCTCATCGAGTTGTCAACTTTGGTCCCACCGAGATTGGTCAAATGTGTGTAACGGTTGGATTTTGTGTGGAGGCTATAAATACCCCTCCACCCCCTCTTCATTCATGGAGAGAGCCATCAGAAAGTACTACCACTCCTACCTTACATTTCTAAGAAGAGAACTACCTACCCTTATGTTGAGATCAAGTTGCTCCACTCCCACCATATGAAGCTTGATCTCTAGCCTTCCCAAGTTGCTTTCCACTCAATCCTTTCTTCCACCACAGCCAAATCAGTGAGGAGAGTTGAGTGTTGGGGAGATTATCATTTGAAGCACAAGAGCAAGGAGTTCATCATCATCAACACCATCTATTACCTTTTGGAGGGTGGTGCCTCCTAGATTGGTTAGGTGTCGCTTGGGAGCCTCCGTCGAGATGTGGAGTTGAACCAAGAAGTTTGTAAGGGCAAGGAGATCGCCTACTTCGTGAAGATCTACCCCGAGTAAGGCTAGCCCTCCGTGGGCGTAGGCCATGATGGCATAGACAAGGTTGCTTCTTCGTGGACCCTTCGTGGGTGGAGCCCTCCGTGGACTCTCGCAGCCGTTACCCTCCGTGGGTTGAAGTCTCCATCAACGTGGAATGACGATAGCACCACCTATCGGAACCACGAGAAAAATCACCGCGTCTCCAAAATTACGTTTGTTCTTCTCCACCTCTCTTTACTACATGTGCAATTTACTTTCCGCTGCCTATACTCTAGAATTGCATGTGTAGGGTGATGCTTGACTTGATCATAACCGTGAATCTGCCAAAAACTTGTCTTTGTCAAAAGGCATAATTTTTATATTGTCAAGTAGTCTAATCACCCCCCCTCTAGACATACTTTCGATCCTACAGTTGCCCATAAACTTTCTTGGGAAATTGCTTCTTGGTCCTCTTGGACACACGATACAAATCTTCAGATTGCACACTGGATTCAGGAGGTGCAATTTTCATAGGCTTCTTCGTCAAAGCTTTTGGGGCAGAAGGAGCAGAAGGCTTTGAAGCTTTGGCCTTTTTCTTCTGCTTCGGTGGTGTTGGAGCATCTTTAGAGTCTGCTTCTTCAGCAGATTGCTCTAGTGCGGCTCTCTAGGCAGCAATGTGCGACAGAAGCCCATCGAAGTTGGCGAAGGGGCAAATTTTATTCTCATTGGCTTCATGTGTGCCATCTGACCTTGGAGCAGATGGGCCATGGTTGAAGTCGAGGCCAAACTCCTTGTTGTTCTTGACAGCTGAATCTTTTGTGATTTGAAGGTTGCGCTTGAAGAGATTGTCTTCATGACACCATAAGAGAGATGATGGGTCGGTGTTCTCAGGCCGAGGTCCTCGGACCATGCAAGGATAGAACTCCTCATCAATAGCTTCAGCCTTTGTCTTCGGTACCAAATTTCTGTACAGACAATCACCCAGCGGGCGCTTGATGGCATTCTTCTCAGTGTATTCGGTGTCACAAACTTGTACTTGAACCAATGCTCTGCCCAATATCTTCGGATCCGTTGTATCCGGTTCTTGCTCTGTGTGTAGCTTTCTTTAGGGCCAAACTTGTACAACTCATATAGATCTGCGGGCAAGTCCAGTGCTGTGTTGCCTCGGTGTTGCCTGCCTACTTTCTATGCTGACTTCTTAGTAGCCATAATGTTCAGACAGATAGGCTTCAGAACAGTGAAAGGCTTCCGTCTACTTGTCAGACAAGAACTAGCTTCAAGAGATTCAATGTGACGCTGTAAGAATTCTGCAAATGAATGCGGACTATGAGAACCAAGGGATTCTCCCACGGACATGTACCTATGATAGCATTAGAGATGCGAGGGAAGGAGAAGAGGTCATATCCATTCACAAAAGATTTTGAATATAAATCAGTTTAGAAGACATTGACCTCACAGTGCGAAGACATTCACTTATTGAAGGAAGTTGGTTCCAGATTTGTACGAATCAACGAATAGGTACAAGTGAGGAATCTAACTAGTTTTTATGCATAAGTGAACATACTTTGCAATACATGAGCTTTAGAAAGAGACAGATCCAGATTTGGAAGTGAATAAACCACTTTTGTTAAAGTGGATGGATTTGACAGATCAAAAAGACTGTAAAAAGTGATATTTAATTACCACAGTCGAACTGCTAGACGAGGCAGAAGGGAGGCCGATCTGTCCAATCTCTCGCGCCCTAACGCGGTGACGGAAGGCACCTACGGCGGCGGCAGAGAAGACGAGGTCCGCGGTCGGCGTGAGGACGGCGTTGAAGAGGTCACGGCAGTTAAGCGCTTCGTCTCTGGCATCGACGCGTGCTAGCGGTGGTGCTAGGGTTTGAGCGAGATGGCGGGGTGGAAGAAGAGATATTGAGCATGAGGGGTGTGTGTTTATAGGAAGGAGGAGGGCAGCGCAGCGCAATTACGCAGGTGCCCCTGGCGATTCACATCTAAAGGAAACGTGGCGTGCATGCAACCTATCAGGAGTTGATCTATGTTCCCACGCATGCCTGGATTGTCGGGTGGTCATTCCGGCTTCTCCGGTTTTCAGGCAAAGGATAAGACATTAAAAGCAGTTTTAAAATTGTGTCTCTGTATCTTCTGCTGACAAGGACACAGGGAAGATATTCGACATGTGTCAATAGAATCATATGACTTAGACAGAAATAATTTGAGGGAGTAGCAGAAAAGGGATTAGAGTACGATCACATTCACTTAGGTCAGAAATAATAACGTGAAGACATAGCTATAAGTGAATGTTGTAGAGGACAAAACACATATATATGTAGTATTGAAGATAAAACAACATAGCAAAGATATAGATTTTAAAGATAAAACAATGTTGAAGACAATCCAAATGCGAAGATAATGCAATCATGATGCCTAATGAAAATCTTCTAAAAATTGTGGTGGTGGCATTACCCACCGTATAGGAAGTATTAGACCCAGACACGGCGCACAATTATCGTGGCGCTCCAAAGTCAAACTCCACATTAATGTATTCACACTCAGAGGGTAAGTCTTCATTGATGGAAGAAATATGTTACTTCGTGTGTTGCACATCTAAGTCATCAACATGCATAAGCGTTAGGATGTGTGTCCATTCACTGGACATTTGAGGATTCTAAGATATTTAGCTCACATCGCAGCGTGCAAAACCTCTTCTCATCCAAGGGCTTAGTGGAGATATCTGCCAGTTGCTCTTCAGTGTTGACATGAATGATATCAATGTCTTCCTTTTTGACATGATCTTTGAGAAAGTGATGACGAATCTCGATGTGCTTTGTCTTCGAGTGCTGAACTGGATTCTTGGAAAGCTTGATGGCGCTTTCATTGTCGCAGAAGAGTCACACATTCTTCGTGTTGATGCCATAGTCCTTGAGGGTTTGCTTCATCCAGAGAAGCTGAGCACAGCAAGATCCAGCAGCAATGTATTCAGATTCACCAGTGGAGAGTGATACATAGTTCTGCTTCTTTGAAGACCAACAGACAAGAGATCATCCAAGAAAGTGACACAGATGTAGACCTGCGATCAACCTTGTCACAAGTATAATCAGTATCAGAATATCCAACCAGATCAAATGTTGAGCCCTTTGGGTACGATAATCCTAGTGTTGGGGTGTGAGCCAAATATAGAAGAATTCGCTTCACCGCTAGGTGATGCGATTCCTTTGGTGCCGCTTGGAATCGGGCACACATGCAAACGCTAAGCATTATATCAGGCCTAGATGCACCTAAATAAAGCAAAGAACCAATCATGGAGCAGTATACCTTGTGATCGAACTCTTTACCATTGTCGTGAGGGCCAAGATGACTTTTTGTTGGCATTGGCGTTGTGTACCCTTTGCAGTCTTGCATTCCAAACTTTTTGGGCAATCTTTGAGGTATTTTTCTTGCGATATGAAGATGCCATTGCATTGTTGACGGACTTGAAGACCAAGGAAGAATTTAAGCTCCCCCATCATGGACATCTGACATTGCTCTTGCATCATATATCCAAACTCGTCACTTTATCTCTTATCCATGCAGCCAAAGATAATGTCATCCACATATATTTGACCAACAAACAGTTCACCATCATATGTCTCCGTGAATAGAGTGGGATCTAGTGAACCAGGTTTGAAGCCTTAGCTCTTTAGGAATTCCTTGAGTGTGTCATACCAAGCGCGAGGTGCTTGTTTGAGGCCATACAGTGCCTTGTTGAGCTTGTACACCATATCAGGATGCTTAGGATCTTCAAAACAAGGCGGTTGAGCGACATACACTTCTTCTTCGATTTTGCTATTGAGAAAGGCACTCTTCACGTCCATTTGGTACAGAAGAATGTTATGATGGTTGGCATAGGCCAGCAGTATGCGAATGGCTTCAAGCCTAGCCACAAGAGCAAAGGTTTCATCGAAGTCTATTCCTTCCACTTGTGTGTAACCTTGAGCAATGAGGTGAGCCTTGTATCTGACAACTTGTCCAAGTTCATCTTGCTTGTTGCGATAGATCCATTTCGTGCCAATGACATTGTGCTTGCGAGGATCAGGACGTTTGACAAGCTCCCAGACATTATTCAACTCAAACTGTTGAAGCTCTTCTTGCATAGCTTGAATCCATTCAGGTTCCATGAAGGCTTCTTCGAATTTCTTGGGTTCAGATATAGAGACAAAAGGAAAGTAACCACAGAAGTTTGCTAGTTCTGTAGCTCTTGATCGAGTGAGAGGGCCAGTAGCGTTGATGCTATCAATGATCTTCTCAATCTAGACTTCATTTGCGACTCGAGGATGAGCTGGACGAAGATTTTGATCAGACTGACTATTGTCTTCATCTTCAGCATTGGCTTCAGACTGAGCATTACCTTCAGGTTGAGTAGGTGCAGAAATGATGATCTCATCCTTATCTTGTTCCTCGATGGATATGCTTGATAGCTTCACCTGGTGTAGCTTCATCTAGCACATTTGGCAGGTGCTCTCTTTGCGAGCCGTTAGCCTCATCGAACCGCACATCCACAGTTTCAACCACTTTGTAGTGAAAGAGTTTGAAGACTCTGTAGGTGTGCAAGTCCTTTCCGTAACCAAGCATAAAACCTTCATGTGCTTTTGGTGCGAATTTAGACATGTGATGTGGATTTTTGATCCAGCACCTAGCACCAAAGAATTTGAAGTAACTGACGTTTGGCTTCTTACCAGTCAGAAGTTCATAAGATGTCTTCTTGAAGAACTTGTGAAGATATACTCTGTTGATGATGTGGCATGCAGTGTCTATAGCTTCAGGCCAAAATTTTCTTGGAGTCTTGTACTCATCGAACATCGTCCTCGCCATCTCAATGAGTGTTCTATTCTTGTGCTCCATGATGCCATTCTACTAAGGTGTGTAAGGAGTAGATAACTCATGTGTAATGCCCAAGGTATCAATATAAATGTCGAGGCCAACTTTCTTGAACTCAGTGCAATTGTCACTCCGGATGTGCTTGATCTTGATGCCATAATTCATCATGGCCCAATTTGCGAAGCGTCTGAAGACATCCTGCACTTCAGTCTTATAGAGAATTATGTGCATCCAGGTGTATCTCGAGTAATCATCAACAGTAACGAAGCCATAGAGATGCGTAGTAGTAGTAAGGGTAGAGTAGTGAGTAGGGCCAAATAGGTCCAGATGAAGCAGCTCAAAGGGATGTGAGGTAGTCATGATTGTCTTCGCGGGATGTTTGGATCTATTCATCTTTCCAGCTTCATAGGAACCACACAGATGATCCTTCTTGAACTTGACGCCCTCGATGCCAATGATGTGCTTCTTCTTCGCAAGAGTGTACAGGTTCCTCACGCCTGCATGTCCTAGCCGTCGATGCCATAGCCAGTATTCTGAAGCCTTTGATAGAAGACATACGATAAGATGTGGTCCTGCTCAGAAATCTACCATATACAAATCACCTCTTCGATAGCCTTCGAAGACTAGAGATTTGTCAGATTCCATTAGCACAAGACAATGATATTTTCCAAATATCACAATCATGTTCAGATCAAAGAGCATTGACACAGACATTAAGTTGTGTCCAAGGGATTCAACAAGCATCACTTTATCCATGTGTTGATCCTTTGAGATAGCAACTCTACCAAGACCCAATACCTTGCTTTCACTAGTGTTAGCGAATGTGATGTGGCTCTTAGTAGATGGACGTAGGGTTGAATCCATAAGAAGACTTTGATCACCAGTCATGTGGTTGGTGCATCCGCTAGCCATGATCCATTCAGTGGCTTTCGGAGTTGTACCCTACAGTGCAGTTAGAGGGATAGGCTTCACCAAGAGTATTGTGAAGCAGAAACATGTAGCAAACAAGCATATTATCAAAGTTTAGATTCTGGTTGGCTTGATAGGATGCTCGTCAAGGAACCCTGGGACGAAATACATGATAAGACCATTGGAGCATTTTATCTTGCATCCCACAAGATGTTTTAGGCCTCCAGCATTGTCGTCAAAAGATTTTGCGTTCCGGCTGGAGACCTTTCCCTGCCAGAGAAGTTAATTCTTCTTAACCACCCACATCTTCAGGTGTGGCTTAGAAGCAATGAGTCTAAGTGCAGCATCTGAGAACTTTGGCTTGGGAGCCCTAGCAAATAGCTTCGCAGGAGGATAATAGTACTCATAATAATATGCAGAAAAGTTCTTAGTTTTGTGAACAAAGCGGTTAGAAGAAACACGCTCATATTATGAGAACGGTTCTCCAACAGAACATTGGCGTTAGGGTGACCATGAGTGGTCCTCTGTCTGTATGAAGCCTTTGGACCATATGCCGCCTTTCGTCGGGGGTTTGTTTTCTTCTCGGGTGGTGTCATGATGACATTCACGGGAAGCTTCTCAAGACAACTTTTGGGCACCCAGATATTCTTTTGGGGTGAGCCATTCCTGCAATTAGTACCAATGTACCTGGCAAACACTTCACCATTCTGATTCTTAAAAAAATTGTAATTTGCATCAAAGGATTCATCAATGGCAATTGGGTTAGCATAAGTGAAGCCAGATAAAGTGGATGGGTCCACTAAAGGATCCTTAGCAGCAACCCAGGTGGTTTTGGGCTACTGCTCAAGCGTCCAATATGAACCATCAACGTTCATTTTCCTCTCAAACCCAACACCCTCTTTCCTAGGGTTTTGTTTCAGAATCTGTTTCTTGAGGACATAGCACAAGGTTTGATGCCCTTTGAGGCTTTTGTACATGCCAGTCTCAAGCAATGTCTTCAACCTAGCATTCTCATCAGCAATAGTAGTGGCATCCTCAGTAGAGGGGTTAGTTACCACATCATCAGTTCAAGATATTGCAACATCATAAGCAGTAGAACATTCAACAACAGAGACAACATTATCGCGTTCAAGACACTTTAAGCATGGTGGAACAAATTCTACCTGAGCAGAACTGATCTGTTGGGCGAGTAGTTAATCGTTCTCTTTTCGAAGATCTTCATGAGACACTCTCAGTTTCTCAAGATCCTGCTTCCTTTGAAGATAATCATAGGAAAGCTTCTCGTGAGGGGCTGAGAGAGATTCATGATGACTTTCAAGTTCTTCATACTTAACACAAAGACTTTTAATATCTTCGATTAAGGACTGAGTTCATTCATTTCCGCGTCCAACAGATCATCACTTTTGTCTAGCAGCTTTTGAATATGCTCCACAGCAGTTTGTTGCTCAGTTGCAATTTTAGCAAGTGCCTTATAGCTAGGTTTGGATTCACATTCAGAGTCATCTTCACTAGAGGTTTGGAAATAGGCATTGCATGAAGTTACCTTGGCACCACGTGCCATGAAGCAGTAGGTCGGAGCAGAGTCGTCATCATCATCATCATCAGCTTTGGCTTCAACGTTGCGACCATTGTCTTCAGTGTTGAAGATTGACTTGGCAACAAATGTTGACGCCAGAGCCAAGCTTGCCACGCCTGAATCAGACTCCTCCTGAGACTCCACCTTCGTCTCCTCAAAGGCAGACTCCTCCTCTAAATCCATTTCCTTGCCAATAAATGCAGGAGCCTTGCTTGATGAGGACTTCTTGTGAGATGAAGACTTTGACGAAGACTTTGAAGAAGATTTTGATGATTTCTTCTTCTTCTTCTTCTTGTCATCAGAATCACATTCCTTGCTCTTCTTCTTCTTCTTCTTCTTCTTCTTCGATTCCTTATACCGCTAAGGACAGAGTGGCCTGTCTTCTTGCATTTGTGGCAAGTTCTCTTCTTGTAGTCACGTGATGAAGCCTCATCGTTCTTTGAGCCAGATCTTGAAGACTTGCTGAACCGATTCTTCTTGGAGAACTTCTGGAACTTCCTCACAAGCATTGCAAGCTCTTTGCCAAGCTCTTCAGGATCACCAGAGCTACTGTCAGATTCTTCTTCAGATGAGGAAACAACTTTAGCCTTTAGAGCATGGGTTCGACCATAGTTGGGACCATAGATATCACGCTTCTCAGATAGCTGGAACTCATGTGTGTTGAGCCTCTCAAGTATGTCAGACGGATTGAGATCTTTGAGTTCAGGACATTCTTGTATCATCAGGGCAACAGTGTCAAACAAGCTGTCAAGTGATCTCAAAAGCTTCTTCATGATCTCATGCTTGGTATTTCAGTGGCACCGAGAGCACGAAGTTCATTGGTGATATCAGTCAAGCAATCGAAAGCGATCGAACGTGAGCTAGACATTTTCATTGTTATTTCTCTTGAAGCGGTTGAAGAGATTGCGAAGAACATTAATTCTTGAGTATCTCTGAGTTGAGACACCTTCGTTGACCTTGGACAGCCAGTCCCAGACCAGCTTTGCAGATTCCAGTGCACTCACATGGCCATACTACCCCTGGGTCAGATGACAACAGATGATGTTCTTGGCGGTTGAGTCCAATTGCACAAATCTCTTGACATCAGCAGTGGTGACGCCTTCACCGACTTTGAGAACGCCAGTCTTGACGACATACCAGCGATCAACATCAATGGCTTAAAGATGCTTCACATCTTGTTCTTCCATTAGGGGTAGTAAGTGCCATCGAAGACGGGGCACACAGCGGAGACCTTGATTATCCCTGTAGTCGACATAGCTAAAACTCCAGGTGGTTAAACCGAATCACACAGAACAAGGGAGTACCTTGCTCTGATACCAATTGAAAGTGCTAGTTAGCGACTAGAGGGGGTGTGAATAGGCGATTTTTATGGAAGTCTTCAAAACACAGTGGCTTTGAAGACAAACAAGTAAACTAAGCCTATAAAGTAAGCAGCGAAATGAAGACTACACTAGGCAAGCATTAGTCAAGCATACAATACAATGAAAGCACGAAGACTAACTGCAACTAGGTAGACAGGATCAGAATGGAAGATAGCACGAAGCTAAGCAGATATAAGTCTTCACACACTGAAGTCAAATGAATCAGGCAGGCAAGCAATGACTTCACGAAGACAAACTGTAACATAAGGAGAGTAGAGGATAGAACCAGTAGCTTGGTGAAGACAAGGATTTGGTAGACCAGTTCCAGTTGTTGTGACAACTTTATGTCTGGTTAGGGAGGCTGAGATTGAAATCAGAAGACTGTGTCTTCACCTTATTCCCCTTGAGCGAAGGACACCCAGTCCTCGCCCAATCACTCTGGTAAGTCTTCGAGGTATACTTCCAAACCTTCACAAACTACGTTCACCGGCAATCTACAATGACTCTTGGATGCTTAGAACGCAACGCCTAACCGGCTGGAGGATTCACAGTCCTCATGTGTATTAAGTTTTTAGATCACGCGGATAGAAAGACTTCAGTGATGCCTAACACTCTTTGGCTCTGGGTGTTTTGGGCTTTGTCCTCGCAAGGATCTCTCCCTCAAATGCTTCGGAGGTGGGTTGCTCTCAAATGACAAAAGCCGTGCACTAACTCCGAGCAGCCACCAGTTTATGGTGTAGGGGTGGGCTATTTATAGCCAGGAGACAACCCGACCTGATATGTCTGAAATGACCCTGGGTCACTAAGGAACTGACACGTGTGCAATGGTCAGATTTCAAACACACGCGGCAGCTTGGCTTGTGCTACAAGCAAAGCTGACTCATCCAGCCCTGGATAAGATTTGCTCTCCTTGTTTTCGCTCGAGGACATAGGATTTGGTTGAGCATCACTTCAGTCATTCTGACTTTGTTCATTTGGACCCCACTTAACAGTATGGTGGTTCCTATGACTCAATAAAGAAGAAAGGAAACTACGAAACAGCTATGTCTTCGCACTCCATAATCTTCAAGTGAATATCTTCACATGTCGTAATCTTTGTCGTGCATGTCTTCACGAACCACCATTGTCTTCAATGTCTTCACACATTTTTAGGGGCCATCTCTGGTAGGTAAACCGAATCTATGAGGGACACTACTTGTATTATCCTACAATTCTCACAAACACATTAGTCCCTCAACCATGTTTGTCGTCAATACTCCAAAACCAACTAGGGGTGGCACTAGATGCACTTATAGTAACCATTAATTTGGCGCCACATTTTTTACTATTTGTATAGGTGATGTCTGACGATGTGGACAGCGAGGATGAAGATGTCCAGAGGAGGTACAAGAGGCAACTCCTGAGGGAGCTTTATGCGAGAATGCATAACAAGCGTATTAGGACCTGGGACAGCGGCTATCGATGCCCATTTTGCAACCACAAGCTTCATGATGCGTATCAAAGTGTTCTGGCGCATGCAAGAGGAGGGGTCGTTGGCTCCCTCAAGCAGAAGTATTCTCGCAGGGTGGTGCAGTAGCGTCTGTGAGTACTGGAGAAGCTTCAGGATCGTGCCGGCATGTGAGATGAGATGTGGGATCGAACTATGTACGCTTGAGCATGCTTAATGACGGTTGAACTATGCTTGTGTACGCATACGCTTATTATCTATGTCTGAGTATGTTTAATCTATGTTTACTTATGTCTAACTGTGGGATATGGATGCAATGAGTTTGGTTGATGGAATCTACCTCCGTCCTCGTTTATTGGTCCCCTCTGTAATTTGTGTTAAATGTTGACCAAAGATTTAACTGCCAAAATGTTAGTGCAGGTCAGCAAAAATTATATCGTTGGATGCGTATTTGAATATAATGTTCAATGATATAATTTTTGGTGACATGCATAAAAAAATTTAGTTAAATATTTTGTCGAAATTTGGTACAAATTACAAACGGGACAAATAAACCAGGACGGAAGTAGTACGTCAATCACACACGGTTCCCAATTTGTAACCGTGTGCAATGACTTTCATTTTGCCTCATGCATCAATCACACACGGTTGGCTCTAGAAAACCGTTACCTCCGAAATTCTTTCTGGGACAAAAAACCCTCACCACCCATTTCAAAAAAGAAAAAAGAGAACCCTCGCCATTCCCACCACAAAACCCTCCCCCCCGCCCGCCACCCCCTGCCTCCGGTCCCCATTCTCACCTGCACAAGCTCCTCCGCGTATATGCATGGCACCACCTATCGTGGCAGTAACCACTTAGCTCGACGCCTGCCGCCACCGCCAGGCTGCTGGCAAACCACACCACATTTTGCCACTTCCGCTTGCCGTGGCCTATCGCCATCGACTTTCTCGACGCTGCTCGCGGTCGCCCCAGCTCTGCTCGGTTGGGGAATTTTCCGTACTGAGGGTTCTTTCTGCCTCCTTTAATCACCCGGCGGAAATCGCCATGAATTCATTTTTATTCGAGCTGATTTGAGGGTTTTCTTTCATTCATAGAGTGTACAGTGTGCCGACACATCAGGACTTTGCGAGCTCCGCAATAGATTCCATCTCACCGTACCAGATGACTTGAGGATGCGTGTGGTATATTCAATCTCACCCTAAACCGGTAGGCATGGCCTACTTTCATGAACATATGCTAAATATTGCTACATTTGGATAAAAGGTGCCACATGCACCATATACGTCAATGGGGATTTTTCCCCTCTTCTTTCTATATTAGGCAAGTTAATGATGTATTGTTCATTCGATTACTCTCATATTTCCATGACATCATGTTTACCCTATCTGTTTAATTATAGATTTTTGTCCTTCGATTTCAACTATTGTACAGTTCTTTCAATTTGGGCCCATATTTGCATGTTACCATATTTTCTTTAACAATCCTACCATTTTCTGTAGCGCGTCCCTTGCTATGCAAGAGATTATGTAGTGCACAATCTTTGCCTTTACATAGATCAAGACTGCACGGATGTCATACTGCACACAAACCATGGATTTACAATCGTTGCTACTGTAAGACTTGATGAACGTGGTGACTCCTATTTTGGCACTAGCTTTTGGAAAGAAATTTCTAAGTTTTATGTACTGAAAGCTGGCACTAAAATTGCACTGCACATAAAAGGGCCTGGTCATCAGATATATGCAAATTCCCCGACAAAATCATCCGTCCAGACTTTGTTCAAAGTAAGTTTTCTTTTCAACTATCTGCATGTTGACTTACCCAGCAATGTCAGATGAATTGTGTAGTATAAAAGCAACCAATTATTATTCCCTTTTCTTACTATATTCCTACCTAATAACTTCTAGTTACTAATACACTTTTCTATTGTCCTGTTTTAACTAAATATTCCATGTACTCCCATTTCTATCAGAAAGCGCCGCTGACAAGGAGACTCCAGAGGTGGAGAATGGGGCTTACAACAAGCGGAGGTGGGGCAAGCTAGAACCGCAAGTGACTCTAGCAGGCCTAGACTTCATCAGCAGCCTCCCCGGTGATATGTTGACAGTCATCATCTCCCTCCTCCCAATCACATATGGGGCGCAGACAACCGTCCTTTCCCAGCGTTGGCGCCCTCTATGGAACTCCACCCCTATCGAGCTCATCAACACCCATGAGCTCTGCATGGCTATCGTAAAATCTTGGATGCATTCTCCAAGATCCTCAACAGTCACCTTGGCCCAACCAGACGCCTTACAATGGGCAAGTTCTGTTCCAACGGCAGGGACCGAGCCAAGCTTGACGACTGGTTCCAATCCCCCGCCCTAGATCAGCTCGAGGAGCTCACTTTTTATGATGGGCATATGCGCTTGCTGCCAACATCCGTGCTCCGCCTCGCGCCCACGCTGGGCGTCAACAAGTCTAGGAACTGCCATCACCCCTTAATGACGCGCCCGCTCTTATTCTACCACGACTGAAGCACCTCGAGCTCGTCGCCGTCTGCCTCTCAAACGGTAACATGGAGCGCCTGTTCTGTTGTTGTACTGCACTCGAGTTCCTTCATCTTCAGGCAATCAATGGGTTGAGTACATTCCACATCACCTCCATGACTCTACGGACTATTTATGTGTGCTGCTGGTTCGGCAAGAAGACATCACAAGATGTGTACCACGGTATGCTCACTGAGGACACACCTGCACTTGAGAGATTACTTGTACTTGATCAAGTAGGTCCAACAAGAATCAATGTCATTTCTGCGCTGAAATTGACAGTGCTGGGCTACTCGTCTGACAAATACTCCGAACTTGTTATTGGATCCACACCCGTTCAGGTACAACATCCACCTTCTACCTCTCCTTCTACATATTAACATTATTTCTAAATTTGAAGATGTTTATTCATCTGTCATTCAGAAAATGATTCCGACAAGCTTGACCCCAAAACTGCGCACAATGAAGGTCTTGACACTAGAATCTATCGGGCCCAACCTCGAGCAAGTTGTCAATTTGTGAGATGCTTTCCGTGACCGGAGAAGCTATATATCAAGGTGATGTTCCTTTCTTGTTAAATGTTAACCATAAGGGAGTTCAATTTGTGACACCTTTTTCCAAGTTTACAATGACAATGTACTATGATTTCTGAAGGATTGTTTTGGAGGATTTCAGTACATACAGGTCTCCATTTCCAAGTTTACAATGACAGTGCTTGATCCATATGGTTACAATCCATATGCATTTCTCCTTTGGATTCATATCTACTAGTTTTCTTAGAGAACTTTTCATCCACTCCAACATCTTGTGAAGATCGAAGATGGCTTGTTAATGCCCATGTTAATCATGTCAGATCGAAGATGGCATGTCAGTGCTTTTTACAAATCCTGCAAACCAAATAGGCCTGTAGTAGTGTTCAAAACTGCATCTAGGCACTAACACGTTTTCTTCTTTTGCAGATAAGATTAGGCCCAGTGGTAGATAATGTGATACAATATAACAATCACGTCGAATGCCTAGATCTGAATCTCTCAGAAATTACTTTGAACTCCTACCGAGGGACCTTACCGGAGATTATATTCGCCAGGTTCTTTGTTGCCAGAGCAAGGGTGCTGAAGGTAATGATGTTTGCCCTACATTTATTTCGCAAAAATGAATGGTTTGTAGATCAACATCGGCGCCTGCGGCAGAATGGAATAGGCTCCAAAAATGTTGAATTTCATTTTAGAACTTCAGATGATAGAGTAATCGGAAGTCATCGTGTCAACCCCATACATGACTTCTCAGTGGCTGACCCCTTTGCATAAGTTGTGAGGTTTCAAAACCAGACTTAGAAGTGGTAATATTAGTGTGAACCTCTCTGATATCCATGTTCAGCGGATCAGCGCGAGCGTTTGTAGCTGATGAGCCGAATTTCGTTTCTAATATCAGCTTGAACCTTGTAATCTTCGAATTTGAGCCATATAACTCTGGAATGTGAACTTTGTAATATTTCGAGCTTTTGTGGTACAATCATTGAAATGCCATCGTATGGGACTCATATATTGGTAGCACTATTTTGACCTTAATATGCAATGGTCTTAGATTTTATTAACCATTCTCGAATATGTTTACCTTGTCGATCTCACAACACACGATCTGTATAGCTAACTCGACTGCGATCTTGGACATTGTTGCACATAGTTGGTTTCTTCCATCGTGTGCCCTGTAGAGCGCAGAATTAATTCTCACACTCGAGTGTCCATCATCACCCTTCTATGTAATTTTGAGCTCATCACCCACGGGTAAACTTATGACCGAAGTCATTCCACACACTTCATTTTTACAAAGCTTTTTGCCAAAAAAACACCCACGATTTGTCCCTCTTCTAGCCGACGCGTGGCAAACCAAGCCAGGCGGGAAGGTTGCGCGGTAAACTGCGTGGTAGCGCGGGAACAGGCTCATCGACGAAACATTTGGCGCCTCTTCGAGCCCACGCGTGGTCAGACGAAACGCGTGCGGTTAGATGTTGTCAAGTGTGCACTGGAATCCTCCGCTATGAATGCCGTGACAAGATGTGTCGATTGCAGGATGGCTGGCCCCCATTTGTTAGAGCGGCTATTTAACCCTTGTGTCTCTTCAAACTTTCGATCACGCCCCACCATTGCAAGAAGCACACCCACCACGACAAATTCTTAGAGAGTATCCTGCGCGGCTCTAATGGCGCTCCGAGCGGCTGCAAACGACGAGAAGCAGTTCACCATGCATGACGTGGTGGGCACCCACCGAAGGTTCACGGAGCTTTTGGTGGTGTACACCAAACCGGTCTGGGTGGAGCACTCCATCCACATCATGGAGTTGTTGCTTGCTGAGGAGAAGTACAAGGTGGTTGAGTTTGACCTCTAGTACACCCGCGCTCGTGCTGGGTCTCGTCCCGAGGTCACCGTCGCCCATATGTGTGTGCGCAACCACATCCTCGTCTACCACAACTGCATGGTCACAAGGCGTTGCGAGCGTTTTGCCAGGTTTGTCAACAGCCCCCACTACATGTTTGCTATGGTGGACATCACCAACGATGTCAAGGTGCTCAAGAATTTGGGCATCGCCTGCCAGAATCTTGTCGACATCCAAGGCTAATACATAATCTTGGGCAGCAAGGAGCATGAGAAGGACTCACTGGTTCACCTCGCCGAGGCCATCATCGACCCCCTACTACAGAGACATGAAGGATTCCTACAACAAGGACAAGCGTGCCTGGCACTCGGCCTAGATGGAGAAACTCGACAACGCTCATGTCGTGTACGCGGCCAAGGAGGCGTACACGTGCTACGACATGTACAGGCGGATCGTTGACATGAGGAAGTGCCTCCTTCCCCAAAACGGCCAGGGATCCAGCCGGGAGCAGAGCAATGGCAAGTGTCGTCGCAACAAGAAGTAGATGATTAGATCCTCGTTTCTCCTAGTTTCTCCTCGTCACACATAACATATTGCTTACTTTGATGTCTGAATATGTTATGTGTGTAGTCACTTGTGTAATTGTATGCTAAATTTGGTTATGCAATGTTGTCTTTTTAAGTATATATGTTGATGCTCTATAGACAGAGCAAATCACATCGCACACGGACTAAACAATGGAACCCGTTGGTGATGATTTCATCAATCACTGACAATTGTATACCAGCAATTGTTTGCTCACAACACACACGGCTTGTTAACAGGAATCGTTTGTGTTGTTATCGTTCTTCCCACACATTTCTGATTACAGACCTGTTTGTCGCGTATCACACACATCTTGTTAAGTTGAACCGTTTCTGTTCTCTTGACTCAACGCAAACAGTTCATCCGAGTGAACTGTATGCCATATATCGCACACACCTTCATCTGGCTGCGCTCGTTTCTGTCGTTCCGCCTCATTACAAATAGTTCATTCGAGTGAACCGTATGCTCTACATCGCACACGCCTTCATCTGACAGCCATTTCTTTTGTTCCTCCTCATTGCAAATAGTTAATTGAATTGAATCGTATGCCCTGAATCACACACGCAACCAAAATCTGAACCGTGTTTGATGCATCCATCATCGCAAATGTTCTGCACCTTTTTTGATGGTTTTTTACACCACCGTTTGCGATTATTGCATCGCACACAATTTCGTCAAAGGGTCTCTGATCGTTGTGTCGCGTTAGCAGCATCCTGCAGTAGTGAGAGGCTCTTCCTACTAAGCGCATGGTCTCTCATCCAATTCTGAATTTGCACTTGGAAGGATAACTGGGGGACTGCGCCTGCTGGCCCCGGAGAGGGGATTGCTCCCACTGACTCAGATGATGAGTAGGAGCCTGATTACGAGTTCGTTCCTTCTCCAGAGAAGGTGCCATCTTGGCCATCTGAGCTCAAGTCAAAGATGAAGAAACTTTTCTGCATAGAGGCCAAGGGGCAGTACAGGGCACATGTGGCTGAGAAGGTCGCTCGCACTCGCCACAAGACTATGATGAGAGCCCTCGGTAAGGAGATCACTAGTGGCTCGGAGGAGCAACTTACAGATGAGGAGGTTTGGGTTTCTCAGCATTGCAAATGATCAGACTCAGAGATGGAGCATCAGCATGTAGTAGCAGCAGAGGAGTCTGAGGGGCATGAGGAGTCCGAGGATGAGGAGGACTCAGTTGGGCATGAGGTGTACTGATGAGCTGGCGCTTCACCATCACATTGGTCATGTCTAGTACTCTTTGCCCTTTTGGTGTCTCGATGCCAAAGGGGGAGAGAATTTAGGGATTTGCTGAAGCATGAGTGTGTCTTGTTTGCTGTTGATTTCGTTCTCTCGTGAACTCTTTATTATCGTCTGGTTTGCTTTTCGTTCGTGTGTGGACCCTATCATATGGTGTGAGACATATGCTATCTTATCTTATCTTATTGTTATTCTTGTGAGATGTTATCTATCTTTTGCCCTATCATTTTGCTCACATGTTAATTACTTACATCCGTGCTTTATCTTCCTATGTTATTGTTGCAAGTATTGCCAGTCTATAAAATATACGGGGAGTGTTGCTCTTAGTGTGTGGGCTTTGCATTCCAAAGGCATACCCATATATTGCACGCATCTAGGGGGAGCCCATCCATATTTTGTAGATGATGGGTTTGCATGTTATCTTATCTCATTGTTGTGCATATCCCGTATTGTCATCAGTCCACCAAAAAGGGGGAGATTGTTAGGGCATATTTCTCCCTTAGTGGTTTTGGTGATTGATGACAATGCTTTTGCGGACTAATCGTGTGCATTGAGCATTTCAGATAATTCTACCTCGTGGCACAAGACAATTTGAACCCCTTAGAAGATTTAGGAAGACGGTGTTTTCTTGCATTTCTTTTTCGGTGGACTTGAGTTGTAGGAACACCATACTATTAAGAGGGGGGTCCGCTTCGGAAAGGTTTGGGTGGAATCATCACCTACACTCTCCTTGCACCCTATTTCCTTTCCCGACAATTGAGTTTGTTCATCCTTATGTTTGAACCTTGGCAGAACAGGCTAAGCGGTAGTACCGCTCCAACGCTACTGCCGCTGTGTAGTTCGGCTCCTAATTCCGCCTATTTCATGGGTTAGGTAAATGACCGGTAGTAGAGCGGCAGTTTGCCACGTAGTACTGCTCCTGCGGTACTATGGGGCTAAATACCTCTCTACTACCACAGATTTACAATGCCTCATTGATCTAAGCGGAAGTACCGCTTATGCGGAACTACCGCTGGAGAGTACCGCAGGGAATACCACTTATTTGCCTCGTTCTGTTGCGGTCTGTTCCACAAGCGGCAGTAGGGCGACAATTCCCAACGGCAGTACCGCCTAAGGCGGCACTACCGCCCTTCCTTCCTCTACTACCGCGGGTATCGGCCGTTGTTCATCTCCACGCAGTAGTACCGCTAGAGGGCACGGTAGTACCGCTTCGGCAGCACTACCGTTCCCCTGGTCCACTCAGAATGAACTTGGTAGCCGGCACTTCAGTGCCAACGGAAGTACTGCTCATCGAGCGGTACTATTGCTTATGTGCGGGTTGTGGGAGCATAACGGCTGGATTCTTCTTCCCACTGTAAAAGGGAGTATTCTTTCTCCTAGTTGACTAGCTCTTCCTCCCCCAAGCTCCATTGTTGCTCACAAGCTCATTCTTGCCCGATCTCGCACCCTAGTCAATCAAACTTGTTGATTATTTAGGAATTGGCTGGGAAGGCCTAGATCTAGACTTCCACCAAGAGAAATTTGATTCCCCCACTAATCCCTTGCGGATCTTGTTACTCTTGGGTGTTTGAGCACCCTAGACGGTTGAGGTCGCCTCAGAGCCACGTTCCATTGTGATGAAGCTTCATAGTATTGTTGGGTGCCTCCAATTAAGTTGTGGAGATTGCCCCAACCTTGTTTAGAAGGTTTGGTTGCCGCCTTAAAGGGCACCACTAGTGGAATCACGACACCTTGCATTGTGTGATGGCGTGAGGAGAATACGGTGGCCCTAGTGGCTTCTTGGAGAGTATCGTGCCTCCACACCAGTCCAACGGAGACGTACTTCCTCTCAAAGGGAAGGAACATCGGTAACACATCCTCGGCTTCACTGTCTCCACTTGTGGTTATCTCTTACCTTTACCTCGTGCAAGCTTTACTTGTGTTGTATTTTTCCTTGCTTGGGTTGCTAGTGTTGCTAACATCATATAAGTTGCTCACCTAGTTGCATTTCTAGACAACCTTTTTGTTGCTCAACCTAATTTGTTAAGAATAGTTCAAAATTGATAGTTGCCTATTCACCTCCCCCCTCTAGTCAACCATATCGATCATTTCAGTTGCCATGGCAAATTTATTGTAAAGAGCATGGCTATTTTAATTTAAATATGATGGCAAATTTACATTTCTAGAACATGACAAATTTTGTGTAGCATGGCAAATATACTTGTGTTCCCATGGTAACTTTTAGTTTATTTTTCATGGAAAATTTAATCCATTTTTGCCATGTCAAAAGTTTACTCCATTTTTGCCATGGCAAAATTCACTCCATTTTTGCCATGGCAAGATTTTTAGCTTTTTAAAGACTTTGATTTTATTTTTCACAAGAAAGAAAAATCATTTTGGGCTTTTTATTATGTTTCGCTGCTGGCTTTTTTTGTTTTTATTTTTCAGGAAAGGGCCTGTAGGGCAATGGGGAGGGTGTTCGGCCTGTGGAGGTTCTCGTACCGAACGAATTTCTTCGTAGTGGGGGAGTGCTCGTATCGAACGAAAGGTTCGGTCTTACCTCTTGACATGGCAAATTTACCTATATTGCCACGACAATTTTTTAACTTTACATATATGTCAATATAATCGCCATGACTTTTTTCCATTTTTGCGCCATTTTGGAAAACATAAACTTGAACCATGGCAATTTTTTCATAGTATGGTAAAAGACCATGGCATTTTTTCATGCATTATGGCAGTTTTTTGTTTGAACCATGATATTTTTTTAGTAGTCAATATGGCATCCTTCTGTTTTCATTCCCTGGCACGCCATTTTCTTCTTCTTTTCCTTCAACCATGGCAATGTTTTTCATAGCATGGCAAAAACCAGGCTTTATTAGTAACGAAAAAACTGGACTTTTTTTTCTTTTCTTTTTCACGGCAAAAAGGCCTGTAGGGCCGGGGGAGCTTCACAGCAGATGGTATGTATAACCGCTTCTAGTCCCGACGAGATATATTATCATGCAATAAAGGGACCATGATTTTTCTGAAAATAAAAAAAGTCCCGAACGAGATCGTTCGATAGATGGCCTCGTCTGTACCAAACGAGTCGTTTGGTCCGGGCTCTCCCAGACCGCCAATATCAGGGTCTAAAAAATAGTACTACTATGTTTTAGCGTGCAATTTTGTTGCCCATTCACTATAATAGCAGTTTTCTATAGATCATGCATTTCCGGAAAATCTCCCCGAGTTATAGTTGAAACTAGGACTGCTCTTAGCTTTTCTTTCCCAAGGATTGCTACCGGAGATCGGCGCCTAAAATGAGTTTCCATCCTAACAAATAACAAGTACGACCCCGCAAAAAAAAAAATAACAAGTACGCAGAGTAGTATTTTAGTCCGGGAAGATTCCTCATCTCGTGGTGCCCAAACTGAAGGACGTGGTTACTGAATTTACGAACTGAGGCTGCCAACCGGAGGAAACTTCGGAAAGCTAAAAGGAGCCAAATTAAACCCCTTTTTGCTTAACTCTTTGCAGGCACCTTCTTCTATGCGCGCTCCTACAACTAGCGTTACATCTTACCCATGTCAGTCCCCTCTAGACTAAAAAAATCGATGGAAAGGAGTATGCGACAAGAATTGCGGATAGAAGCTCAGCTCAAGCAGTTCCATCATTTGAGCCCACTTCGAAAGATGCGAGAGAGTGGTGGCAGCAGCCACTGATTTGATTCGACAATTAAATTTAATTACAGACAAAATTTGAGATTCCCCTAGATCTCTCTTCGCAAAAAGAACTCCGTCATCGATCAGGATAACAATCAGGCAGCATGTACGATGTTTACGACCTCCAGACAGGTCATTGCTATCGCATTCTGTAGGCGAAGTGTGCAAGCAAATGCTCTGGATTTGTTACTTGTAGATCGAGCACAACCTAGCACATCAGAGAGACCTGTCCATGGATGTGAGCCCGGTTTGAGTAAGCTGCAGGTACAAGTGCACCGTACCGTGGTCAATTGACACCGGATCACGACGTGATTTGGACATTCCGTCGACAGGGACGGCGATCTCGTTTCTGCCGCAGGCCCGGATTTGTATTAGTAGTTGGTTGCATCTTATTACAACAAACATTTAGGGGTCGGTGCGTGTGTTTGTGCAAGCCGTCCACGTGCAACACTAGAGTTTTTGGTGCATGCCCTCATGAGGCTAACACTAGCGCACATGTGACTTCGAGTCAGTGGGGATGTATATTCTCGAGCAGATCGAGTCAGCGGACGCGCACACGAGAAGCCGCGCCGGCACCACTGTGTGCGATCAACAACCAACCAGGCCATACAACTCCAACGCACGACCCCAACCGAATGTCTGTTTCATCCGTTCGTCCGTTTGAAGGTGTCAAGGGGTCGTGTCCGTCCGGATTTGTGGATGCGGCGGCCGCGTGTCCAACGCATGGCCACATTTCAGCCGCATCTCGTCCGTTCGAGAATAATAACATATATGTGAAATTGTAAACATGGCAATAGTTGCACGTCCGAGATAGTCTTTTTTTACAACCCAATCAAAATAAAAATAATATCAAATAGTCTTATTACAATCCATTTGAAATTTTTTTGAACGAAAAGAAATTAAACCGATAGATAGATCTATTGATTGTCAATGTGAGTCTACATGTGCTCAACCAAGTCATCCTAGAGCGGGGCATGAGCATGCCAATCACGCAATTCGCGATGAAACTCGACAAATTGTTCACAGGATGCAGGAGGCAGATGCTCAGTCAACATTTTCACCCTGAAAATCAAACCCTTGGTCGTAGATGCTATCATCGCGCTCGTCATCGACGATCATGTTGTGCATGATCACACAAGCAGTCATCACCTCCCAAAGCTTCTTCGTGCTCCATGTCAATGCATGGTTACGAACGATACCCCACCGAGACTGAAGCACATCGAAAGCACGCTCCACATCCTTCCTAGCACACTCCTGCATTTGGGAAAACCTCTGCCTCTTCTCTCCTTGCGGATTGGGTATGGTCTTCACAAGCGTGGACCACTGAGGATAGATACCGCCAGCTAGGTAATATCCCTTGTTGTAATGGTGGTCATTGACCTCAAAGTTGACCTCCGGGGAGTGGCCTTCTGCAAGCCTTGCAAACACCGGAGACCGCTGAAGAACACTAATATCATTCTAAGAACTAGCCATGCCAAAGAAAGAATGCCATATCCAGAGATCTTGTGAGGCATCTCCTTCAAGTATAACAGTGGCTCCTTTCACATGCCCCTTGTACTTCCCGTGCCAACAAATGGACAATTCTTCCAGTTCCAGTGCATACAATCTATACTACCAAGCATGCCCGGAAAGCCCCTCTCCCTATTGTGGTTCAAGGCCGGAACATGGCCGGCGATTGAGCGCCAGAACCGAGGCCGCTTCCTACTAATGTGTTCATGTACGACCAACGCAACCACCACCTCTTCATCATCCGAGGATGAATCATTTGATGAGGAAATGAAGTTGTGAAAGAAAAACTCATCACCGCTATCCATTGTACCTTGTGAACGCCTTGCGGTCGTGCTGCAGGCACGGCCGGATAGTGCACCTCCTGCTCCCCTCGCAGACAGCAAAGCAAGGTTTTGGGGGTCGGTGGTGCTTGTGGGCGCCCTGCGGCGACAAACGGCCGACCGGAGGTTGGGGACGATGGCTGACACCTGCGGCAATAGATTCTCTCCCTCTGGCAACAAGAAGAACACCGACAAAATGCTTTCCAAAACGTCTGTGTGGAGACAGCTATGGCATGGCGTCCTGGTGGTCCGGACAACCCTTGTGGAAGGCGATGCGGCCGGGGAGGGTGTTGGTAGCGGCAATGTCGGGGGGCACAGGGCGGTAGAGGAAGAGAAAAGGAGGGTCTGTGTCCCGGCGGGGCGGGCGGGACAAGGGCACGCGCCACGCCCGTCCGCATGTGTCCGTTCGGCCGCAAACTCAGCCCAAAGTAGGGCCAGGAATGGGTCGAAAGCAGACAGAAAACAGACGATGGTCCGTTTGCTCCTGCCCCTTGGAGGGCTTGCTCTGTCTACCCTCAAACAAACGTGGGCGAACATGATGGGGTCGTGCGTTGGAGTTGCCCTAGGGCCGACTCCAACACGCGACCCCAAATGGTTCGGTCGCATCCATTTGGGGGTAAACGGACATAACAGGCCCCCAACGCGTGTCCGCAAACAGACTGTCGTTCATTTTTCGTCCGCTTTCGACCCATTCCCGGCCCAAAGTTGGGTTGTATTTGCGGCCGAACGGACACGCGCGGCGCATGCCTAGTCCCCCTAGCCTGCCCGTCGGAGACACAACCACTTTTCTCTTCCCCGTCTCTTCCCTCCGCCCTCCGCCCTCCGCCTTCACCACCGCCGCCACACCCGTTCCTGGCCGCGTCGCCTTCCATCAAGGCCGTCCGCCCCCACAACCATGCCATGGCATTGCCGCCCCATTCCCACATTTTGGTTGAGTTTTTTCCCTGCGTTCGTGGTTCCTTGTTGGCGGTGGGAGAGCGGCTACGGCCACCGGCGCCGACCGTCGACCCCAACAACTTCCGGCAGGCGCTCCATTGCCCCAGGCCACCAACCCCACCAGCACCAGCCTTGCTTTGCTGCATCTACTCGCCCTTTCCGGTCACATCTCCAACACGACCACAAGGTGGTCGACGCGTTGCTCCCAAGGTATCATGGATTGCGGGGATGAGTTTTTCTTTCACAACTTCATTTGTTCAATAGATGATGAAGACATTGTGGCGGCTGCATTGGTCGTTCACGACCACATTAGTAGGAAGCGACCTTGGTTCAGGGGATCAATCCTAGCCATGTTCTAGCCTTGAACCGCAATAGGGAGAGAGGCCACACCCTTCTCTACGCCGATTACTTTGAGAATAGCACACTCTTCAAACCACACAAATTTTGCCGCCGCTTTCATATGGCGAGACATGTGTTTCGAGAGGGGCTTTCTGGGCATGCTCGGCAGTATTGATTGTATGCATTGGAAGTGAAAGAACTATCCATTTACTTGGCAGGGGCAGTACAAAGGGCATGTGAAAGGTGCTACTGTCATACTTGAAGCGGTGGCTTCACAAGATCTGCGGATATGGCATTCTTTCTTCAGCATGGCTGGTTCTCACAATGATAACATTGTCTTCAGCGACCAGTGTTTGCCAGGCTTGCGGAAGGCCACTCACCAGAGGTCAACTTTGAGGTCAATGGCCACCAGTACAACAAGGGATATTACCTCGCTGATGGTATCTATCCACAATGGTCCACTCTTGTCAAGACCATACCCAATCCGCAAGGAGAGAAGAGACAGATGCCCAAATGCAGGAGAGTGCTAGGAAGGATGCGGAGCATGCTTTCGGTGTGCTTCAGTCTCGACGGGGTATCGTTCAAAACCTTGCATTGACATGGAGCACTAAGAAGCTTTGGGATGTGATGACTGCTTGTGTGATCATACACAACATGATCGTGGAGGATGAGCGTGCTGAAAGCATCTATGACCAAGGGTTTGATTTCCTAGGTGAAAATGTTGAGCCTGAGAAGCCACCTCCTGCAACCTTCGAACAATTTGTCCATTTTCATCGTGAATTGTGTGGTTGGCATACTCATGTCCAGCTCCAAGACGACTTGGTTGAGCACATGCGGACTCACATTGGAAACCAGTAGATCTATCGGTTACCTTTCATGCAAGCTAATTTCAGTTGTGTTGTAAAGACTATTTCATGTTGTTTTTATTTCGATTGGGTTGTAATAATCTATTTCGAATGTGAAACTATTTGCTATGTTTCATTTGAACTACTACGCTTTGTGTTGGGCGCACCGACGAGATGCGGTCGAGATGCAGCCTCGCGTTGGGCGCACGACAACCGCATCCAGAAATCCGGGCGGACACGACCCATTACCACTTCCAAGCAGACGAAAAGTGAACGAAATGGATGTCCATTTGGGGTCATGCATTGGAGTTGGCCTAAGGTGCACTACTAGGGAAAAGGCTAGCAGTTGCGCGGGATTTAACCTTAGCACTAGCGCGGGACATCATGCTACTGCTACAGTGCCTTTTGCTTATCTTAGTAATATGCTAATATAGGGGTTAGCTCGGTCTACTTTAGCTTAAGAGAAGGTGGGTTTTGGTGGCGACGCATCAATTACTTCGACATCAGATCAGCAGTTAAAGTAATTTCCAACAGTCGAATGGATATTTTGTGTCTGTTGGATATAAAGATCCTTTGGGTAAGAAGTATAAGCAGCTTATAAGCTTGTTTGTTCAGGAAGTGTTGCATACTTGTGTGAGTTGACGCCACACATCATAGTAGTACTACTACTAGTAGTACTCACCCGACTGCGCACAAGGCAGATGAAGCTCCGTGTCATGTTGGTGTCGTGTGCGGCCTGCACATTAACCAAAACCTCGCGCCTCCAGCTTAGCCTCCGCGTTTTAAACTTCTCAATCTCAAGGTCAAGGAGCAACGGGAACCTGTGATAGATCCATGAGATGGTTGAGAACACTACAATTCGTAGCTATAGATGCATGTGTGAGAGAGGACGAGTGCGTGCGTGCACCTCTTCTCTTCGTGTATAACATAGTAAACTCAGAGTACAAGTGTATGTGGTGGCATCGACCTAGGGAGCTAGAGATGGTGCGTGCGAGAAGTCTCGAGAGACTAGGTGTGTGCGTGGGAAAGAGGGAGAGAGATGATATGTGTCGATGTAATGCGTGTGAAAACAAGACTAGTCTATAGCTCGCCACGAGGCTATTCCTGTCGAATTCCCAATAACCGTAAGATATGTATCCAACGATGCCAGTTATTGCACCTACACAGCAGTAGAAAAGAAGTACCATGGCATATTACAAAACATCTACACCACAGCCGAAAACAAGTGTCCACGTTACGCCATTCGGGAATAGTGCCGCACTTCGCAACTACAACCGTAAATAAATTTTTAGCTTGCATATCATCACATTCCAAATTACTACTCCTGTCCACACCGATCACACCGATATAGTAGTAAATTGCAAACATGTTCACACCGATCACAATCTAAACCGTTTCCCACTTAGGAGCGTATTAGTACTCGGTTATAAATACTGTACTATGCCAAGATAACTGCACATTCCTTCCTCAACTCCTCAGCCACAAAAGCAAACAAGTCATTCAGCATCGTTCTCTTGCATCTGCCATGGCTAGCGTGAGTTCTCCGTCGAGAGATTACCACCACCAGGGAGAGGCGAGCATGGAAGTGGAAGCATGAGAGATGTCCCGCTTAGCCGCAAAAGCAGCTGGCATGTCACGCCGCACGGCAGTAGTAGCACAGAGGTCCCGCCGCGCAGCGAAAGCAGCACAAAGGTCCCGCCGCACCGTCAATACAGCAGACTGGCCCGGCCACACCACAGAAGCAGCAGAGATGTCGTGCCGCGCCGCGAATGTAGCAGAGATGTCCTCCCGCTCCGCGGTGGCCTGGGAAAATGTCTCGCGGGCAGCGAGGATTCTTACAAGCGCATGCATGCGATCATCCATAGCTAGATGGATCAGATCTCCGGCTGGATGAAGCTGCAGGATGAGTTGAATGCCTCATTTGAACAACTCCGGGCCTAGCGCGACCTGCTGAGGACGAAGATCGCCGGAAGGGTGAAGCAGGCGAAGGAGACCGCTGCTTTGTTGAAGAGGATGGGCGTCATCTTCAAGAAACTTATGGATGAGAAAGCCATGCTCCGTATCGAGTGTGAAAGGCTGGTGGAGGAATCCGTGGTTGCTGCCGAGTAGCGTATTAAGAACATGAAACTGATGAAAGAGATCATTGCCGCTCGCCCTGAGAACTAGTCTCCGTGGCTTGCAGCGCGTCAAGAAACTAGAGATCAACGAGCCAGATCGTTGTATGCGCTTCCTTCTTCTTTTGCCCTTGTGTATTTCGGGTGTAGCCGCATGTGCCTTTTTTAATTATCTTCCTAGATATGTAAGACAAATTATTATCCACTGTCATCATCCTTATATTCATCATGCTTGCTATAAGTCGCAGTCGATGCTATATAGGTCCGTCGGATTTTACATCAAGATCCGTGCAAAACTTTCTTTTCAGATTTTCACTTTTCTCTCTTAAATCTCAGTCTAGTCAGACATAGCCACGTCGTGAAACAAGGGCTCGGGCGCCATTAATGGAGACATTGCGAGGGAGGTGTGCGGTGGATAGAGGTCAAAGGGCTCTCCTCCCGATGAGCACGCGTAGGGGTCTGATCGCATGCCTCTCGTACTGAAATAGCTACCCCGCACGGCACCTCCTAGCGAATAAAAAAAGGGGACGTGTGGTGGCACATGTTTGGTAAGTAGGACGCCCATGGTTTCAATAATACTTGTGTTTCCGATTGTAACGTGGCAACACTTGTTCGAAAATAACTTTGTTGATTGTTAATGTGTGCGCCTTCGCAAATCAGACATCAAAATTACCACAACATGTTGGTGCCATGTCATGACACCAAGCCAAGTTACAATATTTTCATGTGTGTTTTGGATTTATAGGAATTAAAAAAACCAAGTTTCTCAATGTTTCCGGCCGAGCCATGATGCCCAGATGTTTGAATTTCATATCCATTTCTTGCATGGGACCTACAAATTTACCCAAGGACACACATGTGATTTTTCAACCAACTTTGGTGCACTGGAACATGTGCTTGTAGTTCAAATTTGAATTATACACATTAAATGACCAGAAACTCAATTAATGTATAAAAAAGGCCAAACGAACACGGAATAATTCCAAAATTTAACACGACACTCATATAGTTCTATGTTGCCTTTGTAAAGAAAATCAAGGGGGGGGCAGCGTCTATCGTTTCGCACACAAAGGTGGCACGTTCCCTCTCACAACCAGAAGCCTTCATGAGAGAAGCTCCGGTTTGCAAGAAGCTTATACCAAAACTTGTTCCAATTCAGCCAATTTTTTTACCAGAACATGAGAGTACCATGACATGACACCATGCCAAGTTTCATGATTTTTGGGCATGTTTTGGATATAAAAGAATTTTAAAACAAAGTTTCTCAATGTTCTCGGCTGATCCACGACGCCCAGATGTTTGAATTTCCTTCCCATTTCTTGCATGGGACCTAGAAATTCACCCGGGGATACACATGTTATTTTTCAACCAACTTTGGTGCACTGGAGCATGTGCTTGTAGTTCAAAATTTAATTGTGCACACTAAATGACCAGAAACTCAATTAATGTATAAACAAGGCGAAAAGAACCCGGACTACCCAAAATTTAACAGGACAGACATATAGTTCTATATTGCCTCTGTGAAGAAATTTAGGGGGGCTAGCGTATATCATTTCACACACAAAGGTGACACGTTCCCTCTCAGAACCATGAGCCTTCTTCAGAGAAGCTCCGGTTTGCAAGAAGCTTATACCAAAAGTTGTTCCAATTTGGCCAAGTTTTTTTCCATAACATGTTATTGGCATGTCATGACACCATCCCAAGTTTCATGATTTCCTGGCGAGTTTTGGATTTACAGGCATTAAAAAAACCCAGTTTCTCAATGTTTTCGGCCGAGCCATGGTGCCCAGATGTTTGAATTTCAATCCCATTTCTTGCATTGGACCTAGAAATTTACCCAAGGACACACATGTGATTTTTCAACCAACTTTGGTGCACCGGAGCATGTGCTTGTAGTTAAAATTTGAATTATGCACACTAATGTCTAGAAACTCAATTAATGTATAAAAAAGTTCAAACAAACCTGGAATAATTCCAAAATTTAACACGACACTCATATAGTTCTATGTTGACTTTGTAAAGAAAATCAAAGGGGGGCAGCGTCTATCGTTTCGCACACAAAGGTGGCACATTCCCTCTTAGAACCACGAGCCTTCTTGAGAGAAGCTCCGGTTTGCAAGAAGCTTATACCAAAACTTTTTGGAATTCGGCAAAGTTTTTTTACCACAGCATGATAGTACAATGACATGACACCATGCCAAGTTTCATGATTTTCAGGCGTGTTTTGGACTTTCAAGAATTTTATAACCAAGTTTCTCAATGTTCTCGGCCGAACCACGACGCCCAGATGTTTGATTTTCATTCCCATTTCTTGCATGGGACCTAGAAATTCACCTGAGGACACACATGTTATTTTTCAACCAACTTTGGTGCACTGGAGCATCTGCTTCTGGTTCAAAATTGAATTATGCACATTAAATGAGCAGAAACTCAATTAATGTATAAACAAGGCCAAATGAACCCGGACTAATCCCAATATTTAAGACGACAGTCATATAGTTCCATGTTGCCTTTGTAAAGAAAATCAAGGGGTGGGCAGCGTATATCGTTTTGCACAGAAAGGTGACACATTCCCTCTCAGAACCACGAACCTTCTTGAGAGACGCTTCGGTTTGCAAGAAGCTTATACCAAAACTTGTTCCAATTCGGCCAAGTTTTTTACCACAACATGTTTGTGCCATGACATGATAGCATGCCAAGTTTCATGATTTCCAGGCATGTTTTGGATTTACAGGAATTTAAAAACCTAGTTACTAATTGTTCTGGGCCGAGTCACGACGCCCAGATGTTTGAGTTTCATTCATTTCTTGCATGGGACCTAGAAATTCACCCAAGGACACACATGTGATTTTTCAACCAACTTTGGTGCACCGGAGCATGTGCTTGTAGTTCAAATTTGAATTATGCACATTCAATGTCTAGAAACTCAATTAATGTATAAAAAGGCCAAACGAACCGGGAATAATTCCAAAATTTAACAAAATGTAAACTTTGGTTCACCCGAGCATTTTTAATCATATAAAAAGGGACACGACTCTTTCTTGTGGTGGGAATTGATTTGTTTTTTGTTGTTGTTGAGGGAAGTGCGAATTCATTTGGTACTGTACATGGGTTCCGCGCCTTGTTATCCCGAAATTTTAAGCTCGAGTATCTTTTGTCTCTTTTGATGTGAAACTCCCGCCTCTTCAACCCACGTCGTGCCTTGTTATCCCGAAATTTCGATGCGCGTGAAAATTCCCTCCTCATCCGAGATCGGTCCCGCAACCCAGACATGCAAAATCCCCCTTTTACCCCTCAGCCAAAAATGCCGCCTCGACATCACGTGGTCAAAACTGGTGGGGGTACGTTCGTAACTTACCCTACATTTCAAACAAGCGCGTCCCTAAGCGATGGCTCCTCCTACCTCCCCCTTTGCCCCCCATTCGTACACCAAGGCCACCAAAACCAGCGAAACCCCATGCTCCTCCATCAGCCTCCCGACCGCCGCCCAGCCAGATACTCTTCCCGGATGACGTCGTCAATAGCCCGTCGTCCCTCATCCACTGCACCAGATGAGGATTCGTCATCGATCTCGTCTTCCTACTAGATCAGACGCCCTGTCCTCCACCTCCAAGGAGTTGCCCCGATGTTCGCCTCGTCTATCACACCACCTCCATCCTCACGGTGCCATCTTGCCTGCCCGACTGGAACCGTAGCACCCTCATCAATTCCTCCGATGAAGCCGAGGCCTACTCGGCGCCATCAAGGAGGTTTTGCACTCACCGCTGCATTTTAGTTTTTATTCGATCTTGCTTCGTCGGCAGCGACTTCCACACCGGCACTAGCTGCTGCTGCTCCGGCTCTCGCTCGCCCTGCTGTTGCTGCTGCTCCGGCTCTCACTCACGCTGCGGCTCCGTTCTTGTTGTCGGGCGTGCTGCTGCACTTCTCTTGCTTTCATTTGTGCTGCTGCTCTGCTCTGCTATTGCTGTCGGTCGTGCTTCTACTCTGCTCTTGCTCTCGTTCATGCTGCTGCTCTGCTCTTTCTCTCGTTCGCGCTGCTGCTGCTGTTGCACGACCTCCGGCAGCTACATGAGTTGCTGCTTTAGCACTCGCTCATGGTGCTACTACACGAGTTGCTCTCTGCTAGTGTGTTCCCTGCTCGAGCGACTGCTGATTTAGATGACTGCTTCTCTGCTACTAGTGCTCGAACGCCCTAAACATCTATTGCAATGCTCTGCTACTAGTTCAATCAATTTCGACAGCAAAATTCAGTTTTGACTGTAAAGTTTAGTTTCTTCGGTTAAGTTCAGAGTGAACAGTATTTACAGCATCTGTCAGAGCGGCTGTGGCGCGGCTGATGCATTTTACATCTAGCAATTTTTGTTGATGAATTTTAGATCATCTATTGCTGATGATATTAGAGTCCCACATCAGATTAATGTTGTCTGTCTTGTCCTGCTTCAGCCTCGCCGTCGTACACCTCACCGGAGCTACTCCAACGACGAAACCATCCATCACAGTGAAGCAGTATCGTCGGCGTCGTATCCAGAGGCCTCAGATCTTCTTCCCCGCCTCCGACAGTCACACCAGCATCACCATCCTCCTTGTCCAACCCAATGATGTTGAGGTCGACACGGATATGCCAAAGAGGTTGTACACTCATCGCATCACTTTGTTACTATGCAATCATTTCGATCCCTCAGGGATCCTTTGTTTCAAAGTAGAAATAAATGAATCGTGGTCACAAAGTTAACAAGGAGAAAACTAAATGATCTTTTGAACCATAATTTTAATCGGTTTAGCAAGATAGCCATTATATGATACTAATGTGGACCAAATGTAAGCTCACAGAATATTTTGAGGTCAGGCTTCAGCCTATTGAAGACCGCCTACTAGAATCGCCACTGGTTCAAAGAAAAAGTGAAAGAAAACATAGAAATTGGAAAGTTTACTACGGTACTACTATTCGTGCATTTGATTAGAAGGAATGGAGCAAAGCAAAACTGGAGGATTTTTTCCTTATGTGTCTCTTTCAAAGAAAAAACATAGGAATTTTAATATCCACTCGGACGTCCTTTTCAAATTAATATGCATGTGGAATAAGATTCTTATTTTTTTTCATTTTCACGTGGTTTGACTTTAATTTGACCATGTTTCTCCATTCTTGTGTTCTTCAATTCATGTGAACCAAACACCCAGGTTGACAAAAATCCTATGTTTGCAAATGCTCTGTTTTGCATGTGCATTCCTATCATATTCCTGTGTTTTTCATGCCCCTGCATTTATATAATCCTCCATTCTAAGGAGCCCTTACAGGTTTACTTTATTTTCAGATAGGTGTCAAAGAAAACTCTGTGTGTTATGTCCTGCTCCTGCCGTGCCGTCATCCACCCCACCTGAGGTGCACCATCGATGGAAGCATTCACTGCAACAGAGATTCCCCTGCAGACTTCCTTTCGCCGCCTCAGATCATCTTCCCCGTTGCCGGCAGCCATGCCAACTGCATTACCGTCATCGACTGAGCAGATGAACCTGAGGACTACAGAGTTCCGGAAGAGAGGTCACATTCTTTCGTGTCTGCTTATGTTATACATCGGTTATTATTACCTGCTACTTTATTGTCCTGTTCACCTCTTAGACTCTGAGTCAGGTCTAAACTAATGTCTAAACTTGAGTTTTAAAATGCCTGTGGGGCACATATCAAGGCAACAACGAATAGTATCTGTTTACTATCTGGTTCATCTGGGTCTTCTATGTGGTTCATGTTGGGTGGGCAACAAACAGTAGATGATCCATCGTCTATCTTTTTAAACTGAAGCTATAATCTACCTACTATCATTAGTTTTAGATCTATCCACTCGTTTGCTAGCATCTGTCTTTATTTCTGCATGCACCCTTTAGACCTTACATAATCTAACTATGTTTTATTATTATGCATGTCAGTTATTGTACATAATCGTAGTGAACATGTAGAGAAAAAGAGAAGACCGTTGTGGGGAATATAATGTCATGCAGATGCCGCTCCATGGTGGGCGATGTGCCCCCCCTCCTGCCATTCCAGATTGTATCCTAGAGGAAGATAATTGTTCAGAGGGAGATTCAGAGGGAGCCGGCCACTCCTATTTACCCCCTGAGGTGTTTGCTCTAACCTGGCATGCTGATGTTGGTCATATCATGCATATGGCGCCTCGCATTGCTTACATTATACATCTTATATGTCATGAACGTGACTACATACAGAGCAAAATGAGTGAATCTACACTCTAAAATATGTCTATATACATCCGTATGTGGTAGTCCATTTGAAATCTCTAAAAAGACAAATATTTAGGAACGGAGGGAGTATATGGGAATTATGCAATGCCATCTTCTTTAGCCATGCATCATATATGTGTGTAAGTGCATCTAGTGCCACCCCTAGTTGATTTTGGAGTATTGACGACAAACTTGGTTGAGGGACTAATGTGTTTGTGAGAATTGCAGAATAACACAGGTAGTAGTCCCATATTGATTCGGTTTACCTACCAGAGATGACCCCTAAAAATGTGTGAAGACATTAAAGACAATGGTGGTCAGTGAAGACATTCACATTGAAGACTTTGACATGAGAAGACATCGCGTGAAGACTATGGAGTATGAAGACATAGTTGTTTTGTAGTTTCCTTTTCTTCTTTGTTGAGTCATAGGAACCACCGTACTTTTAAGTAGTGAACAAAGTCAGAGTGACTGATGTGATGCTCAACCAAATCCTATGTCTTCGAGCAAAGACAATTAGAGCAAATCTTATCCAGAGCTGGATGAGTCAGCTTTACTTGTAGCCCAAGTCAAGCTACCACGTGTGTTCGAAATCTAACCGCTCGACACGTGTCGGTTCCTTAGTGACCCATTGTCATTTTGGACAAATCAGGTCGGGTTGCCTCCTGGCTATAAATAGCCCACCCCTACACCATAAATTGGGGGCTGCTCAGAGTTAGTGCACGGCTTTTGTCCTTTGAGAGCAACCCACCTCCGAACCCTTTGAGAGAGAATCCTTTGAAAGAGTGTTAGGCATCACTGAAGTCTTTCTGTCCGCGTGATCTGAAGACTTATTACACTTGAGGACTGTGAATCCTCTAGCCGGTTAGGCGTCGCGTTTTGAGCATCCAAGAGACATCGTGGATTGCTGGTGAACGAAGTGTGTGAAGGTTTGGAAGTCTCCCTTGAAGACTTACCAGAGTGATTGGGCGAGGACTAAGTGTTCTTAGCTCAAGGGGAATAAGGTGAAGACGCGGTCTTCTGAGTTGAATCTCAGCCTCCATAACCAGACATACAGTTGTCACAGCAACTAGAACTGGTCGAGCAAATCCCTTGTCCTCTTCGAGAAACTGGTTCTATCCTACCTCTCTTGCCTTACTTACAGTTTGTCTTCGTGAAGTCTTTGCCTACTTTCCTTATCTGTTTGACTTCACTGACTGAAGACTGTTGTCTGTTTGGCTTCATACTATCTTCCATCCTGATCAAATCTACCTAGCTGCTTATAGTCTTCGTGCTTTCGCTTCATTGCTTACTTGACTATGGCTTGTCTAGAGTAGTCTACCTTCCGCTGCATATCAATAGGTTCATTTTTATCGTTTTTCTTTGAAACATCCATGTTTTGAAGACTTTCATAAAAGTCGCCTCTTCACCCCCCTCTAGTCAAATACTAGCACTTTCAATTGGTATCAAAGCAAGGTGGTCCCTTGTTCTGTGTGTTTCGGTTAACCACCTGGAGTTTAGCTATGTCGACTACAGGGATAATCAAAGTCTCCGTTGCGTGCCCTGTCTTCGATTGCACTGATTACCACTACTGGAAGAATAAGATGTGAATGCATCTTGAAGCCATTGATGTCGATCTCTGGTATGTCGTCAAGAACAGCATTCCCAAGACTGGTGAAGGTGTCACTCCTGCTGATGTCAAGAAGTTCGTGCAACTGGACTCAACTGCCAAGAACATCATTTGTGGTCATCTGACCAAGGGGTAGTATGGTCGTGTGAGTGCTTTGTAAACTTCAAAGCTGGTCTAGGACTGGCTCTCGAGGCATCTCAACACAGAGAGATTTAAGGATCAGTGTTCTTCGCAATCTCTTCAACCGCTTCAAGAGAAATGACAATGAGAATGTCCAGCTCACATTTGATCGCCTCACTGACATCACCAATGAGCTTCATGCACTCGATAACTCTGAGATCACCAAGCATGAAATCGTCAAGACACTACTAAGATCTCTCGACAGCTCATTCGACAGCCTGGGCCTGATGATTCAAGAGTGCCATGACTTCAAGACTCTCGATCCGTCTGACATACTTGAGAGACTCAACACACATGAGTTCCAACTATCTGAGAAAAGAGATATCTATGGTCCCAACTATGGCCGTACTCGCGCTTTGAAGGCAAAGGCCGTCTCCTCGTCTGAAGAAGAATCTGACTGTAGTTCTGGTGATGCTGAGGACATTGGAAAGGAGCTTTCTATGCTCGTGAAGAAGTTCCAGAAGTTCACCAAGAAGAAAGACTTCAGAAAGTGTTCAAGATCCAGCTCAAGGAATGATGAAGCTTCCTCTCGTGATAACAAGAAGAGAACCTGTCACAAGTGCAAGAAACATGGTCACTACATCTCTGAGTGTCCACAGTGGGACAACGAGACAAAGAAGAAGAAGAAGAAGAGTAAGGACTATGGTTCTAATGACAAGAAGAAGAAGAAATCCTCAAAGTCTTCTTCCAAGTCTTCGTCGAAGTCTTCTTCACACAAGAAGAGCTCATCTGGCAAGGCTCGTGCTTTTGTTGGCAAGGAGATGGATTCAAAGGAGGAGTCTGCATCTGAGGAGGCAGAGGTGGAGTCCAGAACCTGATTCTGGAGTGACAAGCCTGGCTCTAGCTTCTGCTTACGTCGCCATGTCCATCTTTGACACTGAAGACAATGGCCTCGTCACCAACGCTGATGCCAAGGATGAGGATGACTTTGCCCCCACCTACTGCTTCATGGCACGTGGTGCCAAGGTAAACTCACTCGATGCTTACTTTCAAACATCAAGTGAAGATGACTCTGAATGTGAATCTAAACCTAGCTACAAATCACTTGCTAAAATTGCAACTGAACAACAAAATGCCATGGAACATATTCAAAAACTGTTAGTCAAAAGAGATAACCTGTTGGACGCGGAAATGACCCGATCTCGGTCCTTAATTGAAGACATAAAAAATCTTCATGTTAAGTATGAGGAACTTGAAAGTCGTCATGAATCGCTCTCAACCTCTCATGAAAAGCTTTCCTATGATTATCTTCAAAGGAAGCAGGAACTTGAGAAATTGAGATCGGCTCATGAAGATCTTCAAAAGGAAAAGGAGTCACTCCGTCCTCAACAGATCAGTTCTTCTTAGGAAGGATTTGAACCACCATGTCTAAAATGTATTGAGTGTGATAATGTTGTCTCTGTTGCTGAATGTTCAACTGCTACTACTGTTGCAATATCTTCAACTGGTGATGTGGTAACTAACCCCTCATCCGAGGATACCACTGTTGCTGATGAGAATGCCAGGTTGAAGTCATTACTTGAGACAGGAATGTACAAAAGTCTCAAAGGGCATCAGACACTATATGATATCCTTAAAAAGCAGATTCTGAACCAAAACCCTAGGAAAGAGGGTGTTGGGTTCGAGAGAAAAATGAATGTTGATGGTTCTTACTGGATGCCTGAGCAGTACCCAAAAACTACATGGGTTGCTGCTAAGGGACCTTCAGTAGATCCATCTACCTTATCTGCCTTTACTAGTGCTAACCCAATTATCATTGATGAATCCTTTGATGCAAACTATAAATTGTTCAGGAATCAGAATGGTGAAGTGTTTGCCAGGTATATTGGTACTAACTGCAGGAATGGACCACCTCTTAAGAAGATCTGGGTGCCCAAAAGGTGTCTTGAAAGTCTTCCCGTAAATGTCGTTATGACACCACCTAGGAAGAAGACAACCCTCAGACCAAAGGCTTCATATGATCCAAAGGCTTCATACAAGCAGAGGACTCACCTGAGTCACCATAACGCCAATGTTTTGCAGGGAAATCATACTCAAACCTTTGAATATGAGCGTGTTTCATCCAACCACTATGTTCATAAATCTAAGAACTTTTCTACTTATTCCTATGAGTATTATTCTCCTCCTGCAAGGCTATTTGCTAGGGCTTCAAAGTCGAAGTTCTCAGATGCAGCACTTAGACTCATTTCTTCTAAGCCACCCCTGAAAATGTGGGTGGTTAATAAAACTTAACTCTCTCTTGCAGGGAAGGTCTCCAGCCGGAAATCAAAGGCGTCTGATGCTTATGCTGGGGACCTTAAACATCTTGTGGGGCGCAAGATAAAATGCCCAAATGGTCTTACTATGTATTTCGTCCCGGGATTCCTTGACACTCATCCTATCTATCCTAACCAAATCTGAACTTCTATGTTCCACTTGTTCATCAAATGTTTATGCTTCACAACTCGCTTGGTGAAGCCTATCCCCCAAACTGTACTGTAGGCTATGATGCCCCATGCTTCAGAATGGATTATGGATAGTGGTTGCACCAACCACATGATTGGTGATCAAAGTCTTCTGATGGATTCAACTCTTCGGCCGTCTCATAAGAGTCATATCACATTTGCTGACACGGGTAAAAGTAAGGTATTGGGTCTTGGTAGAGTTGCAATCTCAATGGACCAGCACATGGATAAAGTGATGCTTGTTGAGTCTCTTGGTTTCAACCTAATGTCTGTATCAATGCTATGTGATTTGAATATGATTGTGATATTTGGAAAATATCGTTGCCTTGTCCTTACGGAATCTGACAAATCTCTAGTCTTTGAAGGGTATCGAAAAGATGATCTGTATATGGTAGATTTCTTAGCAGGACCACAGCTTGCCACATGTCTTCTAGCAAAAGCTTCAGAGTGCTAGCTTTGGCATCGGAGGCTAGGACATGCGGGCATGAGGAACTTGTACACTCTCTCGAAGATGAAGCATGTCATGGGCATCGAAGGCGTCAAGTTCAAGAAAGACCATCTGTGTGGTGCGTGTGAAGCTGGGAAGATGAGTAGGGCCAAGCATCCCTCGAAGACAATCATGATGACATCTCAACCCTTCGAGCTGCTTCACATGGACTTATTCGGCCCTACTCATTACTCTACTCTTATTACCACTGCTTGTCTCTATGGCTTCGTTATTGTTGATGATTACTCAAGATATACCTTGGTGCATATAATTCTCTATAAGAATGAAGTGCATGATGTCTTCAGACGCTTCGTCAATCGTGCCATGACGAACTATGGTGTCGAGATCAAGCACATCAAAAGTGACAACGGCACAAAATTCAAGAACACTGGCCTCGACACCTACCTTGATACACTTGGCATCACTCATGAGTTTTCTGCTCCCTACACACCTCAGCAGAATGGCATTATGGAGCGCAAGAACAGAACCCTCATCGAGATGGCCCGGATGATGCTAGATGAGTACAAGACTCCAAGAAAGTTCTGGCCTGAAGCCATTGACACTGCATGCCACATCATCAACCGAGTTTATCTTCACAAGCTTCTGAAGAAAACATCATATGAGCTGCTAACTGGTAAGAAGCCAAACGTTAGTTACTTTAGAGTATTTGGTGCTAGGTGCTGGATCAAGGATCCACATCACACTTCAAAATTTGCACCGAAAGCACATGAAGGTTTTATGCTTGGTTATGGAAAGGACTCGCACTCCTACATAGTCTTCAACCTCTTTCACTATAAAGTGGTTGAAACTGTGGATGTGCGGTTTGATGACACTAACGGCTCGCAAAGAGAGCACCTGCCAAATGTGCTAGATGAAGTTCCTCCGAGTGAATCTATCAAGCTCATGGGTACCAGAGAGATCATACCGTCCGAACCTCAGGCTGAAGATGAACTCATTATTGCACCAAGTCAACCTGACGACAATGCTTAGTCTGAAGTCAATGATGAAGCTGAAGACAATGATCTGCAAGGGCAAAATCTTCGTCCAGTACATCCCCGTGTTGCAAATGAAGTAGAGATTGAGAAGATCATTGATAGCATCAATGCACCTGGTCCACTCACTTGTTCAAGAGCAACATAACTGGCAAATTTCTCTGGGTACTTTGCATTTGTCTCAATATCTGAACCCAAGAAAGTTGATGAAGCCTTCATGGAACCAGAATGGATTCAAGCCATGCAAGAAGAACTTCATCAGTTCGAGCTGAACAATGTCTGGGAACTTGTCAAACGTCCTGATCCTCGCAAGCATAATATCATTGGCACCAAATGGATCTATCGCAACAAACAAGATGAACATGGTCAAGTTGTCAGAAACAAGGCTCGTCTGGTTGCTCAAGGCTACACTCAAGTTGAAGGGATTGACTTCGATGAAACATTTGCTCCTGTGGCAAGACTTGAAGCCATTCGCATACTGCTTGCATATGCCAACCATCACAATATTCTTCTGTATCAAATGGATGTGAAGAGTGCCTTTCTCAATGGCAAGATTGAAGAAGAAGTGTATGTTGCACAACCAGCTGGCTTTGCAGATCCAAAACATCCTGATATGGTGTACATGCTCTACAAGGCACTGTATGGCCTCAAACAAGCTCCTCGTGCTTGGTATGACACACTCAAAGACTTCTTGAAGAGAAAAGGCTTCAAACCTGGTTCACTAGATCCAACATTCTTCACGAAGTCATACGACAGTGAACTGTTTGTGTGCCAAATCTATGTGGATGACATTATCTTTGGCTGCACTGACAAAAGATGCAGCGATGAGTTTGGGCACATGATGCTAGAGCAATATCAGATGTCCATGATGGGTGAGCTAAAGTTCTTCCTTGGTCTTCAAATCCGTCAGCAGAGAAACGACATCTTCATATCTCAAGAGAAATACCTCAAAGAATGCCTGAAGAAGTTTGGAATGCAAGACTGCAAAGGATACACGATGCCAATGCTAACCAAAAGTCATCTGGGTCCTAAGGATAATGGTAAAGAGTTCGATCAAAAGGTATACCACTCCATGATTGGTTCCTTACTTTACTTATGTGCATCTAGGCCAGATATAATGCTTAGAGTTTGCATGTGTGCCCGATTCCAAGCGGCACCAATGGAGTCGCATCACCTAGCGGTGAAGCGAATTCTTCGATATCTGGCTTACACCCCAACGATAGGATTATGGTATCCAAAGGGCTCAACATTTGATCTTATTGGGTATTCTGATGCTGATTATGCTGGTGAAAAGGTTGATTGCAAGTCCACCTCAGGAACATGTCATTTTCTCGGTCGATCACTGTCTGTTGGTCTTCAAAGAAGTAGAACTGTGTGTCACTCTCCACTGCTGAATCTGAATACATTGCTGCTAGATCATGTTGTGCTCAGCTTCTATGGATGAAGCAAACTCTCAAGGACTATGACATCAACACGAAGAATGTGCCACTTTTCTATGACAATGAAAGCGCCATCAAGCTTTCCAAGAATCCAGTTCAGCACTCAAAGACAAAGCACATTCCGATCCGTCATCACTTTTTAGAGATCATGTCAACAAGGAAGACATTGATATCATTCACGTCAACATTGAAGAGCAATTGGCTGATATCTTCACTAAGCCCTTGGATGAGTGTCGGAGTAAATGACCACGGGTAGCCTAACCAGCTCCCCCTGGCTCTTCAAAAATATCAGACCCTGAGGCCGCCTTCTCTGACGGTGTCCCCCGGCCGGCTCTTTGGAAGGCGGCAAGGCTCTAAGAGCTCTCTCGAGAGGGCCGACTCCTAGCAGCCGGCCACCAGAGGGCCGGCTCCTAGCACGCGGCCTGGCTCATACCCTCAAAGTTTGCACCCACATAACAGAGATAAGACAGGGCGTGGCTACAGTGAAGCCTGCCACCCCCGAATCCCGGAGCAAGCGTGGCTACAGTGCGCCGTACGAGGCAAACACTCCCCGTCCGGTGCGACACTGTTCCCACGTTGACCATGACATCACCCACGACAGGCTGTCAGTACGGCCCGCAGGCGGCGGGTCCCTCCAGTCAGAGAGATACCAGAAGGCGGCCGAGCTTGACCAGTCGGCCTGAGGGGAGGACGGCTCCCAGCAGTCGGCCCTCCCCCACCTGGAAGCTTGTGCACCATTAATCAGATAAGATGGGGTAAGGCTACCGTGAAAGCCCGCCAGGCGGCTACACTGTAGCCATGCTTACCCCGACAAAGCCATCGTCACCAAGAGCAAGGCTACAATAACCAGCAGCGAACAAGACCCCCAGGCGGTGGGCCCAGCCTGTCGGCCAAGAGGCCGATAGCCGGCGGGACCCACCAGTTGGCGGGCCCCAGCGTCCGGCGAAGAAGTCGGCGACTACAGACACTGACGGCCTGGACCCACATCCAGCGGGATTACCATTGTACCCCTGGGTAGGCCTACATAAACCCCCAGGGCACCCATGCAAAGGGTTGATCTCTTAGAGTTTTAGATACCACATAGAGAGAAGAGGAGAGCTAGCCTTGCCCTTCTTCTTCCTCTAGCTAAACAGCTCAAGGAGCCTCTTATAGCTACTTGTTTTGATCTAGTGATCATGCGGAGACCCCACAGAGCAAGACTAGGGGTGTTATCTCCTAGGAGAGCCCCGAACATGGGTAAGATTCGCTGGCGTGCATGTCTTCGCCTTATCTCGTTTCCAGGCACCGGCGATGTCTTACTGGCTCCCACAATGATAAGCCACCCGTTGGCATATGTCGCACCTACCACCCGACATTCGGCACCCACTGTGGGGCCAGGTGCAGCGTCGTCTGGAGACCTGCTCTGGACGGGAACCCTCTTCCTCCCCAGCGAGCGTAGCTAGCCCGGCACGCCCGATGGCGCTTGCCCCGACGTGCTGCATGGCGTCGACAACACTTGTGCGGCGAGCTGCCTCGCCGATCTTCTCGGCGAGGCCCGCCTCTCCGACGAGCCCATGCGAGGCGCGGGTGCAACCAGCTCCGAGAGCTGCCTCGTCGACTTCCTTGGCAAGCTTGACATCGCCAAGGAGCGCACCTCCGACCTGGAGTCCATCGGCTCCATCGACCCGATGCTTGTCGACTCCGACACAGCATCGCTTGACGCCTTCCCCACCAACCTGGTGGTCATCGACGACCCTCTTCCTCGAGCCGATAGCAGCAGCAGCACCGTCACTGAGGTGCTGGTTATCAGTCACGGTGCCGCCTCCGGCGGAAACATCCACGACACCTTGCAGATGGCGCTGCATGACCTGTCCGCTCCCATCCCGGCTGACGCCGACGCCGACACGCTGGAGACTCACCGCCTTGCCCTCATCAAGAACGACAAGAAGATAGCCTCCATGAGACGCCTCAACGAGGCTTACCAGCGTGAGGTTGATCGTGCCGCCTCTGGCATGCCGCCTGCTGGCAGACCCAACCGGATTGGCGCTATAAAGAAGCGCGGCGCGGCCATCGCCAGCATGCTAGGTGCTGACCGCCCAGTCTACGCCACACCACTCGAGAACCTGCGCGCCGCCCAGGCAGCCGTAGACGAGCTGGACGGGCTGGAGGGCGACGAGCTTCATTGCATGACCAGACGCGTCCAGCGGTGATCGGCAGCGCCGCAGAGCGGGCACGAAGCGGTGCCGGCGAAGTCCTCCCCCGCCGAAATACGACGCGACATCCCGGACGCCGACTGCAGGTGGCACCCGCGAGGAAAAAGACAAGGACCCGGCTGCTAGCCGCAGTCGGACTCGCCTCACCATCGAATGTGACGCAGAAGGCGCCCCTGAGCCATGGAGCGATGAGGCAACCCTCCACCTCCCCCGCCTCCCGGGAGGAGATATCCCACCCTGCCGCCTGTCACGCACCTAACGCTCAGTGGCCGATTGGGCCGCCGCGACGGAATCGGTGAGAATGATGCCCTCCATCGGATCGACCGCTTGGCGCGATCCCTGGTGCTAGAAGAAGAAGAGGATGTCGGGTCGCCCTGCTTCGGCCCCCACATCCGCGACGGGCCTTTCCCCAAGGGGTTTCTTGCTCCCAAGAGACACGCCAAAATACAACAGGTCGGTGAAGCCGAAAGACTGGTTGATAGATTTCTCCACTATAGTCAGCATAGCAAATGGCAATAGGCGCGTTGCCGTGAAGTACGTCCCTCTCATGCTTCAAGGCATGACACGCACCTGGCTGAACAGCCTCAAGCCCTACAGCATCAACAGCTGGCTGGACTTCACGGAAGTCTTCATCCGCAACTTCACCAGCACGTACAAGCGAGCACCCAAGCCACATCACCTCTCCCTTTGTGTCCAAGGCCCGACCGAGTCCAGCCGCGACTACCTGACGCGCTGGCCCGAGCTCCGCAACTCCTGTGAAGGGGTACACGAGGTGCAAGCAATAGAGTACTTCACTACCGGGTGCCGAGAGGGCACCCTCCTCAAGTACCGATTTCTCTGCGATGAGCCGGCTACACTCGACGAACTGCTTATCATAGCAGACAAGTATGCCACGGCCAACTCCTCGATGAAGACCGAGCTACAAGTGGACGCCTCTGGAAAGGTGCTTCCTCCGACTCCAAAGACGCCGGCTGGCGACTCCCATCAACGCCCGCACCAGAACGACCACAAGCACAAGGCTCCTATGCCACCTTCCACCAGTTGGCAGGTGGAAACGATCGAAGACGAGCAGCCTCAAGGGCAGCCCATGCCCAAGTGACCGAAGGGCAGCAGGCCGGCTTTCTCCTACGAGCAAACCCTTGATGCCCCCTGCAAATTCCACAGCGGCGCGAAGCTGTCCAACCACACAACCCGGAAATGTCATTGGCTCACACGGATCTCCAAGGGCGAAGGACTATTGCCCCTCCGCCTGCTGGGCCGCCGCGTCCGGCTCCTCAGCAGCCGGTCGCTCGTCCAGCAGTCGGAGCCATTCAAGACGAATTCATTGACGAACATGCAACCTACGTCATCTTCACGAGCCAAGCTGAGGACAGGCACAGCCGGCGCCTATAGCACCAAGAAGTTAATGCAGTCGCCTCCAAAGATCTAGAGTCTATGCATTGGTCTGAAAAGCCTATCAGCTGGAGCCAGGCTGATCATCCAGAGGTGATGCCATCTCCAGGCACTTACATGTTGGTGTTGGATGCCACCTTCGCCACAGAAAGGCGAGCTGCTCGTTTCTCCCGAGTTCTGATTGATGGTGGGAGTAGCATCAACATCCTGTACCGTGACACCATGGAGAAGCTAAACATCAAGACGAAGCAACTTTTGCCCACTCAGACCGTGTTCCATGGCATTGTACCCGGCCTGTCATGCTCACCAATCGGCAAGATCAAGATAGATGTCCTCTTCGGAGACAAGGATCACTTCCGCCGTGAAGCAGTATGCTTTGAAGTGGTGGATCTAGAGAGCCCTTACCACACTTTACTTGGCCGACCTGCCTTGGCCAAGTTAATGGCTGTGCCCCACTATGCTTACCTCAAGATGAAGATGCCGAGTTCCAAGGGCATCATCACCATAGTTGGAGACTACAAGAAATCCTCTGCTTGTGCTGCAGCCAGCAGCCGGCTGGCCGAGTCCCTCGTGATTGCTACTGAGAAGAAGATCCTTGACCAGGTTGTGGCCATGGCCGGCAAGCAGCCAGACCTATTGCCTGACCCCAAGGAGTCGGAAGCTTAGGGCTCCTTCCAGCCAGCCAAGGAAACAAAGAAGATACCTCTGGACCCAGAGCACCCGGAGAGGTCTGCTGTGCTAGGGGAAAACCTGGACAGCAAATAGGAAAGCGAGCTCGTCGATTTCCTTCGTGAGAATTGGGATATCTTTGCATGGTCCCCCAAGGACATGCCGGGTGTTCCAACGAATTTCGCCGAGCACAAGCTACATGTGCGAGCAGATGCTAAACCAGTCAAGCAGCCCCTCAGCCGACTGTCGGAGGAGAAGAGAAGAATTGTTGGTGAAGAGATAGCTCGGCTTCTGGCAGCCAGCTTCATTATGGAGGTGTTCTTTCCAGAATGGCTTGCCAACCCGGTCCTTGTGCTAAAGAAGAACAAGAAATGGCGCATGTGTATAGATTATACCAGCCTCAACAAAGCTTGCCCCAAAGATCTGTTTGCTTTGCCCCGGATTGATCAAGTGATAGACTCCACAGCCGGATGCGAGCTGTTGAGTTTCTTGGATGCCTACTCAGGTTGCCATCAGATCAAGTTGGATCCAGCCGACCGCCTGAAGACCGCCTTCATCACACCATTCAGAGCTTTCTGCTACCTGACTATGACATTCGGCTTGAGAAATGCCGGTGGCACTTTTCAGCATTGCATGCAGAAGTGCCTCCTCAAGCAGCTCGGCAGAAATGCCCATGTCTACGTAGATGATATTGTGGTGAAGACGGAGAAGCGCGGCACCCTGCTGGAAGACCTCAAAGAAACATTTGACAACTTGTGCTGATTTCAGATCAAGCTCAACCCTAAGAAATGCGTGTTCGCAGTACCAGCCGGCCAACTCCTAGGCTTCCTGGTCTCTGAACGCGGCATCCAGTGCAACCAAGTGAAGACCAAGGCCATAGAGAGGATGGAGATTCCCACCCAGCTTCGAGATGTCCAAAAGTTCACCGGGTGCCTAGCCTCCCTTGACCGCTTCATCAGTCGGCTAGGGGAGAAGGCTCTCCTCCTATACCAGCTCATGAGGAAATCCGCTCACTTGAAGTGGAACAATCAAGCGGATGAAGCTTCTCACAAGTTGAAGAAGATGTTGACCATGCCGCCTGTCCTGGCGGCATCCACTGAAAAAGAGCCCATGCTCCTTTATATTGCCGCAACCAGCCGGGTGGTCAGCATTGTCATCTTGGTTCAGCGCCCAGAAGAAGGCAGAGCTCAGCTGGTCCAGAGGCCGATGTATTACCTGAGTGAAGTACTGTCAACCTCAAACCAGAATTACCCCCACTACCAGAAGATGTCCTATGGCGTATACTTTGCCGCCAAGAAGCTAAAGCCCTACTTTCAAGAGAACCCCATCACAGTTGTTTGCACTGCCTTGCTTGCCAAGATTATAGGCAGTCGGGATGCATCTGCCCGGGTGGCCAAATGGGCCATTGCGCTGGCTCCTTACACCATCTTCTACCAGCCTCGCACCGCCATAAGGTCCCAAGTGCTAGCCGACTTCCTTGTCGACTGGGCCGAAACCCAGTACCTGCCACCAGCACCCGACTCCACCCATTGGCGGATGCACTTTGACGGATCCAAGATGCGTACCGGCTTGGGAGCCGGCATCATCTTCACCTATCCCAAGGGTGACAAGCTCAGATACACATTGCAAATCCATTTTGCCGCCTCCAACAACGTAGCCAAGTACAAGGCGCTCATACATGGGCTTCGGCTGGCCAAAGAACTAGCATCTGCTGGATCCTGTGCTATGGCGACTCGGACTTGGTGATCCAGCAATCATCTTGCGATTGGGACGCCAAGGACGCAAACATGGCGAGCTACCGCTTCCTTGTTCAGATACTCAGTGGATACTTTGAAGGGTGCGAGTTTTTCATGTGCCACGGGCCGACAACAAGCATGCAGATGCCCTGGCACGAATCGGCTCCACCCGGCAAGCTATACCAACCGTCGTCTCCCTCCAACGCCTCCTCAAGCCGTTTGTCAAGCCGTCTCCAGAATCAGACTCCATCTTCGTGCCGGCTGACCCTGATGCAGTCGGATCCGACTTGGGGAACCCAGCAGGCGGCTCGGGGACTTCGGCAGGCGGCTCGGGGACTGCTATAGTCGCACCCGGCTCGGGGACTTCAGAACCCGGGCCGGGGACTGCAGTAATCGGCCTGGGGACTGTGATGACTCAGTAGGCGGTGCCCGACTCCAACTCTTCACCACCCAACCCACCTGCCCTGGTCGCAGTAGCCGTGTTGGCAATAGAAGAAGTCGCAGCTCCATCATGGGCCCAACCCATCCTCAACTTTCTGGTGAACAGAGAGATCCGGCTGACGAGATCTCGGCAAGACAAGTTCAAAGCCGAGCCGGAGCATAGACAATAGTGAATAGAGAACTTGTTAGGCGCAGTGTCACTGGAGTCTTCCAGCACTGCGTCGAGCCAGAGAAGGGCATCAAAATCCTCAAAGACATACATCAAGGCGAATGCGGCCACCACGCGGCCTCAACATCACTTGTCGCCAAAGCTTCCCGCCATGGGTTCTTCTGGCCGACTGCTTTGGAAGATGCCAAAGAATTAGTCAAACACTGTAAAGGGTGCCAAGTTTTCAGCTCCAAGCATCACCTGCCGGCTTCTGAACTCAAGACCATTCCCCTCACCGGGCCTTTTGCCGTCTGGGGGCTGGATATGGTGGGCCCATTCAAGATGGCACACGGCGGCATGAGACACCTGCTTGTCGCCGTAGACAAGTTCACCAAGTGGATTGAAGCGAAGCCAATCAAGAAGTTGAATGGGGCGATTGCTCTGACATTCATCGCAGACATCACCACCCGGTATGGCATACCACACAGCATCATCACCGAGAACGACACGAATTTTGCCAAAGGACCCTTGGCACGTTTCTGCGCGACACAGAGCATCCGACTAGACTCAGCGTCCGTTTCCCATTCGCAGTCAAATGGCCAAGTCAAGCGAGCAAACAGCCTCATCCTGTCCGGCATCAAGCCTCGATTGGTCGAGCCACTGGAGCGCTCGGCCGGCTGCTGGCTCGAGGAGCTGCCGGCCGTCCTCTGGAGCTTATGTACCACCCCAAACAAGTCAACCGGCTTCACTCCTTTCTTCCTTGTATATGGTGTCGAGGCTGTCATCCCAACTGACATCGAGTTTGACTCACCTCGGGTCACCATGTACACGGAAGCAGAGGCCAAGGAAGCGCGAGAAGATGGCGTTGACCTGCTGGACGAGGGCCGGCTATTAGCACTCAGCCGGTCCGCCATCTACCAGCAGGGTTTGCGCCGTTACCACAACTGGAAGGTCAAGCCAAAATCCTTCCAAGAGGGCGATCTTGTGCTCCGACTGGTCCAGCGAACAGCCGGCCAGCACAAGCTCTCGGCCCCTTGGGAAGGCCCATTCATCATCAGCAAGGCCTTGGGCAACGACTCCTACTACCTGATCGACGCACAGAATCCCAAGGCACGCAAGAGAGATGATTCAAGCAAGGAGTCGGAACGACCATGGAACGCCAATCTCCTTCGAAGATTTTACAGTTAAATGCAGTATGTACCACGCTATCTTTTGTGTTAAGTACAAGACATCGGGCCCCCCGAGGAGCACTCGGGGGCTACCCTCTTTTATCTATATGATGAGTATCATGCCTATGAATGTGTCACCACATTTGTTCTTCTGTCCGGCACCGGATTCGACCAGTCGGCCTGGGGACTTGCCGCCTTGAATTATGTTAAGTACCACCTGCAGTCAGACAAGTAGTGTGCTGGCACCTAAGCCCTCTCTTGCGTAAGTCGCAGCTTGCGTAATCGATCGCTCGATTCGTGGCAAGAGCTAAAGGCAGGAAAAGATGCCCACACGAAAAATCGCTAAGGACCAATGGGCTTACATAACACAAGCCGACTCCCCACCCTGCCAACCGGCTGCTAAGCAACCGGCTGGACGGCTTCCCACTCACCTTGCAACAATCTAAGAAAGCAAAAGTACTTGCCCTCCCACACGACCAAGTACTTTCCCAGCCACAGACTGCAGAGCAACTATCCGACTGGGAAGGCGACGACCAAGGGAGGACGGCAAAGGAAACGGCCGAAAAAGATGAAAAGCAAGTACAGTCAAAAGTCAAATACATGCAAGATTATATTTACACAAAAGGCCTTCGAAGGGCCGGCATTCAACCTAGCCTGAATACACCCCCAGTGGGTGGAACTGCGCGAATTTAACAAACATTATTCAAAGACTAACAGACATGAAGACAAAGATAAACATGGCGGCTCAGGCCAAGGGCGCAACAGGCGAGCTAGGCGGGTCTGTGGAGACGGCGGTGCTGGCTGGAGGAGTGGCCGGCTGGCGAGTCCCAGCTTGGTCATCACCAGTGGCAGGCAGCGTGTTTGCACATGCCTCGTTGCTGGAGGCACGGTCAAGCTGAGGCTGGTCGGCTGCTCCACCATCCGGTGCAGCGTCTTCACCATCCTCTTCCTCCTCGTCTTCACCCTCGTCGCTGGAGTCGATCTCCTCCATCGAGGCTTCACCATCCGCTGGGTTCAGCCCAAACCACTCCTCCGGTAGAGCAACGCCGTCGTCGTTCAGCTCGGGGACGAAGGAGCTGGTGTCAGTGTACTCGACAATCACCGAGGCGCGTTGGATGATAGCCAGCCGCACCGCCTCCAGCTCCTCATTGGCCTCCTGCCTAAACATGGCCAGCTGGGTCAGGTCCAGCCCGGGATACCATGCTCGGATGAACTCCAGCACCCACCTAGCGCCTGCCCGAGCTGCAGAAGCCTTCCAAGCCTCAAAGTGGCCAACCGCCACCTCCGGCCAGTCGGCAGTCCGACTGGGGGTGCGGGGAATCACTTCGCCAGGCCAGAGGGCGGACAGCACCTAGGCTCCAACACGATGAAGACGGCGGAGCATGCGGTGAGCCGGCTGGAGACGGGCTTGGATGGCCAGGAGCCGCTCCTCGAGCGTCCGGCGAGCGTCTCGCGCAATCTCAGCACCAGCCTGCCTTTGCACGTTGCGGTGGGCCTCGATGACTTGGCTAGCAGCAACAGAGTAGTCGGGGAAGTACTCTGCACGAAGAAGAAAAGAAAACAATGCAAAGTCAGAAGTCGGACCAAGCAGCAGGCGGAAAACAAAGGGACGAAGAGGAAGGCGGCTTACCGTCGACCATGTCTTCAATATGGCCGTAGCCATCATTCAGCGCCTGTCGCGATTCAGCCTAGTTCGCCGCCTCGGTCTCATACTCGGCTTGGAGGGCGGCCTCACTATTGTTCACCGCGTTGTGGCCCTCCTCCTGGTCGGCCAGCTTCTTGGCCAGGCGGACGCGCTCCTGGGCCATGGTGCTGCACTCGGCCTCCTTGACACGCAGGGCGGTCTGGGCCTCACCCAGTTGCTGTCGCAGGTCGGCATTGGCCTCTTCAGAGACAGCAAAGGAGAAATAAACAATAATAAAGAAGTCGCTAGAAAAGATCCGGCCCGACTTCTCAGAAGTCGGCCTGACTCTCGGAGACTACACCCAGTAGGTGCGCTGACGCGCCCCCACGAGAGATAGAAGATGGAACACTTACTCCGGCTCTCGAACAAGTCGGCGGTCTTTTGAGTCAGCTCCTGGACATGGGAGTTGAAGGCGGCCGCGCGGAGGTTATGATAGTCCTGCAATAGGGACAGACGAACAAATGAGGACAAGATAGCACCCGAAGTCTACTAAAAAGTTCCAAGCCGCCTGCTCAGCAGCCGACTCGGAACTCGGGGACTACACCCAGTGGGTGCGCTGACACGCCCCCACGGAAGAGTTCAAGAACAAGAAGCAAAAGGTGAGAAGCTTACCCGGATGGCTAACCGCGTCGCCAGGAACTCTTGATTGTAGTTCTTCAGCAAGGCGACCTGAGACTGAAGCCGCATCTAGCCGTTCCGCCACCCGGCGTCCACCCCGGCAAGCTGACACTCGCTGTCTCCAGCTCCTGGGCCGATGAGCTTGAACCCGCGGCCTTCTGCGGGTTCGGCGCCGAAGTCGCCTTCCCCACGCACTGGCGTGCCGGAGATCGGACCACGAGGTCCGCGCTTGCAGCCGGCTCGTCTCCAGCTGGTGGCACAGGCGGCACGCTGGGTTGGCCGCCTTGGTCCGCCGCAGTCGGCGCTGGCGGTGACGCCTCCTTCTCTGGGGCGACGACATCGCCCTCCTCCCTCTCCATCACCGGCTGGTCACCACCGGCTCCCTCCGGCGGCACCACCAGGATCTTAGGCGCCACGGAGCGGAGGGGGATGATGAACTGCGGAGGCTGGTTGCGTAAGGCTTCCTCCACCTGTGCCGCAGCTGCAGCATCCGCCTGGGCCTTGGTCGCCGTGTCGGCCTGCGCCCTAGCCGTCTCCTCCTCCGCCTCCTGCACTGCCTTGACGGCAGCCGCCCTCTGCTGCTCCGCCTCCCACTCCTCCCGCGTGTTCCGCTCTGTCGCCGCCTGAAGCTCAGCGCGAGGGTCCACACGGTGGGCGCTGGTGGAGCCTCCCGCCGTCCCAACCATGGAGGCCGCGACAGACCGCTCAAGAGAGAGCAGAGCTCTGCGTTATACAAAACAAAGAAAAATCAGAAAAACATCGGCAAGAAGGAAGAAAAGAATACGTGAGGGAGTCGGCAGTTACACTGAAACCATCTGCGGCTCCTTCACCACCTTGCGGAAGCGGGTGGCCTTCGCGGCCACTTCGTCCTGCTTGGTCGCCGTAACCGAGCCCTTGGGCTTCTTCGGCCGGCTGCCGAACAGGATCGGCGCCGCCTCAAGCAGCCGGCGTGGCAGACGAGCTCGCGCCCTACTGGTCGGACGCCGGCTGGCGACGTGGGGTGACTTCTCTCTTGTCGTCGTCTGGCCAGTCCTCGAGGCTGGCTCCAAGCTTCGAGCCGCCTGGTTCGCTGCCTCCTCCCATGGTGTCATCGTGCAGGGCGGCCGCCCCCATGTCGGGGCCGTCCACATTGCTCTCCGCCCGGTCGGGGAGAAATTGGCGCTCCGGCCCCGCGACGCCGGCTGCCGGCTGGAGGAGGGGGCTCTGTTCCATAAGCCGGATGGTCGAAGTCGGCCAAGAAGAACTCGGCAACAAAAAAGAGAAGAAAAGGAAACTTACCATAGGAGGGGGGTCGGCGCGGGAATACGGCTCCTTGCCGAACCGCCACTCATTTGTGAGCTTGTAGTTCGCAAGGTAGTTCACCATGTGAGCTACCTCTGCATGAGGCATCTCTTTGGTGCACAGCCGGCTTGGGTCTAGGTGCCCGCTCATCTGATAGATCATGTGAGGGCGGCCCTGGAGCGGGAGCACCCGACACGCCATGAAGGCGGTCAGCAAGTCGGAACCAGTCAGACCCTGCGATTTGATCAACACCCGAAGCCGCGCGATGGCGGCGGCTTTAGAAGGTGACAGCGACCTGGCCCGGTAGGACCATGTCGGCGTTCTGGGAACGGGGGTCCCCAGACTTGCCTGCCTGCGGCTTGCGGCGTGGCTCAAGCGGAGGCCCAGTGTAGCCCAGCTTCATCAGCTCAAGCTCAAGACCCTCACGAGGGGCCAATCCTCGCGGGGCGGACGACAGGAAGCTTCCTCAGGAGCAGCCTCATCAGGCGGGCTCGCGAGGAGGCAGAGAGATCAAGGCAGGGTACCTCGCGAGGTGCCCGTGACTCAAACCATGATGATCGAGACCAGGCGGGCGCCGGCCTGCGCAGTGTCCTTGTTTCCCCTTCGGTGCAAAGGGGGCAAGCACAGGCCAAGGCATTAGGCAAAGGTTACCATTTCGGTGCAACAAGACCAAGACCAGCGGAGCGGCAGGATGGAGGTCACCGTGGAGCCCAGGACGGCATCACCGTCAGAGTCTTTGGCAGTCGAAGACCAACTTTAGTCAGAATAAGGGTACTAGATGTTCCCCTTCAAAATGGCCAATTGTTGGCGCCCTTCCCGCTCATTAGTTGGGAAGAGGCCCAGGGCCTCTATAAATAGAGCTAGCCACCACAGAGTAGGAATCGAGATTTTGGGTAGACTAGAGAGAGAGGCGACTGAACTCACCCAAGCAGTTCATCGCGCCGGCGCAAGAACACCTCTCGTGAGGCTGTTCTTCCTTTGTGTTGTTCATCAGCCCCTTGAGGCAATCCACCATACCACACAGTGGAGTAGGGCATTACACCACAATGGTGGCCTGAACCAGTATAAATCTCGTGTCCCTTGTGTGTTCTTCTTTCTAGCCTAGATCCCTTGCGAGGCTTCGAGATGTGAGTTGGTAGGGGAAATACCTTCGTGCGCACCCCAGAGTTCGAACCACAAGGGTCTGCCGGAGCCCGAAATCCGACAGACCAGTTGGGCCGCTTCCCAGTCAGCGGGCCGACTAGGTAAGCCGGCAGGTTGACCCAGTCACCCTCCGCGAAGACACACTTCACGTAGAAGTACGACTGTTGCCACATCTTCACCGACTGGATCAGCGCGATTGGAGGAAATGGGTTGTCGGCAGCTGACCTCCGTACCGCAACGCAAGCGCCGCACTGAGGCGGCACACTCTTGACGACGGGGCCGAGCTTGGAGTAGAAGAACTCCCCCCAAAGCTCGATGGTGGGAAGGACGCTGAGGAAGCCTTCACACAGAGAAGGCAGACAGCAGCACCACCGTGTTCGGGGTGAGGTGGTGCGGCTGGAGGTTGTAGAACTCGAGGAAGGCCCGGAAGAAGCCGCTCGCCGGCAGGCCGAGGCCGCGTAGGCAATGCGAGTGAAAGATGACCCACTTGCCCTCCTCTGGCGCCGGCAAGATCTCCCGCTCGATCGCGAGGCAGACCCTCACGTAGTACTCGCCAGGCAGCCGCCGTCTTGCGGAGGAAGTCAATGTGATCTTCATGGACGTTGGAGCCATCCCAGGCTCCGGCGCGCGCCATGACGGCAAAACGTCGATGGAGAAGGTGCGGCAACGGTGAGAGCGCGACCCCGCAGCAAGGTGGCCGGAGGAGCGGCGCGGCGGCGAACAGCAGCAGCGACAGAGAAGAAGACAAAGAAGAAGATGGTGGAGTGGGAGGCGAGCGTGCGTGCGTCTACCGCTCCCCCTCCCCCCTACTTATAGGTGCGGTGCGAAGAAGCCGAGGGGGCAGGACGTGGGGGAGGTGGGATTAACTGTGCCCACTCCCCCATGACCCGCGATTATTACGCCTTAAAGGCATGCGGTAACTGCCGCTGGAATGCAAACCGTCCGCCTCGGCCACAGAGGATCCGCACGTGGGCCGAGGCGTGGTAGTGGCGGGCCCCAGCCTGCAGCAACGTCCCGTCGCGCGCATGGGCTGGCAGGCTAGTCGAGCCGAAGGGCACCACGTGGCACGCAGACGGCGGCCGGCCGGCCCGGCGCGCACGCCAGCTGGTTCCCGCCTTTAGACTCCAAAATCTTTCCAGACGGCACGACTGATCGAGGCCGGCTCCTAGCTGTCGGCTCTTCAAGATAGGAAGCTGCTCGGGCTTCTAGTCCCCCTTTCAGCCGTGAAGCCCGACCAGCTTCGGGGACTACTGTCGGAGTAAATGACCATGGGTAGCCTAACCAGCTCCCCTGGCTCTTCAAAAAATATTGGGCCGACTGAGCCCTCAAACATCCAAGACGCAGGGCCGCCTTCTCCTGGCCAGCTGTCCCGCCGGCCGGCTGCTGGAAGGTGGCAAGGCTCTAAGAGCTCTCTCGAAGAGGGACGACTCCTAGCACCTGGCCACCAGAGGGCCGGCTCCTAGCAGGCGGCCTGGCTCATACCCTCAAAGTTTGCATCCACATAACGGCGTTTTGACAGGGCGTGACTACCGTGAAGCCTGCCACCCCGAATCCCGGAGCAAGCATGGCTACAGTGCGCCGTATGGGGCGGCCACTCCCCGTCCGGCGCGGCACTGTTGCCACGTTGACCATCACATCACCCACGACAGGCTATCAGTACGGCCCGCACGCGGCGAGTCCCTCCAGTCAGAGAGATATTAGAACGCGGCCGAGCTTGACCAGTCGGCCTGAGGGGAGGCTGGCTCCCAGCAGTCGGCCCTCCCCCACCCTCGAAGTTTGTGCACCATTAATCAGATAAGATGGGGTAAGGCTACAGTGAAAGCCCGCCAGGCGGCAACACTGTAGCCAAGCTTACCCTGACAAAGCCATCCTCACCAAGAGCAAGGCTACAATAACCAGCAGTTGACAAGACCCCCAGGCGGTGGGCCCAGCCTGTCGGCCAAGAGGCCGGCAGCCGGCGGGACCCACCAGTCAGCGGGCCCTAGCGGCCGGCGGGCCCCAGCGGCCGGCGGAGAAGCCGGCGACTACAGACACTGATGGCCTGGACCCCCATCCAGCCGGATTACCATTGTACCCCTAGGGGGCAGGCCTATATAAACCCCCCAGGACACCCATGCAAAGGGTTGATCTCTTAGAGTTTTAGACACCACATAGAGAGAAGAGGAGAGCTAGCCTTGTCCTTCTTCTTCCTCTAGCTAAACAGCTCAAGGAGCCTCTTGTAGCTACTTGTTTTGATCTAGTGATCATGTAGAGACCCCGCAGAGCAGGACTAGGGGTGTTATCTCCTAGGAGAGCCCCGAACCTGGGTAAGATTCACCGGCATGCATGTCTTTGCCTTATCCCGTTTCCAGGCACCGTCGTTGTCTTACTGGCTCCCACGATGATAAGCCACCCGTTGGCATATGTCGCACCTACCACCCGACAATGAGAAAAGGTTTTGCAAGTTGCGGTGTGAGCTAAATATCTTAGAATCCTCGAATGTCCTATGAATGGACACACATCCTAACACTTATGCATGTTGACGACTTAGATGTGCAACACACGAAGTAACATATAGCTTCAATTAATGAAGACTTACCTTCTGAATGTGAATACATTAATGTAGAATTTGACTTCAGAGCGCCACGATAATTGTGTGCCATGTCTGGGTCTAATACTTCCTATACGGTGGGTAACGCCACCACCAAATTCTTATTGAAGTGTTTCTCTTGGCATTAAAATTGTAAAGTCTTCACATTTGGATTATCTTCAACATGAATTTATCTTCATGATTTATCTTCACATTGTTGATTTGGTTCATATATATATATATATATATATATATATATATATATATATATATATATATATATATATATATATTTGTGTTCTGTCCTCTACAACATTCACTTATAGCTATGTCTTCACTCTTGAATCTTTTGATCTAAGTGAATGTGATCGGACCCTAACCTGTTCTATGCTTCTACCTAACTCTACCTGTCCAAATCATATGCATTCTATTGAAACCCGTCTGATTGTCTTCACTGAGTCCTTGTCAGTTGATGTCAAACTGACAAACATTTATTCTGTTTTTCAATGCTGCATCCTTATTGCCTGAAAACCGGAGAAGCTGGAACGACCACCCGACAATCCAGGCGTGCATGGGAATGTGGAACAACTTCCAATGTGTTGCATGTTTGCCATGTGTTCATCATATGTGAACCGCCAGGGGAACCTGAGTAATTGTGTTGTGATGTCCCTTTCCTTATAAATACAAATCACATCACGGTCAAAAATCTTTCTTCCACCTCCGCACCTCGCTCAAACCCCTAGCGCCACCGCTAGCTCGTGACAACGCCGGCGACGAAGCGCTTAGCTGCCGCAACCTCACCGACGCCTTCCTCACGCCGACTGCGGACTTCGTCTTCTCCGCCACTGCCGTAGGTGTCTTCCATCACCAAGTTAGGGCATGGGAGATTGAACTGCTCAGCCTCCAACTCCGTTCTGTCTAGCAATTCTTCGTGTGGTACATGTCTGTGGAAGAATCCCTTGGTTCTCATAGTCTGCATTCATTTGCAGAATTCTTACAGAGTCACATCAATTCTCCTGAAGCCAATTCCTGTCTGACCAACCGTCGGAAGCCTTTGCAAGTTCTGAAGCCATTCAGTTTAATCTTCATGGCAACTGAAAAGTCAGCTAGAAAGGGCAGCAGACAGCGCCGTGGGAATACATCCAAATATTTGCCACTAGATCTGCATGAAATGTACAAGACAGACCCTGAAGAAACCTATGGTGAACGCAAAACTCGAATCCAATGGATTCGAAGATATTGGGCTGAAGAATGGTTTAAGTACAGATTTGTCATTCCTGAGTATGCTGAGAAGAATGCCATCAAGCAACCCTGGGCAGATATATTATACAAAAATCGTCAACCCCAGTCCCTGCCTGAAGCTATTGATCAAGGCTTCTACCCGTGCATTGTTCGCGGACCACAGCCAGAGAATGCTGACCCATCTTCTCAGCTATGGTATCGTGAAGACGATCTGTTCAAGCGCAACTTCAAGTTTGCCAAAGATTCTGCTGTGAAGAACAAGAAAGCATTTGGACTTGACTTCAACCCTGGTCCATCTGCTCCTCGGGATGATGGCACCAGTGAAGCCAATGAAAACAGAATCGGCCCCTTCTAAAACCTCTAAGGCCTCATCACTCACATTGCAGTCCAAGGGGCTAATGTGGATCACTCAGCTGATCAGCAGATTCTGATGAAGCGCCAGCTCCTCCTAAGCTGCAGAAGTAGAAGAAAACTAAGGCTTCAAAACCCTCTATTGCACCAAAAGCTTCACGTGTGAAGCCATTGGCAACTGCCCCTCCTGCATTAAGTATGCAATCTGAAGACCGCTCTCGCATATCCAAGAAGACCGAGAAGTCTATTCAGAAGAAAAAGCCCATCCTGAGTTCTGGTCAAGCACTGACCCAGCTGCCATTCCGACGAACGAGAATGAAGCCATTGATCTGTCAAGTGACGATGATCTTGGTGAAGATGCTCTTGAGCTGCTGATAAAGAGCAAACAAGAGGCATAAATCTTCAAGATTTGCCCCTCTTTGATGTGGACATCCTGAACAACTTCATTGATGAGTGGTTTGCCTATCGGGATCTCAGCGTGGATGATCTTCAACTTCCCATTGGCATCAGTGTCGCTTTCCATAGTGCCATTGCGACTGAGCTTGCTCTGGCTCAGAAGATAGTCGAGCTCAAGAACATGATTCACTATGAAAAGGCTCAGTTCCAGAAGCACATGGCCAAGCTCAATGTCACTGATGTTCAGAACTTCAAGAAGCTGCTGCATGATCTCAAGGAAGCGTTTCACAAGAAACGTGAAGAGGCAAAAGGTTCAAGAGAGTGGATGAAACATCTCGCCGAAAAATGTGTTCATGCTCATAATGAAGCTGAAAAGCAAAAGGCTCTTGGGCGTCCAGGCATCGACCCCAAGATGGCTGCCAAAAGGAAGAAGCCTACTGTGACCCAAGCTGAGGCGTCAAGACAGGAAGCACCTCGCATTGTCTTCCCTGCCAGCATGACAGGCTCGAAGCGTAAGGTCCCCACAGTGCCTTCAGAACTGAAGAAGACAAGGGCAGCCGAGGCCAAAGCCAGAAAACAGAAGAACAAGAATGTCCCTGATGATGCTCCACTGACCAAGAAGCGGAAGACAAAGTCTTCGAAGAAGAATCGGGCTGCTCCTTCAGAGCCCCTTCTTGTCGAGCCCCTCTCAGTTGCTCATCCTGCACCCCCCCCCACCAAGAGCGTCAGTTAGTTTTTCACGAGCCTGCTTCCATAGAGGCTCCTGAAGCTGAAGACGATCCAGCTGCTAACCCCACCGCAACTGAAGACATTGGTCCCCAAGACAATGTAGAAGATGATGAAGTTCTTCCTTAGATCGAGCACCATATGGTATCATCGCCTGTTCTCACGAACAACGAAATCATCAACATTGGTCGTCCCTTGAAGCCAATCGCTCAGGATGCATTGTGGGCTGATCGCCCCCAAGCAGAAACTCCAAGTCAAAGTTCACCGAGTACTCCCCACCTCAAGTCATCAATCCGGTTCTTGATGATGATGATGACTATGTGGTCCATCCAACTCCCACTCCAAGAGCGACGCCTGCATTCCGTAGGCTTCGCAAAGGACCAAGGCCAAAAGTCGCTATGCCGAGCATTCTAGCAGGACAAGTGCGACCCAACTCAGCAGCACGACAAGTGTTTCCTGAAGCCACTCCTTTTGTGAATGTCTCTGAGTCTGAAGCCAAGGCTGCTGAAGACATACCGGCTGCATCAGCCGAAGAGAATCAAGAACCCCGTGAAGAAGAAGAGTGTGTTGTCACACCCTCCACCAATCAAGAAAATGTTCTCGAGGAGAACGTGTCTGTGCCCGACCCTCCAGCTACTCAAGTGGAGGTTGAACATACTGAGGCGGCCACCAACAACACTACTGAAGCCAATGACGTTGTCATGGCTGAAGCTAATTTGGCGCCTCCAGTAAACATGGTGTCTGAAGCCAATGATGCACCTTCAACCAATGTGCAATCTAAAGCCCTTGCCAATGCCACTGCTCCTGTACCGCCTCCAAGGCCTCACACCATTGATCAAGCATTTTATCAAGGCGATCTTATCACTGTTAGATGGCCTATTCTGGTTCCTCCGCCTGCTCCTGGACCACAGTTTGATTATCATGTGGAGCACAGGCCTCAGGTTCGGAAGCCAAAACCAAGGCTGCCAAGGTTTCTAGGTACTACATCTGCGCCAGGATCGTTCAATGCAAATGGCTTCATTGAACACAACACTTTCTTTGATAGAGCCAAGAACCCATATTCAAAGCCCAGAATTTCATCTGATCGTTTCTGGAGCTATCAGCAGCGCAGTTATTATTCATGTGTCTTATACAATCAAGGGCACATTTTTCCTCATATGCGTCTTGACTGCAAAGCCATTGCTGGACTGCCCTGTTTGGAAGAAGCACTAGACTACTTCAGAGATGCTGGCCTTCAGCAGTTCATGACCGACAAGGAGAATTGGAATGAAGAGCTTCTGTTAAAATTCTATGCTACACTTCACATCCGTAGCTACAACAAGGACATCAAAACTTGGGTCCTTGAGTGGATGACAGGCAATGTGCACCATGAAGCCAAAGCTCTTGATCTCATTGAGCTTACTGGCCTGCCCACTCCAAGTGAACTATATGAACCTGGTTTTCAGCTTCACCGTAATGCCTTGGAAAGCATATTCTAGAAGCCTGAGCCCAACATGAGCCAAATGCTGAGTATGATGAAGCCTCTGCCACAAGATGCTGAATATTCCAAGGAATTCTTTGTTGAATACCTAGAGTATCTGCCCCTCACCATCTATCACATTATTAGGCGAACTGTATGCCCCATCAAAGGACATTCTTCTTCAACAAAGCTTGAAGGCTCAGTGAAGATATGGGTCTTCTATATTCTCAATGGCATCAGCTTCAATGCTCAGGATTTCTTCATTTGACAACTTGTTGCGTCTGGCTCAGATATATTTGGTCTGAAATTCTATGCTCCATGGGTAATGTGTCTTATCAAGCTTCACCCTGCTGTTAACTATCAGCCCTCTGCGCGCAACCATCTCATATTCTTGCTAGAGGTTGATATGTCTATCGAAGCCATATACCCAGAGCCTGCCAAGGAGGCAATTTATCTTCACAATGTCGATCGCCAAAGTTTCTCTCAACATGTTGAAGGACTTCATGCTGCCACTCGTGTTTATCCTTTGGCTGGAAATACACGTGCACCTCATTGTGCCCATACTGAAGCCACTGAAAGCACTATTGCTCAAAGGCCTCGGATGAGATCTCGTGTGCTCAATGACTGAGAGCTTCTCGTGGCCTTGCATCAGAAAAACGATAAGCATCATTACTGGCTCAAGCGTCAAATGAAAAGTTTCTTGATGGATGTTAATCGCATTCTCAATCTAGCCACCAAGAATGCATTTGTCACTCATGAAACCTGTCGGCGTTCGTGCAAGAGTCTAACATTACTCAGTTCTGAAGATGATCTTCTGCAAGATGGCTTCACAGTTAGATTCAAGTTTGATTCCACTCCTCCCAGGAATGATGTCTTACATCGGTCTCCTTCACTCGAAGACTCTGAGTACTCCTCTTCTGCAGCCACTGTAAATGCCAGAGTCATCTATGACGAAGATGATGCTACATCACCAACAACCACTTCGGCGCATATCGACACTGCACCCGGCCCCTCTGCACCACCAAACTCCAACGTCGACCCTGCTCCTTCTGGGAATGAATAGATGCTCTATGTCTTCAAACCTTTTTGGTCACTACTGACAAAAGGGGGAGAAGCATATGAGTTGATAGTCTTCAGCGGGTCCTTATGGGTGGTTGCATTACTTTTGCCAAGTCTTACAACTCTCATTTTTTGATACATTTGGTTCTCTAAGTTGTAACACTTAAACCTGATGGCCGTCTGCTACTTTATCTGCTATTCTATTATGCGATGATAAATCCTGCATGAAGTCATTCTGCAGACGTCCATTTGTCATTCTGCATATCATTATCTTCGTTATTTCTTATATGCATAATGCATTGTCTTCGCACTTTGATGATGGCCTCCACAAAGTAAAACCTGCCATGTGCATTTGCATTCAAACGCAAATCATTTATATGCACATCTTCAGGGGGAGCCTCGTCTTATGTATGAAGACAATACTCACAACACTAAACTTTCACATACTTTTATGCCCGTTGAAAACTTCAACCAGTTTATCTTCAATCACCAAAAAGGAGGAGATTGTAAGTGCATCTAGTGCCACCCCTAGTTGGTTTTGGAGTATTGACGACAAACTTGGTTGAGGGACTAATGTGTTTGTGAGAATTGCAGGATAACATAGGTAGTAGTCCCATATTTATTCGGTTTACCTACCAGAGATGACCCTAAAAATGTGTGAAGACATTGAAGACAATGGTGGTCTGTGAAGACATTCACATTGAAGACTTTGACATGAGAAGACATCGCGTTAAGACTATGGAGTACAAAGACATAGTTGTTTTGTAGTTTCCTTTTCTTCTGTCATAGGAACCACCGTACTATTAAGTGGGGTCCAAGTGAACGAAGTCAGAGTGACTGATGTGATTAGTCAGCTTTACTTGTAGCCCAAGTCAAGCTGTCGCGTGTGTTCGAAATCTGACTGTTGGACACATGTCAGTTCCTTCGTGACCCAGGGTCATTTTGGAGAAATCAGGTCGGGTTGCCTCCTGGCTATAAGTAGCCCACCCCCTACACCATAATTTGCGGGCTGCTCAGAGTTAGTGCACGACTTTTGTCGTTTGAGAGCAACCCACCTCCGAACCCTTTGAGAGAGAATCCTTGCGAGGACAAAGCCCAAAACATCCAAAGCCAAAGAGTGTTATGAATCTCTGAAGTCTTTCCGTCCGCGTGATTTGAAGACTTATTACACTTGAGCATTGTGAATCCTCCAGCCAATTAGGCGTCGCGTTCTGAGCATCCAAGAGTCATTGTGGATTGCTGGTGAACGAAGTCTATGAAGGTTTGGAAGTCTCCCTTGAATACTTACCAGAGTGATTGGGCGAGGACTAAGTGTTCTTAGCTCAAGGGGAATAAGGTGAAGACACGGTCTTCTGAGTTGAATCTAAGCCTCCCTAACTAGATGTACAGCTGTCACAGCAACTGGAATTGGTCGAACAAATCCCTTGTCCTCTCCGAGCAACTGGTTCTATCCTACATCTCTTGCCTTACTTACAGTTTGTCTTCGTGAAGTCTTTTCCTACTTGCCTAATCTGTTTGACTTCACTGAGTGAAGCCTGTTGTCTGTTTGGCTTCATACTATCTTCCATCTTGATCAAATCTACCTAGCTGCTTATAGTCTTCATGCTTTGTCTTCATTGCTTACTTGACTATGGCTTGTCTAGAGTAGTCTACCTTCCGCTGCATATCAATAGGTTCATTTCTATCGTTTGTCTTCGAAACATCCATGTTTTGAGGACTTTCATAAAAATCGCCTATTCACCCCCCTCTAGTCGAATACTAGCACTTTCAACGTGCATCATGCAATGCCATCCTGTTTAGCCAGTCATTGTATATGTGAATTCTATTGTGCCATATTTATTTTTCATAATGTATTCCAATTGTCAACAATGTTTATACATTCATCTACTCTTCCTGTGCATCAGCCATTTGAGTCGTTCATGGGAAAATATGGAGTGAAAACAAGGTCTTCCGAGCAGTCAGTGCTACCTGCCGATGCAGATTTCTTGATGGTTACAGATAGCTCGGGAGAGGAAGATTCAAAGACAGATGACCAGTCGTAATCCCCCCGAGGTGCATTCTCTAACTTGGCATGATTATATTGCTCATATCATGCATATGGTGTCTTGCATTGCCATGCCATCTGCTTAGATTGGACATGCTTTGTGTGAATGCCTCATGTTTGCTTTCTATATCAGATATGTGCATTATGTAATGCCATGTTTTTCAGCCAGTTATCATATATGTGAATTATGCACCGCCATGTAGCTAGGCATCATATATGTGAATTATCTCATGCCATCCTTTTTTTATTACGTATTCTATTTGTCAACAATCTGTGTATATTGAACTACTCTTCATGTGTATCAGCCATTTGAGCCGGTTATGGAAAAATCAGGAGTGAAAACAAGGTCTTTAGAGCAGGCAATTGTACCTGTTGAAGCCTATATCTCGAGGATTACAGGTAGCTCCTCAGAGGAGGATTTAGAGACAGATGACTAGTCCTATATCCCACCTGAGGTCTATGCTCTAATTTGCAATGTTTATATTTCTCATATCATGCATATGGTGTCTTGCGTTGCTTAGTTTAGACAGCATATGCACAATATTCAATTCCATCTGCTTACTTTAGAGATCATACATGCGATTGCCAGCTGCTTAGTATATGAATCAATTATGTCAATTATATCATGCCATCCTATATACTTAGACAACATGTATGTAAATTATTTCATCCCAAACTATTTTAGAAATACATCATATAGTTTTGTCATGTCATGACATTTAGATACTCATCATATGTTGAATTATGCCATTATATCTTGTTAAGTTATCCATCATAGATCTGAAACTGTGTCATGCTATCATGTTTAGTTAGCCATCATATATGTGAAATTGTGTCATGCTGTCATGTTTGGTTAGACAACATATATGTGAATTGCCACCTCTGTCTATCATACAATGTCTGTACATTCAAATTATTTTCTTGTTTATTAGCCATTTGAATTTGAGGGGGTGATGGCAGTATCTAAGGGAGCAAAAACCCGTTCTTCACAAAAGACGGTGCTACCCGTCGTTGCAGATAGAACCATGGTTGTACTGGCCCACTAACTAGTCCCACCACACATAATCGAGACTCTTCTAGATTGCACACTTACATTGTTGGACAGAGAACCGGCTACAACCCACCTAACCCCAACCCCAGTGGTTAGTAACCCACTTCTGGATGACACAACACCACGTCCACCACAGAGTACCCCCACACGAGTAGTTTGTAAAGAAACTGTAGTGCCCAAAGCACGAAGACCACCAAAGTGAACCCAAACGCCACGTTTAAAGAAGAAGAGCAACTGTTCTTAGGTCAGGTTCCGTAGCTATGGTACATACTCCTTTGCTCTTGCATCACTGTATTTACTGATACCAACTACTTTCCAATTTGAAGGATCCAATTGAAACTCCAATGGCGCAATAGGTATGTTTTAAACCTATTTCTTTAACTGATTGTTGTTCTAACTTCTTGCTCTATGTTGATTTCAGTTTCAGTTGTATAAACAGTTATGTTCTCATGTGATGCACATTACAAGTGTTGCCAGTGTTGTGTAGTTTCTCACACTTATATTCTGTCTATATTGCTGTGTCTTAAAAATATATGATTTGAACTGTGTCTATATGTTGATTTGGCAACATAAACTAGAATGATATGGACAATGCAGTGACCATAGTGAAGGAAATATGCCCTGGAGGCAATAATAAAGTTATTATTTATTTCGTTATTTCATGATAAATGTTTATTATTCATGCTAGGATTGTATTAACTGGAACCTTAGTACATGTGTGAATACATAGACAAAACATAAGTCGCTAGTATGCCTCTACTTGACTAGCTCGTTAATCAAAGATGGTTATGTTTCATAGCCATAGGCATGTGTTGTCATTTGATGAACGGGATCACATCATTAGGAGAATGATGTGATGGACATGACCCATTCGTTAGCTTAGCATTATGATCGTTACAGTTTCTTCATGACTTATACATGTTCCTCAGACTATGAGATTATGCAACTCCTGGATACCGGAGGAACACTTTGTGTGTTATCAAACGTCACAACATAAATGGGTGATTATAAAGATGTTCTACAGGTGTCTTCGAAGGTGTTTGTTGGGTTGGCATAGATCGAGATTAGGATTTGTCACTCCGTGTTTCGGAGAGGTATCTCTGGGCCCTCTTGATAATACTTATCACTATAAGCCTTGCAAGCAATGTGACTAATGAGTTAGTTGCAGGATGAAGTATTACAGAATGAGTAAAGAGATTTGCCGGTAACGAGATTGAACTAGGTATGATGATACCGATGATCGAATCTCGGGCAAGTAACATACTAATGACAAAGGGAAAAATGTATGTTGTTATGCGGTTTGACCGATAAAGATATTCATAGAATATGTAGGAGCCAATATGAGCATCCAGGTTCCGCCATTGGTTATTGACTGGAGATGTGTCTTAGTCATGTCTACATAGTTCTCGAACCCGTAGGGTCCGCATGCTTAACGTTCGATGACGATATGTATTATGAGTTATGTGTTTTTGATGACCAATGTTTGTTCGGTGTCCGGATAAGATAACGGACTTGACAAGGGGTCTCGAAATGGTCAAGACATAAAGATTGATATATTGGACGGCTGTATTCGAACACCAGAAGTGTTCCGGAAAGTTTCGAGTAAAACCGGAGTGCCGGAGGGGTTACCGGAACCCCCCGGGGAACTAATGGGCCACATTGGGCCTTGGTGGAGAGAGAGAGGGGCGGCCAGGGTAGGCCGCGCGCCCCCTCCCCAATGGATCCAAATTGGACTAGGGAATGGGGGCGGCTCCCCCCTTTCCTTCTCCCTCTCCCTCTCCTTCCTTCCACCTCTCTCCCTCTTGGTGGAATCCTACTAGGACTAGTAGTCCCATCAATCACCATGCGTTTCCCAAGGCCGCATGTGGTTAGGGCCCGTTGCGCTCCGCACTTGCCCATTGGCTTCGCCTAGAACCAAGTCCGAGCACGCCTTGGGCCCGGGGGCTACTGTCGGTGTTCTGGGAATGGGGGTACCGAGACATGCCTGCCTGCGGCCCGCAACGTGGCTCCATCAACGGCCTGGTATGGCCCAGTCTCGACATCACCAACTCGAGACCCTCGCGAGGGGCGAAGCCTCGCAAGGCGGACGACACCAAGACCTCCAAAGGGATCAGCCTCCTCAGGCTGGCTCCCGAGGAGTGGAGATTTCTATGCAAGGCTCACCTCGCGAGGTTCGGATGACGTGAGACATGACAATCAAGGCCAGGCGGACGCCAGCGGGTGCAGTGTACCAGTTTCCTCTTTGGTGCAAAGGAGGCAAGCAGCAGGCGCGGAGTCCCGAGGAAGCAGCCAAAGGTTTCCATTCTCCTGCAACAAGACCAAGACCGCTAGGACGGTAGGACAGAGGTCATACCCGAGCCCACCACGGCGTCACGACCAGAGGCTTTTGCAAGCGAAGACCACTTTCGTCGGGATAAGATGTACTAGTTAGTTCCCTTCCCGCCTTCATTTGGGAAGAGAACCAAGGCCACTATAGATAGGACCTAGCCACCACTATGGACGGGGGGATCAATTGAATCCATTCCACCCTCACCAGCTCACTTGAGCACAATAACACACCTCCTGAGATTGTTCTCCTCTGTACTAGTTCATCCTCAGCCCCTCGAGATAAATCCACCACAAAGCAGAAGTAGTATTTTATACCGCAAGGTGGCCCGAACCTGGGTAAACTACTGTGTCCCCTTTCCTTTGAGTTCGATGAGCCAGGCTCTGAGATTAGCGAGCAGGCAGACTGGGAGGTTGAGTTCTCCGCACGCACCCCAGAGTTTGAACCTCTCAAGGGTTTGCGGAACCCGAAATCCGACAAAGTACAAAGCCACTTTCTTCGAAAATAAGGGCTGCTTGCCAACGGATTGACCGGCGTCGAACTAGTCCGCTATTGGGTCGCATGGAGGATTATACCCCTAAGCCGCCGGTCCGGTTTAATGTGCACATACATCAGTGACACCAAGGATCAATTACACCATAACTCAGTGCGTTTGGATGAAAAAGGCATCAATGATATGACCAAGGGCCTGCTTGAAGAATCCTTAGAGAGCAACAGTAAAACATGATTAAACCCTTTTTGCGTTCTTAACCCGCCTCCTCGTGTAAGTGATCAATGTACACCTTACTTTTCTGTTTACATAAACTGCATATTCCTTAATTTTCACTTTGATTTGCACAGGCCGACTCTGGCTTCTAGAAGAAGAAATACCAAGAAAAGGAGAAGGCGGCAATAAAGCCCAGGACCAAGAGCAAGGCCCCTAAAAAGCGCAAAGAGAAAACTGATGTCTCGGAACTCTTTGATCTTGATGATGATGAGTCAGAGGTAGAACTTGACTCCCTTGGCTTATTCTTTGTACATCTTATTTACGCTGACCTCTCTCAGGATGATACGAAGGCCAGCCTGGTGGATGATGACGAGGTAACTATCATTTCCTCCGGCTCAGAGCCTTTGCCAAGATAGAAAATTTGACGTGTGACCCGGAAAGTAAGATTTTCACACCCTTTAGATTACTAGGATCCAAACTTTCTTTTGAAGCAACAACAGCATGAGACCCGGCGCCAGACCCGGAACAGTGGGGGCGACGAGTTTTCCTCCGGCTTACCCAACACCCCAATTCGGAAGCGCCGGAAAGAGGTGCCTCAAACTTCAAACTCTTCTTATCCCAAGGCAGGTCTTATTCGTTGTCCATTTAATCCTTCCGACTCAAACTACCAGGAAACCTCAAACTCCTCTTGTGGCGCCTCAAACGGAACTCAGTTGCCAGCTTTCAAGACTGCACATGGGTAATGATTTTAGCCATCATTATTTCAATTTTGTAAGTACTTCATACTGACCTTTTTATTTCTCTCAGTGGCAAGCCAAAACCAAGCAAGAAAGCCACGATAATCAAGCCAACCGAAGACCCCCATGTTCATGAATCGGAGAATAAACCGCCAGAATCCGAAGCTTCAATCCAAAACAATGACAACATTGCTGATGAAGTACCACCAGAGATGCCAAAGATCCATGTAGACCCTATGACCATTGACTCTTCAAGAGCTAAACCGCCAAGCCCTGCCAAGCCGGCTGAAGAATCTGAAGACGTTCTTGTCACTGGGACCAGCTACACAGAGCCTGTAAATCCCACAGTCTTGGCTAAGCACACTGCCAACGAGGAACTTGTCGAGAGGCGGAAGGTCAAGTTTCATCTGTCCAATTATTCTCAGCTGGGCGTTAGTGAACACCTCTCTGGCTATCTTAGCCAAGTTCATGCTGGCCACGATCTTGAGATGGGCATCGTCAAACAGATGCATTAAAAATATGGGGAACAAATCTCTACTTCCTTTATTAATATATATTCCTCCAGCCCCCAAGTCCTAGCCATAGGATAGATTTAGAAGAGTATGGCAAAGACTTCAATTAGCAGAAACTGAAAAACTTCAAGCCGTAGCCCCCATGAGCTGGCTTATCTTAACAAAGCTGAGCTGGCTCATTCTCATTAATAGAACAAAACTTCCAGGTCCTAGCCCACATGGGACGGCTTAGCTTGACAAAGCCGACCCGGTTCATTCTCAATATGTGAAAGAACTCGAGAACCTAGCCCTCATGAGTCAGCTTAGCTTGACAAAGCTGATCGAGTTCATAACATGCATAAAAAGAACTTCCGCACACATTAGCCCCCAAGTGACAAGTGCTCTTGCTTGCAAAGGACTTGGGACTTATATATATTGTTGCTTATGATTGTTTTAACCTTGCTTGTTCAGGAAGCCGCCAGTTAAGCCCAGTCTCAATTAGCTAAATTGAAAAAGCAGCTCAAACATCAAGAAGCTGAAACCCAGAAGGCTTAAGCCAAATTCAAGTTTAGCTTTGATGAATCCGAAAAGCTAACAGAAAGATCAACCCGGGACGAGGAAAAAACGTCCTTAGTGCAAACAGTAGAATCTGTTGAATCTTCTCTGAAAGAGGTCACCGTAGAGCTATCCGACTTAAAGCACCAAATTTCACAGATGAACAATGCCATCTTTGGTAAGCAAATCTGAATAGCTCAATTAACTCCAATGCACACTTGTAACTCGCCTAGCAACTTAACTGTATATGCTTTACTTTATAGGCCTAGAAGCTCCAACCTTGGGCAAAATACACTTGTAAAGCTAAAGGCGGCTTACACTTAGTGGAACAGCTATACGCATTCACTCATCACACTATAGCTGCCATTACTCATAGCAAAAGAGCCACCTTCACTTATCAAAGATGTGTTGAATCAATTATCTGTCTGGCCGCTCGACCTCGGCCTGCCCGCTGCCACCCCGAACTGCATGGTGGTGGGCATTCCCGTCCTACGCGGGGGAGTACAGGGGGGAGCGGGAAGCCAGGCGGAGGTCGCTCATACCAAGGCTGAGTCAGTCCCTGCCATGCACCGGCGTCGCGGGTACGGCTAAACCTTTTATTCGGTGGAAGTGGTTCAGGCTCCTCCCGAGGGGCTTTTCCCTTCTCCACCACGGAGAATCTTCTGATTGGCGCCATGGACGATACGACAACATGAAGAAGAGGAAGGAACAGGCGGCAAGAAGATGGAGATTAGCAAGAGGGACTCTGCCCCTCCCCCTCATTTATAGCCAGAGGAAGGCCAACCGGCGTCCTCCACGATCCCGCACAATGATGGTTTTCTCTGCATGCAGCAGCGACTCGTCAAGTCAAACGGTTGCCGAGGCAGCGTAGGGAAGCAGACATGCCCACATCCCATCAATCGCCACACGTTTCCCAAGGCCGCAAGCAGTTAGGGCCCGTGCCACTCCGCACTTTCCCTTTGGCTTTGCCTAGAAGCCAAGTCCGAGCGCACCTTGGGCCTGGGGGATACTGTCAGCGTTCTGGGAATGGGGGTACCCAGACTTGCCTGCTTGCGGCCCGTAGTGTGGCTCCATCAACGGCCTGGTACGGACCAGTCTCGACATCGACAACTCAAGAGCCTCGCGAGGGGCCAAGCCTCGCGAGGCGGACGACACCAAGACCTACAAAGGGATCAGCCTCCTCAGGCTGGCTCCCGAGGAGTGGTGATTTCTCTGCAAGGCTCACCTCGTGAGGTTCAGATGACGTGAGCCATGACGATCAAGGCCAGGCGGGCGCTAGTGGGCACGGTGTACCAGTTTCCTCTTTGGTGCAAAGGAGGCAAGCAGTAGGCGTGGAGTCCCAAGGAAGCAACCAAAGGTTTCCATTCCCGTGCAACAAGAACAAGACCGCCAGGACGGCAGGACAGAGGTCATACCCGAGCCCTCCATGGTGTCATGATCAGAGGCTTTTGTAGGCGAAGACCACTTTCGTCAGGATAAGATTGTACTAGTTGTCTCCCTTCAAATTTGGCCATTCTGGGATCCCTTCCCGCCTTCATTTTGGAAGAGGACCAAGGCCACTATAAATAGGACCTAGCCACCACTATGGACGGGGGGATCGACCGAATCCATTCCACCCTCACCAGCTCACTTGAGCCCAAGAACACACCTCCTGAGGTTGTTCTCCTCTGTACTAGTTCATCCTCAGCCCCTCGAGGCAAATCTACCACAAAGTAGGAGTAGGGTTTTACACCGCAAGGTGGCCCGAACCTGGGTAAACTCCTGTGTCCCCTTTCCTTTGAGTTCGACGAATCAGACTGTGAGATTAGCGAGCAGGCAGACTAGGGAGGTTTAGATCTCTGCACGAACCCCAGAGTTCGAACCTCCCTAGGGTTTCTGGAACCCGAAATCCGACAAAGTACATAGCCATTTTTTCGAAAATAAGGGCTTTGCTAGCCAATGTATTTGCCGGCGTCGACCTAGTCTGCTATTGGGTCGCATGGAGGATTATACCCCTAAGCCGTCGGCCCGGTTTATTGTGCACATACACCGGTGACACCAAGGATCCATTACACCATAACTCAGTGACACAAAGGCATCAATGATATGACAAAGAGCCTGCTTAGAGAATCCTTAGAGAGCTGCGGTAAAACATGATTAAACCCTTTTTGCGTTCTTAACCCGCCTCCTCCTGTAAGTGATCAATGTAGACCTTACTTTTCTATTTACATAAACTGCATATTCCTTAATTTTCAGTTTGATTTTCACAGGCTGACTCTGCCTTCTAGAAGAAGAAATGCCAAGAAAAGGAGAAGGCGGCTATAAAGCCCAGGACCAAGACCAAGGCGCCTAAAAAGCGCAAAGAGAAAACTGATGTCTCAGAACTCTTTGATCTTGATGGTGATGATGAGTCAGAGGTAGATCTTGACTCCATTGGGTCTTTCTTTGTACATCTTATTGACGCTGACCTCTCTCAAGATGATACGAAGGCCACCCAGGCGCATGATGACGAGGTACATATCATTTCCTCTGGCTCAAAGCCTTTGCCAAGACAGAAAATTTGACGTGTGACCCAGAAAGTAAGATTTTTGCACCCTTTAGCTTACTTGGATCCAAACTTTCTTTTGAAGCAACAACGACATGAGACCCGGTGCCAGACCCGGAATAGTGGGGGCGGAGAGTTATCCTCCGGCTTACCCAAAACCCCAATTCGCAAGCGCCGGAAAGAGGTGCCTCAAACTACAAACTCTTCTTATCCCAAGGCAGGTTGTATTCACTATCCACGTAATCCTTCCGACTCAAACTACCAGGGAACCTCAAACTTCTCCTATGGCGACTCAAACGGAACTCAGTTGCCAGCTTTCAAGACTGCCCCTTGGTAATGATTTTATCCATCATTATTTCAATTTTGTAAGTACTTCATACTAACCTTTTTATTTCTCTCATGGCAAGGCTAAACACAGCAAGAAAGCCAAGCTAATCAAGACAACCGAAGACCCCCAGGTTCATGAACCGGAGAATAAACCACCAGAATCCGAACTTCAATCCAAAACGCTGACAACATTGCTGATGAAGTACCACCAGAGATGCCAGAGATCCTTGTAGACCCTGTGACCATTGATTCTTCAGGAGCTAAACCGCCGAGCCCTGCCAAGCCGGCTGAAGAAACTGAAGTCGTTCTTGTCACTCGGACCAGCTACACAGAGCCGAGAAATCCCATAGTCTTGGCTAAGCACACTACCAAGGAGGAACTTGTTGAGAGGCGGAAAGTCAAGTTTGATCTGTCCAATTATTCTCAGCTGGGCGTTAGTGAACTCCTCTCTGGCTATCTTAGCCAAGTTCATGCTGGCCGCGATCTTGAGATGGGCATCGTCAAACAGATGCATCAAAAATATGAGGAAGAAATATGTACTTCCTTTATTAATATATATTCCTCCAGCCCCCAAGTCTTAGCCAAAGGATATATTTAGCAGAGTACGGCGAAGACTTCAATTATCAGAAACTAAAAAATTCAAGCCGTAGCCCCCATGAGCTGGCTTATCTTGACAAAGTTGAGCTGGCTCATTCTCATTAATAGAACAAAACTTCCAGGTCCTAGCCCTCACGGGCCGACTTAGCTTGACAAAGCCGAACCGATTCATTCTCAATATGTGAAAGAACTCCAGAACCTAGCCTTCATGAGCCGGCTTAGCTTGACAAAGCTGATACGGTTCATAACATGCATAAAAAGAACTTCCACACACATTAGCCCCCAAGTGCCAAGTGTTCTTGCTTGTAAAGGGCTTGGGCCTTATATATATTGCTGCTTATGATTGTTTTAACCTTGCTTGTTCAAGAAGCCGCCACTGAAGCCCAGTCTCAATTACCTGACTTGAGAAAGCAGCTCAAACATCAAGAAGCTGAAACCTAGAAGGCTTAAGCCAAATTCAAGTTTAGCTTGGATGAATTGGAAAAGCTCAAAACCGGGTTTGCAACAGAAAGATCCGCCTGGGACGTGGAAAAAACGTTCTTAGTGCAAACAGCAGAATCTGCTGAATCTTCTCTAAAAGAGGTCACCATAGAGCTATCCGGCTTAAAGCACCAAATTTCACAAATGACCAGTGCCATATTTGGTAAGCAATTCTGAACAACTCAATTAATTCCAATGCACAATTGTAACTCTCCTGGCAACTTAACTGTATATGCTTTACTTTATAGGCCCAGAAGCTCTAACCTTGGGCAAAATACACTTGTAAAGCTCAAGGCGGTTACACCTCAGTGGAACAGCTATACGCAGGCACTTAGCGCACTATAGCTGCCATTGCTCATAGCAAAGAACCACCTACCCTTACCAAAGTCATCTCCAAGAGCCGGTGCCATTATGGCTTTGAGCCGAGCAAAGCCGTGGCAACCAGAGCTAGACCCGGCAGAGCTGGCCAGTGGCTGCCCGAATTATAAGGAGGACGGGACTCCCTTCACCGTAGATGACTTTGTTGTATGCGCGAGAGAGGTGCGCCCACTAGCCACCAAATTGGCCGAAGAGACCAACCTTCCACGATATAAGGCGGCTTATACACCAGAGAACTCCATACAAAATGCTCCGGTTTATGAAGCTATCAAGCTTGTCTCGCTAGCACGTAAGCATACTTTTGCCCCTAAAGTTGACTCGTCTGAACGTATTGACGATGAAGCTAAATTCCAAGCTTTAACGGGCATCAACTGGAAAACATCTTATTTCCAAAACACAGATGGAGGCAAAGAACAGGCGCAGGCTAACCCGGACTCATCCACCCAACAATACCACAATTGATCTGAAGAGCGGCTCTCATTTCGCCATGCTTTGTTGAAAAACTTTAAATCATTTGGGCTTAATGATAGCCTTGTAATAGGCTAGTTTAAAACATTAATCTGCCATGCCATCATGCATGTTTATTTGCATAACACTTATGAGCCGCGGATCTGATGTTTTGATGATCTGCCACTTACTTTCATCCATTATGCAAACCATGTTTATCATATTTCTTGCATACAAGCAAATAACAAGTGCCATGGCGGTTTACCCCAGGGCGGGTCATAATACCCCACGAAAATCCACTGGTGACTGCATATTCTATAACCAGGGTGGGATTATCAAAACATCATATATTCATAACAAGTAAATATCATACCTATGATAATTATTCATACTGCCGGCTTAACATGCCATATGCAGTAAGGGTAACAGCCCAAAGACTGAAAGCGCAACGCCCTGTGCAATTTGTTCATACTGCCGGCTTAAAACACCTGATGCAGCAAGGGTAGCATCCCAAAAAACTTAGAGCGCTCAACTCCAAGCATGTAATCAACACACACTGGCGACTTAACGTCCAAAGCCAGGCCGGGTTATCAAAACTTTGGATATATTCCAATATGAATCATAAAGATCAAGGCGACATGGCCCTAATCAATTTTAAACCATATATCGATATGGTACAAAAGATGAGACGCAAAAACTGTTTGAAGCAAATACAAATCAGAAAAGACAAGGCCTTCATAGGCTGCCAAGCCTCAATATCAAGTGTTATCCAAGGGCCGCACAACCACTGAGTTAATCCTTAATTCTAACCTATAAGCCAGGCCTCACATGACCAGTCACTGTTTTAACTTTGACAAGTTCAGGGTCTCTATAAGATTGACTGTCAAGAGTACAACGAGTCATCCCAGGATTACCTAGTCGGAGTGGCACGCATACATAGGCAGGATAACCTGGATTTTTGGTGAATACACCTGGCGTCCAAGCCTATTACAAGGGACAACAAAGCTTTGTTCATTAACAGGGAGACCCCAAGTAATATTTAACAAGTCATCAAAGCAGGTTACCTATGTTTGAACTGTTCATTGTAACAAGTTCTTTGGTAACCTTTGAACTTAGGCAAAAAAACCAAGTTGTCTGTAATCAGGAATATAAGCTAGATGAAAGGGTAGTCAAAGCTATGCTCAATGAGCAGGAAGCCCCTAGGTTATTATCTAACAAGGTATGCAAGCCGGATCAAGGGGGTAGTCATAGCTATGCTCAATGAGCAGGAAGCCTCCAAGTGACCTTATGAATTGACAATAAAGACTCAGATTCTCAGAAATGAAACGACAGAGGCCCTGAATTATCAGGGATGCTGACTTTATTATACTAATCATAATATATACATTGGTAGGAGTATGTACATCACAAGAGCCGGTGGCTCAGGTGTAATAAGGCCAAAGATGAGCAATGTTCCACGGCCGGCGGGTCTCCTCCTCAGACTTGCATGAGTCCTTGTGTTCTCGAACATCAATGAGGTAATATGACCCGTTGTTTAGATTTTTGCTGACGACAAAAGGCCCTTACCAAGGTGGGGATAACTTGTGCATGTCTGTTTGAACCTGGATGAGCCGGAGCACTAAGTTACCTTCTGCTACGTCTTGAGCTTGCGTTGGTTTTCCTTCAAGAGGAAAGGGTGATGCAGCAATAGTAGCGTAAGTATTTCCCTCAGTTTTTGAGAACCAAGGTATCAATCCAGTACGAGGCTCCTCAAAAGTCCCATGCACCTACACAAACAAACAAAGAACTCGCAACCAACGCAATAAAGGGGTTGTCAATCCCTTCACGACCACTTGCAAAAGTGAGATCTGATAGAGATAGTATGATAAGATAAATATATTTTTGGTATTTTATAATATAGATGCGAAAAGTAAAGATGCAAATAAAAGTAGAAGCTTATGTGATAAAAGATAGACCCGGGGGCCATAGGTTTCACTAGTGGCTTCTCTCAAGATAGCATAAGTATTACGGTGGGTGAACAAATTACTGTCGAGCAATTGATAGAAAAGCGAATAATTATGGGATTATCTAGCCATGATCATGTATATAGGTATGAGGTCCGTGACAAGTAGACCGACTCCTGCCTGCATCTACTACTATTAATCCACACATCGACCGCTATCCAACATGCATCTAGAGTATTAAGTTCATAAGAACAGAGTAACGCATTAAGAAAGATGACATGATGTAGAGAGATAAACTCAAGCAATATGATATAAACCCCATCTTTCTATCCTCGATGGCAACAATACAATACGTGCCTTGCAACCCCCGCTGTCACTGGGTAAGGACACCGCAAGATTGAACCCAAAGCTAAGCACTTATCCCATTGCAAGAAAGATCAATCTAGTAGGCCAAACCAAACTGATAATTGAAGAGACTTGCGAAGATAACTCAATCATACATAAAAGAATTCAGAGGAGATTCAAATATTTCTCATAGATAAACTTGATCAGAAACCCACAATTCATCGGATCTCGACAAACACACCGCAAAAAGAGCATACATCAAATAGATCTCCATAAGAGAGGGGGAGAACATGGTATTGAGATCCAAAAAGAGAGAAGAAGCCATCTAGCTAATAACTATGGACCCGAAGGTCTATGGTAAACTACTCACAACTCATCGGAGGAGCTATGGTGTTGATGTAGAAGCCCTCCGTGGTCGATTCCCCCTCCAGCGGAGCGCCGGCGAAGGCTCCAAGATGGGATCTCGCGGATACAGAAGGTTACGGCGGTGGATATTGTGTTTCGTTTGCTCCCTAGATGTTTTCGGGGTGCGTAGGTATATATAGGAGGAAGAAGTACGTCGGTGCCCGCCTGTGGGGCCCAGGAGATAGGGGCGCGCCCAGAGGGGGTGGGCGTGCCCTCCTGTCTCCTAGCCGCCTCACAAGCTTCTTGACTTGCACTCCAAATTCTACGGATCACGTTCGTTCCAAAAATCACGCTCCCGAAGGTTTCATTCCGTTTGATATTCCTTTTCTTTGAAATACTGAAATAGGCAAAAAACAGTAATACGGGCTGGGCCTCCAGTTAGTAGGTTAGTCCAAAAAGTGATATAAATGTGTAAAATAAAGCCCATAAACATCGAAAAGGGGTAATATAATATTATGGAACAATCAAAAATTATAGATACATTGGAGATGTATCAAGCATCCCCAAACTTAATTCCTGCTCGTCCTCGAGTAGATAAATGATAAAAACAAAATTTTTGATGTGGAATGCTACCTAGCATAATTCTCAATGTAATTTTCTTTATTGCGGGATGAATGTTTAGATCCAAATGATTCAAAATAAAAGTTCATATTGACACAAGAAATAGTAATACATCAAGCATACTAATCAAAGCAATCATGTCTTCAAAAAATAACATGGCTAAAGAAAGTTCATCCCTACAAAATCATATAGTTAGGCTATGCTTCATTTTCGTCACACAAAAATGTTCCCAATTTCTACACCCCCGATGACAAGCCAAGCAATTGTTTCGTACTTAAATAATCTCAAACTCTTTCAACTTTCACGCAATACATGAGCGTGAGCCATGGATATAGCATTATGGGTGGAATAGAATATGATGATGGGGATTGTGTGGAGAAGACAAAAAGGGAGAAAGTCTCACATTGACGAGGATAATCAACGGGCTATGGAGATGCCCATCAATTGATGTCAACATGAGGAGTAGGGATTGCCATGCAACGGATGCACTAGAGCTATAAATGAATGCTCAACAAAAGAAAACTAGTGGGTGTGCATCCAACTTGCTTGCTCATGAAGACCTAGGGCATTTGAGGAAGCCCATCATAGGAATATACAAGCCAAGTTCTATAATGAAAAATTCCCACTAGTATATGAAAGTGACAACATATGAGACGCACTATATGAAAAACATGGTGCTACTTTGAAGCACAATATATAAGACTCACTATATGAAGGACATGGTGCTACTTTGAAGCACAAGTGTGGAAAAAGAGATAGTAACATTGCCCCTTTTATTTATTTATTTTTCCTTTTTCTTTTCTTTTTATTTTCTTTTGGCCTTTCTTTTTTTCTTTGGGACAATGCTCTAATAATGATGATCATCACACTTTTATTGATTACAACATATGAATTACAACTCGATACTAGAACAAGATATGACTCTATATGAATGCCTCCGGCGGTGTACCGGGATGGTGCAATGAATCAAGAGTGACATGTATGGAAAATTATGCATGGTGGCTTTCCCACAAATACGATGTCAACTACATGATCATGCAATGGCAATATGACAGAAGTAATGTATGTCATGATGATAAACGGAATGGTGGAAAGTTGCATGGCAATATATCTCGGAATGGCTATGGAAATGCCATAATAGGTAGGTATGGTGGCTGTTTTGAGGAAGATATAAGGAGGTTTATGTGTGATAGAGCGTATCGTATCACTGGGTTTGGATGCACCGGCGAAGTTTGCACCAACTCTTAAGGTGAGAAAGGGAAATGCACGGTACCGAAGAGGCTAGCAATGGTGGAAAGGTAAAAGTGCGTATAATCCATGGACTCAAGATTAGTCATAAGAACTCATATACTTATTGCAAAAGTTTAGAAGTCATCAAAAACCAAGCACTATGCGCATGCTCCTAGAGGGATAGATTGGTAGGCAAAGACCATCGCTCGTCCCCGACCGCCACTCATAAGGATGCACAATCCAGGTACATTTCATGTTTCAAATTTGTTACACAATTTTAACCATACGTGCATGCTACGGGACTTGCTAACTTCAACACAAGCATTCTTTAAATTCATAATCACCCAACTAGCATGACTTTCATATCACTACCTCCATATCTCAAAACAATTACCAAGTATCAAATTGATTATAGCATCCAATTCACTTCCTATGATAGTTTTTATTATACCCAACTTGGATGCCACCATTCTAGGACCAATTTTATAACCAAAGCAAATACCATGCTGTTCTAAAAGACTCTCAAAATGATATAAGTGAAGCATGAGAGACTAGCAATTTCTACAAAATTAAGCCACCGCCGTGCTCCAAAAGATATAAGTGAAGCACTAGAGCAAAAACTATCTAGCTCAAAAGATATAAGTGAAGCGCATAGCATATTGTAATAAATTCTAATCAAGTAGGCTTCTCCCAATAGGTGTGTACAGCAAGGATTATTGTGGAAAACTAAAAATCAAAGACTAATATCATACATGACGCTCCAAGCAAAACACATATCATGTGGCGAATAAAAATATAGCTCCAAGTAAAGTTACCAATGAACAAAGACGAAAGAGGGGATGCCTTCCCGGGGCATCCCCAAGCTTAGGCTTTTGGCTACTATTGAATATCTTGGGGTGCCATGGGCATCCCCAAGCTTAGGATTTTGCCACTTCTTATTCCATATTCCATCAAATCTTTACCCAAAACTTGAAAACTTCACAACACAAAACTCAACAGGAAATCTCATAAGCTCCGTTAGTGAAAGAAAACAAAACCACCACATAAGGTACTGTAATGAACTCATTCTTTATTTATTTTGGTGTTAAACCTACTGTATTCCAACTTCTCTATGGTTTATAAACTATTTTACTAGCCATAGATGCATCAAAATAAGCAAACAACACACGAAAGGCAGAATCTGTCAAAAACAGAACAGTCTGTAGCAATCTTTAACTAACGCAAACTTCTGGAACTCTAACAATTCTACCAAAATAGGAAGTCCTGTACAATTTGTCTATTGATCAGCATAAAAAATAATCAACGCAAAATCACGTTTCTGTGATTTAACAAAACTAAATTCGTGCACGCAAAGTTTCTGTTTTTCAGCAGAATCAAATTAACTATCATCATAGGTTATCCTATAGGTTCTACTTGGCACAAACACTAATTAAAACATAAAAACACATCTAAACAGAAGGTAGATGCAAAATTTATTGAATAACAGAAGGTAGATGCAAAATTCTCCCAACAAGCGCTTTTCTTTAAAGCCTTTTAGCTAGGCATTGATAATTTTAAAGATGCTCACATGAAAGACAAGAATTGAAGCGCAAAGAGAGCATCATGCATGTGACAAACACATCTAAGTATAACATACTTCCTATGCATAGGCATATTATAAGCAAACAAATTTGCAAGGCAAGCAAAAACTAGCATATGCAAGGAAGAAGAAAGAGATGATAGCAATCTCAACATGACGAGAGGTAATTTAGTAAGATAAAAATTTCTACGAGCATATTTTCCTCTCTCATAATAAGTACATGTAGGATCATAGGAAAATTCAACAAAATAGCTATCACATAACATATTCTCAACACGATCCACATGCATGCACAGTTGACACTCTTCCAAGATAGTGAGATTAACATTAACTAAAGTCATGACCTCTTCAAACCCACTTTTATCAAAAATATCATAAGATTGAACATACTCCAAATATGTGGGGATCTAAAGTTGACACTCTTCCAAACCCACTTTCAATATTATTGCAAACACTATTATCGATCTCATATTCATCATGGGGCTTAAATAAATTTTCAAGATCATAAGAAGAATCATCCCAATCATGATCAATGCAACAAGTAGTAGACATAGCAAAACTAGCATCCCCAAGCTTAGGGTTTTGCATATTATTAGCACGATTGACATCAAGAGAGTTTATAGTAAAATCATTGCAATCATGCTTTTTATTCAAGGAGCCATTGTGAATCTTTTCGTAAATTTCTTCATCACAATTATCAGATTCACGAATTTCAAGCAAAACTTCATAAAGATAATATAGTGCACAAAACTCACTAGCAATTGGTTCATCATAATTGGATCTCTTAAAAAGATTAGCAAGCGGATGAGGATCCATAGATCTTAGCTTCTCTGTTTAGTAATAAATAAACAACTACTCCAACCAAACGAGCAAACGAGCCAAGTAGGACATCAAAACAAACGAAAAAGACGAACAGAAGAAGGGCGAATAAAACGGCAAGGGTGAAGAGGGGGAGAGGAAAACGAGAGGCAAATGGCAAATGATGTAAATGCGAGGGAGATGAGTTTGTGATGGGTACTTGGTATGTCTTGACTTGAGTGAAGACCTCCCCGGCAACGGCACCAGAAATCCTTCTTACTATGTCTTGAGCTTGCGTTGGTTTTCCTTGAAGAGGAAAGGGTGATGCAGCAATAGTAGCATAAGTATTTGCCTCAGTTTTTGAGAACCAAGGTATCAATCCAGTAGGAGGCTCCCCAAAAGTCCCACGCACCTACACAAACAAACAAAGAACTCGCAACCAACGCAATAAAGGGGCTGTCAATCCCTTTACGGCCACTTGCGAAAGTGAGATTTGATAGAGATAGTATGATAAGATAAATATATTTTTAGTATTTTATAATATAGATGCGAAAAGTAAAGATGCAAATAAAAGTAGATTGAAAGCTTATATGATAAAAGATAGACCCGGGGGCCATAGGTTTCACTAGTGGCTTCTCTCAAGATAGCATAAGTATTACGGTGGGTGAACAAACTACTGTCGAGCAATTGATAGAAAAGCGAATAATTATGGGATTATCTAGGCATGATCATGTATACAGGCATCACGTCTGTGACAAGTAGACCGACTCCTACCTGCATCTACACATCGACCGCTATCCAGCATGCATCTAGAGTATTAAGTTCATAAGAACAGAGTAACACATTAAGAAAGATGACATGATGTAGAGGAATAAACTCAAGCAATATGATATAACCCCCATCTTTTTATCCTCGATGGCAACAATACAATACGTGCCTTGCAACCCTAACATCCTTTCGGGTAAGGACACCGCAAGATTGAACCCAAAGCTAAGCACTTGTCCCATTGCAAGAAAGATCAATCTAGTAGGCCAAACCAAACTGATAATTCGGCGAGACTTGCAAAGATAACTCAATCATACATAAAAGAATTCAGAGGAGATTCAAATATTTCTCATAGATAAACTTGATCACGAACCCACAATTCATCGGACCTAAACAAACACACCGCAAAAAGAGTTTACATCGAATAGATCTCCACAAGAGAGGGGGAGAACATGGTATTGAGATCCAAAAAGGGAGAAGAAGCCATCTAGGTAATAAATATGGACCTGAAGGTCTGTGGTAAACTACTCACAACTCATCGGAGGGGCTATGGTGTTGATTTAGAAGCCCTCCGTGGTCGATTCCCCCTCCGGCGGAGCGCCGACGAAGGCTCCAAGATGGGATCTGGCGGATACAGAAGGTTACGATGGTGGAAATTGTTTTTCGTTGGCTCCCTGGATGTTTTCGGGGTACGTGGGTATATATAGGAGGAAGAAGTACGTCGGTGGCCGCCCGAGGGGCCCAGGAGAAAGGGGGCGCTCCCTGGATTGCTTCTTGACTTGCATTCCAAGTCCTCTGGATCACGTTCATTCCAAAAATCACGCTCCCAAAGGTTTCATTCCATTTGGACTCCGTTTGATATTCCTTTTCTTCGAAATACTAAAATAGGCAAAAAAACAGCAATACGGGCTGGGCCTCCGGTTAGTTGGTTAGTCCCAAAAATGATATAAATGTGTAAAATAAAGCCCATAAACATCCAAAAGGGGTAATATAATAGCATGGAACAATCAAAAATTATAGATACATTGGAGACGTATCACCTTCTTGCTGGTAAATCGCCGAACGAGCTGCCGCAAGGTCACACTTCTCATCCAAAAGGTAAAGAGCATCCTGACGTGCCTTTTCATTATCAGCTTCAACATAAGCCGCCACACGGGGAGAGTCGTGACGAATGTCACTAGGGACAACTGCCTCTGCTCCGTAAACCGTGAAAAAAGGTGTGTAACCCGTAGATCTGTTGGGGTAGTATTGATACTCCATAGCACTGAGGGAAACTCCTCAACCTAACAACCCGGCGTCCTCTGCAAAGGGACCATAAGCTGGGGATTTATACCTCTCAAGATTTCTTGATTGGCTCTTTCAGCTTGCCCATTGGACTGGGCGTGAGCCACAGATGACACATCAAGACGTATATGTTCATGTTGACAAAATTCTTTCATAGAACCTTTAGATAGATTAGTGCCATTACCAATGATGATTCTATGAGGGTAACCGAAGTGTAAAATCACTTTTTTGATTAACTGAACCGCCGTTGCCGCATCACACTTGCTGACCGGCTCTACCTCAACCCACTTTGTAAACTTGTCAGCCGCCACCAAGAGGTGAGTCTTTTTGCCCTTGGATCTTTTAAAAGGTACAACCATATCCAGCCGCCAGACTACAAATGGCCAAGTAATTGGAATCATCCCCAATTCTTGAGCCGGCACATGAGCTCGTCTTGAAAATTTGTGACAACCATCACATTTATTGACCAAATCCTCTGCATCAGCATGAGCCGTCAGCCAATAAAACACATGATGAAAAGCCTTAGCCATGAGAGACTTAGAGCTGGCATGATGGCCACAATCTCCATCATGAATCTCTCATAGAATCTCACGGCCCTCCTCAGGAGAAACACAACGTTGAAACGCCCCTGTGACACTACATCGGTGCAACTCTCCATTGACAATAGTCATTGACTTAGACCGCCGGGTTATCTGCCTGGCTAAAGTTTCATCTTCAGGTAACTCACGTCAGGTCATATAAGCCAAATATGGAACTGTCCAATCAAGTATAGCATGAAGAGCTGCCACCAACTGTGCCTCCGGGTCAGGAATTGCCATATCTTCCTCCGCAGGCAATTTAACCGAAGGATTATGTAAAATATTAAGGAAAATATTAGGTGGTACCGGCTTATGCTGGGACCCTAACCGGCTTAAAGCATCAGCAGCCTCGTTTTTCCTGCGATCAACATGCTCCACTTGATAACCCTTGAAATGACCAACGATAGTATCAACCTCTCGGTGAAAAGCCGCCATGAGTGGATCCTTTGAATCCCAAGTTCCTGAAACCTGCTGAGCCACCAAGTCTGAGTTGCGAAAACACCTCACCCGGCTTAGATTCATATCTTTAGACATCAAAAGACCATGGAGCAAGGCTTCATACTCAGCTGCATTGTTAGTACAAAGGAACATCAACCTTAAGACATAACAAAATTTATCACCCCGTGGGGAAGTCAAAATAACTCCAGCCGCCGAGCCTTCCAATTTCCTGGATCCATCGAAGTGAATAGTCCAATATGTGCTATCCGGCTTATCCTTAGGCATCTGCAACTCTGTCCAGTCATTGATGAAATCCACAAGTGCTTGAGACTTGATAGCCGTCCGAGGCATATACTTCAGACCATGGGGTCCAAGCTCAATGGCCCATTTGGCTACCCGACCTGTGACTTCTCTGTTTTAAATAATATCCTCTAAGGGGGAAGAACTAATCATAGTGATGGGATGAGCAAGGAAATACTTTTTCAACTTACGGCTAGACATGAACACGTCATAAACCAGCTTCTGCTAATGTGGGTATCTCTGCTTAGGTTCAATGAGCACCTCACTGACATAATAAACCGGCCGCTGAATCGGATATTCCCTACCTGATTCTTTACTTTCCACAACAATTGCCACACTGACGGCTCTGCTATTAGAAGCCACATACAATAGTAAGGCTCTTTGTCGATGGGAGCTTCAAGGATTGGCGGCTTAGCCAACTTCTTCTTCAATGCCTCAAATGCCCGATCGGCTGCATCACTCCAGGTAAAGTGATTTGTCTTCTTCATCATCTGATACAGAGGGATAGCTTTCTCTCCGAGGCGGCTTATAAACTAGCTCAGAGCTGCAATAAGACTCGACAAATGCTGGACGTCATTGATACATGCCAGTTTAGCCAAAGAAGTGATAGCCTTGATTTTCTCCGAGTTAGTTTCAATCCCTCTCCTAGAAACCAAAAAACCTAATAGTTTGCCTGCTGGTACACCAAAGACACACTTGGCTGGGTTAAGCATCATCTTATAGACCCGGAGATTATCGGAGGTCTGTTTCAAATCATCTATCAATGTCTCTTTCTTCCTGGACTTCACAACAATGTCATCCACATACACTACAAAAAAGACACATCCGTGACATTTTGGGCCGAACGATTTTTTTGTCATACATATGACACTTCTATGACGATAATTGTGACAAAACCCGGTATCATCATAGATATGGTGGGCTCCTACTTCTATGACAAAAATCATGACAGAAAATGGGCTTTTCGTCTGGCGGGCCGAGACGCAGTTGCATGACATTCTTTGGGCCGCCCATGACGGAAAAACCGCGTAGAAGCGAGGGGGATTTCGGGAGTTGCGGTTACGGTGGGAGAGCGGCGCGTTTCTCTCAGACGTCGCTGCGTGTGCGCGAGCATTGGCTCTAATCAAGCCGAGCAAGGCGTTGGGCTCTAATCAACCCGAGCGACAGACCGCAGTTACGCTGGCATCGAACCCGAGCGATCGATCGATGGCTGTTAATCGAACCCGATGGAGCGATTCTTCGCCATCGCCGCTAATCAAGCCGATCGATGCCGCCTGGGATGAACAAATGAGCGTTGCGGGGGTTGGATGAGCAAGGAGCGGTGGCGTTGCCTCTGGATGAACAGAACCCGTGGTGTGGAGGGCTGGATGAGCGAGAGATGGTGGAGGGTGGCCGTGGAGGGTGGTTGAACAGACCTCGTGGTGTGGAGGGCTGGATGAACGATGAGCGGTGGAGGGGTGCCCATGTGGAGCGGTGGTTGAACAGTAGCCGGTGGAGTAGCGCGAGTGGAGGCTGGATGAACAGGAGCCCGTGGAGGCTGGAGGAGGTCGACGGTAGCCCGTGGAGGCTGGAGGAGGTCGACGGTGGATATGAACAGTATCCCGTGGAGTCCCGTTTTGCGGTACGCCACACCCCTCCCCCCCCTGTTTCGACCGTAGCGCTCCAACACAAGTCCGTTTCATCCATTTTGCGGTACGCCACACCCCTCCCGATCAACAGGACCCCCGTTTCAACCATAGGAGGTCCGTTTCCTCCGTTTTGCGGTACGTCAGGCCCCTCCCGATCAACAGGACCCGGTTTCGAACGTGGCCGGTCGAACACAAGGCCGTTTCCTCCGTTGTGCCGTACGCCAGGCCTCATTTCCATCGCCTGTTCCGTCCAAGCCCTCCCGATGAACACGACCACGCATTCCGTTCCAACCCAGCCGGTTGGCTCCCCATGAACACGACGATGACGATGTTTCTCCGTTCCGAACCAGCCATGTACGTATGCGCGATAGGCGTTAGAGACCTTGACCGTATGTACGTACGTGGCCGTATTTTCTTTCTTGCACCCTCGCCGTTGTACGTACGTGTACATGCTACGTGCACGCCTCTACTACGACACGTGCGCGCCTCTACATCCACCAGTATATATGTGCGTACACGTTCGCGACCAGAATGACAACGCTACGTACGCTTCGACCAGGTGGGTCCCGACTGTCAGGCACTTCCTTGCGTGCGAAGATGTAGCTGGTGGGTCCTAGCAGTCAGGGGGGCGAATCGTTTTGTTTTTCTGCCCGGACGCACTTCCTTGCGTGCGAGGATGTAGCTGGTGGGTCCGAGCAGTCAAGGGGGCGAATCATTTTTTTTGCCAAGACGCACTTCCTTGCTTGCAAAGGTGTAGCTGGTGGGTCCCAGCAGCCGGGGGGGAACGTTTTTTTCGCGAAATATGGTGGCCCGTTCGGTGGGTCCCCGCTATCAGGTGGAGGAATAATTATTTTGCGCGTAATAAGGAGGCACTTCCTTGCTGCGGCCGTGGACCGGTATCGGCCTCTCCACGCATGACCACGTCCGATGGAAGCTGTTCCTTGACCACGTTGACCACGCCGCGCCGAGAGCACTAGGGCGGTGGACGACGGCGAGGCCTAGGAAGGGGACGATGCGGAGCCGGGGACGACGCGACAGTGGATGCCCACGCGTAGAGGAGTACGAGGGTTCACTGGTTCGCTGCGGTGTGAGGCTGCCATCACCGCAGAATAACAGGGGGTGTGGGTGAGTAGAGGGATGGCCGGGCCAGCAGTGGGAGTAGTAGGGGGTGGTGAGGCCTCCGCCGCATCGCAACTGGCCACGGGAGGCAGGAGCACGAGGCACGATCGGCGCTGGTTTGGGCGGCTGGAGCAAGAAGACCAAAGGTTGAAGAAGCACTACGGCCGTTGGATGGACATCGTACGGTCACTGGAGCTAGAATCGTGCATATTGACTAAGTTGACAAAGCCCTCCGTCCCCGTCAACTTAGTAGGCCCACAAGTCAGCCTGCCACTATACTGGGTCCCAGCTAACAGGGGGAGTATTCATTTTTTTGTGCGTAATAAGGAGGCACTTCCTTGCGTGCGAAGATATAGCTGGTGGGTCCGAGCTGTCAGCGGCGGTAACATTTTTTTCGCAAAATACTGAGGCCCTTTCGGTGGGTCCCTGATGTCAGGTGGATGAACCATTATTTTGCGCGTAATAAGGAGGCATTTCCTTGTGTGCGGCCATGGACCCAGCTGTCGGCCTCTCCACGTACAGTCCACTTCAGATGCATGTCGATGCGCCGACCACGTTGACCAGGCCGCGCCGAGAGCACCAGGGCGGTGGACGACGGCGAGGCCTAGGAAGGGAACGACACGGAGGCAGGGAAGACTCAGCAGTTGTTTCCCACGCGGAGGGGAGTACGACTGAACGAGGGTTTACTGGTTCGTCTGCCGTCGCCGGAGAATAACAGCAGGTGTGGGTGAGTAGAGGGATGGCTAGGCCAACGATGGGAGTACGGTGGGGCGGTGAGGCCTGCGCGGCAGCACACCGACCGCGGGGAGGAGGGAGGAGGCAGTCCCGCCGGCGCTTGTTTGAGCGGCTGGAGCAGGAAGGGCAGAGATTGAAGAAGCACGACGGCCATTGGATGGACATCAAACCGTCACTGCTTGTGCGTCAACCTTTTTTTAGGAAAGCCTCAAATCTGTGGAAAATAGCATACAACCCATCTGCCATTATTTCTACTAATTTACAGCCCATTTGCTAATTCTTAAGGTTTTCTTTGGAGCCCATATTCTTTTTGTTAGCATTACAACCCATATTGTGGCCATGGTTAAAAAATTATACGAAATTTTGCATATTTCGGTGCGGTCCGAACTGTTTTTAATCCCGAAATTTCGACTCACATTCAAACTGATTTTAAAAATAAATGTATATCAATATAAAATCCAACAAATTCTCCACGCATAAAAATTAATGTAATTTAAAATCTTGAAATGAAGAAAATATATTTGAAACTAATTGCCGGTTTGATGTGTTTTAAAAATGTATAGCCCATTTCTCATTACTGATGGGCCATTTTCTCGGCCAGTCGAATGAAAAGCCCTCCTTGTCTTGAAAGATTTGCAGCCCAACATGCCTGACAAAGCGACTTAATTGGCAAATCACAAAAAAAACTTGGCTATGGCCGTGGACCCAGCTGTCAGCCTCTCCACGTACAGTACTCTTCCGATGGAAGTCGTTCCTTGACCACGTTGACCACGCCGCGCGGAGAGCACCACGGCGGTGGATGACGACGAGGCCTATGAAGGGGACGACACGGAGCCGGGGAAGATGCGGCAGTGGAAGCCCGCGCGGAGAGGAGTATGAGGGTTCATTGGTTCGGCTGCGGTGTGAGGCTGCCGTCGCCGCAGGGCCTGGCCAGCGGGTGGGAATAGTAGAGGGCGGTGAGGCCTCCGCGGCAGCACAGCCGGCCACGGGAGGCAGGAGCATGCAGTACGACCGGCGCTGCTTTGGGCGGCTGGAGCAAGAAGACCAGAGGTTGAAGAAGCACTACAGCCGTTGGATGGACATCGTACGGTCACTGGAGCTAGAATTGTTCATATTGACTAAGTTGACAAATCCCTTCGGCCCCGTCAACTTAGCAGGCCCACAAGACAGCCTCCCACCAAGGTGGGTCCCAGCTAGTCGGGGGAGTATTCATTTTTTTGTGTGTAATAAGTAGGCACTTCCGGTGGGTCCGAGCTGACAGCGGGGGGAACATTTTTTTCGCGAAATACGGTGGCCCGTCCGGTGGGTCCCAGCAGTCAGGGGCAAATGTTTTTTCGCAAAATACTGGTGGTCCGTCCAGTGGGTCCGTGCTGTTAGGTGGAGGAATAATTATTTTCCGCATAATAAGGAGGCACTTCCTTGCGGCTGCCGTGGACCCAGCTGTCAGCCTCTTCACGTACAGTATTCTTCCGATGGAATTCGGTCATTGACCACATTGACCATGCCGCGCCGAGAGCACCACGGCGGTGGACGACGGCCAGGCCTAGGAAGGGAACAACGCGGAGCCGGGGAAGACGCAGCAGTGGATGCCCACGCGGAGAGGAGTATGAGGGTTCTTGGTTGGCCGCCGCCGCCGCCGCAGAATAACAGGGGTGGGTGAGTGGAGTGGAGGGATGGCCTCGCCGCGGTGGGAGTAGTATGGAGGCGGTGAGGCCTCCATGGGCAAGACCGCCGCCACGGGAGGCGGAGCAAAGGCACGACGGGCGCTGCTTTGGGCGGCTGGAGCAAGAAGACCGGAGGTTGAAGAAGCACTACGGCCGTTGGATGGACATCGTACGGTCACTAGAGTTAGAATCGTTCATATTGACTAAGTTGACAAAGCCCTCAGTCCCCGTCAACTTAGTGGGCCCACAAGTCAGCTTCCCACCAAGGTGAGTCCCAATAAGCAGGGGGAGTATTCATTTTTTTGTGCGTAATAAAGAGGCACTTCCGGTGGGTCCGAAATGACAATGGGGCGTTTTTTGCTGAATACGGTGGCCCGTCCTGTGGGTCCCAGTAGTCAGGGGGAAATGTTTTTTCGCAAAATACTGGTGACCCGTCCGGTGGGTCCCTCCTGTCAGGTGGAGGAATAATTATTTTGTGCGTAATAAGGAGGCACTTCCTTGCGGCCGCCATGGACCCAAATTGTCGCCTCTCCACATACAAGATTTCTTCCGATGGAAGTCGGTCGTTGACCACGTTGACCATGCCGCGCCGAGAGCACCAGGGCGGTGGACAACGGCGATGCCTAGGAAGGGGACAATGCGGAGCCGGGGAAGACGCGGTAGTGGAAGCCCGCGCGGAGAGGAGTACAAGGGTTCACTGGTTCGGCTGCGGTGTGAGGCTGCCGTCGCCGCAGAATAACAGGGGTGGGTGATCGAGAGATGGCTCGCCAGCGGTGGGAGTAGTATGGGGCGGTGAGGCCTCCGCGGCAAGACAACCGCCACGGAGGCAGGGAGCAAAGGCACGACCAAGGCTGCTTTGGTAATTTGGACCAAGAAGATCGAGGTTAAAGAAGCACTACGGCCGTTGGATGGACATCGACGGTCACCGGGCTAGAATCGCTTATATTGACTAAGTTGACAAAGCCCTTGGTACGCTCCAACTTAGTAGGCCCACGTGTCACCTCCAAACGGTGCACCCTGATGTCGGGAGGAATCATTTTTGGGCGGCGAAGCTAAGAATATCCGAGATTGAAGAAGAAGCACGACATCCCTTGATAGACATCCAACGCCTTCGCTGCTAGAACCGTGTGTTGACTATAATAAGTTGACAAAGCCCCGCATACGCGCCAACTTATTTTTTTAGGGACGCACACTTAGTAGGCCCACAAGTGTGTGGCGAGAGAACTTATAGCCCATTTGCGTTTTGTAAGAATGTACAGCCCATTTTTGAATTCTAATGGAGTTTACAACAGCCCATTTACAGTTTGTTAAAAGTACAACCCATTTTCTAGCTAGGACAAGGATTAATAATTTCAACCAACCGTTGAAGACAGAATTCAATAAAATTTCCCACATTTTGATGGGATCCGAAATATTTTTATCTCGAAATTTCTATTCAGATTAAATATAAATTTGTATTACATAAAAATCCAATGAAACATTGCACGCGCAACAATGAAAATTTAAGATTTTCAAAATCCGTAAATAATATTTTATAAACTAATTTCGTGTTTGGTGCATTTTTATAGTTCTTGCCAGCTTTTTATAATTACATCCCATTTATTATTTTTAAAGCCCATTTTCTGTTAAGCCTAATGCATCCCTCCTAGGAAAGATTTGCAAAGACAACAGGTGGAGAATAACAAGTTGAACTTGCATGGGTATTCCTCGAAAGACGATAGCTGGGCTAGCCATTTTCATCTTGAAAAAGTAGTATCTGGGCTGGATATCCGGCTGGGCTAGACGGGCCACAACCGCCCAGATTAATACCTGCTCTCCTCCGAACAACAACGAAATCATCGCCAAGAAAAACTCTGCAGGTTTCGAGCTACTTGGTCCCAAATTGTCGGCCGCACCTTGTGCAATTCTCTCGCTTATATTGACTACATAGGTTGACAATGGTGTGGGACCGTGATGTCGAGAAACCAGGAGAAAGCAAAAAATATAGTTGTACATAATAAGGAGGCACTTATGTGACGCACGGCTATGGCCCTAGTGGGTCCCTAGTGTCATCCACCAAAATAAAGTCATCTCCGAATCCTCATGTTCGCTGACCATGTTAACAATGCTCGTGCGACGGCGAGCGCAACAACTCAAGGACAATGGAGAGGGCTCGCGGCCCTACGGAGGGTCGATCAATACCGCTGCTCATTCAGAAGCCAGGATCATCGGACACCTATGAGCACCTTCGAGAAACCGAGACGGCATGAAACCGTAAGGCTGCGCTTGGGAGCTCGTTTATTTCAAACTCAGTATTAACATACAAGTGTAATTTACTCGCCATCGGAAGGCCCGAGGTCTGTAAGTAAAACCGGCGGGTTACGCGTGTAATTTGAGAGACCAGTGTATATTTTATGAGCATTGCTATATGGACGACATTACCAGACGATACATGCACGACATGCGTATCATGCCATCCATGGGCAAGGCTGAAACAGCAGCTAACGGCTGGATTAGCAATCGTCCAGTGTAGTTCAGCGTTTTTATCGTGTGTGAAGTACTTCCGATATTTTACTAGTCGAAATCGACCAACCAAGTGCCTTTGCCCGAGACCATCTGCTTTAATTTACAAGCGTCAGTTTTACAAGCGGTTTTGGTTGGAAAACGACGATCCAATCACGGCCTAATATCATGAGTTGGTCTGAAGATCATATGGTTTCACGTCTAACCTACCCGACATGTCGTATAGGCTATGAATGAAACATCAGATGATGAACTTCTTAAACACGGAAACAACAGAAGAGGATGATCTTCTTAACAAGCAAATCATTGGCATTACATCGACATGCAAAACAATACGAAGCATTATTCTCAGGAGGCACGGTGAACAGCTCGTGATGCCGCATGCCACAACATTCCAAGCTCAACTTTGCAATCAAACACAAGGCCTGGCATTACATAGACAATATTCAGAACAAACTCTTAACACAGGAATATCCCACAGAGTAACTATTTACTTTAAACCAACACAAGAATAGGAAAACACTCGACGCTGCTCACAAAGAAGGGCGCCCCACTCAAAAATATCAAATGCATGTCTTCTGGCTAACATCAATGAGCAAATTTTGACAAGGTTTTCCAATTCCAATATATTAAACTAACATCTTCTTGCTAACATCAATGAGCAAATTTTGATAAGGTTTTCCAATTCCAATATATTAAACTAACGTCTTCTTGCTAACATCAATGATTAAACTTAGACAAGCTCCTCCCCTTCAGAATATGTAATGCCTATGATCGTTTCCTATCTTAGCTTCTTGTACTTGTTTGGGCACTTTTTGCCCAGGGCACTCCACGTGTTGTTAAATTGCCAACGGTCTCTGCAGACTAGTCATGTCACCGGTGTCTAATAATACTCAGTAAAGCTTCTCGGTCATTCCTTCCATAATGTACCGCATCCGAAGGATCGCTTTTTCTCGCAAAGTGGAACGACCAACTGGACCCAAAGAACGCAGCAGTTTGCCTTGGACACATTGGCTCCTTTTGTGCGTTCAACTAAAATCAAGTCTAAATAAAACCGAGCTTTAATTTTGATATCCCCGTAAGCAAGAATAGGTATAAGGGAAACAATTACTGAGAAATAACGGTTGATGACTTGTCTTAATGGGAAACAAAGTAGGAGAGGAGCAATTCTCCATCAGTGTGATTCATTCATATTGACTGAGACATTATCTTAACAATGCCTTGGTTCAACATGTATAAAGAACGACAAAGCAGAAAAGTACCATTTCTAAAACAATGCACTGAAATCAAGCAAAGTGTTTCGCGTAGGAAGCAAAATGTCGCAATAGCAACAAGTTGAATAGATATCATGTGGTAGAGACCAAGATTTGAAACAACTCGATAGGAACACTGGAAACAAATCTCGATCTCCTTCTGTGCAGTTCCACCAAAATTAAGCAAAGTCACCGGTGTGACATTCAAGCTGAACTGCACAAAACACTCTTAAAACATAAGTGTTTCGAGTAGCGAAGTAAAATGTCGCAATAGCAACAAGTTGAATCGATACCCCTGTTTTAATAGAGGCAAAAAAGGAAACAATTACTTGCCGATAAAGGAGGATGAAACAAACGGTGACAGAAAGAAGCATCTAACTTATCTTGGATGGAAAACAAAGTAGGATAGTAGCATTTCTAAAACGGTAGCATTGATTCATATTAACAGAGACACTCTCTTGAAACAACATTCATTAAAAAATGTAATTTACTTTTAACAGTGGCATTGCTTCAATTTTCCGGCGGCATTCTTAGATTAACAACAGCAAAATAGCTGTATGGGACATGCTACCACCATGTGCGTCCACACATATAAATGGGTGATGCAGAGTATGTAGCCAACCAGCATATCTGTGTTGGTCCCATATTTGTTCTCTTTGAACTTTTTTCCTATGTGAGGGCAGCAAATCTAGTCCTGCACAAACTACCCGACCCCCCCCCAGTTTCTTTCCCTTTTCAACAAAGAGATCGGTTCCTTACAGGTGTGTGTACTCGTTACCCCCCTTTTCCCTTTTCGACCAACAAAGCGGCTGGATAGCCAGTCTATACTACTTTTCCTCCCTCCTTTCCTCATTGAACCACGTCCTAGATTCATGCTCCACCCCACCGCACCTTTCTTTCCACTTTGAGAAGACCTAGATTCGACTACAGATCGAAAAAGATCCACATGCAGCTAGAGCAACGACGGTTTCAAAGAAACTTATTCCTTAGGGTCGTCGGGATGTGGGAAGGCGTGCGGCGGGAGGCCGGATCTGCCAACACTACGTACGGTAGCGAGGAAGAAGGGGTCGGTGGCCCTCCCGTACAGGCGTTGGGTGAAAGAGAACAGCGCAGCCGGGAGTGGATTGCCTCCCTCGCCGAAGGCTATAGAGTTAACGCTGCACCTCCTCCCCTTCCCGGTGTGATGGGATACAGATGCCTCCTTCACTAGCTGTGAGGGGGGAAAGAGACAAGAGGCCAACGCAGTCTTGTTTAGATCTGGTGAAGAGAGGGTGAGAGACTATGAATATAGCAAACCCTAGCAAATGAACGCTGAGCCTCCAGCATGTAACATATATGTATTGCGGCGAGCGTGTGGAGAGTGCAAACCCTAGCGAACAAGCGCTGAGACTCCCACTTATATATATATTCTCTCAGAATTAATATAAGAGCGTTTAGATTACTTAAGTAGTGATCTAAACGCCTATAGTAGTTTACTGAGGAGTACTAATGTAGTACTGATCGAGCTCGGTGCCTTCACTCCACTGCTTTTGGCTGTATGATGGTGAGCCTACCACATTTTGGGCCCACCTGTCATAAACCCAAAGGCAGTGCACTAAGTCAATGAAGTTAAGGCCCATATAGTACTCTCGTGTATACGACTATTATATAGTGGAGTGGTTTTCTTATTCTCTCCATAACAATCGTTTTAAATTGTGTAAGTACGAAATGAAACTCTTTATTTAATGTACAGAGGGAGTACTACTTCTGATGAACTAACGATCCACGCCCACGCGTCCTGGTCGCACTTCCTGTCCTTCACGTGTGGTACACTACCCTCCGTTAAGTGAACAACCACACATGCGCCAAATTATCGGAAACATGTGAGAGTGTGTTCAAATAAAGAATTTTAATTTCAATTATCGGAAAGGTTTGAGAGCATTACAAAGTTTGACTTCAGTCAATCTAATATGCGGAGTAAATAAAAATGGAGGGCTACTACGTCCATCCGGGTTTTTAGTCCACACTATTTTTTAAATCAAAGTTAATAGCTGGACAAATAAAATTACAGGGGAGCTGGAGACAAAGTTGTGAGAAGGCTTAGAAATCAATACAAAACTTATGCTCTTAGTACCAACGTCGATCCTTCTTCGAGAAAACATTTGGTTCATAGCCAATTGAGTGATAAATTGCACCAGCGTGGAAGACGACCGCGTCTCCAACGTAACCAAGGTGAACTGACGAAGGATATCATCTTTTTGCGTAACAAGCAAAGAGCACTGATGGAAGACAGCTTGTTTTTCATTGAAAATCGATCAGCTTCACCAGCTGACGTAACCATGAGGCGCGACCATGAGCATCGATAGGTCATCGTGGTGATGCATCATCCATTTGGCATCCAGTTTGGGTGAGGCACCTATGAAGTTCGACAAATCCTCCTTGTGGTCTGTTTCTTCTCAGTAATCAAGCTCGAGGAAGGAAGAACCACGTGGCAGAGGACAGTGAGGCGGAACAACAATGGCCATCCAATTTTGTGCAGTTCCTCTAAAATTGAGGAAGACATGCCCGGGTATGGAGACACGCATCACTATTTCCAAAAATATAAAAAAGGGTTAATGAAAAGTACACCAACAAACAGAATCATCATAATTATATCTTGATGGGAACTAAACCAGGATACCCGAGAAAAAAAGCATTTCTTCATTTAACCAGTGATAGTACTACCACCATATGGACAATGACCGCACAACCACCATGTACTTTTTGTCGAAACAACATGTATACCTCCACCGAGTATAATAGTACTAGTAGGTGATGTTGGACCAGCCGACGAACCCTAGCTACTATGCATGGGGAGCTGGGGAGTAGTCGCATAGAAGAAATCCCACACGCAGCGACCTGGGGAGCTGGACCAGTACAAGAAGTTATACCTCAGGTGGCGAGATGTCGTTTAGGCGGGCGGGCGGGATCTTCCCACATGATGGCAGCGAACAAGGGCGCGGAGGATCTTCGTCCATGCCAGCGCCGGCTCTGAGAGTACGGCGCATCGGCTCCCCCCATCGCCGATGGCGACAACGTAAACGCTGCACCTCCTCAGCTCCCGCAGCGGATGGGATTCGGCCGGATCTGTGACCACCGGTGAGGAGAGAGATAGACTGGACACTGTCATCTTGTTTTGATATGGAGAGGGAGAGAGAGCGAGACGCGAGAAACTCTATCAAACAAGAGGCTATAATGGAGTAAAAAAAATCTCTCCATAGCAGTGGTTTTAAATAGAATACGCGCGTTCCCGGAAAAAATAAATGAAAACTGGCGGACAATTTTTAAGGGTCTATCTAGGACACATCTAGATGTGACATAGTTATGTCACATCTAAGTTCATGTCTACTCTGGTTGTGGTCTATTTTTTTTGTCCTAGTTTTTTTTGTTTCTTGTTGCTACATTATATACTTGTGGGAGCTTAGATGTGATATCCTTAAATAACATCTAGATGTGAATTGGACAAACTGATTTTCTAACGTACCAAGAAAGAAAACTCGATCAAAACACGCCCCGCTTCTGTGTCGCGAGTCGTCGTCAAGACACACACATAGACATAGAGATGCATATCCGTGTTTACGTAAAATTCCATTTCCATCTCCATCTCCAATCATATTTGTCCAACTGGCACATTATTTATGTTGTTAATTATATACGCAGCAATATTAACATATAGCATCTCTTGTTTGCGCACGTCCGGACCGCTGCAACGGCCGGTCCTGACCAACCCGAACCCTCTTCATCACCCGCGCGTGCTTCCCGCCCGAAACGGTCAGTGCCGCATTCATGCCCGGCCAGATCGGACGCGACCTCTCACTGGGGCCGGCATTGAAGTGGCGCGCCAGCCGAGAAAGCGTCACCCGTGCCGCTTCCGGGTGCACGCGGCTGCTCCGTGTTCAAAGGTCGCAATAGCCGGCTACAACATGCATGTAAAAAGTTTTTGGGAGTCCGTGCTACAGCTAGCTATCCTCCCCCAACTCGTCAATCTCTTCCAGTAGTGCTAGTAGTACTCCATGGCGCGATCCATCGACAAGTAGGCGGGCAAAGTTATCTTATACTCGGTTTGCGGTGAGTGGCATGCCGAGCGACCGTGTGGGGTCGAGCCGTGGAGGAGGGTGAGACACAAACACAACAGACGCGATTTAAACGTTGGTTTTGCTCGATGGCGCGATCCAACGAAACAAAACGTTGGTTTCTCTCCGTTTCCATTTTTTGTCCGGAAAAACGGAAACTTTCCACTCCATTTTCATTCCTATTTCAAGGTTGCCCCGTTACAACATTCCATCAAATACAAAGAAAAACTAACACGCATGCTGATGCATCTCAATGATTCACAGATCATAGCCAATATTTACTTCACAACTAAAGAAAAAAGTTGTGAGAGCGTGTACGAAAGAAAAATTGCTGATGGGGTCACTACGAATTAAACCCTAAACCCTAAACATGATTTAATTCCTGGCCGTAGAACTCGTCAAGGAAAGACGGCCGGTACCCTCGGATCATACGATGCTTTTGTGCGTTCCACTAAAATCGACCGAGCATCCCCGATGGCAAAGATATTGAAGAAGTGTGATTAGAATAATAGTATCGCACTAGTTCATAAGACATAAACTCATCACAAGTAGAAGCGGTAGAAGTAGAGCAAGATCGACATGGAGATGGAGCTACAAAGAAGGAGCAAGCCGCCTCCAAAAGGAAGATGGACTACCGGGACGCCGGGCTGTAGATAGAAGGGTTGGGACGCTGCATCGCCCAAACCGCGTGACCCCGATTGGGACGCACTAACCGTGGGGTTTCTCCTCGCCGATGTTCATCAGGTTCACGCAGAACATTGTTCCTTCCCCACTGCGGATCAGGCCCGTCGCTCTATGCTTGTGAAGAGAGCAACCTTAGCAAGGTGCTTGTAGCTTAGGCCTCGCTAGTGTATATATAGTGGTTTTTTTTTCTCGCATATCAACCATTTTATATTGTGTACGTGTCATTCAAGAGTGAAATGATGGTTGCTTCTGCCGACTAACTTACTGTGTGATTTGAGTGCTCCTTAGTTGCCCCTACACGTACTCCCCCTACATGTATGCAGCAGTCACACGTGCACATGGACGCAAAAACGTGCGCGACGCCCTAATGCATCCATGTCCGAGCACACGACGGAACACACACGGTCACGCTAAGTGCTCAACCTACACGTGCATGCACACACATACTCAGTCAAGGTGAGCTAGTGACCGTATAAACACCGGAATATATATATATTGAGCGCAATGAGCGATATGAAGTCCATCGCCCGTATTTTTACAAATATACAAAGGATGCATAATTGTATTTATCTCGTTTGAAATTAATCCATATTAACCGGAGAGGAGGCAAGATGGACTAGCATTAATTTGCGCGGTGGCTCGCAGGACAAGGAGAAACTTTTGACTAATGCAAGCTCTCCTCGCCAAAGCGGTGGACGGCAATGCTTAATTCGTGTCGATTGCCGTAAGCATACACTATACTACCTAGTGCTACTACTATTGTTCGACTTCCCGAATAGGCGAACAGCCAAGCGCAAAGTTTACTAATATAGTCTATAAAGGTACGTACTATACTAGTACTAGGAACCGGATGGAGGAGCGTCTGCACTCTTGTTATAATTTTAAAATGTGATAAAGCAATCTTCAACACATTTGGTTATCTTCGAGGGTTCTCGCATATGATAATAGAAGTTGATTGCATGGAACACTCGCCACAATTCTCGCTTAATTCTGGCTCATATCCTGTTACCAATAGTAGCGCTCGGTAATATTTCCTCTTTTTTTGTTATTCAGCATGTAAACAGGTCAGTAAACCTTGCGGCGCATCTTCGTGCGAACCGTGCTTGCTGCCCTTTGAATGTGGCCGAGAGCTGGCTTGATGAAACACCTCGCTTCCTACTTCTTTTTTTGTGGGGTACCTCGCTTCCTAGTGACCAGTGTCTTGGCTAATCGTCCTAAGAATGCTTGTATATGAATAAAGCTCTCTCATTTACCCGCAAAAGGATTGAGCCATATTAACCGGAAAGGAGGGAGTATGGACTAGCACTACTTTTTGGTGTATCCCGTCAACTCGCAGAACGAGGAGAAGCTTGCAAGACAAGGTGAATCTTGCTTATGCCTTTTGACTAATGCAACCTACCCTCGGTGGACATGTATCAGTCCATTCGGTGTCAGATTGTCAGAGGCATACACTATAGTACCCAACATGCGGAGTACCATCATTGTTCGACTTCACGAAGAGGCGAAGAGCCAAGATCAGTAGTGCGAGTAGTACTACTACTAGAACCGCATGGTGGAGCGTTTGTACTCTTATTTCTTTTTATCTCTGATAAAGTACACGTTTATTCCGGAGAAGGGCGGAAAACGGCAGCCCAACATGGCAACATGTAATGAATGATATCGATCAACCAACCAAGCTCGAATATATCTTGGCCTCCATGCGAACCCGTCTCTGTGTTCTCGCCTCGCTCTCTCAAGGAACGGCGGGTTGGCTCTTTGCCGTCAATTGAGATCGGTTTGCTCACACCCTGTCCCACATGTCGCTGATATGTCAAGAGGAGGTGCGTTGACCGACCGCCATACGCTGCATTTTGGTTTTGAACCTTCATACTACTCCTCCTCCGCCACAGCTTATGTGGTGCGCTTCATTATGATGCATTTCTCTCAATGCATTTCCACCACCAGAGAGACTTTAGACGCGCTTTGGTTTAATGCTCAATTAATTAGGGCGGGTAACCGCAATCAAGTCCACAATTTTCTCCATGTAACTACGGAATGGAGTAAGTGCATGCATGTGTGTACCGGTGGAAGCACTACATGCATGTGTGTATGCATTATTCCTCTACTAGTAATAGACGCTGCTATAACTACTAATGCTATTTTTCAGGCCGATCGCTAGTCGCCTTTGGTCCCACAGATCTTTTTTTTTTTTTTCTCAAGCCTTGCTGTATAAATATTGATGGATGGAGTAGTATGAGCGGATTCAAAGAAGAGCGATTGATGGTTGCTTCTTTGAGTAACTTACAAAGGGGAAAGGTGGGGCTTACGATTTGACCGCTCATTACTCTCTATTAATGCAGTAAGAACGACGGGCTGAGTCTCCCATGCGGTTGTGCACTACCCTCGGTTCTTAAATATACTCCGAGTATATTTGTCTTTCTAGAGATTTCAACGAGTGTCTACTCAAATATTTGTCTTTTTAGAGATTTCAAATGGACTGGCACATACGGATGTATATACATATTTTAGAGTGTATATTCTCTCATTTTGCTCCGTATGTAGTGACTTGTTGAAATCTCTAGAAAGACGAATAGAATATTTAGGAACGGAGGGAGTACACATACGGAGCAAAATGAGTGAATCTACACTCTAAAATATGCCAGTTTGAAATTTGTAAAAAGACAAATATTTAGGAATGAAGGAGTATAATTTTGTGCATGGCACATGGACCTGGATGATGAAGAGGCTTCTGGCAATGCTATCAAGCTTCCATAATTTGTTTACATAATTGATGTACTATACAAATAATTTTCCAGCGAGACATGAAATTGTAAAATGGTGTGAGCTTTCAGCTTGCTTTCTGCGTCTTGCCATCGATGCTCTTTCGAAACAATAAAAACTAATTTCCTTGTTAATGCATGTCAATTATTAGCGATCGAGCTAATAATTACATCACAAATCAAGATAGAGTTGTGAGAAGGTGTTAAATTAAAATTGATCCATGCTTTCATTGGCAAAGAACGCCCCCAGCTCTGTCTAAATCAACAAGGCATGTTGGGAAAAAAAGTAGCTGTCTGGAGCATGCAACATTCCGATCATTTTGTGCAGTTCCACTAAAATTGAGCTGAGCGTCGCTGTTCCAAAGATATTAAGTGTGATTACGATAATAGAGGACTGCTGATGAAACAATAAACACATAAATAGAAGCCGGTCACCTTTGCAGTCTCTTTTTAGACTAACTAGTTGGAGAAGATTAGGCTCGGAGTTGGATGAGGAGGATAGAGCAAAACCAATCTCCCTTTGTGCAGTCGCACTGAAATGTAGAGACGTTGCCCGTGTGACATTTTAGTACAACTGCACAAAACACTCTTAAGAAAAAAGAGATTTGTGCAGTTCACCAAAAGGTCGGAATAGCAACGAGGTGAAATGGATAGCCCTGTTTGTAAAAAAGAGGTAGAAAGGAAACAATTACTGGCCAATAACAGTTGATGACACATGCAACAACAAAAAAGAAGCATATTCCTTGCCCTAAGGGAAGATAACAACACAGTTGTGTTTGTCTAAAACGGTGTGAGGACGAGAATGCAATATGGAAAGTACGCTGGTCGAGCTACGTTTTGGGCAAAGAACTATGGAAGATCCACATGCAGCGGTGTGGGAAGACGGGCAGTGAAGCAAGGCCGGAGGGGATACCTGGAGGTCGTCGGGATGTAACTAGGTGAGCGGCGACGGGCGGAATCTGCGAGCAGGTGGCGAGGCCCCGCTTCCTCGAGCTTGGTCGAGAGAATGTCGGTACCGCAAATCGGACGTTGCCTCGGCGCCGCCGAACGGAGAACGATGCACTTCCTCCCTTTCCCGCGGACGGATGCGGCCGGATCGCTGACCAACGGTGAGAGAGAGAGAGGCCATCGCTGACTTTCCCCGGCGGACGGGATGCGGCCGGATCAGTGACCAACGGTGAGAGAGAGAGAGAGGCCACCGCAGCCTTGTGTGAGATACTCTGAGGAGCGACAAACCAGGCACGCAAGGCTCCATTGTATATAGTGAGCGGACTACCTTTTTCTCCATAAAAATCGTTTTATATTCTGTGTACGTGCCATTGAGCGCTATAACTTTATTTAAAAATAACGCGGCAACGCGTCAAGTCGAACTTTGTTTTGTGCAGGCGTGGTACACGACCTCCCTAGGTAAACAACCGCTACAGGCATTCGAATTAGCACGTGGGCTGCCATTTCGTAAAGAAATGAGCTCCACCGTGTACCCGCGCGGGTGTGGCTGGGCACGAAGCATGAGTACATGCACGGTGCACCTATTCTCTTCTTGTATATGTACACTACCTACGTGGGGTTGTGTGAGAGAGATACAAACCTAGAGAGATATAGTGTGTGGGTTCTTGAGAGTTTTTTTTGGGGGGGGTTCAATGAAAAAATGTATCATATGCAATGGGTGTGTAATAGAGTCCTGGATATAACATATATATAGAGGGGCGATCCACGAGAAGAGAGTGGAGGTATCACCGGCTTGAGGTGTCCATAGAATCGAAAAGCGGGATGATGTGTGTGTGTGTGTGTGCGCGCGATCAATAAAGAGTGCCATCGAATTTGTGTGTGCCCACGCCAAAGATATAGAGTGGCTGCCCCATCGAACGTGAGAGGGACATGTGCGGTTTGTCTCGTGGCATGGATACCTACCGCAGCGCCGACTATCGGTGTGTGGTGGGGAAGAGGAGGCCCAATTAACTATAGAGGTACAATGGCTGGTATATGTGTGGAGGAGGAGAGAGGCCTACCTCATGTATTAAGGAGATCGATCTGCCTCATGTATTAAGGGAGATCGATCGGCATCCATGCATATGTGCATGAGAGGAATAAGGTTGGGAGAGAGACAGAGCTAGAGTGTTGGAGGGGGTGGTATTGGAGTTGCTTCTAACAAATGGTGGGATAGGCTTGCTAGACAAACGGAGGGCAGGCCCGCAATATCAATAAGAGAGGAGACGGCCGCTTGTTGTCTGTGCACGTGCGTGTGAGAGACGGGTCAGGAGGCATGCACGAATGATGAGGGGGGACGATGTGGCTGTGGTAAGTAGACATAATTACATAGGAAGATCAATCGCCCTTTGTTAGAGAAAGGAGAGACATAACTTGTGAGGTACGTCGACCGATGGGGGGGTAGTTAAAGTTGATCCAGGTATATGTTGGGAGATCGATCGGTATACATGCATGTGTGTGTTAGAAGAAAACGAGGCACGGGGAGAAGGATAGAGATAGAGGGATACGTGTAGGAGGTGGTACGAGAGGCATACTATATCGAGCGGGGAGGAGTGTGCGAGTACGAGAACGATGAAAAGAGTGGTGGGAGTGAGGCATGGACGGTGACAAGAGAAGAGGGGAAGCTTGTGTTTGTGCTAGGCACATCTAGATAGAGAGGCATATGGATCGATGTGTGCCGTAAAGAAGGAGCTGGGGGGCCTACACACACCGTGGGTGAACAACCTAAAGTGAAAAGACGAATTTGCACGATGGAGCTAGAGAATGCTGAGGGAGGGTGAGAGGGATGCGGGCGTGTGCATGCACAAGAGAAAGTTAGCACTAGCTACAAAGATAAGAGGGTTGTGTGGGTGTAAAAGACAAATAGAGATCATATATACTTCATTATAAAAAGCGAATTCGGATATTTGAAGAACTTATCATAGTGTTTTAAGCCGACGTATGTGTGAATATATATAACGGTGATACACATGGTGTGTTTATGAACATGTTATACTACATTTAATATATTTTATCTCTACTCTTATAAAAAACGGAGTTGTTGATGATGGTGTGCCTGCCATCCTGCATTATAGGTTGTCCGATTTATATCTGGTGGATAGCAAGGAAACTATGATGGTTGAAGTTGGCAACAATCATGATTGTAGATTCTTATTGAAATAGAGAAACGAATTCAAATTTAGTTCAAATTGCAGCGGTAGTATAGACATTTGGAATGCACTAAAATGTTGGTATGAGTAGGTTACATGCATTATACAGCAAAGTGAAAAAAATTAATTGGACATAACATGGATTCATACTCCCTCCTTCCATCTATATAGGGCGTAATGAGATTTTTAAAGACCGCCTTTGACTATTGACAAGATTAATTGTACATGACATGCACAATGTAAAAATTATATCATTGAAAGAAACTTTCACAGACGAAGTTAACGGTGTGCTTTGTGTAAGTTACATGTCATATATCATTGCTCTCAAAGTTAGCATCGAGAAACGCATTAGGCCCTATATAGATGGAAGAAGGGAGTAGCTTTGAATAGCATTTGTATAGTAAAACGGGGCAAGACTGTCTCTTTGTGTGGTGTGGATAGTTTTATTTTTCCGGTTTCTTTTTGGTTGAGGGAAGTGCGAATTGATTTGGTACGTACAAGTACAATATTACTACACGTTATGTTTGTTATATCCCGAAAATTCATATATCGTGCTCCCAAAACTGGCGCCTTCACAACCCACGCCTTGCTATCCCGAAATTACAACGCGCGTGAAAACTCCTTCCAACTGCCAAATCCCGACACGCGAAATCCCCCTTCTAACCCTGATCCGAAATCGGTGGGGGGTACTTTTGTAACACACCCTACATTTTGGACAAGCGCGTCCCTAAGTCATGCTTCACCCCCTCCCATCGCCCCCTTTTCGCCATTCGAAATCCCAGGCCGCCATAACCTCTCCGCCCACCGCGAAACCCCACCTCCTCCGCTCGCCACGCCACTCATCGCCCAGCCGAGCCTCTTCCCCAACGACGTCGTCCACCGCAACAGCTCGACGTCCCTCGTCCACCTCCTCGGATGAGGATCCATCGTCCATCTCACCGTCCCGCCGGTTCAGCCGCCCCATCCTCCACCTCCAAGGAGCTGCTCCGATGATTGCCTCGTCTATCGCGGCTGCTCCATCCCCATAGCGCCGCCTTAACCTACTCCACCGGAACTGTAGCATCCTCACCGACTCCTCGAACAAAGCCGAGGCCTACTCGGCGCCACCAAAGAGGTTGTACACTCATCGCATCGCACCTTCTCCTTAACTTGACCTCCCGGCACCGACGATGCTCCATCCCGCACCCCCATGGAGCGGCAACCTTGAAGCCGGCACCGCGGGCGACATCTCCACGGCGGCTCTCCCCCAGTGCGAGGCCCTTTCGGCGGCGGCGTACATACCAGCCGGATCTGCTGCTGCTGCTCCGTCTCTTGCTCGCTTGCTTCGCCGCCGCTGCTGCTCGGCTCTCGCCGATCGCCGCTTCGCCCAGCTCCCATCGCTGTTTCCCTCGCCAGGTCTGCTACTCGCTCAGATTAAGCCACACTTGCCGATGAATCGACTTTTGGGTCAGCCGATTTTGGGGTTGGGGGGGGGCTCGTCGGAGTTAAGGAAGAACCACCCGCAGCAGGGACGGGGGCTCACCGGAGAGGTACCCCACTATCTATCTTAGGGTTCAGGGTGGGGGGCGGGGGGCCTAGAGGGCTGGCCGGGGCGGCAGTGGCGAGTTGTTTCGGGGCGGTGAGGCGGCGCTGGGGCTGTGATTCGGCCGGTGGTGGCAGGCGGCTCAGGGGTGTGGAGGTTGAAGATGAACTGCAGGCCCTCCCTAAACTACATGTCAAGTGTCTCTCTGCTACCATTGCGTCTAGTTTCGACAGTAGCATTCAGATTCCATAGTTAATTTCAGTTTCGATAGTTAAGTTCAGAGTCAACAGTTTTTACCTCATCTGTTGTAGTCAGGTGGTTTTTTGTGATGTTAATTTTACATCCATTTTTCATCATCTATTGGAGATGCTATTAGAATCCCACTTGAGATTGACGATGTTTGTCTTGTGCTGCTTCAGCCTTGACGTCTTACGACTCACCAGAGCTGCTCCAACGACGTAATCGATCCATCACAATGAGCAAAGGTTCTCGACGCCGCCTCTGCACTCCTCGATCTTCCTCCACACCTCGACAGCCACCTCTGCCTCAACCGCTTCAAAGAACCAACCCAATGATGCCGAGGTCGACCTGCCACGACAAAGAGGTTGTACACTTGTTGCGTCAGTTATTACTATACATTCACGTCGATCCACTAGGGCTATTTTGGTTCAACGGAAAAACGTCGATCCACTGGTTGTTACTATCACTCTAAATTTCTTCATGCTCTCCTTACATAATCTCACCATATTTTTTTCGTATGCATGTCAGATATTGTACATAGTCATGCTAAACATGTAGAGAAAAAGAGAAGAGTTTTGCGCGGCAATACAATGTCATGCAGACATCGATCCATGGTGCGTTCAATGGCAAACTCTCCCCACCCTTGTCCAGATTGTAATCCAGAGGAAGATATCTGTTCTGAGGCGTATTCAGATGCCGCTGACCACTCCTATTTACCCCCCAAGGTGTTTGATCTACCTTGGCATGATGATGTTAGTCATACCATGAATATGTTGCCTTGCAGTGCCTACTTTTGACATCATATATGTCATCTGCTTAGTTTAGACATGTTCTGTAATGCCACCTGTTTAGTTTCTATATCATATATGGGAATTATGCAGTCTCATGTCTTTTAGCCAGCCATAATATATGTGAAATGTGCAATGCCATCCTGTTTAACCAGGCATCATATATTTGAATGATATCTTGCCCATCCTTTTCTTCATTTCATTTCCATTTGTCGACAATGTTTGTACATTAAACCACTCTTTCTGTGAATCAGCCATTTGGGTGGGAGATGGAAAAATCTGGAGTGCAAACAAGGCCTTCAGAGCAGACAGTGCTACCTATCGAAGCAGATCTCTTGTTGGGTCCCGATAGCTCCTTAGAGATGGATTCAGAGACAGATGACCAGTCCTATTCCCCCACTGAGGTGTATTCTCTAACTTGGCACGGTTATACTGCTCATATCATGCATACAGTGTCTTGCATTGCATAGTTTAGACATCATATACACAATATTCAACACCATGTTCTTAGTTCAGACATCATATCGAATGCCCTCTATTTAGCATATAAATCACATATGTGAATTAAATGATGTGATCCTGATTACTTAGATAACATGTAGGTGAATTATGTCATGCGATCCTGTTTAGTTATTCATCATATCTTTGAATTATGTTATGTTATGCTATCCAGTTTAGATAGACATCATATATGTGAAATTATGTCATGCTATCTGTTTTAGTTAAACAATATACATGTCAACTATTTCATGCCCTCTTTATTCCACACTATCTATTGCATCTGTCTCTCATACAATGTTTGTACATTCAACTATGTTTCCTTTTTATCAGCCATTTGAATTGGAGCGGTGATGCCAAGATTCAGCGGAATAAAAACACGGTCTTCAATAAAACAGTGCTACCTCTTGGTGGAGATAGCACCCAGCTTGTACATGCACAAGAACCAGCCCTACCACACATAACCCAAACTCTCGAGATTGTACCCCATCATGATGGACAGAGAACCAGCTTCACCCAATCTAACCCCAACCCCAACCGATAGTAACCCAGCCTGCTGACACAAAGACCATCTCCACCACAGAGCTCCCAAACAAAAAGCAGTTAGTAAGGCAGCTCCAAAGGCCCAAAGGGCCAAGATTATCACGGCGAACCCCAACTCCACCAGTTAGTACGCCTATTCCTCGTGGAGGAAGCACAACCAGCCATCGTAGTTTAGCATCTATCGATTTGATGTTGTTAAATCGTATGTGTGTATCTTCACATCTTGGAAATATTATACTGAAGATGAAGGAAAATTTCAGCCAGGTGTGTTTGTCCAGAGTTATGTGTAAGTAATGTTATTAATGGCAATTACTTTGCTTCGTCCCATACATCCTACCTCCATGAAGGTTATAATACAACAAATTTTCCCATTTTTCTCTATAGAGAAGGACCAATTTGGAAACTCAAGATGAGGTAACCTGTGCTAATACCTCTGCTATCTACAAGAATGCTTGGTGGCAGATCGAATTACTCAAGAAAACGTATTTCACCGCAAAGAAACTCATCAAATTCTATACGCTCTCCCGAGACACATTTATCGGACGATGATCGGGAACGCTTTGTTCAGAATGGTCCCAACCAAGAATGTGGTAAGGTCTATGAGCTCATTTTCTATTTTTAAGTATTTTATTCTTGCGTCTTTATCAGACTGCTCATGTAGAACAAGTGCCTAAACCTGAAGAACAACTGTTCTAATTTAAGATTCCATTGCTATCATAGTTCAAAAAAGCGCTAGGCGTTAATTATGTGTTTTGCCACCGCCTTGCGCTTTACTGACCAAAGCGCATGCTTATGCGCAGTTCTGCACAGATTATGCGTAGTTATGCGCAATGCGTTTTGCCAACACCAAGAGCCTAGCGCTTAAGCGCTCGCTTAGGCGCGCCTTTTTTAACTATAATTGCTTTGCTCTTGTATCACTGTATTTACTGATACGAACTTATTTTTAAATTGAAGGATCCAATCGAAACTCCAATGGCACAACAGGTATGTTCACGCATGTTTCTTTAACAGGTTCGCTCTTATCAATAGCTCTGTTGATTTCAATTTCAATTGTGTATACAATTGACTTTCATATCATGCACATTACTAGCATCACAACAGAACCAATAGTGTTGTTGTACATGTAGACCCGTCGTACCCATCTGAAATCTTGTTGTGCCGTGTAGTTTCCCACGCTTTGTATTCTTTCACTGCTGCTTTGTCTTGAACTGATATGATTTGAACCGTGTCTCTATTTTGTTTTGGCAAGACAATGCAGTGACCATAGGACATAGATGTATGTTTGTTTGATGCTTTTATTATGTACTAGTACTTGGCAATAGAAGACTTGGTAGTTTAATCCTGTCCACCTTACTAATGAACTAGTTCACCGAAATGAGTTTCATATACTAGTACATGCTAAACTTGATATGTGTCTGATTGTTTCTTCTTTTAGAATGTTGACAGAATATTGGGGAAGAGTGCCTTATTAAGCAATGGTAAAGGAAGTAATGCAGATAAGGTTCAGGATAGTGACACATTCTTGTTGGTCTCCAACAAAGCTGATAAAACAGCTAAGGAAGACTATCTTGAAGACAGCGAGACAACCCCAAAGTCCTATCTTGGTTTAATGTTCGAAAGCATCGCCACTACCGCATGCACAAGCTATTCAAACTCATTGTCCGAATCAGTTCGGTTTCTTGAGTCTCAAGTACAATTTGAAGACATCGATCACCGTGTCTTTGCGACAAGAAGCGGAAGGATCATGGAAGTCCCCGGAGCATTCAGATGCATACTTTTCCGTGCAACAAAGAAGCGTTGAGGATTTTAGCGCCAAACATGACAAAGCTAATCAGCTTGCTGCTTATTGCCAAAGATGGTGGATACCTGTGATAACGTTTCTTGAGCTCTTCCGTTGTTTCAGTTATGTTTTGTTTTGTTGCCGATTTATTTGCATCGTGGCCAATTTTGACGGCCAAGTGTATGTAATATGCTGCTTTGTTCCCTATATTTGCACCGGTGGCTAACTTTGATGCCCAAAGGATGTAATATGTGTAATAGCGTAATAGGCTAGCCTTAATTGCTTGCTTATTTATTTCCTTATTGTCTTGTTTAGTTGTTTGCTTGTAGTCATTGCGCTTCTTTTTCGTGTTTTTCTAGTGGCCACAATAGCCTATTTTTGGTAACTAGTCCAAAATAATCATGGCAACACACGGATCGTTGTAACCATGGGCCTCCTGCAGTCAGATGATCCATGGGCCTTCGTCGTCAGAGGACCATTGGCCTTCTATACGGGCCGTAGGATCCACCGGCCTTCTATACGGGCCTTAGGGTTCAATGGGCCTTCTACGAGCCGTAGGGTCCATGGGCCTTCTATGGGCCGTACTATCCATGGGCCTCATACGGGCCGTAGGATCCATTGGCCTTCTACGGGGCGTATCATCATTTCGCCAATCATGGGCTGTACTATTTGTGGACCATAACGGGCCGTTAATAGGCCGTATTGAAGAACTCTATGAAAACAGCCCAACGGGTTTTTTTTGACATGAAAACGGCCCAACGTATTAACGGTCCGGAAACGGGCCGAATTTGGCCCACAAGCAGAAAATGACAGTAACGGGCCGTATGTAACCAAATGCTGCAAATGAGCCCAAGAATCAATGGGCCCTGAGAAGGCCGAAAGATAACTTGGGCTGGAAACGGCCCAATGGAATAACGGGTGTTAATGGGTATAAAGTGATACACTGTTCATTATGGGCCAGTTTCACCACGGGCCGTTAATGGGCCAAGAGTTACAAAGGTCCTCATATGGGCCGAAAGAAGTCATGGGTCACACATGAGCCGGAAGTTAACACGGGCTGAATCATATTGGACGGCCCAAATGACGCTTCTGGGCCTAATTCGGATAGGGCCTAACGGGCCCTCAGTTAGCGGGCTGTAAATGGGCTATAAGCGAACAGGCCGTTAACAGGCTTTCCATGGGCCGGCCCGCCACCTTTTGACCAAGGCAAACGGGCCGGCCTTTTCACCGGAATGGGCCTCTGTTGGGACGTCCCACATGTCGCCGTATCATAGGCGCCTTCGGTCTAATGAGCGGATGACATCTGTCCCAACGGTGAGCTGACACGTGTTTGCTCCAGCCAATGATGATTTTACACGTGGAAAACCCCATTGGTCGGGGCTGTTAACGGGTTATCGGATCCAAAACCCGACCTGATAGCTTAACGGTGTTCCGTTACGGTGGATGCCACGTGTCGGTCACCCTTGACGAAAGCAGTTCTGTGACGCGCGATTTATCGTCATGGAAGTGGACACTTCCGTGATGATAATTTTGGTAATGTCATGGAACACTTCTACGACAGCACATGTATGACTATCTTGATTGTGTCATAAATTTGCCATGGATGTACATGCATGACAAAAAATGCGACCTACTGTGACAAACACGTATCATCACGGAAGTGTTTTTTTGTAGTGATAGGTATGTACATTGTGTACAATATGGTCATGGAGGCAATTCTGAATGCACCACTGATAAATTGCCTAGGAATTCTAGAGCCCAAAAGGCATAGACACATAGCAGAAGGCTCCAAAGGGAGTGATGAAAGTCGTCTTCCCCAGGTCCTTAACTGCCATCTTGATCTGATGATAACCAGAATAAGCATCCAGAAAACTCAAATGCTCACAACCCGCCATAACATCAATAATCTGATTAATATGAGGGAGAGCAAAAGGATCAGCCAGACAGGCCTTATTAAGATCTCGATAATCCACACACATACGCCCAGTGCCATTTTTCTTAAGTACCAGCACCGAGTTAGCCAATCACTCAGGATGAAAAACTTCAATGATGAACCCAGCCGCCAAGAGCGGGGCCACTCCTTCACCAATGCACTTACACCTCTCTTCATTCAAACGACGAAGGAATTGTTTGACCGGTTTAAACTTTGTATCAACATTGAGAGTGTGCTCAGCGAGTTCCCTCGGTACACCTGGCATGTCTGAAGGTTTCCATGCAAAGATGTCCCGGTTCTCATGGATGAACTCGATGAGCGCGCTTTCCTATTTTGGATCCATATTTAGCACTGATGTTGAACTCCTTGGATGAACAGTGCAGCAGGTTCTAGCCACAGAGTATATGGAAGATCTTTTTCACCTTCCTTTAACAGTGGAGGCCCATGAGAAATTCTTGCAGCTTCAAGAGATGTGTTACTCTATGAGGCAATCACAGTACCATAATCACATAGACACATGGAGCTATATCTAGGGTAATGAACACTTTTCCTCTGCCAAGGCTTACAATGTTATGTTTGGCTTCAAGCAAACTCCAGCACACTTCACCTGGATTTGGGATTCATCATGCCAACCTAAACACAAAATGTTCTTCTAGATGCTATTACATGACAGACTCAATACAAGAAATCTAGTGAGAAGGAAAACATTTGTTCTAGAGGACTATAACTGTGCTCTCAGGGGGTGCCAACAAGAGGAAACTTTGTATCATTTGTTCTGGGGATGCACTTTTGCTAAGAGATGTTGGGATCATATGTGTCCCACCATATCACCAAATTTATCTGTTCTTAAGGCATTTTAGGACATTAAGGAAAAGCCAAGACTCCCATTCTTCATGGACATCGTAATACTTAGCTCATGGGCTATTTGGATTTCCAGAAACAACAAGATCTTTGAACATATCCACCCCACTTTTCAAGGTTGGAAGAACATTTTCTTGATGGAGCTGAAGTTACTCAAGCACAGGATGAGACCAAAACATGCCAACCAACTCAACTCATGGCTGGATCTTCAAGGATAGTTTCATTTTTCCTTTTGGCAGCTCCTTCCTACCTAGGGATATAGCTTTAGCTTTAGCCTTAGTCTTAGTCTTCTTTTTGGTTTTCCTAGCTTCTTTAGTTTCTCTTTCTTCTTCTTCTTTGTTTCTTCTTCTGTTTTTAGGGGGCTTCTCTCAAGCCTTTGTTGTGTTTCTTCTTTGTTTGTAGCTCTGGACCTTGCTTAGTTATTTATAAAAATTGAAGTGGGTGTTTTGCCCTACTGTTTATAGTAAAAAAAACAGCTTTAGTGTCATCTGCCAACTTAAATTTCAACAAGGGGTCATGATGTGTAGTTGCCTTCTTCAAAGGTGTCATATCTGCCGGGTCAACATTATCTTTGTAAAACTTCAACTCCTCTGTTGCACAAACAGACTCATCATAAGCAGCATCGCCTTCTTCACACTCCAGAGCTATTTTCCTATCAATGTACACCATTATGGTGCCTTTATGACCTGACATTTTTAGCTGCAAATAAACATAACAAGGTCAGGCCATGAATTTGGCATAAGCCGGCCGTCCAAACAAAGCGTGATATGGACTCTTGATGTTGACCACCTCAAAGGTCAATTTTCAGCTCTAGAATCATGATCATTGCCGAAAGCCACTTCTAAGGTTATCCTACCCACCGGAGATGCCGACTTACCAGGCGCCACCCCATGAAAAACTATAGAAGATGGCTTAAGATCTTTGTCAGTCAAATTCATACGACGAAAAGAATCATAGTAAAGGGTATTGATACTACTGCCTCCATCCATAAGCACCTTTGTAAGCTTGTATCCTCCTACCTAAGGAGCAACCACCAACGCAAATTGACCCGGATTGTCAACCCGGGGCGAGTGATCCTCATGGATCCATATGATAGGCTGCTCAGGCCACCTTAAATATCGAGGGATCGCCGGCTCAACTGAGTTCACCGCCCGCTTATGGATTTTCTAATCTTGTTTGCACAGACTCATGGTAAACACATGATATTGACCACTATTCAGCTGCTTTGGATTGCTCTGATAACGTGACTGCTGCTACTGATTCCCTTGACCAGACTGCTGATTAAAGCCGCCTTGATTGCCTTGGCCATGAAAACCAGAGCTTGAATCGCCGCCTCCAAAGCCAGGTCCGTGAGAGCCGGATCCTGAACCGCCATTCAGGACATGATTATTCTGGAAAAAATTGGAATTTCTATACTCCCTCATGATGAAGCAATCCTTCCACAGATGATTGGCCAGCTTCTCTTGTGTACCGTGCTTCGGGCAAGGTTGATTCATCATGGCCTCAAGGTTGAACTTCGGTCCTCCAAACCGGGGCGTTGATGCTTTCCGATTCATCATGGCCTCAAGGTTGAACTTCGGTCCTCCAAACCGGGGCGTTGATGCTTTCCCCTTACGACACTGATTATTGTTCTGTGTATTGGTGTTAGCCACAAAGTCCAAACTGCTGTCGGCCTTGCGCTTACCATTGCCACCTTGACTCACCGTATTATGCTGCCCCTTTACATTGCCGCTCTTCTACCCCTGCCAGTCTTCTCACTACAAAAAAATACACTTCCGTGATGATACGTGTTTGTCAGAGTAGGTCGCGTTTTTTGTCATGCATGTACATCCATGACGATTTTATGACAGAATCAAGATAGTCATACCTGTTATGTCGTAGAAGTGTTCCATGACATTTCCAAAATAATCATCACGGAAGTGTCCACTTCCATGACGATAAATCGCGCGTCACAGAAGTGCTTTCGTCAAGGGTGACCGACAGGTGGCATCCACCGTAACGGAACGCCGTTAAGCTATCGAGTCGGGTTTTGGATCTGATAATCCATTAACAGCCCCAACCAATGGGAAATTTCCACATGTAAAATTCTTATTGGCTGAACGAAACACGTATCAGCTCGTCAGTGGGTCAGATAGGCACCTATGATATGTCGACATGTGCCACGGCCCACCACTGGCCCATTTAGCTTACAAAGCCGACCCATTTGACTTGGTCAAAAGTTAACGGGCTGACCCATGAAAAGCCTGTTAACGGTCTCTTTGCAAATAGCCCATTTTACGGCCCGATAACCCACGGCCCTTTAGGCTCTAAAGGAAGTCGGCCCAACAACGTCATGTGGGCCGTCGAATATAACACAAGCCCATTTCACTTTCAGCCCATGTATGGCCCACGACGTCTTTGGGCCCATATGAGGCCTTCGTATCTTTAGGCCCTTTAGAGGCCCACGGTGACTCTAGCCCATAATGAACAATAATTTTCTTTGTACCCATTAATGGCCCATGATTCACATGTGCCGTTTCCAGCCCGTGTTAGCTTTCGGCCTATTGACGGCCCATACGTTCTTGGGCTCCTTTCGCCCTCGACATTTCCGCCCGCCATCGCCTATTCCCTAATGGGTCAAATTCGGCCCATGGCAAGAGTCGGCCCGTTTTCGCCTCGTTAACTCGCTATACTGCTTCACTCGCCCTATATTCTGGCCCATTAACGACCCGTTATGCCTATGACAGAATTAAGCCTTTGCTGTCCTCCGGCCTGTTAACGACCCGTTACCATGCTGGGCCGATACCAATTACGCCCATTTACGACCCATGTAGACCCATTTATCCAACGGCCCGAGGCCCACGATTCTATAGCCCTGTTGGAGGCCCATTTATCGACAGCCCGTAGGAGACCCATGGATCCTACGGCCCGTATATGGCCCATGGTTATTGCGGCCACTAGCAAACCAGGGAAAAAGAAGAGAAATAAATAAGGCCGAAACTAACGCTAGGCTATTAAGGCGATTGCACAGATTACATCCACTCGGTATCAAAGATCGCCACTAGTGCAAATATAGGGAACACCCTACACTATACAAAAATGGCTTGCTGTTTTCTTCAGACGGTGGCTGCACTTTAAGAATAAATTTTGTATCGCACCAAAACAAATTACAACTATATAACAAAAGGAAGGTTGGCATAAAACTTAACAGTCTAGTAGATAAATGCACCACCAAAAGTTCAGAAGCTCAGTTCATTTGACCTGACTTACGTTTTCATGTTGTATTGTCCGATGGAGCACCATAACCCTCGCCTTCATTTCTCCTAGGCTCCTGGACAACATAGCAAGTGTCAGATAGTCTGGTTTCAAAACCATGCATATCTTGATGACATCGAACAATGTCGCTCCTTGTTTCACAAAGGGTCTCTGTTAGGGAATGGACTTGTGTCTAGAGCATAGATACAACATTGCTTTGAGCTTGCATATCTTGATCATGAGGAAGTTTGGACGAGATTGCCTTAACAACCGACCCAGTATTACGCAGGAACGTGCTTTTGGCACTGTTAGTGGACAGGTACTGACCCACTGCAGCAAGAGCTGACATTGCGGTTATAGTTGCCTCGCCACCTTCAGAAGGTGGCGGTTCCACCATTTTTTCTATAGCTTGCTGAAAAGTTGAGTTTTTACATAAGTAGTACCAGAACAGAAGATATTAAGGAGGCAGAAAAACCAAACAAAATAGCTTTGGTCTATATACAGAACTTATTCTGGTGAACCCATGTAAAATATTAGTTGTATTTTATTGCAAAGTACATAATAAAACCAGGTTCCAAACATATGACCATGTACCATCGCTAATGTATTTTCTATTTCTTCACATTGTATTGAGGACTAAGGATAAAGAGACGAAGTTTATAATACGGTAAGCATAGTATGACATCATTCATATCACAAAACAAGTGAGAACAGACAAACAGGCAATTGTAACATTGTGTGGGCAAGTCCAGCACGGAACTAGATTATGGGTCAAGATCAAAGGAACATCACTCCTCTCTTTTAAACCTTGTAAGGTACAATGATACGCTAAGACAATTGTGTATAAAATTAAAAAGAGTAATAGACATTGCCTGCAAACCATGCAGTTCAAGGCACAAGTAAGAATAAGTAGTAGTTAAAAGGCATGAGGATTAAGGACTTACAACAACGGCTTTGACTGGTGTAGTCATGCCCTTCTTCTTGATAGTGTGGTAGTCCTTGAAGATTTCCACAACATTTGGTTCAGGTACTTTTTGGTCCTTGCGGGCTTTCCTATGCATTTGGAACAAGTCAATATAGATATGATAATATGGTACAGCGAAAAGAGTGAAACAACAGCTAATTACAAGAGCCTCGCAGTGTGCAATATAGCTTCGAGATCCTGTCGTCTGTTGGAATTTCACTTTCGTACGGTTGGCCTTGTTCTTTGAACAGTTCACCTACAAGAAGATAGATTTGTGTGGCACATGCGTAATTAGGACTTCAACATGTGATCTGATCACATATATATAATGTACCTGATACTTTAGATCAGACCAATGTTTAATGAGGCCCCTCCAGTCTTCATCCGATATATTTTCCACTAGAGATGTTTGGGAAAGGTCACTGTTAGCCTTGCCTTCAAAGTGAGTTTTCCTCAAGTTATACCGATACTATCGCAGATCAGACTTGAAAACATGGGTGCAAGGTTGTCTGGTTGCATCATCTTGGCTATCCAACTTGAACCTCATCTGTTGAAAATTATGGGAGTCTCATTACCACCAACCTAGAAAGTATGGGACAGAGCAAGACGATATTAATAGTTTCCATACATAACCACACTTACAGATAAATGGTCGAGGAAGGTGTTGAATTGGGTTTCGTATTTGTCAGTCCTGTACTGAATGCATGTTGGGAGGATACGTACATGACACCTAACGGCAACCGCTGCCTCTGATAGTAACTTGGCTGACTCTGTAGCATCACGTGGCCTTTGTAAACCTGCCTCAAAATGGATCTCCATTCTTCATCCTCTAGATTTAGTTAACCTATCGAGCATTATCCCTGATGTTTGTTTCCTCTTGCGCCTAGGTGCTAGTCCAACAACGAACATAGGAAGTGTTAGTGTACATCAAACTGTGAGACTACATATAAAGAAGCATTCAATCAGAACTTGACTCAAAGAACTACCTTCTTGCTGTTGAAGCTCACAAGGTTCATCTGATCTTGCCAACTCGTCTTGTGTCAAGAGTGCTTGGGAAGTAGTGTCAGGTGGCAAGGGAGCTTGGGAACGTGCTGCTAGCTCAGTTGACGCACGAGTAACTCGTGCAACTGGTAGTACTATGGTAGGTGTTGCAAGAACTAGGGCTGTCTCTGCTTGTTTGGTGGAAGCTATTTGTTTCTTTTTGACTTTTTTTGCAACTCGTGTAGCATGGGATGCCATGTTTGTAGAATTTTCTGCTGGACCTTGACCTTCTATTACACCATAAGTACCAGCAGAACCTACAGGATTCATCCGCTTCTCATTGCCTGCCATCCTGTGTTTCTTCCTCTTTCTCTGTGCCATGTTAAGTCAAGCCGACAAGAAAATGGAATAACAATTTAGTTCTTCAGAACAAATTGATGCAAGATGCAGATGTACTGAACTTTGATGTTAGACAACCACATGATAGGAGGATGTAATATGTACAAAAAACAGGACGGAAGAGATAACCAGAACTATGATGTGTAAACTAAGCAGAAGACATTTCACCAAATTAGAAGCAATGCAATGGAAGGTAGACACCATATGAAATATGCTACAAATATTGCTGTGCCAAGTTAACAGTGTCTCATCATAAATGGCGTTTAAAGAAATGTGAAGCAGTACAAGAAATAAATCATATGCAAGATGCAAACAACGTCACACTACCATGTTAGAGGTCTCTCGTCATTACTGCCATTGCATATTCACGGCATTGCATATTCACAGCTTATGATGTGTAAACTAAGGAGAAGGCATTTCAACAAATTAGAAGCAATGAAAGGTAGACATATGAAAGATGCAACGAATATCACGCTACCAAGTTAAAACTGTCTTGTCATAAGTGACATTTCAACAAATTAGTAGTACAAGCTAGAAAAGAATGCGAGATGTAACCTATATCACACTCCGAAGTCAAACATGTCTTATGATAAGTGATTGTTGCAGGTTACACAACAGTAGTTATTTGATGTAAGAACATGGTGTGATAGACAGATATTGTATGTTCTAGAAAGAGGAACACGTGTCTTATTCAAGTATAATGTGTAAAGTAAGCAGATGGAATTCAACAAAATTAGAAGCAATACAAGCTAGACATCACACATACCATGCAACCACATATAACAGTGCCAAGTTAGAGGGAGCGCCGGTGATGGTGCACTAGGGGAGACGTGCTCATCATAAACACAACTTTGTTGAGTGTCTATGCATGTGTTGTCTTGGAAGTCATCTTGGGGGTGTGGAGGAGTAGAAACTGTAGAGGCCCCCATTCGGAAGGAGCACCTTTATCCGCTGCCTTGCTAACTTCCTTCCGCTTTATTGATTTTGAATTGTCAAGTAAAACCGACAAGGAAAAGCAATAAAATTCTGTCTTCAGAACTCATTCATGCATGATATTGACAATCACTACTTTGATGTAAGGCAAACACATGATACCAGGATGGAATATGTATGAAAAACAGGACGGCATGGCATGTTCACAACTGTTTGTGTAAACTAAGCAGAAATCATTCCAACAAATAAGAAGCAATGCAAGCTAGACACCACATGAAAGATGCAACCAATATGACTCTGCCAAGTTAAAACCTCCCATCATAAATGGAATTTCAACAAATTAGAAGTAGCGCATGCTATAAATCATATGAAAGATGCAACTAATATCGCATTGCATATACTAAAGGTGTCTCGTCATATTGATTGATGCGGGATACAAAAAAACAATAGTTTTATGTAAGGACATGCTTAATAGAAAGATGTACTAAATACAGGAAGGCATGTCACATTAACAGGTATAATGTATAAGCTAAGCAGACTATCACATGCAGTTTAACCAGATTGGAAGAATTACAATCTAGACACCATATGCAACATGCAACCACATATCACGTTGCCAAGTTAGAGCAAGCACCTGCGAAGCTAGTGTAGGGGAAATGTTGTAATCAAGTACAGAGCTACATCCACTATCTTCATCTAGCCTTGTTGTTTCTTGAGAATCATGTCGGGAGGCTGAGGCTGCATTCTTTAAATGAGGAGTAGTCCACTTGCCTGCCTGCCTTTGATGTAAGAACATGGTTAATACAGAGATGTACTAGTATGTACCAAAAACAGAAAGGCATGTCATATTCAAAGGTATAATGTGTAAGCTAAGCAGATACAATTTAACCAAATTGGAAGCAATACAAGCTAGACATCCGGCTGGAGTGGTGAGCATGATCATCTAGGGCCTGAGAACCTGGTGGGAGGCGGGCTGCTTCGCCACCATCGCGGCTTTCTAGTTGGCTTCCAGGTGCTGCCTATCTTTGCTGGGTTTGTCACTGGCTTGGCCAGTGCGCTGACTAGCTATTTGTCTTCTGGTGCTCACGGGATGGTGGTTCATGTAAAAAATATCTTTCCTTGTATTAATAAAGACCGACTTCGGCCTTTTGACTACAATCTAGACACCATATGGAACATGCAACCACATATGACACCGCAAAGTTAAATCAAGCACCTGGGATGGTGGTTCATTGCGAGCGAGGTCATCAACTCCAGAGCTACGTTTACCGTCTCCATCTGCTGACACTGCACCCTTTATAGCGCTTTAACGTGCCATGCCTACCTGAATACCAAGCTAGAGCAACTTCTCTCTTTTCTTTTCTACTTCTTTCTTGGCAGCAGAGTCCGAAATACCCTTGCATAAGAACACAATAGTGAGTGTAAGGGTGAAGTGTGTGCAAAACTAGCGCACTGTAAAAGTAGCAGATAACAGGTGGCTGAAAAAATAAATGATAGGAGACATATGATAGCTCTAGAACATTGCATGGCATACAAAATTAGATTCTACTCCGTATGATTTTGTAATATATGAGCACAGGAAATGCAGGTACTCCTACAGCACACAGCCACATGTGGCCATATCTAAGATAACAGTCGACTGAAAATAAATAGGTTAGTCAATTCTTTAATGAACTGTCCGTTCTATAAGAAATGGGCAGATGGACTTCGTCTACCTCCCGCTAGTCACTGTTGACGATCTTTCTCGAACCGCCAGCGACCACCGGCCCAGACCCCTGCCTCCGCCGCCCCGCCCTCCCCTCGACCTCACACCACCACCGTGCTTGGCAGCGCCCCCAGGCCATCCCTCCCGGCCGACCTCCAAATCAGGCGCCAGTAGCTCTAGGCCCCACACGCCCCTAAGATAAACACCAAGGCGTTGCTTCCCCGGAGAATGCTTCCGTTAGTTGGGAATCAACTGACAGAAATTGAAATTCAGGGAGGTGACGGACCTCTAGCTAAGGTGAAATAGTATATGAGGAGAAACCTTGTGCATTGCGAGTTACTAGGAACATATAGTATGAAGAAGAAGCGGTCAACTAGTGTCTTCCGTGGGATGAATACCATGCAAGAAGACACATAAGATTTGCACGAATAAGGGAAGAGGAGTTGAGGGAGTCCTGGACTAGGGGGTGTCCGGACAGCCGGACTATCATCGTCCGCCGGACTCCAAGACTACGAAGATACAAGATTGAAGACTCCGTCCCGTGTCCGGATGGGACTTTCCTTGGCGTGGAAGGCAAGCTTGGCAATACGGATATGTAGATCTCCTACCATTGTAACCGACTCTGTGTAACCCTAGCCTCCTCCGGTGTCTATATAAACCGGAGGGCTTTAGTCTGTAGGACACAACATACATCACAACAATCATACCATAGGCTAGCTTTAGGGTTTAGCCACCTTGATCTCGTGGTAGATCCACTCTTGTACTACCCATATCATCAATATTAATCAAGCAGGACGTAGGGTTTTACCTCCATCGAGAGGGCCCGAACCTGGGTAAAACATCGTGTCCCTTGTCTCCTGTTACCATCCACCTAGACGCACAGTTCGGGACCCCCTACCCGAGATCCGCCGGTTTTGACACCGACATTGGTGCTTTCATTGAGAGTTCCTCTGTGTCGTCACCGATAGGAAGGATGCCTCCACCCGTATTCAAACACGGTATTTTCGCCAAAGGGGCCTTGGCCGCCGGCCAAACTATCCGGCTAGGCGGTTTTCTTATGACCGCCTGTCCGACCGCTGCTTCGACAATGACTTCCCAAGTCGTCAAAAGTAATCTCCACGTCAGCTCAGAATTTGCTGAGCGGCTGGATCCAATAGAGCTCTCGTCTGTCAACGAGCTCTTGGATCGCATCGCCGCCTCAGGAGTCGCCATGAGACTACAATCAGATTGGGCTTAAAACCGATCCGAGAGAGAGTAACTCTCCCGTGCCACCCACCACGCCGCAGTGGTAGAGGAGCAATCTGGCGACTCTTCGCCTATATTGAAAACTAGTCACGTCCGATTCCCGAACCCTCCATGCCGGATTTCAGCGGAGGGACGGACTTCGATCGAGCATTGAACTTAAAATCATGCATCGTTCGGACTCACCGGATCGTGTCCAGCAATCCAAGCTTCCGTCGGAAACTCCTCGGCCTTTAAGCCCCAAGATGGGCAGGATCCAGATTTTGGTCCACCCACCGCCCGGACATATGCGATCTATGTCTAATACGGCAAGAGCCCGCTGAAACAAGACATCACTATCGGGCCGATTCCTCCGGTTATGGACAGGATAAAGGACCTGCCGAGAGGAAAACGCAATCTCAATCTTTTGCAATAATTGCACGGACAAGGAATATTGAACGCCATCGGCCGTCGTAAAATTATACGCTTCACCGATCTGGCGCCCATCGCATTTAAAATATTGTGCGATGGAGAGTTTCCGAAAACCGAAAACCAATTTTGGGATAATCCGCCCCGAATACAACCCCATCCGCAACAAAGGGTGCATCACACTCAGCCCCGAGATGTAAAAACCAAAAGCAAAAACCCCATAAAGGGCACAGAACCGTCATCGAGGGATGGCTCAATGGACCTGTAAGCTTTATAGTCTGAGAGGAGCCGCCCCAACACATAGCCTTCGAGCATGTTGGATATTACGGCGGTGGCCAAAAGTGGAGAGGAGCTTTAGCCCCGAAAACCACTCCAACAACACCGCACAGTATCAACGATCTTCGAGACCTTCGTGATCAAACAATATGCGAAAACGAATAATCCGCGGCCTCGCCAAGTCTACCAAGTAGCAACAGCAAATCCATGGAGCGACACAGCCATCACCTTCAACGCCAAAGGATTTAACCTAAATTCCGAACAGCCCGAGCACCAGCCGCACTGGTGCTTAGTCCCATAGTGGACGGCTTTCGACTTTCAAAGGTCCTCATGGATGGTGGCAGCAGACTAAACCTCATCGACGAGGAAACTCTTCAAAAAATGGAAATCGATTGGAGCCGATTGAGCGAAGCAAAGACAACCTTCAGAGGAATAATCCCTAGCCGAAGCGCGCTGCACCGAAAAATCACACTCGATGTGGTGTTCGCTCACGGACAATTACAGATCCGAAGAAGTCACGTTCCAAGTGGCCCGCTCAATAGCGGATATCACGCTATATTAGGACGAGAGGCATTCACAATTTTTCAAGCCGTACCCCATTACGGGTATATGAAGCTCAAAATGCCTGGGCCCGGCGGAATAATCACTCTTGCTAGTGATCCGGACATAGCACTCCGCGCCGAAAATAAGATAGCCGCACTAGCCCTGGAGGCACTATCCGAGGCCCTAGCGGCAGAAGAACTCACCGCGCTGGGCTCTACGGTAAACAGGGACGATGTGATACTTGATAAAAGATCCAAGTCCACCTCCTTCAAACCAGCAGATGAAATAGTGAAATTCCAGGTCCATCCAACAGACCCAACAAAGACGGCCTCCATTGGGGCATAATTAAACCCCGAGGTAGACGCCGCACTGCGCAAATTCCTTCGGGAAAATTGGGACATTTTCGCCTGGCATCCTTCGGACATGCCCGGAATCCCACGCAGATTGGCAGAACACAACCTAAACATCCTAAAAGGATTCAAGCCGGTCAAACAGGCTCTTCGACGATTTTCCGAACCCAAAAGACAGGCAATGGGAGAAGAGCTAGCCAAACTATTGGAAGCCGGATTCATTAGAGATATCAAACATCCGGATTGGCTAGCAAATCTGGTAATGGTACCAAAGAAGGACAAATCCTGGCGCCTATCGCCGATTTTAAAGACCTCAATAAGGCTTGCCTAAAGGATCCTTCCCCTCCCGCATCGACCAAATTATCGATGCTACCGCAGGCACGATTCATTGTGCTTCCTCGACACATACCGTTACCATCAAATCAAGATGGCGAAGGACCAAAGCGCAACGGCATTCATCACTCCATACGGACCATTCTGCTTCAACACGATGCCCTTCGGACTTAAAAATGCCGGCGCAACATATCAGCGCATGATTCAAACATGTCTGGCTACCCAGATCGGCAAAACAGTTGAGGCATACGTAGACGACGTAGTCGTCAAAACAAAACACGTCGAAACTCTAGTAGACGATTTGAGGCTCACATTCGACAACCTCAGAGCATAAGACATCAAGCTAAATCCGGAAAAATGCGTTTTCGGCGTACCAGCCGGAAAGCTGCTGGGCTTCATTGTATCCGGTAGAGGAATTGAGGCAAACCCGGCTAAAATCTGAGCTCTGTCATAGTTGGATATCCCAAAAGACCTCAAACAAATACAAAAATTAACAGGATGCGTGGCAGATTTAAGCCGCTTTATCTCCCTGTCTAGGAGAAAAGGCATTGCCCTCTATCGCCTCCTCGGCGCACCAACACTTCGAGTGGACGGATGCCGCCTTCGCCGGACTCAAGAAATAAAGGCCATATTGGCAACAATCCGTCCTGGCTGCGCCTAACTGGGCGAACCAATGTTGTTATACATCGCAGAACGCATCAAGTTGTAAGCGCGTACTCGTCGTCGAACGAGAGACAGAAGGGCATAAATTCCCTCTTCAAAAACCAGTGTATTATGTATCCACTGTGTTAACTCCCTGCAAGTCCTGTTACCCACACTATCAGAAGATAGCGTATGCGGTGTTCATGGCATCCCGGAAGCTCCGACACAACTTTCAAGAGTGTTCGATAACAGTGGCCTCCGAAGTACCACTCAATGACATCATAAATAACCGCGATGCAACGGGCAGAATTGCAAAATGAGCCACTGAGCTCTTACCATTCGATATAACTTACAAACCTCGGCGAGCTATAAAGTCACAAGTTTTGGCTGACTTCGTCGCCGAATGGACAGAAGCCGAACTCCCTAAAGAGTACGGGCGATACTCCAATTGACTATGCACTTCGACGGCTCCAAAATGTTGGCGGTGGGGCTGGCGTTGTCTTGACGCCCCCAACCGGGACACAGTCCACACGTATTTCAAATAATGTACACGGACTCCAACAACGCAGCCGAATACGAGGCCCTCCTACATGGTCTCCGGATGGCAATCTCCATGGGCATTCAACGCCTAGAGGTGCGCGGGGATTCAAACCTTGCAATATCCCAAATAAACGGAGACTTTGACAACAAGGATCCGAAAATGGCAGCATATCACAACGCTGTCCTAAAAATGTCGGCTCAGTTTGAAGGACTTGAATTCCATCACGTAGCCCGAGAAAATAACCAAGCAGCCGACGTACTGGCACGCATCGGTGCAAAACGTGACGCTGTCCCTCCAAATATCTTCCTGGAATGGCTCTTCAAGCCATACGTACTATGGGAAGGGGAATCCGGAAATGACAAACCGGAAACAACCGCGCCAACCGGCGATTCAGCCGATGACATAACACCTTCAGCCCACGACATAATGGCAGTAATTGCCCGTGGATGGAACCATTCCTAGCCTATCTCGCTAGACAGAACTTTCAAGACCAAAATGAGGCCCGCTGCATAGTCCGCAATCGAAAAGCCTACAAGGTCCATGAGGAGAACTTTATAAGAAAAGTACAACCGAGTCCTTCAAAGGTGTATCTCCAAGAGGAAGGGCGAAACCTCTGGCTGAAATTCATGCCGACTAGGCGAACACCACGCAGCAGCCCGGCCCTTGTAGGAGATGCATTCCAGACAGGATTTTATTGGTCGACGGCCCGGCAGATGCCGTGACTTAGTCCAGAAATCGCGGTTGTCGACTCTTTGCTAATCCGAGCCATATGCCACCCACCGCCTCAAAACTATACCCATTACGGCCGTTTATGTCAGGGGCTTGATATGGTTGGACCCCTTAAAGGGGGAACCCACAAGCAAAGGTACCTATCGGTCATGGTGGATAAATTCACCAAATGGATAGAGGCCAAACCGGTCAAAACGGCAGAGTCCGGACTAGTGATAGACTTTATATCCGGGGTGGTACACCGTTACGGAGTCCCCCACAGCATCATCACCGACAACGGCACGAACTTCACGGCCGACGAGGTTAAGTCATGGTGCAAAAATATGGGCATCAAGCTCGACTACGCTTCAGTCTATCACCCTCAAACCAACGGTCAAGTGGAACGAGCAAATGGTCTAATAATGAGCGGCATTAAACCCAGACTAGTGCGGTCACTTACTAAATCTGACACGCACTAGGTTGAGGAGCTCGACCGTACTCTGGGGGCTGCGGACAATGCCTAACCGTACTACCGGATTCACACCATTTTTTATGGTATACGGCGCAGAGGCAGTCCTGCCCTGCGACATTATTCATGACTCACCTCGAGTGCGCATGTACGAAGAAAGAGAGGCCGAGCTAGATCGGCAGGACAGCTTGGATACATTGGAGGAAGAACGCGACGTCACCAAGGCTTGTTCCGCATTCTATCAGCAGCAGGCCCGAAGATATCAAAGCAGAGAAGTACGGGCCAAGACTTACAACGTTGGCGAACTAGTTCTACGCCTGCCGGACAAGAAAAAGGACAAGCTTAAGCCCTAATGGGAGGGCCCCTTCATTATCGATCAAGTCCTGACCGGCGGAGTGTACCATCTACGAAATGCGTCGGATAACCGACTCGAGCCGAACCCATGGAACGCAGCCCGCCTCCGAAGATTCTATGCCTAGCGTCGGACTAAGAGTTTGTCCCCTTCCTCCGTTCAAATTTTTACACTTCAGCTGTCTTTTGTTTCTCTTTCTTCCCCTAACTTTTTTACTAAAAATCCCCTAAGGGCCTACTTCCGCATTGTTCGCATACACTTGACGTGCCATCCGCACTCATTATACCTGGGGGCTTCTTTTCCAGAAGCTCAATTATAAGGGCTTCATGCCCAACACATGTGTCAAGCATCCACATGTACCTTTTACTCACCATTATATGCATCGATATGACTTAAGTTTTCGCCAAGCTGGGTTGCCTGGCTCCTGTGCATACCCCTACGTTCCCGACTGTTCGGCTAGGAGGTAAAGGGAGCACCTCTGCGATTATTCTCGCTGGTCACCGGATGTGTACCTCAGACTGGGTGAAGCCGAAAGCTAGCGTTCTTAAGGGAATATTCGGTCGGTGACTTGAAAGATGATTTTTTACCTATTTATTTATCTGCCCCCAGATGTTTTTCTGCTTTTTTTCGCAGTCCCGGCATGCACTTTAGGGTATGCCTCCCAGGGAAAGGAACCCTTAACGGAACTATTCTCCCTAGAAGATGTTGCTTACTAACCATGTAATATAACATAACTAGTTGGGCACTTGTCTGATAAAGCACTAATGACCCCTACGCCTGGTCTCCGTGCATACGCCGGTTGTTTCTCAACCAAAAAGGTATTCGGACGCACTCCGGACTCTAGGGTCCCAAGGTTGAAGCGAAAAGGTCGGCAAAGACAAACGATCTACAATCCGGCTAGAAGGCATTTCACATGTCATTTAAAAAAATACATTGTCAAATTTACTGATTGTATTCCTCCTCAATCCATTCTAACAGGCTGTCTAACTTACAGTCTCGTTGGGAAAATTTAGCAGCCAACTCTACCTGGCTGTATACAAAACTCACAGGGATCTCCTTCCCATCGGGCCCCACCGGTCCAACTTCGGCCATGTGGTTGGGATCCGCCTTCTTGTAACGCGTCTTCACCATGGCCCAAGCCTCCCTGGCACCTTGACGGCAAGCCGAAATCTTCCACAAACGGAAGCGCCGCAAGACTCAAGCTTCTCCGCAAGCTCCCCAAGGCCCTCTGGTAGGGAGAGGAATGGCCATAAAGCCTGGACGACGCCGCTCATTGCCTGCCGAACTCGTTCGAGCAGTTGCAACAACTTGGGAAGTTGATCACCCGTTGATATGGGCATCTCCTCCGCAGGGCGACCTGTGAGTATACCTACAAGACATATTATGTCAATTTACTTCTTCGCCGAACTCTTCTTTTTAAAGGAGTCCGCTCAAGCACTTACTATAAATGCCGCGACGAAGCCGCTGATTCTCCTTCACGGAGCCGGACAGCCCGGCTCGAGCGCCTTTCAGCTCTTCTCCGAGCTTGGCGTTGGCATCTTGGAGCTTGTTCCTTTCTTGTTGCACCCTATTCAGCACCCTCTCGCCGGCCTTCAGCTGGCGCAGTAATTCTTGCCTGTCCGGATCTTGTCCGGCGGCACCTGCAATGTCATTATTAGACTTGCGCGCACGCCGCACAGCGCTTATGTTTATTAATAAAAATGTGTTACCAGGAGGGGTCTCTGCGTTTCCTCCTGCGGCAGCAAGCGCGGCCTCAAGTTGGGCCTTGCATTCTTGCACCTCCTGAGACAGCTGGGCATTCTTCTCGGTAAGAGCCTGCGTTTCAAATGATCCTTAAATCAGTTAACATAACTACTTTAAGTCTCGGGGGCTACTGGCATATATAACCATTAAAATTCCCTTACCCGTATGTCTTTTACATACCGCTCCGTGGCTCGTAAAACCGTCTTGAGCAGCACGGAGGTGCGCGTCCCCCTCGTTAAAGGCGCCCAATGCCTCGGGGAGAAGCACGCTTCACGAAATCTTGTCGTGGCGCCTACGGTTCATGGCGCTCTCCACCTCGCACTTGGTGGCGGACAGTCTATCGGCATCCTCCGTTGAGGAGTATCCGCCCGCGCCTTGCGCTTGCCTCCCCCCTCCAGCCGGGCTGGAGCTCGGCCGTTATAGGTCGGATCGGCAACCTCACGCCCTTGATCCGACGGGCGCTCTTTCTCCTACAAAGATCATGAGCACTCAGACGCTTCCTAGGAACGTTGCTCTGAAAATTTAAAATACGATCTATACCTTTGCGGCGACGTCTCAATCCGTACCGCGCTCCTTTTCCGCCTGCTGGTCCGGACTGACCTTTGTTGGTCAGCCACCGCGGGCTAGGTTTCCCGCCTTGAAGGCGCTTCCTGTAAGACACCATCGTTCGCGAAGGTCAGAAATGGGCAAGGAAGAGATAATGGTGTCCAGACCTCGGTCACAGTCACCTGGGAAGCCGGATACAGTCCGGGGTAGTCCGCCGTAATGGCGACTAAAGCGTTATCCATGCTAAGTTATTGGAACACCCCATCGATCAGCTCCACCTTGATATCCGGGTCCTCTTCGGAGGCCGGATCCAGGGATCTTTCTGGATCCTCGGGTTGCGGAGCGGGACTTACCATGTCCTCCACGGTCCGCGAGTTCCCTGCACCAAGACATAATGTAAGAAGCCTAAACTTCAAAGCATGGGTTGAGCCCTTAAAAGTGTTAAACACCCAGCCTCTAGGGTTGTTCATGGAAAACCCATTCAAGGGGTTCGCTCAAGGAAGTCCTCCTTCTCCCCTTGTACAGGCGGACAGATCTGCACGAGATCCTCGGTCGAATCCGCCCTTCGCGCCATGACGGGTGGCATCGTCTTCCCGCTGAAATCCCACATGGGGTGACCTCTCAGATTGCAATGGATGTACCTCAAGATGATGCATGTTGCCATGACTCCAATCATGGTCAACCCGGAATGGGCCAGTAATCTTATTCGGCCCGTCAGGTAATGGACGCTCTTGTCTTCCTCCAAACGGGGGCTCCGCGGGCGCCAGCTGAGGCGTTTCTTCAGAGGAGCAGCACTGAACTCCGGGAGACCAATCCGGACTGGGTCCGGCAGCAGAGCGTCTTCTATGTAAAACCACTCCGAAGGCTAGTCTTCAAACGCCTTCTTAGGGGTACCGGATGGGTATCCGGTCCCGGCAATGCGCCATATTTCGGCGCCACCAACTTGATATATAGATCCCTCATGAGAACGGGGTACGAGGCAGAACAACCTCTTCCACGGTGCAAAATGGGGCTTGATGCCCAGGAATAGCTCGCAAAGAGCTACGTAGCCCATGATATGCAGGACAGAGGCGGGCGTAAGGTGATGGAGCTGGAGTCCGTAGAACTCCAGGAGCCCGCGGAGAAACGGATGTATTGGAAATCCGAGTCCCCTTATCAGATAGGGGACGAAGCATACCCGCTCCCCTTTGTTGGGACTTGGGGTAGCCTCCGCTTGCTTCCCACCTTGGTAGGTGGCCAGCCCGGTTCGAACTGGGACCATGAAGGCCGGAGGGAGATATCCCCCCGCTTGGAGCTTCACTAGCTCGTTGTGTGGAACAGAGCACCTCCTCCAATCCCCTGGCGGTGGGCTGCGAGCGCGAGAAGAGGAGCCGCGTCGACGGTCCATGGTGGAATGGATTTTTAGGTCAAGGGCGCTCCGATGAAGTACTCGCGGAAGGAAGATGATGTGGTTTGGATCTGGATTTTTGCTTCTTTTGTAGGCGGATGACTCGCACGACTAGGGGGTGAAACATAAAAGACACCCTGGCTTTTCGCATTCATGCGACGCATGGAAGAATGCCATTATTGGGCGTAGAAGCCAAGAAGCACAGTATTTATGATGAAGCCGGACACTGTTCGGCAGGTACATGGAACATGAAGGGAGAACCCGCCTTGCAACGCCGAAGACTATATACACGCTGGATTTATCGTCATTGAAGCCTGGTTCGGGGGCTACTGAGGGAGTCCTGGACTAGGGGGTGTCTGGACAGCCGGACTATCATCGTCCGCCGGATTCCAAGACTACGAAGATACAAGATTGAAGACTCCGTCCCGTGTCCGGATGGGACTTTCCTTGGCGTGGAAGGCAAGCTTGGCAATACGGATATGTAGATCTCGTACCATTGTAACCGACTCTGTGTAACCCTAGCCTCCTCCGGTGTCTATATAAACCGGAGGGCTTTAGTCCGTAGGACACAACATACATCACAACAATCATACCATAGGCTAGCTTTAGGGTTTAGCCTCCTTGATCTCGTGGTAGATCCACTCTTGTACTACCCATATCATCAATATTAATCAAGCAGGACGTAGGGTTTTACCTCCATCGAGAGGGCCTGAACCTGGGTAAAACATCGTGTCCCTTGTCTCCTGTTACCATCCGCCTAGACGCACAGTTCGGGACCCCCTACCCGAGATCCGCCGGTTTTGACACCGTCAGGAGTACCCTTATCGGTTGCCAGTGTGGTCTCGATATGTCACGGCGATCTTCTTGTTTTTCCCATGGGAACCGATGTTTTGCAGAGCTGTGGATCCTTGGACAAACCCATGGCCAAATTGTTGACTGTGTTGCTGTGGCCATATATCAGCGGAGGGGAAGCAGATCCGAGGCGGCGAAGGACGGCGTAGTAGGAACAGCTCCGGTGCAGTGGACAGTGGCGAAGTTGGAGCGGCAGCGGTGAGGCGCACGACGGCATGATTGAACTGGCTCAGGTACAGATGGCTCGGCCTCGGCTTCAACTACTAGCTGTGGAGGGCGTTGTGGTTGAGGTTGCCGTGGACGACGACATCGGGGTATCGGCTCCGGCGTGATGGAGGAGGGCGGAAGTTGATGGGTGGGATGGGGTGGCGGACGGAGGACACCAGGGTTTCGTGGCTGGTGGAGAGGTAGTTTTTGCGCCCATGGAGTACGAATGGGGAATCGGACGGGTGGGCGGGGGGGAGGGGGAACCATGTTTTGGTCTGGGACGCGCTTGTTTTTGGCTTTTTTGAACGGAAGATGGGACGCGCTTGTTTGAAATTTGGGGAAAGTACAAACTTTGCCCCCCTATTAAATTTCGGACCTACTGCGGGTCAGGGGTAGGATGGTAATCCCAAGTGTCCCAAATAGTGGTCGGGAGCGATTTCGGCTGCGTGCATGTGTGCTTAGACGACCATTGTGTATGAATGTTTTTCAGAGGCGGTTGCGTGGCGTCTAGATGAAGCTACAAACCTACCCCGATTTAGACATTTGGACGTCGGGCCAGTAGGTTTCATGGGTCGGAGTTATTAGAAAAGTAATTTCCTTGTACTACCAAACATTGGTCTCACGCAGTTTCGGGCAAGTAGAGGCTCTTTTTGCGCTTTGTTCGAAATTTTGAAACATAAGCATTCACGTTTAGAGTACTCTTGAACTATGAGGATTGACCTAAATAGACAACGTTATATTTGACTTTGTATCTTTGAAAACCTCATTAAATTATCTGCTTATTTTTGAAATTTTGACACTTGAAAATCCTATAACTACGATTATTTTGGAATGGAGGAGCTAAATTTGAATCTATTTTGTACACGACTACATATGCTATTATGTACAAAATCAGAGCAAAGATTGGTGCCCCTATAATTTAGGTATGATTTACAAATGCCATGATATCAAATTCAAATAATTGAAGGGACTTCATGTTGAATTCGATTTTTTTGAACCACCTTAAGTTGAATTCAAATGTATGCTAGTTCATAGGTAGCTATTTATAATGTTCATTGTGTAACTTTCGTATGTATAATGTGCTTTACACACACAACATGAACTATACTCACGTTTATATTCGATTGCTAAAGCGATGCATTGTCTGAAGTTCAAAATACTAACTATGTGGATCAATTGTGTCGAATAATAACATAGACATGCTCAAATTAGATAGAATCTAGATGTCTGATGGATCAATGACCGTTCCTTACGCGAATTGCAAATATCAAGATCCAATCCTAATATTTGGATACAATTTATATCTTTCATCAATGTGTACAACAGTCTTTTACATGTAGTTTCACTCTCCATCGGTGGTCTTTCACACATGCTCACATACTCTCTCCCAAGGTGTCTTTCTCGCACACATGCTCTAAATATAACCCTCCCTCCCTCTAGTAACCATTTACAACTGTTTTCACTAACCTTTATCACAAGCACTCTTCCTCTCGCAAGCATACACACGCACAATCCCCATCGACCCTTTCTATATACATGGACCTGTCTACGTGTCTCATGTACGCACATTATCTTTAGGCCTGTCTCTCACGCATTGTCTCACACATCTCTTCCTAATCGACGAGTAAGATTCTAGCAGAGCATTCTGTAGGATGCCCCTTAAAGTTAGGTTGGATGAATAGTAATATTAGAGATAAAGGGGTTACCTTATTCCGAGAACCTAGGGTTACAAATCCTAGCCGGCTTTGTTAGTGGACATAAAGTCCTTCACAATTCTGCTATCTTTGTCTTGTACGACTAGTCATCCATGGGTCTTCCTAAATGCGTCATGGGCCGACCAATGTGGCGCAGGACGGAACCGAACGAAGGGCCTCACCTCGACCCACCGGACCTCACGCGGTGACACACCCTCTGCCCACACGTCTCGTTATGTTCTCACACCCACACATACCATCACGAACACCACATACAACTTTTTTTTTCTCCTGATGCCTCTATCCCCTCCCCCCCTTGCATATACACACTCAAGGGAATCTCTCTTGTGACGTCATATTCGTCTCTCTCTCTCTAGACCACTCTCATTTCTTGTGTTATCTCTCCCACGCCCCCTCCCCCCGCCGACCCCTCTATCCATGCCTCTCTCGAATACGTAATACACACACATACCTCTCTAGGCCCCGCCAAATGCATCAACTACACATTCACACATGTTACATCACGTACCCCATTGATCTAAAAAGCCCTCTCTTCACGTTTATTTCGCGTACAACATTCCTTTTGAATAATGTGTGGCCAAAAAATTATTTTAGAATTTCTACATATATACAACATTACAAAGTTATATGGAAGAGTACAACGCTAATTTGCATTGCATGGTGCCCACAATGATATTTATTCCGCACTGTGAATTTGTATATTTTTATACTATATACAAAGTTAGTCATAATAAAGAGAAACAAAGAGCATCTCTCTCTCCATCGCATACCCCCCCCTCTACGCCCCTTTCACGTATGCACACAAACTATCTCCAGGTCTTCTAAAAGTAAGCCCACAGCACATTCACGCATGTTTCATCTTTCTCTCGCGATATATACAATGACGATCATTGTATTTGAAGCGAAAGCATGATACATACATTGGACTTCAGAATCCACTCTTTACAGTCACCATTTATGTTTAGTGGTTATTATACAGTCTCGGGCTCACCGAACAACTCTGTATTTGCTCAAGACATGACTAGTTGACCAGCTAAACGCTCCATGTGGCACCTCTAGTGTTGCATCACATTATCTCACCACCATCGTGCCCACCTGTCGGCTTGTATCTACTCTACATCTACACTCTTGTAAAATACATACACTGGTATAAAAAACAGAGTTGGTGATGATGGTGTGCCTGCCATCCTGCAATATAGGTCGTCCGATTTATATCTCACGGATAGGAAAGAAAGTACGGCAATTTTGCAAAAAGGTACCCACACACCTCTTCACATTTGCAAACAAGGCCTTCCCTCGTTCATCCTTTTCTCTCACAAGATAAACTAGTCATACAAATGCATCTTGATGTTACGTGCAACGCACGGGCATCTTGCTAGTAAGAATGAAACAAATGACAAAAATATATTTGGACGGTGGTTCGAAGTCATGACGGCGGGCATAGCGGACAAGGTGGCCTTGTATTGGTATGTTGAGCTGTGTGTTTTAACACACAGGAGCTGGTGTGGTAATTATACACACACGCACGCATGCCCACGAACTGCATGCATGCAACACTCACACAAACACATGCACCCACGCACGCACGCAACACTCACACGCACACACGCAGCCACGCACGCACACAACACTCACACGCACACACGCACGCATGCATGCACACACCGGTACACCACACGACCAACACACACTCTCACGCTCAAGTGCTCAACATACACGTGCATGCGCACATATCAGGCCCTGACAGACACATACACAACCAGGTGATTCCCACGCACGGGTTCGAGTCTTGTCGTGCCTGCGTAAATTTGTGTTTATCTGACCTTTTCCCTATGCGAACTAACAGGTGGGACCCACAAGGAACGTGGTCAATTTAACTAGTCAACATGGCGCCACCCAGACTATTTGGCCAGTCAACAGAGTGCAATCCGATGCTGAATCGTGAGCAAGTGACCGTATAATCACGGCAAAACGTATATAGTGACCGTAATCAGCTTATTCTAAAGTTCGGTGACCCTATTACGCTTTTCTCTCTATAGGTCCTCCAAAACTACATCTCTACACGTTCTCGCATGTTACATCTAACAACTATGCAATACAGCACTACTACTACACTCTAACATAATAAATCATATGTGTTTTTAGTATTACTAGATATCGTATTGTTACTTAATTATTCAGTTTGCATACATTAAAATTGCCTTTGAAATGTATGGCCAGTATCACCTACCGCGCGGGAAAAATCCCTCCCTTTCCTGTTTAATCGGGTTTGTATCGATGGATCATGCGAAATAGCAAAACTATAGTACTATACGGTACAGGTGACAGTTCACTAGGCCGTCATGCCGTGTACTCCTCCGTCGTAAGAGTGGAGCGCTCGCTTTCATAAATCTTCTAGTCCCTTTCGCCGACATGTGGGACATCAAGCTACCGGGTCCACGTGCCATACCGGAATAGAGTGCAGAGCAGCCGGGGTGAAGCACCCTAGTCATGGCGCCGGTGTAGTAATGAGCAATGAGGCGTCAAATCACAAAGCTGCACCTTTCCCGCAGTAAAGTTGGAGGGACGAAGTAATAATGCTAAAAAAAGAAGTTGGAGGGATGAAGCAACCATCATTTCACTCATTGCTGAATCCACTTCTCCCTCATCTTCTTCAACTTAACCACGTGTTGCTTGTGCTGTTGTTCTTCTTCATGTGGGGCGCGGATCGGCTTGGTAAAGCACTGACACGTGGGACCGCATGTTAGCAAACCGCCAGGACAACGTCCTCTAAAAATAAGAAACCTCCCCCGCCATCCGCGCGGCAAAATCACCTCCTTTTTACTAATCTTGATTCTATAATTTTTTACATCAATATAATTGAGATTTGTATAGATAGCACACAGGAGCAAAACCAAGTGGTACGGTTAAGGGCATCCACAATGTGTAGCCAAATGTGAAAATAGCTTTTGGCATCGTGGGAACCATTGTGGACGGTGTTGCCAAAGCCAAAAAGATGGAACCGAAGCTCCCAGATTGATTGATTGAAGGGATAGAAAAATGCAACGTCTCTCCTTTTTCTCCCATGCTTGGACGCATGTAGTACAACATAGAGCACAGAGTCTACTCCCCTGTCCCTTCTATCACAAATCACAAAGCAGTGAGCCATCAAATCACAAAAGCACGGACGAAGCAACCATCATTTCACTCTTCGCTGACTCCGCTTATCCATCGTCTTCTTCGAGAAACCATCTCACCGCACTAAGCTGGATGGACGACGCTATTGTGTACTAGTAGTACTAGTACATTTACACGTCCTTTGGTTCAACGGACTTCCTGGATGCAAATAAGGTGGTTGTCTCGGCTTGCAGGCGGCACTTGCGAATGACTTACCATGGTCTCCCTCAATGGTGTTCTCCGTCGAACGCACTTCGCCAAACCACAATGTTCGAGATATTGTCGACGTCACCGCAATGGGGAAGGAAGTCAAATATAGTTACTACCTCCATTTTTTGGTACACAAGGCCAGTATATCAAAATTACAATTTGCAAAAGGCCACTAACACTAATCGAGGCAAAATTGACGGGGTTTGCCTCGTACTAGCAACCAAGGACATTAATATCCCTTGCATACATGGGGAAGTGAGAGGGTTGGTTTGCATGGCGCTGCATTAATCAAGCTATGAGGAGTGAGATGGTTACTGCCTCCATCCTGGTTTATTGGTCCTCATTGTAATCTGTGCCAATTTTTGACCATGAATTTAACTAACAAAATGTTCATGCGTGTCACAAAGAACTAGATCATTGAAAACTATGTTCAAATATGAATCCAACGATATAATTTTTCTTGACATGCACTAACATTTTATCAGTTAAATCTTTAGTCAAAATTTAGCACAAATTACATAGAGGACTAATAAACTAGGATAGAGGTAGTAGCTCTTTGGTCTTTGGATAAAAAATACACATTAATTGACACGTGAAACGAGGATTTGTATCGATTAAATCCTGTGAAGGAAAACCCCGCCTTTGTTTTTTAACACTAGTACTCCAAGTACGTACGTACTTATCCTGTTTGGGTATAGACCTTGCATTGCCATACTTCGCCACACATTTTTGCCAAGCTTGCCAAAAGTTTCTAAAATGAGAAGGAGGTACACTTGCGCACGGCTATCGCGGTCGCACCGCACCCTCACACGGTCGCTCCTGCATGCCGCGGTCGCACCGCACCCTCACACAGTCGCTCCTGCATGCCGCAAACCCAACCAAGGGAACACAACCTCACTGACATGTGCTGTCGCATGTGAACAAACCAAACTCAGCCATCCTACCTGACACATAATTTTCGCTCATAGAGTATGTTTATCCAACCGCATGTTGGGGAGTATCCGTACGGCCCGTGCGGTGGTCTGTTGGGGCAGAAGAAGAGGTGAGGAAGAAGGATTAGGAGACGTAGGATATTCATCCTACCGCCTGAAATGGTAGACTGACCCAAGTCAGGCGACTTGCATAACAATATATGTTTTTACACAGCAAAAGATCCATAAAAACAACAACATAAAGAAAAACTATCACTGCTCGTGGAACGAGACAACCTCATCGTCTTTGGCTGCCGGCGTGAACCAGCCGTAGCTGCCGACGTGTGTCTCCGCACCGTGGTTGTCCTTTGCCTCCAGCTACTCGTTCACGCGGAGCGTGAGGGCGCTATGCATGGACGACAGCACAGACCGGTTCAAGTCGAGGACGTCCGGTTCTGCCTGCAGGAGGGCCTCGATGGCAGCGGCATCCGCGCGCTCGACGTCAAGTCGAGCCTCCGCCGTCCGGTTCAAGTCTAGGACGTCCGGTTCCGCTTGTAGGAGGGTGTCGATGATAGCGGCATCCGCACGCTCCATGTCGAGTTGAGCCTCTGCCGCCCGGTTCACGTCCGGGACGTCCGGTTCCGCCTGCAGGAGGGCCCCGATGGCAGCGGCATCCACGTGCTCCGCCTCAAGTTGAGCCTCCGCCGCCCGGTTCACATCCACGACATCCGGTTCCGCCTGCAGGAGAGCCTCGATCGCATCGGCATGCGCACGCTCCACGTTGAGTTGAGCCTCTGTCTCCCAGTCCTCCTGTAGTATCGCCATGTTGAACCGCTGGTCCGCCTGCACCATGGGGGACTCAGACGCCGACACGAAGTCGACGTTGTCTCATACCCATCAGGGGACTTCTGCGCCGCGACCTCCGCCATGAACATTGGATCGGCTTCCTCCTCCTCGTAGCTTGGCTCCAGAGAACTCAGGGATTGGCCCGCCGCAAAGCGAGCTTGGGAATGGAGGTCTGTGGCGCCGACCGCCGCCGTGATTTCTGCGTGACGCTCCGGCGTCAGCATCTTGTAGTAAGTGATCTTGCGGCGCACCATGGCTTTCCGGCGAACTAGGGGACGCTTGATGTGGGCTAGGGGACCGAAAGGTGGGGGAATGGGCTGGAGATTAGGTGTGGTTTTAGGGCAGTGGCTGGCGTAGGCCGGGCAGCGAAGGTTTTGGTGTGAATAGTGATTCCGGTGACGATTGGACAATCGGTTTTGACTTTACATCGCTCTTGTCGCGTTCGCGTTGCAGCCCGGCACGCTGGACCCTCCACGTTGCTCACCGAATGGAACGCACTTCGTCTTGCATTTTCGCTCGCTTGTGGGACCGCAGTTGAGACTAAACCGACGTCCCTCCCCCTCCCCCGCCCACGTCATTTATTATACTACCACTCCTTCGTTTTATGCGGAGTAAATAAAAACAGAGGGAGTATACTACGGATGAGGATCCCCTGACGTGGCGGAACCCATTGAGTAACTGACATGCGGGGCCTAGCAAGCATGGGGTCCGCCAGTAAGTGACCGAAAGGGAGCGTAAGGCATGGATACCTACGTCAGAGGATCCACTTCCACTACTACTCCCTCCTTCCATTTACTATACAGGGCCTAACGCGTTTTTCGAGGCAAACTTTGACCAAATGTTAGAGTAATAATATATGACATGCAACTTACACAAAGCATACGGTCAAATTCGTATGTGAAAGGAGTTTCCAATGATATAGTTTTCACATTATACATGTCATGTACTATTAATCTCGTCAATACTCAAATGCGGTTTTAAAAACACATCAGAGCATGGTTAATAATATAGCCAGTCGATGGCTATGAGGGACTGCCATGTCATCTATAGCCATCATCTATTATATGCACTCATACAGTAGTGTGGGCTATAAGGTTGGCTATTTCCTACAAAAAAAATATAAGGTTGGCTATTGTATTAGTACTTTTTTCCATCTCCTCTCTATCTCTTTCTTCATATTTATTGTATTTAACTAGGAATGTGTATATAGCTAGGCTCTTGCATGAGATCTCGCTCCCCTTACTTTTTCACATCTCTCTACTCCACATAGGCCCAATATAAATGGAAGGAGGGAGTAATACTATGAGCACTGCATACTCTAGTGCAGATGTTGTCAGTACTCCACTAGTACTATTGGACAGGGAGCTTAAAAAGTTATTATTGGACTGGCTATATGTGGTGAAATCCTAGTAGGAAGAGCATGCACGAGAACAAGCACATTCACATGGTTGAAAACAAATTGGAAAGCATCTTGAGTAGAAATCTAGGAGTACGTACGAATCTAACAATATTGATTGGGTGTTGTTGAATGTTGATACTTTTTTGATCAAAGTAGAGATACTTTGACTACACATAAAACTTATATGTAAGCTAGAAAGGATAGGAGGGGGTATATTGTACGTTCAAAAACGAAATGAACTTTGAATACCCTTTATATATGATTTGCGAATGCTATGATCACCGGTTCAAAATTTTGAATCCGCCTTAGGAATCACGTGCCCCCACTCGTTCTCTCTCGATTTCATCTCGGGGTCCGGAGATCAATTGAAAGAGGACTAGGGTGGGCACATGCGAATGATACTCGGCGGAATGTTCAAATGAGGCATGCGGGAGGATGGACTCGACCGGAGGGCGACATGATCGATGGAGAAGAGGGTTGGAGAGGAATGAGAAATAAGCAAACGCCACATGATTGTACTTGAACGGCTCAAACAAACAATAAGTTGTCTCACTTGGCCTACATAGTGAAAGGCCTAATGTGCAACGCGGAGCACTGATGCTCGAATATGGTCGGGAAAACAGGGAAACCGACATGTGGGGCACACCCGTCGGGACGACGTAGCGCAGGCTAGTCCAATGGAGGAGCTGGCCCACGACCTCCTCGCCACTGACAGTCGTTCATGTGGGTCGTTGGGGCCAACAATGTGGCGCAGCTCCAGCACCGCCTCTGGACACGGCGACCGCGGTGAGCGACAAGCTCATCATCGCTAGACAAGGTCGATTTCAATGTGCCGAGGGTGGCGTTAGTGTTGTGGCACGACAAATAGTATGTTTGGTTTGTGCCCAAGGTTGCCCCATCAAAGCATTGGGTAGCCAAAATTTTGGTTGAGGTATTAGTTGCCCATGATTTGGCAGACGTTGGCAAGAAAAATGAACTAGAGTTGGCTAGAGTCCATTGGCATGCCAAAAAATGGCAGCCATCCAAACTAAGACCAATCTTTGGTTCATGACCAAAATTTTGGGAAGGTGCACTTTGGCCACAATCCAAACACACCCCAACACCCGGCTCGTCGAGGATGCATGGGGCGCCGTGACACGACGCATCCGCGGAGTGGTGTAGCGCGGCCAACTGCATCCTCAGGACCTGAGACCATGTCGGGTCATCTTGCTTTTTCAATGACATGCGGGGATTGCATGTGAGCAAAGGGCATCTCCAACGTTGCCACGACCGCAACTGACTACCCTGGCACACAAAAACCCTCATCCCTCGCATCATCGCGCGGTGCGTTCCCTGCCGTCCGTTCGTATGCCTTCGTTAAGAGGCTCGGTGCCCGAGGAACCAACTCCGGTGACTTAATGACGCACCCGGACGCTTGGCCTCACCGGAATGCGCTACTTAAAGTGGCAACGCCCAGCTAACCTCCACACCATAGCGCATCGTCCTCCTACCTGGCACCATATCCGCCATGACTGCAAGTGCGAACGCTCTGTGGGAGAGCTTGTCTTCGGGGATGAAGCTCGAGGTCACCACCCTCGCTTAAGTCGCCTCTCGCGACGCAGTAGCGGTGTAGCCGGACGCGGACGCGACCGCACAAGCGATGGCCACGCTGGCAGCCGACGACAGGAGCACCATCATCCACGTGTCCTACTTACCGACGTCCAAGGTCCGGCACCGCCGAGGTCAGGGACTCCTCCGAGGATGAGTAGGGCATGGGAGGCGGCAGGGCATGGTGTGCCAACTGGCCGGTCCGTATCCCGTGTTCTACTCTTCCTAGCCGGAGACCGCACCTTCACTTTATGGGTCTTGAACCCCGCCCCCATACATAGAGATCGCAGATGAAGGACATCGGTCACCACCGTAGAATAGGTTTAGGGTCGGGTTTCTTTTATTTTTCTGTCCTATAAAAGTTCGAACTGTAATGAAAATCTGCCGTGTTTGCATTAATCTCGGTCGGTGTATATGAACTTTCACAATAATATAGTATATTGTAGGAGTACTAGCAAGATGCCCGTGCATTGCATGGAAGATCAAGATCTTGTGGGACAAAAGGATGAACGAGGGAAAGCCTTATCTGCAAATGTGGAGAGGTGTGCGGGTAAATTGTCATAGTTTCCTTCCTATCCGTTAGATATAGATCGGACGGCCTATATTGCAGGATGACAGTCACACCATCATCACCAACTCTGCTTTTTATTGAACTGAGACAAATCTAACATGCGAAGTAAAATAAACACATAGGGTCTATACATACATAGTTTATCTTAGGAACTCCAATAGTACATCCACTACACATTCACGCATTTCACATCTTTCTACATCTACGGGAACCTACGAAAGGGTTAACGTAAATTGCCTCTCTCTCTCTCTCCTCCCGTGATTTTCATGGTGGTGGGCCCCTCCCTCCCCCAATCTACAATCAACAGCTCACACATTTCACATTACGTTAATTACATACCTGGGATTACATAGGTGTAGCATTACTCGTCCTAAAAAACCCAACTAAGCCAACCTCCCAGCATATCGCTCCGGAAAAGACCCGGCCGCACCGTATTAGTCGGGATTACCGGATTACTAGTAGTAGTATCGATGGATCGTGCGAAGCAACAAGTTTTTTTAGGGGGCGAAGCACCTAGTTTAAAACAAAAAAGGCGGTACACTCACAGCACTCCTGTTGCGGTCGTATTGCACCCCACACACGTTCTCCTGCACACGGCTCACGCAAACAGAACGCGCTTCGGCTTGCCTCTTCACTGACACGTGGGACTACACTTGGATAAACTGACCATGTGCCAAACTCCACCCGCCCACCGCGTGAAAATCCTCCCCCCCCCACCCAAAAATTCCCCCCAAATCCGATTCAACCGGCCTTCGGCCAACTAGCCAATAATATTCCCCAAACCCCCCTTCCCCCGTCCTCCTCCACTCCATTCGCTCCACCAAAGCCACCCTCCCCGCCACGCCGATACGTCGGGGCCGCGATTCATCGAGGAGACGCACGGCGATCCTCTCGCTCCCATAGTACGCTCTCGTAGACTATCGTCCTCTAGCCGTGCCGCCACCGCTGGCTACGTTCTTTTGTAGGCGCACGGCGGTCAGCGCCGCCACCGCTGGTGACGTTCGTGTGGAGATGCACGGCGGTCAGCTTCTCCCACGGTACACGCGTTCTAGACTGAGGCCCCGTTCATGTCGGTGTAGCGCTGAATGTTAGCTGATAGACGCTGTTAATCTCACTGTTTGCCGAAGTAGTTTGCTGTCAATATGCTCTGCTTAAGAAGCTCCCTTTCCCTGTTCTGCACTCAATATGCTTAACTGAGGTGGCATGCCAAGGCAGATTAGTTGCTAAAATATCTTCCATATATTTATTGTGACGTAGATTGCCATGGACTAGTAGCCAATCTGTTAGTTGAAATAGCTCTACACCGTTTTATACTCGATCTTTGTTGTTGTGATGGCCTTCGATAGTTTGATGGATGTGTGCTCGGACTCATTGACTGCTGAAACAGCCTGCCATAATTTAGCACTCAAATTTGTTTGCTGAATTAGCTTTACATATATTTCGTTACTTAGACCTGCTCGTCCAAATATCTTGCCATAGCTTTAGACATCGACCTAGGTATTTTTTTCAGGACTTCATAAAAAAGCATATATGTTCTTCCTGTAATATCTAGTAGAAGAACTAATTTTTATGTCTAACAGATGGACAAGACTTGGATAACTTCTGCTCGAAGATTCTCCGCTGCATATGTCGAGGGGGTTGAAAACTTCATGAACTTTATCAGAGCTGAGTATGGTGGTCCAAAATCAGATGTGCTCTGCCAGTGTAGCAGTTGTATGAATTTAGTTACAAGACCCCAGTCAACTGTGCAAAATCATCTACACTTGTATGGGATGTCGGTCACATATACTAGGTGGGTTTATCATGGTGAAACTGTGAACGTCAATGTTATTGACTACGTGGAAGCAGGAGATCGCCATCTTGATTTGTCTGATGCTCAGGTGGAAGAGGAGGAGGAGGTGGTGGTGGCGGAGCCAGTGAGTTTGACCAACATTGAAACAATGCTACGAAATGCTCGTGCATTCCATGAACTTCACCTGCAGAAGAAAAACGGTGGTCCCGCATGTTGGAACAATGCAACGTGGTTGTCAACCCAGGAAATAAGATGTCAGTATTCTCAGCTATGGCCACCTTTCTTCACGTGAAGATATCTGAGCGGATGACCAACAAATCATTCGATGCGATGTTGGCTGCTTTCCGCAAATCTTTCCCAGATGCATTTGAGCTGCCACACACCTACAGTAAAATGAAGAATTTCCTTCATGCAGTTGGAATTGGATATGATATGATCCATGTTTGTAAGAATAATTGTGTTATGTTCCGGAAGGATTATGCCAACTTAAGTGAATGCCCGAAATGCAAATCATCAAGATGGAAAGATGGCGATGCTGTGAAGAGGATTTCTCATAATGTTCTGAGACATTTTCCAATTATACCAAGATTGCAGAGGTTGTTTCATGATGCTGAAACAAGAGAGGATGTATTGTGGCATTCAAGGAACCAGGAGTAAAGAGATCAGAATGTAATGAGCTATCCATCTCATGGTAGTGAGTGCAAAAGCTTCAATCATAAACAGAAAAAGTTTGCTGCTGACGCGAGAAACATTAGACTTGGCTTAGCTTCAGATGGATTTAACCCATTTGGCCACCAGAGCGCCACATATAGCATGTTGTCGGTGCTTGTTATCCCTTAAAACATGCCTCCAAATGTCTGCACCAAAGAATCAAACTACATGATGGCCTTGCTCATCCAGGTCCAAAAAGTCCTAGAAAGGATTTTGATTTGTTCATGGAGCCTCTTGTGGAGGAACTTCAATAGCTATGGAGGGGTGTTCTCACTCGAGACCTATATAGCAGCCCACCAGCTCATTTCTTTCTGTGTGCTATTATAATTTGGTGCATCCATGATTATCCGACTTTGGGCACTATGTCAGGGCGAACGACACATGGTTACAATGCATGTGTTCGCTATGACAGGAATCCGCTGTCATACACAATACTTAGCAAGATCTGTTACATTGGACACCGCCGTTTCCTTGCCAAGGACATGTCCCATCCTAGAAAATACCAAAGACATGTGTTCAATGCAAAGCATGAAAACCGTGATGCCCCAAAGAGGCTCACCGCCGATGAGTTGCAAGTGGAATTAGAGAAGGTCAGGCATATTACACCAGGAAACCATCCTGGTAATGGTAGTGGGAAAAGGAAGTGTGGCAGGGCAGAGAGATTATTGTTCACCCGCAGGTCCACTTTGTGGGACTTGGAGTATTGGAAAGATTTGGATCTGCGGCATATTCTTGATGTGATGCACATCGTGAAAAATATATCTGACAGCATTATCGGCACACTTCTTAATATTGAAGGCACGACGAAAGATACCTTAAAATCTAGGATTGATTTGACACACCTGGGTATCAGATAGGATTTGCAGGTGCAAGATGAAGGTAAACCACGGGATATGGCACCAGTTGTGTACGTCTTGGACAAGGTAAAAAGAAAAGAATTCTGCGAGGTCCTGTCACGTGTGAGATTCCCACATGGATTTGCTTCCAACCCTGAAAGGACAGTCAGTGCAGATGGAAACAAGGTACAAGGGTTGAAAACTCATGACTGCCACCTCCTACTTCAAAGGGTTTTACCTGTTATCCTTAGAGGATTTGGCCGCCTTGACTTATACAGAGCAGTTGCAGAGTTGGGACAATTCTTCAGGGAACTCTGAAGTAGAAATATCAGGATAGATGCTTTGGAGCGTCTTAGAGAGAAGATACCAACAATCCTATGCGACCTTGAGAAAATATATCCTCCAGCCTTCTTTGATGTGATGATGCATTTGGCTGTTCATCTACCTGATGAGGCACTACTTAGAGGTCTAGTACAGTATGGCTGGATGTACCCTATTAAAAGGCGGCTAGGCACTTGCAAGGGCTATGCTAGGAACAGAGCTAGACCCGAGGGTTCCATTGAAGAGGCCTACATTGCTACAGAAGCGTTGACATTCTGCTCAAAATACATTGAAACAACTGATCAGGTTAGCAAAGAGGTGGGTGAAGACAATCCCGGGCTCAATGTTTTCGATTATTCTATTTGAGTTACAGGGAAGAGTCGACAAGAGGACAAACCTAAAGATTTGGACAAAATGGTTTGGTATGTGTTGAATAACTGTCCTGAGATACTACCTTATATCAAGTAAGTGCTAAGTACTGCAGCTTATACATCGTATCTACTAAACTTGTAGCACATTCTTATATATTTAGATGTTTGACGCGATCACTATGTTGTGCAGCATCTACAAAAAGGAGTTACTGCCGCAAAATCCAAGAAACATTGACAAACTGGTTATGGCAGGATTTGTGAAATGGTTCAAGAGCCCTGTAAGCTTTTGAATTGCACTATCTTTTTTTTAATATATTGAGTACATAAGATGATCAGCTTGTCTATTTTCTAACCATAGGTTAAGAAGATGTGGGAGGATGGGCAGGCAGTTGATGATGCCCTTTACTCACTAGCAATGGGTCCTGATACTCGGGTAAGACATTATGAATCTTGCGTTGTTGGAGATGTGCGCTACAACACCCTTGCACGAGACGAAGGTAGGAAGACATAAAACAGTGCCACATGAGCACGGATACGTATGACAAAGAGACAACTGAAATGTATGCTAACACAATGACATTGTTCGATTGCAAGATATCTCCGATTTCGAGGATCATCGGTGTGTGGTTCTGTTGTGCCGTCGTTGGTATAACCTGTTTTCCAGTATCGCAAAACCCAGAGCTGATGGTTATTTCAAATCCATCAATGTCATGGCGGCGTACCAGACCAACGAGCCTTTTATTTTGGTAAATCAAGCAACACAGGTATTTTTCTTGGAAGACACATTTGCACGTAGCGATGACTGGAGAGTATTGCAAATGTTTGGGCAGAGGAATTCATTTAATGAAGTTGCACAACAAGATGATGCTTACACTGGTCCTGATGTACAAGATAACACAGATGTTCCTAATATCTTTGAGAACCATCACGTCAATGACGTCGGCGAAAAGATTGTCTGTCGTGTTGTGGACATACAAGAGTTGATCAAGAAGAAGCCAACGTTCGAGGATGTTGAGGACGAAGGAGAAGATGACACCGTGGGGAATTACGATTCAGACTGATACACATGGCGAAGATGTTGATGCTGCAGCTGCGGATGATGATTACATTGCTTTTGTCGTATTTGCCTGCCAGAAGACGTTTTTTTATCTACTATGTGAAATTGTGTTTGCTATGACAACTGAAACCTGATGAACATGTTGTTTAGTGTTTTGCTGTGAGAACACCACTTGTTATGTATGCTGATTTGTGTTTGGTGATTGTATGACGACTAAAACATGATGACATTGTTGTTTAGTTGTACTCATATTTGGCTGTGAAACTTGAACTTGATGACATAGTTTGCTATTAGACTGCAATTTGCTCGACGTCTTCGAATGAGAACAAAGCTGACCCGACAGGGCCTCTGCTATTTATTTATTTATGAGCAAAAGGGGATACCCCCTAATTTCCATTAATAGAAATCATTAGATGTTCACAACACTACACCTAGCCTGCTACACAGGTTTCATTCATTACTAGTTTCAGCAAAGTGCTCATGTCATAGCCACTGAATACATCACGAGTGCTACATACACTGCAAATAAAGAGACAATCATCCTACAGAGCACATCAATTTTGCCCATTATCTTCACAAGCTCTTTCATCTCCTCATTGATGTCAAGGCCATTCAATAGTTGTTGCTTGTCCATGATCATAGGAACTGCATCTTTAACCTTCTGCTTTGCATCTTCCTCTTCTGTCGTCCCTTCAGTTACTTGTCCAACACCCCAACCTACTGGTATTCAGATTCCTCGGCTAACCAAATAATCAGCGTAGTTGCATTCCCCCACATAAGCAACTTCCCAGAAATACAAATCACACGAATCTTCCCTTTTTTGCACGAATCAAATTGGAAGATCATGAACCAAACTATTAAAAGAATCAGCAACTGAAAGCAGCAGAACAACACTTAAACATATTATTACCCCATGATTCGGGCATTTGTAGAAGACTCGGCCAGGGTTGAGGATTGTGGTTGAGACACGACGGATGACTCTGCGTGATTTGCAGCAGTGGCACCACACCAACGGCAGCTGGTTGCGATGAGCAATCGGCTGCGGTGCGCGTGCCGGCGAGGGTGTGATGAGACCCACAGGCGATGGTACGGGTGGCGACTTGGCGCATATCTGGTTGTTGCCTGCTGAAGAGCAAGTGGACGAGCAGCCAGCGGACATGGTTGCTGCGGCCAGAGCTTCTGATGCTAGGCAGAGTAAGTAGAGGAGGAGAAGCGAATGTTTGGATTCGAACCAGCTACAGGAGCATGTCTCTCTTTTTTCTAAAACTCTGCAATGTCTCTTTACTGGTACACTAGCTTGTTCTGTAAGCCATCCCAAGTCTTTGATTTTCTTTCCCTTTTTTGCAAGGAAGGAAGGAGGACAAAATTGAGAGTTCCTAGTGTTGGGAACGTAGTAATTTCAAAAAAATTCCTACGCACACGCAAGATCATGGTGATGCATAGCAATGAGAGGGCAGAGTGTTGTCCACGTACCCTTATAGACCGAAAGCGGAAGCGTTAGAACAACGCGGTTGATGTAGTCGTACGTCTTCACGATCCGACTGATCCAAGTACCGAACGTACGGCACCTCCGAGTTCAGCACACGTTCAGCTCGATGACGATCCCCGGACTCCGATCCACCAGGGTGTCGGGGATGAGTTCTATCAGCACGACGGCGTGGTGATGGTAATGATGTTCTACTAACGCAGGGCTTCGCCTAAGCACCACTATGATATGACCGAGGTGGAATATGGTGGAGGGGGGCACCGCACACGGCCAAGGAACGATCACAAAGATCAACTTGTTTGTCTATGGGGTGCCCCCCTCCTCCGTATATAAAGGAGGGAGGAGGAGGGGGCCGGCCAAGGAGAGAGGCGCGCCCTAGGAGGGGGAAACCTACTCCAAGGGTTTGCCCCTCCCTTTCCTAGTCCAAGAAGGAGGGGGAAGGAAGGAGTGGGAGAGGGAAAAGGCAAGGGGGCGCCCCCCTTCCTTGTCCTATTCGGACTCAAGGGGAGGGGGCGCGCCTCTTGCCCTGGCCGGCCCCTCTATCTCTCCACTAGGGCCCAACAAGGCCCATTAGTTCCCGGGAGGGTTCTGGTAACCCCCGGTACTCCGATATATATCCGATAACCCCCGGAACTATTCCGGTGTTCGAATATAGTCGTCCAGTATATCAATCTTTATGTCTCGACCATTTCGAGACTCCTCGTCATGTCCGTGATCACATCCGGGACACCGAACAACCTTCGGTACATCAAAAACCATAAACTCGTAATATAACTGTCATCATAATGTTAAGCGTGCGGACCCTACGGGTTCGAGAACTATGTAGACATGACCTAGAACTATTTCCGGTCAATAACCAATAGCGGAACCTGGATGCTCATATTGGCTCCTACATATTCTATGAAGATCTTTATCGATCAAACCGCATAACAACTGTCACGCCCAATATGCGACCCTATCCAAAAGGAACTCGAAGGTCCCACCAAGGATAGACCCGCATATTGGAACGCTTTTGCAGGGTGGATATCATTACATCAACATTACATAATAGATGGGGATACATACAAGAGGCATATAATGCCACACAAATACAACATCATCATACAAGAGAGCACCATCCGACTACGGATGAAACACAAACAGAAACTCAAACGACATCCACCCTGCTATCCCAGGTTGCCGACCTGGAACCTATCCCCTGATCGAAGAAGAAGCAGAAGAAGAACTCAACGCAAGCAAACATCGCTCTCGCGTCAAGATCATCACACAACCTGTACCTGCAACTGTTGTTGTAGTAATCTGTGAGTCACGAGGACTCAGCAATCCCATTAGCATGGGTATCAAGACTAGCAAAGCTTAATGGGAAAGGAAGGGGTAAAGTGGTGAGGTTGCAGCAGCGACTAAGTAAGTATGGTGGCTAACCAACGCAAATAAGAGCGAGAAGAGAGCAAGCGGAACGGTCGTGAAGCTAGCAATGATCAAGAGGTGATCCTGAACACCTACTTACGTCAAACATAACACAGAAACCGTGTTCACTTCCCGGACTCCGCCGAGAAGAGACCATCACGGCTACGCACACGGTTGATGCGTTTTAATTCGGATCTGGTGTCAAGTTGTCTACAACCGGACATTAACAAATTCCCATCTGCCACATAACCGCGGGCACGGCTCGCAAAAGTTTATAACCTGCAGGGGTGTCCCAACTTAGCCCATGACAAGCTCTCGCGATCAACGAAGGAATAGACCTTCTCCCAGGAAGACCCGATCAGTCTCGGAATCCCGGTTTGCAAGACAATTCGACAATGGTAAAACAAGACCAGCAAAGCCTCCCGGCGTGCCGACATCCTGATAGTAGCCGCGCGTATCTCGTCTCAGGCCACGACCGGATGAGCTAAGCGTCATGTGTACCGATTTAATCCAAGTTGCCAAGGAATGGTCCCGCACGGTGCTCTAGTTTGGACCAACACTTAGACAAGCATTGTCCCGGGGGGCTATAATAAAGATGACCCTTGGGTTAATTACTCCCAAGGGAAATATAGGTGGTGGTGAGGCAAATGGTAAAACCAATGTTGGGCCTTGCTGGACAAGTTTTATTCAAAGCGAACTGTCAGGGGGGGTCCCATAAATCACCCGACCGCGTTAGGAACGCAAAATCTGGGAACATAACACCGGTATGACGGAAACTAGGGCGGCAAGAGTGGAACCAAACACCAGGCATAAGGCCGAGCCTTCCACCCTTTACCAAGTATATAGATGCATTAATTAAATAAGAGATATTGTGATATCCCAACCAAAATCCTGTCCACCATGGAGAAATCTTCAACTTCACCTGCAACTAGCAACGCTATAAGAGGGGCTGCGCAAAAGTGGTAACATAGCCAAGCAATGGTTTGCTAGGAATGGTGTCAAAGGTTAGAGGTTCATGGCAATATGGGATGGCTTGATAAACAGGTAATAGGTAGCGCAGCATAGCGAAAGAACGAAGCAACTAGCATAGCAATGATAGTAGTGAGATCCAGGGTAGCGGTCATCTTGCCTGAAATCCCGCAAGGAAGAAGAACGAGTCCATGAAGAAGACGAACGGATGAAGCCGAACCAACCGTAGACGAACGCATCCTCACGATCGCAACGAAACGGGAACTATCGAGAAGAAGCACACAACATAGTAAACACACCACACATAGACAAGACATGGTGCACAACAAGCATGATGCATGACCAAGCTAAATGAAGCTACTCATGGCAAGAGATGATGCAAACAAGAACAACACATCAAGGCAAGTTTAAATGAGGCCGGAAACAACATATAACAATTCCGGTAAGTCCTCATATGCAAATTTCGAAATTGGTCCAGAACTGAATAAACCTTATGTTCAAGTTGTTAAACATCAAGTTAAGATGCACCAAGATGATCTACACGAAATTCTAGTCAAGTTACATATAAAGTTCATTAGATTTGGAGCTACGGCCTAGAAGATATGAGCAAAACAAGTTCAACATGGCATTGATGCAAAATGCATACAAACATCAAGCAAACACACCAAAACAAGGATGCAGCATGATAATATGAAACTACATGCAAAATCAAGCAAGTTTCATATAGAGCACACTCAAAACGGAGCAACGGTTCAACACACACTCTATACAAGTCATAACAACAATCTGTCCATAACAGCAACTAGGCATCTTGCAAGCATCAAAACAATAAGCTACAGCACCCCAACATATTCACAAAAAGGCATGGGCATGAAGTACAGGTAAAGTATAACAAAACATGAACACTGAGCTATCTCCAGAAACAACTAGAACATGCTCAAAAAGACATGGGAAGATTGCAAATAATAACAGTTTCAGACTTTTCAGGAAATAACATCAGGTTGCAATGTTTAGAGCAAGCAAACAACATGCTACAGGAACATATCATGGCAAACAAAGGCATGGCATGAACCTACTAATCCCATAGATCAAAAGTCCCTTACTGACCATGAGCCAAAAAGGATCACAAAATATGATGGCACCCATGTAAACATGGCAAGTTATATTACAGATTCATACATGGCAGGAACAACAATAAGTAGGCATGTTCGTGAGCTTGAACCACTCACCACAGAGCAATACATGGCATGACAAGGCAACCAAAAGTAAGAAGGCATGTTTATGAAGCTAAGCATGGAAAGAGCAAGTTCATAGGGTGCATGGATCACTAGGAAACAATCATGGAAACATTGAACTTCATGTTAACAGGTTGACAGCAACATTATCAAGCAACTTTGGAGCAAGATAACAACATGTTCCAGCAGGCTATAATTGCAACCAAGGGCATGAATGGATAGAGCATGACATGTAGATCAAAACATATTTATAGAGCATCTCCAGATTATGCATAGAATGATTACTAGAAGCATGTTAACATGGCATCACAAAATTACAGAATCTGTTAGGAAAACAGCAACAGCAACTACCATCCTTAACAAGCTTGATACACTCAGCACACAACTCACAAAAATACATGGCATACACCCCTGGAAAGATGGCATGGCATAGATCAACATACATGTAGACATCAACCTCATAGGATGCACACATCAATCATGGCAAAAATGATAAATGAGCAAGTTATAACAGTTTCAGCAGATTAACATCAACATGCACTCTTCCAACAACATTTCGGGCATCAAGATGAGCTCAAATGAAAATGATGCAATGGAATGAAATGAAGTACTCGTCGAGATGAACAATTTTACACATTACACGCACGAAACGGAGCTACGGATGCGGAGATGTGATGCGATGAACATGGCATGTTAATGCAAAAATCCTGGGACTTAGCAGTTTTCTGGAAAAAAACAGATCGAGCGCAATATAGTAATATGATGCACATGGCGCTGGATAGAGGGGGCTCACCACTGGGCTTCGGCCCGGGAAGGAGGAGGAGGCAGGCCTGAGCGGCGGCGAGGTCGGGCTGGGCGCCGGCGGCGATCAGGGCAGCCGGGCGCCGCTGGCCGGGCCCATCCGGATCTGCCTCGCCGAGGCGAGCACGACGGCGATCGGGCGATGGCGGGCGCGCGGCGGGTCCATGGCGAAGCGGTGGAAGGGCCAGAGCGGTCGATCCGGTGCGGCTCCCGGATCTGGCCGGACTCAAGATGGCGGCGCCGGAGGCGCAGAGGCGGCCGAAGCGAAGGGGCGGCGACGCGGCGAGGAGGCGGTAACGCGGGCGCTTGCCGCGGGGCGGGAGGAGGCGACGGCGCGGCGAGGCGCATGCGCGCGGCGGCGGCGGGCGGCGCTGGCCGGGCGCTGCGGGAGCCGGGCGCCAGCGAAGGGCGGCGAGCGCTGGCTGGCTGGGGCGGCTGTGGGCGGGGCGGGCGGGCTCGCCCTAGGTCCCATGGGCGGGCGGCGACGGCGGGGAGGCCTGAGGCCAGGTGGCGAGACGCGGTTGGCTGAGGCGGCGGGGTTGGCGACGTGGCGCGATCTGATTCGCCGGGGCGACGTGGAGGCTTGACGTGTCCGGCCGTCGGTGGACATGTCCGGCGGCGCGAAGGGAGGATTTAGGGTTTCATCTGCGATTTGGACGGGGGAGGCACATATTTATAGGTAGAGGGAGCTAGGAGAGTCCAAATGAGGAGCGGTTTTCGGCCACGCGATCGTGATCGAACGACTGAGAGCATGGAGGGGAGTTTGCTGGGTTTTGGGCCACTTTGGAGGGGGTGTTGGGCTGCAACTCAAAGAGGGCTTTGAGGTTACCCGGTTAACTGTTGGAGTATCAAACGACCTCCAAATGGCATGAAACTTGACAGGAGGTCTACCGGTGCTATACCAAGGCCGCTTGGCAAACCTCGGGCCATTCCGAGAAAGTTTAACACCCACACACGAAAGGAGACAAGAAGGGGACGCCGGGTGAGATAGGAGCGCCGGATTGCAAGACGGACAACGGGGAAAATGCTCGGATGCACGAGACGAACATGTATGCAAAATGAAATGCACATGATGACATGATATGAAATGCATATGATGACATGGCAAAATGCAACACGCAAGCAAATGACAAGGCAACAACGGCGAATAACTGGCAGACACCTGGCGCATCGAATCCGGGGCGTTACAACACTCCTCCACTAACAAGAGATCTCGTCTCGAGATCTTAGGACCGAGACGGAAGGGAAAAGGGATGAGGTGAAACAAGAACTCAAGAGAAGAAGCAAAGAATCGAGAGCACTCGCGAAGAAGAGATGAACGACGAGAATGACGAGAATCGAAAGCTCAAGGAATCAGATAGATTATGAAACCACTCGTTCTAACCGGAGTGGTTAGAATGAGAAAAGAAATGGATAAGATTGAAAAGGATTTAGCCAGCACTCCTGCTGAAAATGGAAGGATTAGAACGAACTTGAGAGGATGGAATGGTACTTGATGAACTCTTGAAAGAATGAATTAAATCATGAAGAACCCCCACGAAGAACTCCGGTAACAAAAGACAATGAGATAGAGTTGAAGGATGAAAGAATAAGATGAGCCTTGCGATGATTTAGATGAAGGTTCCAACGAGATGGCCGACGAAATTTGAACTCCGGAAAAGAAAAGATGAAAACATTTGGAACTAGAATTTATTCATCAAGAACAAACTCTGAAGGAAGGGATTAAACACTTGGAAGGAATAAGAATAAGATTTATTGTATGCTTATCCTTCATCAAATTAAGTTGATGACAAGCAATGGATTTAGCATACTACTTATTCTTCTTGAGAAAGTATTGAGAAGTGACATATCACAAACTTGAGAAGGTCTTCAAGAACTACTGGTAGGATTGAAAAGAGCGAATGGATTAAAATGATAAACAAGGAAAAGAATCTGAAAGAACCACCGTAAGAATTCAGAAATGACTGACGAAAGAGAATGAATCACCGGGAAGAATTAGAAGAACAAATAAGCTAGAGGGAATTTAGATGCAAAAGAACAAAGAGATCACAAGCTGATTAAAGAACACTTGAGCGAAGCACCGGGATAAATGGATAACGGTAACTGGAATGATGGCCTCCGGTGAAAAGAAATAGAAATCAACTCCTGACATACTCCGGATGGGTAAGAAATAACATCTGACAAACGGAATAATTCGAGAGGATAATATGGTGCTAGAACCACGAATCTTCGAGAGAACGGACAAGATTTAGAGGAAAAACTCTTCTTCGATCTTCAAATGATGACGAGAACACCACTGAAATTACTGAGATACTCCGGACGAATGAAAAGCAAAGAGGTTGAGCCAACAATGAAAAGAATTTGAATGAGATCTTGGAGAAGGCATGTGACCGATGGAATCCATTCTTACATCACACTTGACAAGAATTGAGAATAACTCCGAGGGAATCAGAAGAGTCAGGTAAGATCCTGGGAAAAGACCTGTGGGTTAGGGCCCACTAATAGAAAACACCGTTGAAAAGGGATGTTGAAGAGATAGATGATGCATCGGGATGATTGAAATATTTGAATTGTTCCGGTGCATCATACTCCGAAAGGATAAAATGGCGAGAGGCGAACGAGCAAATGGAAATACTTGAGCCGAGAGAAAGAATATGATCAACCCGAAAAACTTGAATTGAGTCCACCGGAAAAGAAAAGAGATGAAGAATGACGAACAAAAGAGAATTCACCGGTTGAGATAATTGATGAAAGACTGAAGAGGCTTCGCACGAATGAAATAGATGCTCGAAACAAACTCAGACTCCGGGAAGAAGAGGGTGGGAGGGCGGGAAAACAAAGGCAACTGGAAGGGGAAATCGACGAATATCTTGAAGAGAAAACACCGATTGAAATCATTGAGGAAAGAAAGCAAAAGCTTTGCACGAGTAGGAAGGATACTCGATTACGGACTCCGGGTTCGAGAAGAAGAAGGGAGGGCGGGTGGGAAAAACAAGGACAACTTCGGACAGGGAAACAACATCGATCGAAAAGAGCTGAGGATTGATCTCGCGAAAGACAAAGAGGTTCGAGCCGACTTGACGAGAGATGCACCGGATAAAAGAGGATGGACAACTCACGAAACTAACCACGAGATCCTAAAGAAAAATTTGAATGGGAAGAGGAGTAGTTCAAAACACCTATGTCAAGATTCCTCACCAAAGCGACGAAGGGGCAGAGGAGTAAAAAGAATTCCTACTCTCCGATATAACTGGACTCCGAAAACAGTTTTCTTCTAGACTCAACAACGGCCAAACTACACGATCAATTAAGGGGGCTCCTAGGGTCGGTCGAGGCTCTGATACCAACTTGTCACGCCCAATATGCGACCCTATCCAAAAGGAACTCGAAGGTCCCACCAAGGATAGACCCGCATATTGGAATGCTTCTGCAAGGTGGATATCATTACATCAACATTACATAATAGATGGGGATACATACAAGAGGCATACAATGCCACACGAATACAACATCATCATACAAGAGAGCACCATCCGACTACGGATGAAACACACACAGAAACTCAAACGACATCCACCCTGCTATCCCAGGCTGCCGACCTGGAACCGATCCCCTGATCGAAGAAGAAGCAGAAGAAGAACTCAATGCAAGCAAACATCGCTCTCGCGTCAAGATCATCGCACAACCTATACCTGCAACTGTTGTTGTAGTAATCTGTGAGCACGAGGACTCAGCAATCCCATTACCATGGGTATCAAGACTAGCAAAGCTTAATGGGAAAGGAAGGGGTAAAGTGGTGAGGTTGCAGCAGCGACTAAGCAAGTATGGTTGCTAACCAACGCAAATAAGAGCGAGAAGAGAGCAAGCGGAATGGTTGTGAAGCTAGCAATGATCAAGAGGTGATCCTGAACACCTACTTACGTCAAACATAACACAGAAACCGTGTTCACTTCCCGGACTCCGCCGAGAAGAGACCATCACGGCTACACACACGGTTGATGCGTTTTAATTCGGATCTGGTGTCAAGTTGTCTACAATCGGACATTAACAAATTCCCATCTGCCACATAACCGCGGGGACGGCTCTCGAAAGTTTATACCCTGCAGGGGTGTCCCAACTTAGCCCATGACAAGCTCTCGCGATCAACGAAGGAATAGACATTCTCCCAGGAAGACCCGATCAGTCTCGGAATCCCGGTTTACAAGACATTTCGACAATGGTAAAACAAGACCAGCAAAGCCTCCCGGCGTGCCGACATCCTGATAGTAGCCGCGCGTATCTCGTCTCAGGCCATGACCGGATGAGCTAAGCGTACAGGTACCGACAAATCCAAGTTGCCAAGGAATGGTACAGCACGGTGCTCTAGTTTGGACCAACACTTAGACAAGCATTGGCCCGGGGGGCTATAATAAAGATGACCCTTGGGTTAATTACTCCCAAGGGAAATATAGGTGGTGGTGAGGCAAATGGTAAAACCAATGTTGGGCCTTGCTGGACAAGTTTCATTCAAAGCGAACTGTCAGGGGGGTCCCATAAATCACCCGACCGCGTTAGGAACGCAAAATCCAGGAACATAACACCGGTATGACGGAAACTAGGGCGGCAAGAGTGGAACAAAACACCAGGCATAAGGCCGAGCCTTCCACCCTTTACCAAGTATATAGATGCATTAATTAAATAAGAGATATTGTGATATCCCAACCAAAATCCTGTCCTCCATGGAGAAATCTTCAACTTCACTTGCAACTAGCAACGCTATAAGAGGGGCTGAGCAAAAGCGGTAACATAGCCAAGCAATGGTTTGCTAGGAAAGGTGTCAAAGGTTAGAGGTTCATGGAAATATGGGATGGCTTGATAAACAGGTAATAGGTAGCGCAGCATAGCGAAAGAACGAAGCAACTAGCATAGCAATGATAGTAGTGAGATCCAGTAGAAGCGGTCATCTTGCCGAAATCCCGCAAGGAAGAAGAACGAGTCCATGAAGAAGACGAAGCGAATGAAGCCGAACCAACAGAGATTTAACGATCCTCACGATCGCAACGAAACGGGAACTATCGAGAAGAAGCACACAACATAGTAAACACACCACACATAGACAAGACATGGTGCACAACAAGCATGATGCATGACCAAGCTAAATGAAGCTACTCATGGCAAGAGATGATGCAAACAAGAACAACACATCAAGGCAAGTTTAAATGAGGCCGGAAACAACATATAACAATTCCGGTAAGTCCTCATATGCAAATTTCGAAATTGGTCCAGAACTGAATAAACCTTATGTTCAAGTTGTTAAACATCAAGTTAAGATGCACCAAGATGATCTACACGAAATTCTAGTCAAGTTACATATAAAGTTCATTAGATTTGGAGCTACGGCCTAGAAGATATGAGCAAAACAAGATCAACATGGCATTGATGCAAAATGCACACAAACATCAAGCAAACACACCAAAACAAGGATGCAGCATGATAATATGAAACTACATGCAAAATCAAGCAAGTTTCATATAGAGCACACTCAAAACGGAGCAACGGTTCAACACACACTCTATACAAGTCATAACAACAATCTGTCCATAACAGCAACTAGGCATCTTGCAAGCATCAAAACAATAAGCTACAGCACCCCAACATATTAACAAAAAGGCATGGGCATGAAGTACAGGTAAAGTATAACAAAACATGAACACTGAGCTATCTCCAGAAACAACTAGAACATGCTCAAAAAGACATGGGAAGATTGCAAATAATAACAGTTTCAGACTTTTCAGGAAATAACATCAGGTTGCAATGTTTAGAGCCAGCAAACAACATGCTCAAGGAACATATCATGGCAAATGAAGGCATGGCATGAATCTACTAATCCCATAGATCAAAAGTCCCTTACTGACCATGAGCCAAAAAGGATCACAAAATATGATAGCACCCATGTAAACATGGCAAGTTATATTACAGATTCATACATGGCAGGAACAACAATAAGTAGGCATGTTCGTGAGCTTGAACCACTCACCACAGAGCAATACATGGCATGAAAAGGCAACCAACAGTAATAAGGCATGTTTATGAAGTTAAGCATGGCAAGAGCAAGTTCATAGGGTGCATGGATCACTAGGAAACAATCATGGATACATTGAACTTCATGTTAACAGGCTGACAGCAACATTATCAAGCAACTTTGGAGCAAGATAACAACATGTTCCAGCAGGCTATAATTGCAACCAAGGGCATGAATGGATAGAGCATGACATGTAGATAAAAACATATTTATAGAGCATCTCTAGATTATGCATAGAATGATTACTAGAAGCATGTTAACATGGCATCACAAAATTACAGAATCTGTCAGGAAAACAGCAACAGCAACTACCCTCCTTAACAAGATTGATACACTTAGCACACAACTCACAAAAATACATGGCATACACCCCTGGAAAGATGGCATGGCATAGATCAACATACATGTAGACATCAACCTCATAGGATGCACACATCAATCATGGCAAAATGATAAATGAGCAAGTTATAACAGCCAGAGATTAACATCAACATGCACTCTTCCAACAAAGATTTGGGCATCAAGATGAGCTCAAATGAAAATGATGCAATGTAATGAAATGAAGTACTCGTCGAGGCGAACAATTTGACATATTACACGCATGAAACGGAGCTACGGATGCAGAGATGTGATGCGATGAACATGGCATGTTAATGCAAAAATCCTGGGACTTAGCAGTTTTCTGGAAAAAAACAGATCGAGCGCAATATAGTAATATGATGCACATGGCGCTGGATAGAGGGGGCTCATCACTGGGCTTCGGCCCAGGAAGGAGGAGGAGGCAGGCCTGAGCGGCGGCGAGGTCGGGCTGGGCCGTGATCTGGGCGGCGACGGGCGCTGGCTGGTCGGGCCCATCCGGATGCGACCCCGCCGAGGCGAAAGACGACGGCGCGGCGGGTGGCGGGCGGCGGCGGCGGCGCGGGTCCATGGCGAAGCGGCGGAAAGGGCGATAGCGGCCGATCCGGCGCTGGCTCCCGGATCTGGCGGACTTCGCCGGAGGCGCCGGAGGGCGGCCGGACGGCGAAGCGGCGACGCCGCGGCGAGGGGCAGCGGGGCGCGGCGCGCGCGGAGGAGAGGACGGCGGGCGCCGGCGCTGGGCGCGGGCGGCGCGGCGCGCGGCGGCGTGGCCGGGCGCTGCCGAGCCGGGCGGCCGGCGGCGCATGAGCGCTGGCGGGCGGGCGGGCTTGGTTCTGGCGGGCCTGCCATGGGCCCCGCGGGCCGGCGGCGGCGGCGGGGAGGCCGGAGGCCAGGTGGCGAGACGCGGTTGGCTGAGGCGGTGGGGTTAGCGACGTGGTGCAATCTGATTCGCCGGGGCGACGTGGAGGTTGGACGTGTCCGGCCGTCGGCGGACATGTCCGGCGGTGCGGAGGGAGGATTTAGGGTTTCATCTGCGATTTGGACGGGGGAGGCACATATTTATAGGTAGAGGGAGCTAGGAGAGTCCAAATGAGGAGCGGTTTTCGGCCACACGATCGTGATCGAACGACCGAGAGCATGGAGGGGAGTTTGCTGGGTTTTGGGCCACTTTGGAGGGGGTGTTGGGCTGCAACTCAAAGAGGGCTTAGCGGTTACCCGGTTAACCGTTGGAGTATCAAACGACCTCCAAATGTCACGAAACTTGACAGGCGGTCTACCGATGCTATACCAAAGCCGCTTGGCAAACCTGGGGCCATTCCGAGAAAGTTTAACACCCGCACACGAAAGGAGACAAGAAGGGGACGCCGGGTGAGATAGGAGCGCCGGATTGCAAAACGGACAACGGGGAAAATGCTCGGATGCACGAGATGAACATGTATGCAAAATGAAATGCACATGATGACATGATATGAAATGCATATGATGACATGGCAAAATGCAACACGCAAGCAAATGACAAGGCAACAACGGCGAATAACTGGCAGACACCTGGCGCATCGAATCCGGGGCGTTACAACAACATACATTGTTCCCTTTGTCATCGGTATGTTACTTGCCCGAGATTCGATCGTCGGTATCTCAATACCTAGTTCAATCTCGTTACCGGCAAGTCTCTTTACTCGTTACGTAATGCATCATTCCGTAACTAACCCATTAGCTAAATTGGTTGCAAGGCTTATGGTGATGTGCATTACCGAGAGGGCCTAGAGATACCTCTCCGACAATCGGAGTGACAAATCCTAATCTCGAAATACGTCAACTCAACAAGTACCTTTGGAGACACCTGTAGAGCACCTTTATAATCACGCAGTTACGTTGTGACGTTTGGTAGCACACGAAGTGTTCCTATGGTAAACGGGAGTTACATAATCTCATAGTCATAGGAACATGTATAAGTCATGAAGAAAGCAATAGCAACATACAAAACGATCAAGTGCTAAGCTAACTGAATGGGTCAGGTCAATCACATCATTCTCCTAATGATGTGATCCCGTTAATCAAATGACAACTCATGTCTATGGTTAGGAAACTTAACCATCTTTGATTTATGAGCTAGTCAAGTAGAGGCATACTAGTGACACTATGTTTGTCTATGTATTCACACATGTATCATGTTTCCGGGTAATACAATTCTAGCATGAATAATAAAAATTTATCATGATATGAGGAAATAAATAATAACTTTATTATTGCCTCTAGGGCATATTTCCTTCAGTCTCCCACTTGCACTAGAGTCAATAATCTAGATTACACAATAATGATTCTAACACCCATGGAGTCATGGTGCTGATCATGTTTTGCTCGTGGAAGAGGCTTAGTCAATGGGTCTGCAACATTCAGATCCGTATGTATCTTGCAAATCTCTATGTCTCCCACCTGGACTTGGTCCCGGATGGAATTGAAGCGTCTCTTGATGTGCTTGGTCCTCTTGTGAAATCTGGATTCCTTTGCCAAGGCAATTGCACCAAAGATTGTCACAGAAGATCTTCATTGGTCCCGATGCACTAGGTATGACACCTAGATCGGAAATGAACTCCTTCATCCGCACTCCTTCATTTGTTGCTTTCAAGTAGCTATGTACTCCGCCGCATGTAGAACCCCTATGACGCTTTGTTTAGAACTGCACCAACTTACAGCTCCACCGTTTAATAAAAACACGTATCTAGTTTGCGATTTAGAATCGTCCGGATCAGTGTCAAAGCTTGCATCGACGTAACCGTTTACGACTAGCTCTTTGTCACCTCCATAAACAAGAAACATATCCTTAGTCCTTTTTAGGTATTTTAGGATGTTCTTGACCGCTGTCCAGTGATCCACTCCTGGATTACTTTGGTACCTCCCTGCTAAACTAATAGCAAGGCACACATCAGGTCTGGTACATAGCATTGCATATATGATGATAGAGCCTATGGCTGAAGCATAGGTGAGGGAGTCCTGGACTAGGGGGTGTCCGGATAGTCGAACTATCATCGTCGGCTGGACTCCAAGACTATGAAGATACAAGATTGAAGACTTCGTCCCGTGTCCGGATGGGACTTTCCTTGGCGTGGAAGGCAAGCTTGGCGATACGGATATGTAGATCTCCTACCATTGTAACCGACTCTGTGTAACCCTAGCCCTCTCCGGTATCTCTATAAACCGGAGGGTTTTAGTCCGTAGGACAGAACAACAATCATACCATAGGCTAGCTTCTAGGGTTAAGCCTCCTTGATCTCGTGGTAGATCCACTCTTGTACTACCCATATCATCAACATCAATCAAGCAGGAGTAGGGTTTTACCTCCATCGAGAGGGCCCAAACCTGGGTAAAAACATCGTGTCCCTTGTCTCCTATTACCATCCGCCTAGACGCACAGTTCAGGACCCCCTACCCAAGATCCGCCGGTTTTGACACCGACAATAGGGAACTCCTTTCATTTTCTCTCTATCTTCTGCAGTGGTCGGGCATTGAGTCTGACTCAACTTCACACCTTGTAATACAGGCAAGAATCCTTTCTTTGCCTAATCCATTTTGAACTTTTTCAAAACTTTATCAAGGTATGTGCTTTGTGAAAGTCCAATCAAGCATCTTGATCTATCTCTATAGATCTTGATGCCCAATATGTAAGCAGCTTCACCGAGGTCTTTCATTGAAAAACTTTTATTCAAGTATCCCTTTATGCTATCCAGAAATTCTATATCATTTCCAATCAACAATACGTCATCTACATATAATATCAGAAATGCTACAGAGCTCCCACTCACTTTCTTGTAAATACAGGCTTCTCCAAAAGTCTGTATCAAACCATATGCTTTGATCACACTATCAAAACGTTTATTCCAACTCCGAGATGCTTGCAATAGCCCATAGATGGATCGCTGGAGCTTGCACACTTTGTTAGCACCTTTTGGATTGACAAAACCTTCCGGCTGCATCATATACAACTCTTCTTTCAGAAATCCATTCAGGAGTGCAGTTTTGACATCCATTTGCCAAATTTCATAATCATAAAATGCGGCAATTGCTAACATGATTCGGCCAAACAATCCGGCTAGGTGGTTTTCTTATGACCGCCTGTTCGGCCGCTGCTTCGACGATGATCTCTCGGGTCATCAAAAGCGATCTTCACGTCAACTCGGAATTCACCGAGCAGTTGGATCCGATGGAGCTCTCTTCTGTAAACGAGCTCTTGGATCGCATCGCCGCCCTAGAGTCGCCTGACACGATCGATTGGGCTTAAAACCGATCCGAGAGATTAACTCTCCCTGTGTTACCCACCATGTTGCGGTGGTTGAGGAACAACGCGGCGACTCTTCTTCTATATTAAAGACCAGTTATGTCCGGACTCCTGATCCCTCCATGCCGGATTCCGCGGAGGGACGGACGTCAATCAAGTACTGAACCTAAAGTCAGGCTGGCGGACCAGATTCGTTGGACGACATCCAGCAATCCAAGCTTCCAAATTCGGAAACCTTTCGGCCCTTGAGCCTCAAGTTGGGCAGGATTCCGGACTTAATTCCACCCGCCCACCCTAACATAAGCGATCTATCTCAAATCCGGCAAGAGCCTGCTGAAACAGTACATCATTACTGGGCCAGATTCCTCCTGGTTATGGACAGGATAAAGGACTGCCACGAGGAAAGCGCAATCTCAATTTTCTGCAACAATTGCACGGACAAGGGAATCTTGAACGCCATAAGTCGTCGCGAAATTACACGCTTCGCCAACCTGGCATCCATAGTACGAAAGTACTGTGCAATGGAGAGTGCCTGGAAAACCGAAGCTAAGTTTTGGGACAATCCGGCTCCGAACACAACCCTAGTCCGAAATAAAAGGGTGCATCATGCTCAGGCACCTGGTACAAAAATCAAAAAGCAAAAACCCCCTAAAGGGCACGGAACCTGTAAAATCCATAGTACAGAAGGCGCCACTCCAACACATAGCCTTCGAGCATGTTGGATACTACGGCAGGTAGCCAAAAGTGGCGAAGAGCTTCTAGCCCCGGAGAACCAGCCCAACAGTACAAGTACGGTATTAACAGTCTTCGAGACTTTCGCATCAAATAATATGCGAAAACGAACAATCCGCACCCTCGCCGAAGTCTACCAAGTAGCAACAACAAATCCATGGAGTGACACGGCTATCACCTTCAATGCCAGCGACGAACCTAAATTCCGAACAGCCCGAGCACTAGCCGCATTGGTCGTCAGTCCAATAGTGGACGGCTTTCGTCTTACCAAGGTACTCATGGATGGCGCAGCGGATTAAACCTCATCTACGAGGAAACCCTTGAAAAATGGAAATAGACTGAGCGGCATTGAGCAAAGCAGCACAACCTTTAGAGGAATAATCCCTAGCCGGTAAGCACGCCTGACAGAAAAATTACACGATGTGGTGTTCGCTCACGGACAATTACAGGTCCGAGGGGGTCACGCCCAAGTAGCCCGCTCAGCAGCGGATATTACTCTTTATTAGGGTGAGAGGCATTCACAATTTTCCAAGCCATACCCCATTACGGGTACATGAAGCTTAAAATGCCCGGGCCCAATGGAATCATCACTCTTGTCAGTGATCCGGACATAGCACTCCGCGCCGAAAACAAGATAGCCGCACTAGCGCTAGAGGCACTATCCGAAGCCCTAGTGGCAGAGGAACTCACTGCGCTGCACTCCACGGTGAACAGGGACGATGTGATACTAGATAAGAGATCCAAGAACACCTCTTTTAAACCAGCGGACGAAATAGTCAAATTCCAGGTCCATCCAACGGACCCCACAAAGACGGCCTCCATTGGGGCACAATTAAACCCTGATGTAGACGGCGCACTACGAGGATTCCTTCGGGAAAATTGGGACATTTTTGCCTGGCACCCTTTAGATATGCCAGGAATCCCACGCAGGCTGGTAGAACACAGCCTAAACATCCTAAAAGGATTCAAGCTAGTCAAACAGGCTCTTCGGCGATTTTCTGAACCCAAAAGACAGGCAATGGGAGAGGAGCTAGCCAAACTATTAGAAGCCGGATTCATCAGAGATATAAAACATCCGGAATGGCAACCTGGTAATGGTACCAAAAAAGGACAAATCCTGGCGCCTTTGTGTCGATTTTAAAGACCTTAACAAGGCCTGTCCAAAGGATCCTTTGCCCCTTCCTCGCATCGACCAAATCATCGATGCTACCGCGGGGCACGATTCATTATGCTTCCTCGACGCGTACTCCGGATAGCATCAAATCAAGATGGCGGAAACAGACCAGGCCGCAACGGCATTCATTACTCCATACCGACCATTCTGCTTCAACACAATGCCCTTCGGACTCAAAAATGCGGCAAGAACATATCGGCAAGATGATTCGTACATGTCCGCTACCCAGATCAGCAAAAGCAAAGGAGGCATACGTAGACGATGTGGTCATTAAGACCAAACACGTCGAAACTCTAGTAGATGATTTGAGGCTCACATTCGACAACCTCCGAGCATATGACATTAAGCTCAACCCAGAAAAATGCATTTTCGGCGTACCAACCGGAAAGCTCTTGGGCTTCATTGTATCCGGTAGAGGAATTGAAGCAAACCTAGCCAAGTTCTGAGCTCTGTCACAATTGGATATCCCAAAAGACCTCAAACAAATACAAAAACTGACTGGATGCATGGCGGCTCTAAGCCGCTTCATCTCTCGTGTGGGAGAAAAGGCATTGCCCCTCTATCGCCTCCTCCGGCGCACCGAACACTTCGAATGGATGGATGCTGCCACGGCCGGACTCGAAGAAATAAAGGCCATATTGGCAACAAATCCGGTCCTGGCCGCGCCCAACCTGGGCGAACCGATGATATTATATATCGCGGCAACACATCAAGTTGTCAGCGCGGTACTCGTCGTCGAACGAGAAATGAAGGACACAAATTCCCTCTTCAAAACCAAGGTACTACGTATCCACTGTCTTAACTCCATGCAAGTCCCGGTATCCACATTATCAAAAGATAGCGTACGCAGTGTTTATGGCATCCCGGGAGCTGCGACACTACTTTCAAGAGTGTTCGATAACAGTGGCCTCCGAAGTACCTCTCAACGACATTATAAACAACCGCGACGGGCAGGATTGCAAAATGGGCTATTGAGCTCTTACCATTCGACATAACCTACAAACCACGGCGAGGTATGAAGTCGCAAGTTTTGGCTGACTTCATCGCCGAATGGACCGAAGCCAAACTCCGTAAAGAGTACGGTGCATACTCCAATTGGATCATGCATTTCGACGGCTCCAAAATGTTGGCCGGCTTGGGGGTTGGCGTCGTTTTGACGTCCCCAACCGGAGACACGGTCCAATACGTACTTCAAATAATGTACACGGACTCTAACAATGCAACCGAATACGAGGCCCTTCTACATGGTCTCCGGATGGCAATCTCCATGGGCATTCAACGCCTAGAGGTCCGCGGGGATTCAAACCTCGCAATATCCCAAGTAAATGGAGACTTTGATGCCAAGGATCCGAAAATGGCAGCCTACCGTAACGCCGTCCTAAAAATGTCAGCCCGGTTCGAAGGACTCGAATTCCACCATGTAGCCCAGGATAATAACCAGGCGACCGACGTGTTGGCACGCATCGGCGCAAAGTGCGACGCCGTCCCCTCCAAACATCTTCCTAGAGCGGCTCTTTAAGCCATCCGTAGTATGGGAAGAAGAGTCCGGAAACAACAATCCGGAACCAGCCGCACCGCCCAACACCGAACATCCTGACACAATCGGTGGCTCAGCCAATGAAATAACACCTTCCGCCCACGAAATAATGGCACTATTGCCCGTGGGATCGAACCATTCCTAGCCTACTTAATTAGGCAGGAACTTCCCGAAGACCAAAATGAGGCCCGCTGCATAGTACGGCGATCTAAAGCCTACAAGGTCCATGAGGGAGAGCTTTATAAGAAAAGCACAACCGGAGTCCTTCAAAGGTGCATCTCCGAAGAGGAAGGGCGAAATCTGCTGGCTGAAATTCATGCCGGACTCGGCGGGCACCACGCCGCAGCCCGGGCCCTTGTGGGCAAGGTCTTCCGTACAGGATTTTATTGGCTGGCTGCCCGGGCAGATGCTCAGGACTTAGTCCAACGATGCGTCGGTTGCCAGCTCTTTGCTAATCAAAGCCACATGCCACCCACCGCCCTCAAAACTATACCCATCACCGCCGTTCATGTCCGGGGCTTGACATGGTTGGACCCCTTAAAAGGGCACCCACAAGCAAAAATACCTATTGGTCATGGTGGATAAATTCACCAAATGGGTAGAGGCTGCCGCTTAAAACGGCGAATCCGGACCACGATAGACTTCATATCCGGGTAGTACACCGCTATGGCGTCCCCCACAGCATCGTCACTGATAACGGCACGAACTTCACAGCCGACGAGGTTAAACTCTGGTGCAAAAACATGGGCATCAAGCTCGACTACACTTCAGTCTATCACCCTCAAACTAACGGTCAAGTCGAACGAGCAAATGGTCTAATCATGAGCGGCATTAAACCCGGGTTAGTGCGGTCCCTCACGGAATCTAACGCGCACTGGGTACAGGAGCTAGACTCCGTACTCTGGGGGCTGCGGACCACGCCAAACCGTACTACCGGATTCACACCATTTTTTATGGTATATGGCGCAGAGGCAGTTTTGCCCTATGACATAATTCATGACTCACCTCGCGTGCGCATGTACGAAGAAAGAGAGGCCGAGTTGGATCGGCAAGACAGTTTGGACGCCTTAGAAGAGGAGTGCGACGTGGCGAAAGCTCGTTCCGCAATCTATCAGCAGCAGGCTCGAAGATATCAAAGCAGAGAAGTACGGGCCAAAACTTACAACGTTGGTGAACTAGTTCTACGCCTGTCGGACAAGAAAAAGGACAAACTCAAGCCCAAATGGGAAGGTCCCTTCATCATTGACCAAGTCCTGACCGGCGGAGCATACCGTCTGCGAAATGTATCGGATAACCGACTCGAGCCAAACCCATGGAACACAGCCCGCCTCCGAAGACTCTAAGCCTAGCGCCGGACTCAGAGTTCGTCTCCTTCCTCCGTCCACATTTTATACTCTAGCTGTCTTCGTTTTCTCTCTTTTTTTTCCTCCCTTTTTCGTAAAGCCTTTGAGGGCTGATCTGCGCATTGTTCACACACACTTGACGTGCTACTCGCACTCATTATACCTGGGGGCTTCTTTAACAGAAGCTTATTTATACGGGCTTCATGCCCAACACATGTGTCAAACTTCCGCATGTACCTTTTATTCACCATTATATGCATCGATATTACTTAAGTTTTGGCCAAGCTGGGTTGCCTAGCTCCTGTGCTTACCCCTACGTTCCCGATTGTTCGGCTAGGAGGTAAAGGGAGCACCTCTACGATTGTTACTGCCGGGTCAGCCGGATGTGTACCTCAGACTAGGTGAAGCCGAAAGCTAGTGTTCTTAAGGGAATATTCGGTCGGTGACTTGAAAGATGATTTTTTACCTATCTATTTATCTGCCCCCAGATGCTTTCCTGCTCTTTTCGTAGTTCGAACATGCACTTTAGGGCATGCCTCCCAGGGAAAGGAACCCCTAACGGAACTATTCTCCCTGGAAGATGTTTATTACTAACCATGTAATATAACATAACTAGTTGGGCACTTGTCTGATAAAGCACTAATGACTCCTATGCCTGGTCTCCATGCATGCCCCGGTTTTTGCATAACCCCGAGGGTATTCGGAGACACTCCGGACTGTTGGGTCCCGAGGTTAAAGCGAAAAGGTCCGCAAAGACAAACGATCTACAATCCGGCTAGAAGGCATTATACATGTCATTTTAAAATACATCGTCAAATTGACTAATTGTACTCCTCTTTAATCCCATCTAACAGGCTGTCTAATTTACAGTCCCGTTGGGAATACTTAGCAGACAACTCGACTTGGCCGTACATTAAGCTCACAGGGATCTCCTTCCCATCGGGCCCCACAGGTCCGACCTCGGCCATGTGGTTCGGATCCGCCTTCGTGTACCGCTGTCTTCACCATGGCCCAGCCTCCTGGCGCCTTTGACGGCAGCCGATATCTTCCACAGACGGAAGCGCTGCCGTGCTCCTCAAGCTTCTCCGCAAGCCCTCCAAGACCCTCGGGTAGGGAGACGGACGGCCATAAGGCCCGGGCGACACCACTCATCGCTTTGCCGAACACGTTCGTGCGATTGCAGCAGCTGGGAAGTTGGTCACCCGTTGAACGGGCATTTCTCCAGGCGACACTGTGAACACACACCTGAGACACATTTCTGTCAATCGACTTCCTCGCCGAACTCTTCTTTTCAAAAGATTTTGCTTAAGCACTTACTGTAGATGCCGCGATGAAGCCGTCGATTCTCCTTTACAGAGTCAGACAGCTGGACCTAAACATCTTTTAGTTCTTCGCCCAGCTGAGTGTTGGCATCTTGGAGTTTGTTCCTCTCCTGCTTCACCCTCATAAGCACCTTTGCACCGGCCTTCAGCTGGCGCAGCAGATGTTGCTTGTCCAGATCTAGTCCGGCGCCCTCTGCAATATTATTGTCAGACTTACACACACACCGCACTTTATAAACTACTTATCTTTTCGAAGTATGTATTACCAGAGGGGGTCTCTGTGGCTCCCCCTGAGGCGGCTAGTGCGGCCTCAAGTTGGGCCTTGCACTCTTGAAGCTCCTGGGACAGGTGGGTATTCTTCTCCGTAAGATCCTGCATAACAAATGATCCTTAAATCAGTTATTTTAACTATTTTATGTCTCTGGGGCTACTGGCATATATCACTATTAAAGTTCCTCACCCGTATGTCTTTCACATACTGCTCTGTGGCTCTGGTTAAACCATCTCGAGCGGCACGGAGGTGCGCGTCTCCCACATTAAAGGCATTCAACGCCTCCGGGGATAAACACGTGTCACGAAAAACTGTCCGGCGGCGCCTGTGATTCATCGCACTCTCCACCTCGGACCTGGTGGCGGACAGCCTGTCGGCATCCTCCGTTGGAGGAGCATCTGGCTCACGCCTTGTGTTCGCCTCCCCCTCCGGACAAGGCGTTGGAGCCTGGCTGGCAGAGGTTTGGTTGGCAACCTCTCCGGGCACAGTCTGGCGAGCGCTCTTTCTCCTGGAAAAATCATGAGCGTTAATGTACCTCCTAGGAATCTTTTCCTTTAAACATGGTGGTGCGTCATACCGTTGCAGCGACGTTTGATGGCGCCGACTCCACTTCCGCTTTCTTTGGGCCGAATCGACCCTTGATGGTCACCGCTGGTGAGCTTCCGCCTTGAAGGCACCTCTGCGAGACACCGTTGGTATACAAATGGTCGAAATAAGCACGGATGAAGTAATGGTGTCGGGACTCGGTCATAAGTACAGGAAGCCGGAGATAAACCGTAGTCACCGTAATGGCGACTAGAGCATTGTCCATGCTAAGTTGGTGGAACACCCCGTCAATCAGCTCCACCTCTACGTCCGGATCCTCTTCGGAGGCCGGATCAAGGGTTCTTCCCGGATCCTCGGGTTGTGGAGTCGGGCTTTGTATGCCCTCCACATCCCGGCGCAGTTCCTGCGTCGAAATCATAAAGTAAGACACTTAACTTTGAAAGCACGGATCGGATAGATAAACGTCCGCTACCCAGCTCCGAGGGTTATTCATGGAGAATCCATTCAATGGACTCGTCGCGGAGGAAGTCCTCCTTCTCCCCTTGTACAAGCCGGACAGATCTTCACCAGATCGGCGGCCGATCCCGGCCCCTTGCGGCCATGACGGGTGGCGTCATTCTCCCCGTTGAAATCCCACATGGGGTGGCCCCTATATTGGAGCGGCTGCACCCCTCGCATAATGCACGTGGCCATGACTCGGTCATGGTCAATCCGAATGGGCCAAGAACCTTATCCGCCCATCGACATCGGACACTCCTATCATCTTCCTGTTGAGGGCTCCGCGGGCGCCAGCTTAGGCGTTTCTTCAGAGGAGCGTTGCTAATCTCCGGGAGGCCGATCCGAACTGGGTCCGGTAGTGGGGCGTCTTCCATATAAAACCATTCCGAAGGCCAGTCTTCGGACGCCTTCTTTGGGGTTCCTGATAGATATCCGGTCCCGGCGATGCGCCATATTTCGGCTCCGCCCACTAGATATATCGACCCCTCGTGAGTACGGGGTACGAGGCAAAACAATCTCTTCCACAGCGCAAAATGGGGCTCGATACCCAAGAATAGCTCGCAAAGATCTACAAAACCCGCAATGTGCAAAATGGAGGCGGGTGTAAGGTGATGAAGCTGGAGTCCGTAGAACTCCAGGAGCCCCCGGAGAAACGGATGTATGGGAAATCCGAGCCCCCTTATTAAATAAGGGACGAAGCACACCCGCTCTCCTTTGGAGGGATTGGGGGTGTTCTCCGCCTGCTTTCCACCTTTGTAGGTGGCCAGTCCGGCTCGAACCGGGACCATGAAGGACGGAGGAAGGTATCCCTCCGCTTGGAGCGTCACCAGCTCGCTGTGCGGAACGGAACATCTCCTCCAATCTCCTGGCTGAGGGCTGGGAGTGCGAGAGGAGGAGCCACGTCGACTGTCCATGATGGAGTGGATTTGTGTCAGAGGCGCTCCGATGAGTACTCGCAGAAGGAGGATGGTGTGATTTGGATCTAGATCCTTGCCTCTCCTATAGGCAGCTTATTCGTGCAGCTTGGGGGTAAAACGTAAAAATACCCTGGCTTTTTGCATTCACACGACACGTGGAAGAGGGCCATTATTGGACGTAGAAGCCAAGGAGCGCAACATTTATAAGGAAGCCGGACACTATTCGGCAAGCACATGGAATTTGGAGGGGAACCCGCCTTGCAACACCGAAGACAATATACGCGCCGGACTCATCGTCATTGAAGCCTGTTTCGGGGGCTACTGAGGGAGTCCTGGACTAGGGGGTGTCCGGATAGTCGAACTATCATCATCGGCCGGACTCCAAGACTATGAAGATACAAGATTGAAGACTTCGTCCCGTGTCCGGATGGGACTTTCCTTGGCGTGGAAGGCAAGCTTGGCGATACGGATATGTAGATCTCCTACCATTGTAACCGACACTATGTAACCCTAGCCCTCTCCGGTGACTATATAAACCGGAGTGTTTTAGTCCGTAGGACAGAACAACAATCATACCATAGGCTAGCTTCTAGGGTTTAGCCTCCTTGATCTCATGGTAGATCCACTCTTGTACTACCCATATCATCAATATCAATCAAGCAGGAGTAGGGTTTTACCTCCATCGAGAGGGCCCGAACCTGGGTAAAAACATCGTGTCCCTTGTCTCCTATTACCATCCGCCTAGACGCACAGTTCGGGACCCCCTACCCGAGATCCGCCGGTTTTGACACGGACAATAGGGAACTCCTTTCATTTTCTCTCTATCTTCTGCAGTGGTCGGGCATTGAGTCTGACTCAACTTCACACCTTATGTCTGAGGCAAGAATCCTTTCTTTGCCTGATCCCTTTTGAACTTTTTCAAAACTTTATCAAGGTATGTGCTTTGTGAAAGTCCAATCAAGCATCTTGATCTATATCTATAGATCTTGATGCCCAATATGTAAGCAGCTTCACCGAGGTCTTTCATTGAAAAACTTTTATTCAAGTATCCCTTTATGCTATCCAGAAATTCTATATCATTTCCAATCAACAATACGTCATCTACATATAATATCAGAAATGCTACAGAGCTCCCACTCACTTTCTTGTAAATACAGGCTTCTTTAAAAGTCTGTATAAAACCATATGCTTTGATCACACTATCAAAACGTTTATTCCAACTCCGAGATGCTTGCACCAGTCCATAGATGGATCGCTGGAGCTTGCACACTTTGTTAGCACCTTTTGGATTGACAAAACCTTCCGGCTGCATCATATACAACTCTTCTTCCAGAAATCCATTTAGGAGTGCAGTTTTGACATCCATTTGCGAAATTTCATAATCATAAAATGCGGCAATTGCTAACATGATTCGGACAGACTTAATCATCGCTACGGGTGAGAAAGTCTCATTGTAGTCAACCCCTTGAACTTGTCGAAAACCTTTCGCAACAAGTCAAGCTTTGTAGACAATAACATTACCATCAGTGTCAGTCTTCTTCTTAAAAATCCATTTATTCTCGATGGCTTGCCGATCATCGGGCAAGTCAACCAAAGTCCACACTTTGTTCTCATACATGGAACCCATCTCAGATTTCATGGCTTCAAGCCATTTTGCAGAATCTGGGCTCATCATCACTTCCTCATAGTTCATAGGTTCGCCATCGTCAAGTAACATGACCTCCAAAATAGGATTACCATACCACTGTGGTGCGGATCTTACTCTGGTTGACCTACGAGGTTCTGTATTAACTTGTTCTGAAGTTTCTTGATCATCATCATTCGCTTCCTCACTTATTGGTGTAGTCGTCACAGGAACTGGTTTCTGTGATGAACTATTTTCCAACAGAGGAGCAGGTACAGTTACCTCATCAAGTTCTACTTTCCTCCCACTCACTTCTTTCGAGAGAAACTCCTTCTCTAGAAAGGATCCATTCTTTGCAACAAATGTCTTGCCTTCGGATCTGCGATAGAAGGTGTACCCAACAGTTTCCTTTGGGTATCCTATGAAGACACATTTCTCTGATTTGGGTTCGAGCTTATCAGGTTGAAGCTTTTTCACATAAGCATCGCAGCCCCAAACTTTAAGAAACGACGACTTTGGTTTCTTGCCAAACCACAGTTCATAAGGCATCGTCTCAACGGATTTTGATGGCGCCCTATTTAACGTGAATGCGGTCGTCTCTAAAGCATAACCCCAAAATGATAGTGGTAAATCGGTAAGAGACATCATAGATCGCACCATATCTAGTAAAGTACGATTACGACGTCCAGACACACCATTACGCAGTGGTCTTCCGGGTGGCGTGAGTTGCAAAACTATTCCGCATTGCTTCAAATGTAAACCAAACTCGTAATTCAAATATTCTCCTCCACGATCAGATCATAGAAATTTTATTTTCTTGTTACGATGATTTTCAACTTCACTCTGAAATTCTTTGAACTTTTCAAATGTTTCAGACTTATGTTTCATTAAGTAGATATACCCATATCTGATCAAATCATCTGTGGAAGTGAGAAAATAACGATATCCGCCACGAGCCTCAACATTCATTGGACCACATACATCAGTATGTATGATTTCCAACAAATCAGTTGCTCTCTCCATAGTACCAGAGAACGGTGTTTTAGTCATCTTGCCGATGAGGCATGGTTCGCAAGTACCAAGTGATTCATAATCAAGTGATTCCAAAAGTCCATCAGTATGGAGTTTCTTCATGCGTTTTACACCAATATGACCTAAACGGCAGTGCCACAAATAAGTTGCACTATCATTATAAACTTTGCATATTTTGGCTTCAACATTATGAATATGTGTATCACTACTATCGAGATTCATCAAAAATAGACCACTCTTTAAAGGTGCATGACCATAAAAGATATTACTCATATAAATAGAACAACCATTATTCTCAGATTTAAATGAATAACCTTCTCACATCAAACAAGATCTAGATATAATGTTCATGCTCAACGCTGGCACCAAATAACAATTATTTAGGTCTAAAACTAATCCCGAAGGTAGATGTAGAGGTATCATGCCGACGGCGATCACGTCGACTTTGGAACCATTTCCCACGCGCATCGTCACCTCGTCCTTAGCCAGTGTCCGCTTAATCTGTAGTCCCTGCTTGAGTTGCAAATATTAGCAATGTAACCAAGTATCAAATACCAGTGTGCTATCTGCGAGCTCTGGTAAGGTACACATCAATAACATGTATATCACATATACCTTTGTTCACCTTGCCATCCTTCTTATCCACCAAATACTTGGGGCAGTTCTACTTCCAGTGACCAGTCTGCTTGTTGTAGAAGCACCCAGTCTCAGGCTTAGGTCCAGACTTGGGTTTCTTCTCCTGAGCAGCAACTTGTTTGCTGTTCTTCTTGAAGTTCCCTTTCTTTTTCTCTTTGCCCTTTTTCTTGAAACTGGTGGTCTTATTAACCATTAACACTTGATGCTCCTTCTTGATTTCTACCTCCGCAGCTTTTAGCACTGCGAAGAGCTCGGGAATTTTCTTTTCCATCCGTTGCATATTATAGTTCATTAAGAAGCTCTTGTAGCTTGGTGGCAGTGATTGAAGAATTCTATCAATGATGCTATCATCCGGAAGATTAACTCCCAGTTGAATCAAGTGATTGTTATACCCAGACATTCTGAGTATATGCTCATTGACAGAACTATTCTCCTCCATCTTGCAGCTATAGAACTTATTGGAGACTTCATATCTCTCAATCCGGGCATTTGCTTGAGATATTAACTCCAACTCCTGGAACATCTCATATGCTCCATGATGTTCAAAACGTCGTTGAAGTCCCGGTTCTAAGCCGTAAAGCATGGCACACTGAACCATCGAGTAGTCATCAGCTTTGCTCTACCAGACGTTCACAACATCTGGTGTTGCTCCTGCAGCAGGTTTGGCACCCAGCGGTGCTTCCAGGATGTAATTCTTCTGTTCAGCAATGAGGATAATCCTCAAGTTACGGACCCGGTTCATGTAATTGCTACCATCATCTTTCAACTTTGCTTTCTCAAGGAACGCATTAAAATTCAACGGAACAACAGCACGAGCCATCTATCTACAACAAACATAGACAAGCAAAATACTATCAGGTACTAAGTTCATGATAAATTTAAGTTCAATTAATCATATTACTTAAGAACTCCCACTTAGATAGACATCTCTCTAATCATCTAAGTGATCAAGTGATCCAATCAACTAAACCATAACCGATCATCACGTGAAATTGAGTAGTTTTCAATGGTGAACATCACTATGTTGATCATATCTACTATATGATTCACGCTCGACCTTTCAGTCTCAGTGTTCCAAGGCCATATCTCGCATATGCTAGGCTCGTCAAGTTTAACTCGAGTATTTCGTGTGCAAAACTGGCTTGCACCCGTTGTAGATGGACGTAGAGCTTATCACACCCGATCATCACGTGGTGTCTGGGCACGACGAACTTTGGCAACGGTGCATACTCAGGCAGAACACTTTTATCTTCAAATTTAGTGAGAGATCATCTTATGATGCTACCGTCAATCAAAGCAAGATAAGATGCATAAAAGATAAACATCACATGCAATCAATATAAGTGATATGATATGGCCATCATCATCTTGTGCTTGTGATCTCCATCTCCGAAGCACCTTCATGATCACCATCGTCACCGGCGCGACACCTTGCTCTCCATCGTAGCATCGTTGTCGTCTCGCCAACTATTGCTTCTACGACTATCGCTACCGCTTAGTGATAAAGTAAAGCAATTACAGGGTGATTACATTTCATATAATAAAGCGACAACCATATGGCTCCTGCCAGTTGCCGATAACTCGGTTACAAAACATGATCATCTCATACAATAAAATATAGCAACACGTCTTCACCATATCACATCACAACATGCCCTGCAAAAACAAGTTAGACGTCCTCTACTTTGTTGTTGCAAATTTTACGTGGCTGCTATGGGCTGAGCAAGATCCGTTTTACCTACGCATCAAAACCACAACGATAGTTCATCAAGTTAGTGATGTTTTAACCTTCGCAAGGACCGGGCATAGCCACACTCGGTTCAACTAAAGTTGGAGAAACAGACACCCGCTAGTCACCTGTGTGCAAAGCACGGCGGTAAAACCAGTCTCGCGTAAGCGTACGCGTAATGTCGGTCCGGGCCGCTTCATCCAACAATACCGCTGAACCAAAGTATGACATGCTGGTAAGCAGTATGACTTGTGTCGCCCACAACTCACTTGTGTTCTACTAGTGCATATAACATCAACGCATAAAACCTAGGCTCGGATGCCACTGTTGGGAACGTAGTAATTTCAAAAAAATTCCTACGCACACGCAAGATCATGGTGATGCATAGCAACGAGAGGGGAGAGTGTTGTCCACGTACCCTCGTAGACCGAAAGAGGAAGCGCTAGAACAACACGGTTGATGTAGTCGTACGTTTCACGATCCGACTGATCCAAGTACCGAATGTACGGCACCTCCGAGTTCAGCACACGTTCAGCTCGATGACGATCCCCAGACTCCGATCCAGTAGGGTGTCGGGGATGAGTTCTGTCAGCACGACGGCGTGGTGATGGTGATGATGTTCTACCGACGCAGGGCTTTGCCTAAGCAAAGCTACGATATGACCGAGGTGGAATATGGTGGAGGGGGGCACCGCACACGGCTAAGGAACGATCACGAAGAGCAACTTGTGTGTCTATGGGGTGCCCCCCTCCTCCTTATATAAAGGGGGAGGAGGGGGCCTGCCAAGGGGAGAGGCGCGCCCTAGTAGGGGGAAACCTACTCCAAGTAGGTTTGCCCCTCCCTTTCCTAGTCCAAGAAGGAGGGGGAAGGAAGGAGTGGGAGAGGGAAAGGCAAGGGGGGTGCCGCCCCCCCTTCCTTGTCCTATTCGGACTCAAGGGGAGGGCGCGCGCCTCTTGTCCTTGCCGGCCCCTCTATCTCTCCACTAGGGCCCAACAAGGCCCATTAGTTCCTGGGGGGTCCGGTGACCCCCGGTACTCCGATATATATCCGATAACCCCCGAAACTATTCCAGTGTCCCAATATAGTCATCCAATATATCAATCTTTATGTCTTGACCATTTCGAGACTCCTCGTCATGTCCGTGATCACATCCGGGACTCCGAACAATCTTCGGTACATCAAAAACCATAAACTCATAATATAACTGTCATCGTAACATTAAGAGTGCGGACCCTACGGGTTCTAGAACTATGTAGGCATGACCTAGAACTATTTCCGGTCAATAACCAATAGCGGAACCTGGATACTCATATTGGCTCCTACATATTCTACGAAGATCTTTATCGGTCAAACCTCATAACAACATACGTTGTCCCTTTGTCATCGGTATGTTACTTGCCCGAGATTCGATCGTCGGTATCTTAATACCTAGTTCAATCTCGTTACCGGCAAGTCTCTTTACTCGTTACGTAATGCATCATTCCGTAACTAACTCATTAGCTACATTGCTTGCAAGGCTTATGGTGATGTGCATTACCGAGAGGGCCCAGAGATACCTCCCCGACAATCGAAGTGACAAATCCTAATCTCGAAATACGTTGACTCAACAAGTACCTTTGGAGACACCTGTAGAGCACCTTTATAATCACCCAGTTATGTTGTGATGTTTGGTAGCACAGAAATTGTTCCTCCGGTAAACGGGAGTTACATAATCTCATAGTCATAGGAACATGTATAAGTCATGAAGAAAGCAATAACAACATACTAAATGATCAAGTGCTAAGCTAACTGAATGGGTCAGGTCAATCACATCATTCTCCTAATGATGTGATCCCATTAATCAAATGACAACTCATGTCTATGGTTAGGAAACTTACCATCTTTGATTTACGAGCTTGTCAAGTAGAGGCATACTAGTGACACTATGTTTGTCTATGTATTCACACATGTATCATGTTTCCGGGTAATACAAGTCTAGCATGAATAATAAACATTTATCATGATATGAAGAAATAAATAATAACTTTATTATTGCCTCTAGGGCATATTTCCTTCACCTAGGACTCAAACCCAAGACCTCTCGGTTGAAAACCAAGGGTGCTAGTCAGTTATGTGGCAAACGTTCCCTGGGAGGAGGACGGCAGACGAACGCATTTTCCTTGCAGTTTTAGTTGCGACACAAGATCGAACAGTCACAGTTTCGGGAATGTTATTAGGCCAACAAGCCCAGTTTTTCTTTTCTTCCAATATATAAAAAAGCATGCTACTTGGTGTCGGCTTAGTCAACAAACGATTGTGCCAACCTTGATCGTTGGATTGACATTCAACGTCTGTCATGTTGCCTCAGTCTCTTCTTCCTCGAGCCGCCAAAGCCAAACCAGCGCCAGCGGGACCTCCTACTCCTGCCTCCCACGGCTGGCTGTGCTGCCATGCACGCATCATGGCCACATCGCACCCTAAAACTCTGTGCATCTTCCCCGGCTCCTATTCTTTCCCGTCCGAGGCCTCACCATCGTCCTTCGCCTTGGTTCGCTTGCTGCGGCGCCGCCCTCCGGTGTTGTTAACATGGTCAACAACCGAGAGGAATAAGGAGATGACTGTACATGGTCAGGATGAGAGTACGGACCCAGCAGCGCGTGCAGTAATTTTATTTTTTCAAGACGGAGAAGGGTATCAACTTAGTTGTGCGGGACCTGTGGCCCGTCTAGCCCAGGATTTTATTTCATATGTTAAGCACATGACCAGCCCAGTTTGTTTTTTCCTTTCCGAAAATGGCTAGCCAGCTATTTTGTTTTTTGCAGAATACCAACGTAGGCCTACTTCCTTTTCTACGCCCTACTGGGCCGGAAATCTTTCAAGACGAGCAGGGATGCATTTTGCCCAGAAAATGGGCTATAAGTAATAAGAAATGGGATATAAGTAATAATAAATGGGCTGTAAAATGAAAAAAAAAATAGTAAACAGGCAATTAGTTCCAAAATACTTTTTTCTTTCAAATTTTGATATTTTAAATTTTATTGTTTTTGTGCAGGTAAAATTTCATTGAATTTAAATTAAGGTATATGTAGATTTAAATTTAATTTGAATCTGGCTAGAAATTTCGAGCTGTATGTTGTTTGGCACAGATTTGGAGGCTGGCTTGTGGGTCTACTAGGTTGACGTGTACTTTGGCTTTGTCAACAGTGACCGTTGGATGTTAATCCAACGGCCGTGCTGCTTCTTCAATATCTGATCTTCTTGCTCCAGCCACCCAAACCAGCGCCGGTGGGACTTCCTGCTCCCGCCTCCCATAGCCGGCTGTGCTGCCGCATAGGCCGCACCGCCCCACCCTACTTCATTGCTAGCTAGGCCATTCCTCTACTCACCCACACCTCCTGTTATTCTCCGGCAATGGCAGCCGGACCAGTAAACCCTCGTACTCCCCACCGCATGGGCAACCATTGCCGAGTCTTCCCCGGCTCCGTGTCGTTCCCTTCCTAGGACACACCGTCGTCCACCGCCATGGTGCTCTCGGCGTGGCCTGGTCAACGTGGTTAATGAACGACATCCATCGGACGTGGACTGTACGTGGAGAGGCTGACAGTTGGGTCCACGACCGCACACAAGGAAATGCCTCCTTATTACACGCAAAATAATGATACCTCCAGCTGACAGCTGGGACCCACCGGAAGGGCCTCTGTATTTCGCAAAAAAAACATTCCCCTCGTTGACAGGTCGAACTCACCAGCTACATCTTCGCACGCAAGGAAGTGCCTCCTTATTACGCACAAAAAATGAATACCCCCTGCTAGCTGGGACCCACCATAGTGGGAGGATGACTTGTGGGCCAACTAAGTTGACGGGGATGGAGGGCTTTGTCAACTTAGTCAATATGAACGATTCTAGCTCCAGTGACCATACGATGTCCATCCAACGGCCATAGTGCTTCTTCAACCTCTGGTCTTCTTCCTCCAGCTGCCCAAACCAGCGCCGGTCGTGCCGCATGCTCTTGCCTCCCGTGGCCGGCTGTGATGTCGTAGAGGCCTCACCACCTCTTACTACTCCCACCGCTGGCCAGGCCATCCCTCTACTCACCCACACCCCCTGTTATTCTGCGGCGACGGCAGCCTCACACCGCAGCCGAACCAGTGAACCTCAGACTCCTCTCGCAAGAAGCTTCCTGCCGCGTGTTTTTCCGGCTCAGATCGTCCCCATCCTAGGACTCGCCGTCGTCCACCACCCTGGTGCTCTCGGCGCGGCGTGGTCAACATGGTCAAGGAATGACTTCCATCGGAAGAGTACTGTACATGGAGAGACTGGCAGCTGGGTCCACGGCAGCCGCAAGGAAGTGCCTCCTTATTACGCACAAAATAATTATTCCTCCACCTGACAGCAGGGACCCACCGGACGGGACATCGTATTTCGCAAAAAAATGTTTCCCTCCTGACTGCTAGGACCCACCAGCAACATCTTCGCACGCAAGGAAGTGCGTCCGGGCAAAATAAACGATTCGCCCCCTGACTGCTAGGACCCACCAGCTACGTCTATGCACACAAGGAAGTGCCTGACAGTCGTGACCCACCTGGTCGAAGCGTATGTAGTGTTGTCATTCTGGTCGTGAACGTGTACGTACATACTGGTCGATGTAGAGGCATGCACGTGTCGTAGTAGAGGCGCACACGTAGCATGTACACGTACGTACAACGGCCAGTGTGCAAGAAAGAAAATACGGCCATGTACGTACATACGGGGGGGTCTCGAACGCCTACTCGCGCATACGTACGGCCAGGGCTCGTGTACATGGCTGCGTCAGAACGAAGAAACTGCATTGTCGTCGTGTTTATGGGGAGGCAATGGAATGCGTCATGTTCATCGGGAGGCAATGAAACGCATGGGAGCAAATCGGCTTGGACGGAACAGGTGATGGAAATGAGGCCTGGCGTACCGCAGAACGGAGGAAACGGCCTTGTGTTCAACAGGCCACGTTCGATACGGGATCCTGTTCATCGGGAGGGGTCTGGCGTACCACAAAACAGAGGAAACGGACTCGTGTTGGATCTACTACGGTCGAAACGAGGTCTTGTTAATCGGGAGGGGTGTGGCGTACCTCAAAACGGACGAAACGGACTTGTGTTGGAGCGCTACGGTTGAAACGGGGGTCCTGTTCATCGGGAGGGGTGTGGCGTACCGCAAAACGGGACTCCATGGGATACTGTTCATCTCCACCGTCGACCTCCACCAGCCTCCACGGGCTACAGTTCATCCACCGTGGACCTCCTCCAGCCTCCACCTGCGACTGTTCATCCATGGGCTCCTGTTCATCCAGCCTCCACCGCGCGCTACTCCACCGGCTACTGTTCAACCACCCCTCTCCATGGGTTCCTGTTCAACCACCCCTCCACGAGCTACTGTTCATCCACCCCTCCATGGTCTACTATTCATCCAGCCCTCCACAGGGTCGTCCTGTTCATCCAGCCCTCCACGAGGTCCTGTTCATCCAGCACCAACCGACTCGATTGATCGGGGTCCTATTCATCCAGAGGCAATGCCACGGTGTCCTGTTCATCCACCCCTACTGCTCACTGTTCATCAAACCCCCCCCCCCCACGACGCTCACTGTTCATCCAGAGGCAACATCGATCGGCTTCAGTTTGCAGCAGTAGCGAAGGAATCACTCGATCGGGTTCAGTAACGCGTAGCCTGCAGTGCAATCGCTTGGGTTCAGTTAGAGCCCAATGCCTCGCTCGGGTTCAGTTAGAGCCAACGCCTCGCACACACACGCGTACGTGTACGAGAGAAACGCGCTTCGCTCGGCCCCCGACCACCCACCGTAACCGGGAACTCGCCAAAATTTTCCTCGCCCTCGCTTCTACCACGGTTTTTTCCGTCATGGACGGCCCAAAGAATGTCATGCAGTTGTGTCTCCGGCCCGCCCAGGATGAAAAGCCCATTTTCTGTCATGATTTTTTGTCATAGAAGTAGGATCCCACCACATCTATGATGATACCGGGTTTGGTCACAGTTATCGTCATAGAAGTGTCATAAGTACGACAGAAAAAAAATTCATTCGGCCCAAAATGTCACGGATGTGTCTTTTTTTTGTAGTGTCTCCTCGTTAGACTCAGGGTCCTTAGTACTATCAGAGTCGACATATTTGACGAAAGCCGCCATGAGCGCCCCCATATCATTGCAGTGGCGCTTAAGCCGCCCCAGCTTCTATTTAAGAGGAAGAAAACGGCAATTCTTTTCCAACATCAGGACGGCTGAACCAGCGTTGATACTGTCTGATGAATGGATTACGGCCGAGATCCGGCGCACCCAATTGGTTGTTGACTCTCCTTCTCCTTGGACACAAGAGTCTAAGTCTAGAATCGACATAGACTGCTTGCACGTGTCTTTAAATTTTGAATAAAACACTTCAGCTCAGCCCATGATCTGATGTAGTTAGGGGTAATCCTTTCAGCCAAGTACGTGCCGGCCCATCCAACATCATGGTGAAGTACTTAGCACATGCACCATTGCTAACATCCAGCATCTCCATAGCTATATCGTAACTCTCAATCCAAGCTTCTGGGGTTTGATCCATTGTGTAATTAGGCACCTTGCAAGGGCCCTTGAAATCCTTCGGCAAGCACTCATTACGTAGAGCCGGCACTAAACATGGTACACCAAGGATTGTGGAGGTCAAACCAGCCTCCAGAGATGTTGGGTAAACCGAAGATTGTTGTTGAGCCGCCAGCTCAGCCTTGCATTGCGCTCTGCCCTGGTCCACCAAAGCCTGAGCATCATTACCAGAGCGCGCCGGGTCAGGCCTATGAGGCTAGTTATGGTGGCGCTCACTACTCGACACTGCTAGAGAATCAATGTGCATGTTATAACTCCGGCTTGGACGCGGGGTCGAATGAATCCGTTCACGACTGTATGAATAAGCCGCCTGTGGAGCCACTTCTATTTGAAGAAGTTCTCCGGCTCGCCGTATCTCCATCGGAGCTGGTGACTCGTCTTGAACTGGGAGAGCTGCCAGTCGGGTATCCGCGGCGATCATATTGTCCAGAGGGTTGGAATAATGACCCGGTGGCGTCGAAACATGTTGAGGCGGCGTCAAATTCAAACGTGGGGGGTCTGCAGTGCCTGAACCGATGCTTCGGCTGCAGGCGCCTCAACGGCCCGATTCACCATGGGTGGGTTACTGGTTCCCGCCCTAGGCGTGTTGAAGAGATTTCTCGCATTAAACTCAGGAGGCAGATGACTCTGGTGTCTTTAGTTAAAAATAGCATTTAATGCATTCTGGTCCAAGCTCAAGCGGACATTTTCTGATTGATTCCGCTGCGCTTCCCTCTCCAAGGCGGCTCGTTCTGTTGCCATTCGTGTATTCTCATCGTTAAGATCCTCCTTATCTTGAGCTATCTCATCACGTAACTTCGCAACGTCCATGTTATGTTGCGCTTGGTTCGCCGGGGTTACCTCCACTGTCAGCAAAGTTGCAAGAGCCTCCAAAAGTTTAGATAAAACTTGAGACGGCGGGCGCACAGGGCCTCCTGCCCCGACTGCCATAGCAGTCGCTGAACCGGAGATCATTGCTGCCGCAGTTGGAGAATTCTGCACCAGCTATGTACCAGCCATGAAGATCGTTGTCGGTGTCAAAACCGGCGGATCTCGGGTAGGGGGTCCCGAGCTGTGCGTCTAAGGTCGATGGTAATAGGAGGCGGGAGACATGATGTTTACCCAGGTTAGGGCCCTCTCAATAGAGGTGATACCCTACTTCCTGCTTGATTGATCTTGATGAATATTAGTATTACAAGAGTTGATCTACCACGAGATCGTAATGGCTAAAACCCTAGAAGTATAGCCTATATGAATATGATTGCCTCTATGGACTAAGCCCTCCGGTTTATATAGACACCGGAGGGGACTAGGGTTGTACCAAGTCAGTTACAGAGAAAGGAATCTACATATCCGAATGCCAAGCTTGCCATCCACGCAAAGGAGAGTGCCATCCGGACACAGGTGAGAGTCTTCGGTCTTGTATCTTCACAGCCCATCAGTTCGGCCCATGTCAATAGGCCGGTCGTCCGAGAACCCCTTATCCTAGGACTCCCTCAGTAGCCCCCGAACCAGGCTTCAATAACAAGGTGTCCGGCGCACAAATTGTCTTCGGCATTGCAGGGCGGGTTCCTCCTCCAATTACTTCAAAGTACCTAACTTAAAGAGCAGTATTCGGATTTCCATTTAATGTCGCGCCCATTGGCTTCCACACCTTCATGACTTTAGCTTCCACGTGTCGAGCGAATACGAGAGGTCGGGTCTGACCATGTAAGAGAGGCATCTATTTAAAGAGATTGGAATTTTCAGATTGATTCCACACCAGGCGAGGAATCCTCAGAGCTTGCTAGGAGAAGCCATTCCAACATGGCTAGTGCTCCCAGCTCTTCCTCCCGTCCGCACGGCCCCAGAAAAGGCGATTGGGAGAAATGTTCCGTATCCCACAGTCAGCTAGTGAAGCTGTAGACACAGTGATTTCTTCCCCCCGCGGATCTTGTCCCCGTTCGAGCAGGATTGACTTCCTTCAATGGCGGGCTCAGGCGGAGAATTTTCCCAATCCTTCCAGGGGGAACAAGTATGCTTCGTTCCCTACTTGTTGAGAGGTGTTGGGTTTCCAATCCACCCATTCCTTTGAGGGCTTCTGGATTATTATGGCCTCCAACTGCACAATTTCACTCCTGCCTCCATCCTGCATATCGCGGGTTACGTTGCTCTTTGTGAGCTATTCCTGGGTTGTGAGGCCCATTTTGAATTATGGAGGAATCTATTCTGCCTCGTCCTTCGTAGCCAGGAGGTATCAATATTTGAAGTGGGCGGAGCCAAGGTATGGTATATAGCCGGGACCGGATACCTATCCAGCACGCCGAAGAAGGCATCCAAAGAGTGGCCTTCTGAATGGTTCTATATCGAGGACGTCTTCCTTCCTGACCCAGTCCAAATGGGTCTTCCCGAATGTTCAAGCATTCCATTGAAGAAGCGCCACAGTTGGCGCCCTCGGAGCCTCAAGGAGAAAGATAGCGCGGAAGTTCGTCAATTGATGAGCAAGATAAAGACGCTCGCCCAGTCCGGATTATCAATAGTCGAGGTAATGGCGACTTCCATAGTACGAGGGGTTCAGCCCTTCCAATACAGAGGGAATCCCATGTGGCACTATGATAGGGAAGATGAGGCCTCTCGCTGCGGTCGAAAGGGTCCGGACACCCCCGCCTCTTTGGCCAAAATACTAGCCGAACTATACAAAGGGGAGAAAGAGGAATTCACTCATATTAAGCGCCGAGATGGATTTTCCATGTACAATCCTCCTAGCTGGGTAAGTTCCAATCCCACTGCTCTACTCAATCAACTCCCTGAGTCACTTTCCATGGACATTAATCCGTCCATTTGTAACAGGAATGGAGGAAGATCACCAAGGGGCTCCACAGCCCTGCTCCACAGCCAGAGGACCACATACGGGACCTTGACCCCAGATTCAAAGAGGATCCAGATATATTCGTGGAGCTCAAGGATGGGTTGTTCTACCAGGCGAGCTATGATGGCACGGAAGTGGCCATCACCACCGACTATCCCGGTCTTCTCCCTGCCTCACACGTAAGTAATCAGGAGACATCTCCTCCGGAAGAGCTTCCTCATTCTGCCTCACCCACCGCACTATCTCGTGCTCTAAAAGGGAGGCGCTCAGCGTGCCATCCTGCACCAGAGGTGACTCCAAAGAGAGCGGCGCCCGCACTGGGCAAGCTTTCAAAGAGGAAGGCAGGCGAAGACACATCAGATCCGTCATCAAAGAGGTATGGCATTGTAAATATGCCCTTTGGTAGTCACATCCAACTGTGACATTATCGTTCGCGTCTTATCAGGAAGAGCATTCGCCGGACTATGTCTGGGAGTCCTGCCCATCACACTCCCAACAGCCAGGTTCCAGCCCCTGTCGTAACGACAAGGGCTGATACAGGAGTGCCGCCGGACTGTCCTTTGGCAGATGATTCGGATGATGTGTCCATCACAAACTCGGAAGTGGAGAGCGCCATGAACCATCGGCGCCAGAGGGCCGCTCTTCGCGACCCCGACTTTACAATAGAGGCATTCAATGCCTTCAACTCGGGTGATGCATACATCCGAGCTGCTCGAGATGGGCTTGCTAGAGACACTGACCAATATTTGAAAGATATGCGGGTAAGCTCACATTATATACCAGTAGCCCCCGAGACTTGAAGCAGTTGATTCAGCTGACTTAAGGATCATTGTAAAACCAGGTGCTTACGGAGAAGAACAACCTGTTGTCTCAAGAGCTGGAAAAGTGTCAAACCCAGCTAGCTTCTGCGACAGCCGATCTGGAGAAATCCAAGAAGGCATCGCCTGGTAATGTGTCCCTCCATCGAGAAAACCGAATTATATACCAGTAATGCTAACACAGTTGCATATCTTGTGGTACGATCGTTAGATCATCTAGGAAAGACGCCGGAAGCCACACAAGCGGGTGAACAAGAAGCCAAAAGGAAGCTGGCCACGGGCAAACGTATACTGACACGGTTCAGGGAGGAGACAAACAAACTCCAGGATTCCAACACATAGCTGGGCGAAGAACTGAAAGATGTGCGGGCCCGGCTGGCTGACTTCGTAAAGGAAAATAAAAGGCTGTGAGGCGGCATATTTAGTATGTGTTCAAACTTACCTCCACGTAATTCGGTGAGGAAACGAACTGACAGAATTATGTCTGTAGGTATGCTGACTGGTCATCCCAAAGAGGAGATGTCCGGATCTTCGGGCGATCTGCTACAAGATCTGTCGCAAATGCACGAGCAAGCTCGGCAGGCGATGCAAAGTGTCGCCAAGGCCTTATGGCCATCCGCCTCCCTCCAGGAAGTATGGAGGAGCTTGTACAGGTATTCAAGGGAGCGTGGCAGCGATTCTGATTATGGAAGATATCAGCCTACTGGGAAGGTGCGCGAGAGGCGTGGGCCATGGTGAAAACATGGTATACCAAGATCGATCCGAATCATAAGGCTCGGGTCGGACCTTTAGGGTCAGATGGAAAAGAAATTCCCTTTAGTTTGGTATATGACCAGGTAAAAGTAGCCGCAAAATATTCTCAGCAGGATTGTAAGCTAGACAACCTGTTGGACGGCATAGAAGAGGAAACTTTTGAGTCCAAGTGACTATGTGCTTTCCTTGACATATTTGTCCCTAGTCGGATTGCAAAATAATTGTCATGGCAAAGCAATTCGCTTTGACCTCTGGACCCAAGGGTGCGGAGTGTTTCTGAATACCTGAGCGGCAAAATAAACCGGGGTATGCGTGGAAACCAGGCGTAGGAGTCATAGTTGCTTGAACAGACAAGTATCCGGCTAGCTATGTTATATTACATTGTGAGTGTAAGAAACATCTTCCAGAGAGAATAGTTCCATTAAGGGTTCCTTTCCCTGGGTGAGCATGCGTTAACGTGCATGTCTGAACTGTGATTGAAAAATCGTAGCATACGTAACATCTGGGGGTTCATAGTTTACTGAGTAAAAAACATCTTTAGTCCGCCGACCGAATATTTCCTTAAGAATTCTAGCTTTCGGCTTCACCCAGTCTGAGGTACACATCCGGATGACCCGGCAGTAACAATCGCAGAGGTGCTCCCTTTATGCCCTAGCCGAACTAACAGAGATTTAGGGCATAAGCATAGGATCCAAGTAACCCAGCTTGGCCAAAACTTAAGTCATATCGATGCATATAATGGCGAAGGAAAGGTGCATGCGAGGAAAAGGCACATATGTGATGAGCTTAACGCTCGAAAAATAATAATAATAATAAGCTTCTGTACAAGAAGCCCCCAGGTATAATGGTCGTACGTATTTGAGGATGTGTACGCCGTAGATGCACGGTTTAGCCGCACGAAAGCTTTAAGGCTAAACAAAAAAGAAAAAGCGAAAAGGGAGGAAAAAGATAATGGAAACAAAAGGGAGAAGGAGACGAACAAAGAATTCGGCGCTAGGCATAGAATCTTCGGAGTCTGGTCGCGTTCCATGAATTCGGCTCTAGGCGATTGTCAGATGCATCACGCAGGCGGTACGCTCCTCAGAACTTCGTCAATGATGAAGGGAACCTCCTGCTTGGGCTTGAGTTTGTCCTTTTTCTTCTCCGGCAAGCGTAGAACGAGTTCGCCAACATTATAAGTCTTGGCCCGCACTTCTCTGCTTTGGTATCTGTGGGCCTGTTGTTGATAAAATGCGGAACGGGCTTTTGCAACATCGCGCTCCTCCTCCAGGGCATCTAAGCTGTCCTACCGATCAAGCTTGGCCTCTCTCTCTCTCCAGACATACGCACTCGAGGTGAGTCATGAATAATGTCGCAGGGTAACACAGCCACTTCGCCGTACACCATGAAGAAAGGTGTATATCCGATAGTGCGATTGGGCGTGGTCCGCAACCCCTATAGTACGGAGTCGAGCTCCTTGACCCAGTGCTTGTCTGATTCTTTCAAGTACCGTACTAGTCTGGGCTTAATGCCGCTCATGTAAGACCATTGGCACGTTCAACTTGACCGTTTGTTTGCGGGTGATAGACGGAGGCGTAATTGTCGTGGATTTGTCACGGCAGATGTCCTAGTGAAAGGACTTAGTCGTGGAGCCATCGCTACGAGTTTACTTGAAGGGGTTAAAGCGGACACAAAGACACGAGAGTTTTATACTAGTTTGGCCCCTTCGATGAAGGTAAAAGCCTACGTCTAGTTGTGATGGAATTGATGTGGTCTCGATGGCTAGGGAGCAAACAAGCTTCGCCTAGGCTCGAGTTGTCGTTGTCTGTCTTAAACCGCCGCCGGGTCGTCCCCTTATATACATGGGTAACGTCCGTCGGTCCATAGAGTCCCAACCGGTTCATACTCGTATCCCGGTTGGTATCTCTCTATTCCTAACTTACAATACAAGTTATACATCAAGCCGGTTTACGGCTACAAGTTCTAAACCGACTACAGGCCTTGGGCCTTTATCTGCTTATACCACTAATGAAGTTAACCCGGCCCAGGCTGGCCGGTTTACGCCTAGTGGTAATATCCCCAACATTAGGCCCCAGATTGATTTGAACTGGTTCATGTCAATCCTTCACAAAATCTTGCATCTTGGACATCTTCTAGAAGTTGGTATATAGTCGTGTCGTCCTCACTTCTGGTTGTTGTAAACCGGCATGACGTCATCCTGAAATTTTATCATTTATAACGCCCTCTTTTAACCACAGCTCCTGGATCCGCGCGCTTGACCTAGCTCTGTTGCTTTATAAATAGGACCAAAGGGTCATTTCTTTCCTTTCCCTTCGCCCCCTCTTCTTCGTCTTCCTCGCGCCGCTGGTCTTGGAGCTCCACCGCGTCGCCGACCTCTGCCTCGTCTCAAAGCCGCTGATCAACTGAACGTGCGAGCATTGCGGCATCCTTCCGCATCTTCTCCGCTCCGGTAAGCTTTCTCCCCTTCTTGACCTAGATCATTCTTTAGGGTTCCAGTTTCATGTTGTGTTCTTCGCGCGCTCATATCTCGTTCTTTGACTTTGAACAAATCCATGAACTGTGTTGTATTTAATAGTGATCCTCGCATCCGATGTAGTTTCTCATCTAAGCCCATAGATCTTCCGCATATATCGCTCCATAGTTCATACATTTTCGCCTTACTCCTCAAAACATTTTACATTTTACAGAAGCTCGCTTGATCCGCTTGTTGTAATAGGATCTTCTTAAACTTGTTTCGCATACTTAGTTATCCATAGCTTCAATCGCTTCCAATGCTTAGGTCAGGTGGTTTAACTTACCATAGAAAAAATTGCTAAACCGGTATATATATATCATTAGTCCCCTGGTTGAACTGCCAGAACCGGTTTATAGATAATGCCTCCGGTTCATCGTAGTTTAGATCAACGCCTTCTTTTATCCAGCATGCTCTTGAACCGGATCAACTATTTCTTGTAGATCTCACCATGGCCAAACAAGTGTATGAATGCAATCTGGGTTCCTTCTCGCCACGTAATCACAATTGGATGACCTAGTCTCGATTGGCGCTTTAGATGATAAAGATACAATCCACTGGAGGGTTCCTGGAGAGGAATGTCCTCCTATACCCCAGGAAGGAGAGGTTGTGGTCTTCGCGGATCACCTGGCCCGGGGCTTCAAACCGCCCAGTTCTAAATTTTACCGGGATGTGTTAGCCAATTTTCAGCTCCGTCCACAGGATATTGGCCCCAACTCCGTCACCAATTTATGCCACTTTCAAGTACTATCTGAAGTATATCTTCAAGAGGAACCTTCTGTTGAACTGTTTAGAGATCTCTTTCATTTAAACCGTCGCACTGAATTCACCGACGGTCCCAATACTGAATTGGGTGGCATGGCTATTCAAAAGAGGAAGGAGATCACTTATCCCCACGTCAAACTCCATACTCACCCCAAAGAGTGGAATGCGACTTGGTTTTATTGCAAAGATACTTCTCCTGAGGATGAAAATCCCTTACCTGGCTTCCGTCCAGAACGGCTGACCAACACTCACCCTTTTCCACAAAGACTGAATGCCAAGGAAAGAAGCAAATATGCCCTGAATCGCCCAAGCTTCGAGCTTTTATGGCCAACGGTTTAACGGAATAGACCTTGCACGTTGTTGAATATCATGGAGCATATCGCCTCGAGCGGCGCTCGGTTTGATGTGCAATATCTTGATAGTGTCGACGACCCACTCCGACACACCAAAATCCAACTCTCTGATGATGAAGTCACAGATTCGGTAAAGAAGATATTGAATGAACCGAAGCACCTCTGTGCTCAAACCGGTCTGCCTCCTTACTGCACCACCAACAAACCGCCATCGGTAAGATTTTAGTTGCTCCATCATTAAACCTGTTACTGCTTTATATGTCTGACATTGAAATTACTTCTGATCCAGGGTGACAATCCGTTTTGGAGTAAGAAACTTTCACAAGATAAAGCGGAGAAAGCAGGGTGGCCAACCCGGCCCAAGACCAAAGTTATTAAGAAACCAGCTCACAAGAGAAAAACCACCGCTTCATCTGACCCAGCCATTGATGATGATGTGGGTAATCCGGATCTTCAGGTAGAACTTGATTCACTTGGCTTACTTTCTACACGCCTTATTGATGATGATGCTTGTCAGGACGACGCTGAGGCCAGCAATGCGGGATTCGTTGAGGTAACTATTCTCTCTTCCGATTCAGAAAACTTGCCTTTGCCAAAATTTCGCCAGGCAATCCGGAAAGTTAATTTTTCTCATCCTCTTGCTTATTTGGATCCCAAATTTCTTATGAAGACGCAGAAACATGAAGTTCGCTGCACAACCCGGCACAGTGGTCAGGTAGTTACCTCTGCCGGTTTACCAAACAGCCCGGTTCGAAAGAGCCGCTCCAAGGTCTCCGACCTTTTTATTGCTTTAAATTCTAAAGCGGGTTTCTTCCGTCAACCTCTTAATCCGTCCGACTCCGATTACCAGGTCACTTCCCATTCATCCTCTGGTGAATCATCGACCACTCAGTTACCACCATTAAAAATAGTTGCCGGGTAAGCAAAAACGAGCATATACTTCCAGTATATTGTGCAATGACTTATGCTTTTCACTGACTCTTTGTTTTTCTTTTAGGGCCAAACCGAAACCAAGCAAGAAGGCCCGTTTGGATAAAGCGGCCTAAGAAGATGCCGCCCAGATCATGAGAGAGCGCCAGATCTTGAAGATTTTGCCTCTGAAGATATTCCCAATGATCCTCCATTACAAGATGATGTTATTCCCGAAGAGAGGCCTATTAAGACTTCAATCTCTGCCGATCCGCCTGCCAGCTCCGTCCGGTTTGATAAATCCCACAGTCCTGCTGACAAAACGGCCGTGCCCACACAATCCGTCGAGTCCAAAGATGATGACGTTGTGATTACTGGTATGGGCCGCTCTGAACCGGGGAATCCTGCCACTTTAACTAGACATACTATGAAAGAGGATGTTTCCGCTTTGAATAAAGGAAAATGGGATGTTGAACTGGAGACATATGCTGCTCTGAGTGCCCAAGACCTTCATTCCGGCTATTTGAACCGGCTTTATACTAGCCGTGACTGTGAAGCTGGCCTGGTCAAAATGATGAGGGATAAATTTGAGGTAACCCACTTCTTTACTTACTGCCATTGTATCAATCCTCTCTAGCCCCCAAGGGCCGGTTTGTAACCTTGATCAAACCGGGACTTGAATTATGTTCCTTAACACTTTTGAAATCCACCTGTATAGCCCCCAAGGGCCGGTTTAACTTAGCATACTTAAACCGGGGCTTCAATAGAAAACTGTCCTTGGAAACATACGTAGATCAAATAGCCATTAGCCCCCAAGTGCCAAGTTGAATACTTGTATTGAGCTTGGGACTTTGCAACCTATTAACATGTATAAAAATGGAAGGTGCATTAGCCCCCAAGTATCAGGCATATAACTTTGTTATGTGGTTGATACTTCAATTTCTTGAACCTCTTGTTGAAGATCTCGCTCAGATGCGGTGAGGTGAGAATCAAAGAGGACCGGATTGCCGATTTACTGAGGCGCTGAAAACCCAACAGGCGAAACAGAGAAGGCCAAGAAAGAATTAAGCGCTTTGAACACCACTGAACAGCTGAAAGAAGGCTTCAAGAAAGAGCGGGCTGATTGGGCCACTGAGAAGGCCGCTTTAATCAAGCGAGCGGAAAATGCTGAAGCTGCCCTTAAACCGGTGGTAGATGAACTTACATCCGTAAAGCGGCAACTACACTCCATGACCGCGGCGATCTTTGGTGAGCTCCTTTGAACGTCTGTGATGATTTCAACCTGCTGTAGTATAAATCCGGTTTGAGACTGTCTCTCTGTTGTTGTAGGCACACGCATCAGGCACTTAGGAAACGACGTGCGGAAGAAACTGAAGGCTATCTACACCTTAGAACAACTATATACCGGAGCCCAGCGGATCATCACCACAGCCTCCCATAACAATCCAGCACCTTCTTTACTCCAGGATACTCTGAACAGGTTGTCCATGCTTCCGGCCCGGATTGAGGAGCTGAAAAAATCTGCTGCTCGAACCGGAGCTATTAACGCTTTGATCCGGGCCAAGGCATGGGTACTAGATTTTGACCCTGTGGAAGCAGCTCAAGGCTACCCCAGTGTGAAGGAAGATGGCTCTGATTTTAACGAAGAGGATTTACGGGCGATAAACCGTGCAGTGCGCCCTCTGGCTTGTCAGCTGGCTGAAGAAGCAGACTTGACACATTATCAAGCACAGTACAATGACCAAAACAAGCGAGTGCCTGCCCCAACTCTTGAAGCGGAAAATCTGATCCCTCCAATCCGTAAGCACACTTACGCTCCTGATATTGAACTGTCTTCCCTGATCCATGAAGAAGCTGTTTTCCAAGCTTTAATGGGAATTGACTGGACCACTGTTGATTTCAGCCAATGGGTAGAGACGAGGAAGTCAAGCGGCGGAGGATGAGGAGCGAGGCTTGAACCGGAGGCGGTTTGAATAAATTGTCGTTGGCATCTGTCCAAAAGAACAATGATCTTATTTGGGCACCGTGTTGCCTTGTAATAGGATAATTAATACTTCTATCTTGAATATGCCTTCGTGCATAAGTACTGAAGCTTTTTGTTCGAAAAACCTCGATTCATATTTCCTGCAATCAGAAAAATTTGAACTTCGGTGGCGGTTATACCGCCAGCCTGTTTATGACCATGATATATGTATCAGTAACACAACAAATAGGTGACACAAATACCTGCCATGTCTGGGCATGAAGCTGGCTTAGCCAAGCTTGAAGCGGAGGTTTTATAAACCATTACCGTCAATAAAACGGGGAGAAAACAGCTCCCATATAAACCGTGCTAAATCAACACAAGCCCCCTTGTTACTCGATGATGGTAATAGGAAAAGGTAAACCGGGCATACATCTCCGGATTAAAGGGAAATCAAATCCATCGGCTGAACCGGAAAAAAGGTGTTTTGTTGTCATAAAAGAAATCCTACAAAACAAAGATCAAACAAGCCATGAAAATAACATGGAAACCAAGGCAAAGATAAAACCGTTTGCAAATATACGCTATACTGAGCTGTTCAGATGGCATTACCATGGTCGGACAGGATCAAGCCCCCAATAGGTGTGACAATGATTCAAGTCAGCCAGGTCCCCAAATGACTCATGGCATATATGCCAGATCAAGAGGCGTGGCAATGGTTCGGGTTCGACCATGCCCCCAAGTGATTTGATGGCTTTAGGCCGACCAAGAGCGTGGATGGTTCAGACTTGACCATGTCCCCAAGTGATCTGGTGGTATCGCCTATCAAAAGGTGTCGCGTTGGTTCGAGACTCGACCAAGGCCCCTAGTGATATATAAAAAGCAAATGTCAAGGGTAAACAGGAGGCCGCTTTAAAAATAAAGGTACTCCATGTAACCACGCATGATAAGGAAGACAGAGACCCGCTTAGCCGAGGCTCGGTTTTATTATATCAAAGATAATATATACCTTTGTCATGATATGTACATAGATAGAGCCGATGGCTCAAGTGTAGTAAGGCCGAAGATGAGCTATGTTCCACGGCCTGTTGGTCTCCTCCTCTAATGTGCGTGAGTCTTGATGCTCTCGAATATCAATCAGATAGTATGACCCGTTGTGCAGATTCTTGCTGACCACGAAAGGTCCTTCCCAAGGTGGGGATAACTTGTGCATATCTGTCTGGTCTTGGATGAGTCGAAGCACCGAATCTCCTTCTTGAAAGGTTCTGGTTCTAACCCGGCGATTGTGATAACGACGAAGATCTTGCTGGTAAATCGCCGAACGGGCAGCTGCCATATCACGCTCCTCATCCAATAGGTCCAAAGCGTCTTGCCATGTCGTCTCGTTGTCCGCTTCAACATAAGCCGCCACATGAGGAGAATCATGCCGGATATCACTGGGGAGAACTGCCTCTGCTCCATAGACCATAAAAAACGGTGTGTATCCAGTGGACCGGTTTGGCGTAGTATTGATACTCCATAGCACAGATGGTAGCTCTTCAACCCAGCATCCTGGTGTCCTTTGTAATGGGACCATAAGCCGGGGTTTGATGCCTCGTAAGATCTCTTGATTAGCTCGTTCTGCCTGTCCATTGGACTGGGGGTGGGCCACTGATGACACGTCAAGCCGGATGTGCTCACGTTCACAGAACACTTTCATAGCACCCTTGGATAAATTAGTACCATTGTCGAAGAATGATCTTGTGTGGAAAGCCAAACCGAAAATCACCTTTTGATGAAGCTGCTTCGCTGTTGCTGCATCACACTTGCTGACAGGCTCGCTTCAACCCACTTGGTAAATTTGTCAACTGCCACCAAAAGGTGGGTTTTCTTATCCTTGGATCTTTTAAAAGGTCCAACCATATCCAGCCCCCAAGTTGCAAACGGCCACGTTATTGGGATCATCCTCAACTCTTGAGCCGGCACATGAGCACGTCTTGAAAATTTCTGACATCCATCACACCGTTTAACCAAGTCCTCCGCATCAGCGGCGGCTGTCAACCAGTAAAACCCATGACGAAACGCCTTTGCTACCAGAGACTTTGAACCGGCGTGGTGTCCACAATCCCCTTCATGGATTTCTCTTAAGATTTCACAGCCTTCCTCAGGAGAAACACAACGTTGAAACGCCCCTGATATACTGCAATGATGTAGCTCACCATTGAGAATCGTCATAGACTTGGATCGCCGGACTATCTGTCTGGCCAGAATCTCATCTTCTGGCAACTCCCCTCGTCCAAACCGGAATAGCATGTAGTGCTGCCACTAATTGAGCCTCCGGATCAGGAATAGCCAAATCTTCTTCACCTGGGAGCTGGACTGACGGGTTGTGCAATACGTCCAAAAAGACATTAGGCGGGACCGGTTTGCGCTGAGAAGCCAACCGGCTTAAAGCGTCCGCCGCTTCATTCTTCCGGCGGTCCACATGATCCACTTGATAACCCTTGAAGCAACCAGCAATATTATCCACTTCCCGTCGATATGCAGCCATGAGCGGGTCCTTAGAATCCCAAGTGCCAGACACCTGCTGAGCCACAAGGTCCGAGTCACCAAAGCACTTAACCCGGCTTAAGTTCATCTCTTTAGCCATCCGGAGACCATGGAGCAAGGCTTCGTACTCAGCTGCATTATTAGTACAAGGGAACATTAAGCAGAGAACATAACAAAACTTATCACCTCGTGGGGAAGTTAAGACGACTCCAGCCCCCGAGCCTTCCCACTGCCTGGATCCATCGAAATGAATAGTCCAATATGTCTGATCCGACTTCTCCTCTGGCGCTTGTAACTCCGTCCAATCATTAATGAAATCGACAAGTGCTTGAGACTTCACCGCCGTCCGAGGTACATACTTCAGTCCATGTGGCCCAAGCTCTATAGCCCACTTGGCAATCCGGCCAGTCGCCTCCCGGTTCTGTATGATATCACCCAAGGGAGCTGAACTGACCACTGTGATGGGGTGCCCTTGAAAATACTGCTTCAATTTCCGGCTGGCCATGAAAACACCATAGACTAGCTTCTGCCAATGTGGATACCTTTGCTTGGACTCGATGAGCACCTCGCTGATATAATAAACCGGCCGCTGAACCGGATATTCCTTACCTGTCTCCTTGCGTTCCACCACAATAGCCACGCTAACTGCTCAAGCATTGGCTGCTACATATAACAATAGTGGCTCCTTGTCAACCGGAGCTGCAAGAACAGGTGGGTTGGCTAATTGCCGCTTTAAGTCCTCAAATGCTTCATCAGCAGCCGGACTCCAGACGAAATTATCTGTCTTCCTCAGCATTTGGTACAAAGGGATGGCCTTTTCTCCGAGGCGACTGATAAACCGGCTCAGTGCGGCGATTCTGCCCGCCAAACGCTGAACATCATTGATACACTTCGGTTTAGCCAAGGAAGTAATAGCCTTAATCTTCTCCGGATTAGCCTCAATTCCTCTGTTAGATACCAGAAAACCCAATAACTTGCCTGCCGGAACACCAAAGACACACTTGGCCGGATTAAGCATCATCTTGTAAATGCGCAAGTTGTCAAAGGTTTCCTTCAAATCATCCACCAGCGTATCCTTCTACCTTGATTTCACAACAATATCATCCACATAGGCGTGCACATTGCGGCCGATCTGTTTGTGCAGGAAATTCTGTACGCACCGCTGATAAGTAGCCTGGGCACTCTTGAGCCCGAAAGGCATAGATACATAGCAGAAGGCTCCAAAGGGAGTGATAAACGCTGTTTTCTCCTGGTCCTTAACCGCCATTTTGATCTGATGATATCCAGAATACGCATCCAAAAAACTCAAACGCTCGCAACCTGCCGTGGCATCAATGATCTGATCAATGCGGGGGAGGGCAAAAGGATCCGCTGGACAGGCCTTGTTAAGATCTGTGTAATCCACGCACATATGCCAAGTGTCATTTTTCTTAAGAACCAGCCTTTGGATTAGCAAGCCACTCGATGAAACACCTCAATGATAAAGCCACCTGCCAAAAGCTCGCCACTTCCTCTCAATGGCTGCGCCTTTCTTCATTAAACCGCGGAGGAATTGTTTCACCGGTTTATACTTAGGATCCACATTAAGAGTGTGCTCAGCGAGTTCCCTCGGTACAGCTGGCATGTCAGATGGCTTCCATGCAAAGATGTCCCGTTTCTCATGGATGAACTCGATGAGCGCGCTTTCCTATTTAGGATCCAGGTTGGCACTGACAGTGAACTGCTTGGACAAATCGCCGGGCACGAAGTCAACAAGTTTAGTCTCAGCTGCCGATTTAAACTTCAGATCCGAATCATGCTCTGTAGTTGGCTTCTTCAAAGGGGTCATATCTGCCGGATCAACATTGTCCTTATAGAACTTCAACTCCTCCGTGGCACAGACCGACTCTGCATAAGCTGCATCACCTTCCTCACATTCCAAAGCGACTCTGCGGCTCCCATGAACCGTTATCGTCCCTTTGTAACCCGGCATCTTGAGCTGTAAGTAGATATAACAAGGTCGCGCCATGAACTTAGCATAAGCCGGCCGCCCAAACAAGGCGTGATACGGGCTCCGGATCTTCACCACCTCAAAGGTTAGTTTTTCAGACCGGGAATCGTGCTCGTCCCCAAAAGCCACATCTAGGGCTATCTTACCAACAGGATATTCAGATTTGCCTGGTACTACACCATGGAACACCATATTAGACGGTCTGAGATCCTTGTCTGTTAGACCCATGCGGCGGAATGTCTCATAGTATAGTATGTTAATACTGCTTCCTCCATCCATAAGCACCTTAGTGAACTTATAACCCCCACCTGAGGGTCTACCACTAATGCTAGCTGGCCCGGATTATCAACCCGGGGTGGATGATCCTCTCTGCTCCACATGATAGGCTGCTCCGACCAACGTAAGTAACGTGGCAAGGCTGGTTCAACAGAGTTCACTGCTCGCTTGTGGAGTTTTCGGTCACGCTTATTCAAGCTAGTCGTGAAAACATGATATTGCCCATTGTTCAACTGCTTTGTTTGGCTCTGATAACCCGACTGCTGTTGCTGCTGCTGCTGGCCGTTCTGATTATTCTGGTTGTTGTGACCACCCTGATTAAGACCTGAACCGGAAGCTCGATCGTGACCCGGCCCGTGGAAACCGGATCCTGAACCGCCACCTTACCCCTGGTCATACCGGAAGGCATTAGATTTTTTGAACTCCTGCATAATATAACAATCTTTCCAAAGGTGGTTAGCCGGCGACTCCTTCGTCCCGTGCTTTGGGCAAGGCTGATTCAACAAGTAATTCAAACGGCTTGCGTTAGGATTGGGACCCCCATTACGATTTGCTGCTTTACCTCTGCGCCTCGCCTTTGTCTGTGCATTAGTATTGGCCACAAAGTCCATGTTGCCATCCGCTTTACGCTTGCCTCCGTTTCCATGCCCCGCCGGTTTGTCTTGTTGCCCTTGAGTTGCCGTTCTTCTTTTCCTTCCTGCTTCATCATCATCAGCCTCGGGATCCTTGGTCTTGTCGAATCAGCATACTTCACTAAAGCGGCCATGAGGGTTCCCATGTCATTACAGAACCGCTTCATGCGCCCCAATTTCAATTTTAAAGGCTCAAACCGGCAGTTGCCTTCCAGGGTTAAAATTGCAGAGTCAGCATTAATCCTGTCAGATGAGTGCAAAATCTCCGAAATGCGGCGCACCCAACGGGTCGTTGATTCGCCTTCCTCCTGGACACAAGCCGCCAGGTCTACTATGGACTTGGGCTGCTTACATGTATCCTTGAAATTCTGGATAAACCGGGCCCGTAACTGGTCCCATGAGCTGATAGAGTTGGGCGGTAGGCTCTTCAACCAAGTACGAGCCGTGCCTTCAAGCATCATGGTGAAGTATTTTGCACACGCAGTCTCATCCACGTCTAGCATCTCCATGGCCATCTCATAACTTTCTACCCACGCTTCAGGGGACAAATCGGCGGTGTAATTTGGTACCTTGCACGGACCCTTGAAATCTTTAGGCAGGCGCACATTGCGTAAAGCGGGGATCAAACAAGGCACCCCTAAAGCGGATCGACTCTGGTCCGTGAAGGTGGTAGGCGGACGGTGTAAGTTGACCCGCGTCATCTGCGCTGCTAATTGGCCTCCCGCCGTGCGGGCCCGGTCCACCACCTCCTGAGCATCGCGGATGCCATCCGTCGGGTTATTGCCACGGGCCGCTTCACGGTCCCGCGCATTGCTCGATTTGGCCGGTTCATCCATGCGCCTGCTATAGCTCCGGCTTGGACGGGGTGTAGAATGAATCCGATCACGGCTGTACGAATATGCTTCCTGCTGAATCAGTGCAGTCCGGAGAAGCTCCTTAACCCGGCGCGTCTCTACCGCTTGCGGGGAGTCCCCTTCGACTGGGATAGCCTCCAATCGCGCGGCGGATGCAACAAGGTTGTCCATAGGGTTAGAATAATGTCCTGGGGGAGTCTGAACCGGTGGAGGAATCACAATGTTCTGCTGAGGAGGCTCCATCAGCGAGGTTGGACCATCGCCCACAGCCCCGTGCCTCAATCCGGTTTGACTCCGGTCTTTGCGGCGGATTCTCGGGTCCAGCTCCGGGTGCGAAAAGAGATTTCGGGTCAAACCCTAATGGCAAAGGCGTGATCTATACTTCCGCTTCAACACCTCTGCGGACGCACTCTGGTCAAGCATGAGTTTGTAGTCTGGCGTCAGAGCGGCCGCTCTGCAGCCATCATGCTTTTTTCGCCGCTAGATCCGCTTTGGCTTGCGTGATCGCTCTTTCACCTTGCAATCTCGCATCATGGGCCTCTGATCCGCCGGATTGTCCTCGCCATAAGCGCAGCTAGTGCATCAAACAGATCGATAGAACTTGAACTGCGGGCGCTCAAGGCCTCCGCCCCTCGCTGCGCCGCCGCTGCTGATCCGGAAAGCATCGCTGCGGCGGTCGAAGAGTGACTTCGCCGCTATGCATCGCCATGAATATTCCAACCCGGTTGATCGGCACGGGGTCCGAATCTCGTCACCATCGGAACAGCCCTCGATCATATCTTCTGTATGGCGCACAATGATTCGTCTCTCTGTTGAGGACTCATCGCCGAATAGGCAGCGGTCTCACTACCGTGTTCGAACCGTCCTCGCGTTCTCCTCCATGGGCGACTCCAACGAAGACACGCTTCACGGCGGTTTAGCTTTGGGTAGGTCTCGCGACGCTGAGCCGTCTCGGCGAGGTCGGTGCGGATGTCGGCTCAGCCCGAGCTCACCGATCTTGCCGATGGCGTGTATGCCACCAAATGGGACCCGGTACCCGACTCGATTGAATCGGCCTCGGGACCCCATCCTGCGTCGTCGATATAGATCCAGCGCGACGACTCTTGGTCATCGCCCTAGCGTAGCCTTTGAGTCCCTTGAGCTTGCCCTCCAAGATCGTCAAACCATCGTGGCGATAGCCCCGGTGGCGCCAAGCGTCGTGGATTTGTCACGGCAGATGTCCTAGTGAAAGGACTTAGTCGTGGAGCCATCACTACGAGTTTACTTGAAGGGGTTAAAGCGGACACAAAGACACGAGAGTTTTATACTAGTTCGGCCCCTTCGATGAAGGTAAAAGCCTACGTCTAGTTGTGATGGAATTGATGTGGTCTCGATGGCTAGGAGCAAACAAGCCGCCTAGGCTCGAGTTGTCGTTATTCGTTTTAAACCGCCGCCGGTCGTCCCTTATATACATGGGTAACGTCCGTCGGTCCATAGAGTCCCAACCGGTTCATACTCGTATCCCGGTTGGTATCTCTCTATTCCTAACTTACAATACAAGTTATACATCAAGCCGGTTTACGGCTACAAGTTCTAAACCGACTATAGGCCTTGGGCCTTTATCTGCTTGTACCACTAATGAAGTTAACCCGGCCCAGGCTGGCCGGTTTACGCCTAGTGGTAATATCCCCAACAGTAATGGAGTTTAATGACCATATTAGCACACCAGGTTTTCACCTCATCGCCTATGAACTTAGAGCCGTTATCGGTGATGATGCTGTGTGGAACACCATAATGGTGCACAACACCGAATATGAAGTCTATCACTGGTCCGGCTTCAGCCGTTTTAACTAATTTGGCCTCTATGCACTTAGTGAATTTATCCACCATGACCAACAGATATTTTTTCTTATAGATTCCTCCTTTAAGGGGTCCAACCATACCAAGCCCCCAGACTGCGAAAGGCCAGGTGATGGGGATTGTTTGTAGAGCGGTGGGTGGCATATGGCTTTGGTTGGCAAAAAGCTGGCATCCAACGCAACGTTGGACAAGGTCTTGTGTGTCTGCTCGGGCCATCGTCCAATAGAAACCTGTACAGAAGGACTTGCTTACAAGGGCCCTGATACGTCTCCGTCGTATCTACTTCTCCAAACACTTTTGCCCTTGTTTTGGACTCTAACTTGTATGATTTGAATGGAACTAACCGGATCGATTTGCCAAAGAGAATTGCCATGGTGTTGTTTATGTGCGTAAAACAAAAGTTCTCGGAATGACACGAAACTCCACGGAATATCTTAGAATAAATAATAAAAATCCTCGCTAAAGATGAAGACCAGGGGCCCACACCTGTTCATGAGGGTGGGCGCCCCTCCCCGGGCGCGCCCCTACCTCGGGCCCTCTGGTGGCCCTCGACGCCAACTCCAACTCCATATATTGGCTTTAGAGAAAAAAATCAGAGAGAAAGTTTCATCGCGTTTTACGATACAGAGCCGCCGCCAAGCCCTAATCTCTCCCGGGAGGGCTGATCTGGAGTCCGTTCGGGGCTCCGAAGAGGGGGATTCGTCGCCGTCATCATCATCAACCATCCTCCATCACCAATTTCATGATGCTCACCGCCGTGCGTGAGTAATTGCATCGTAGGCTTGCTGGACGGTGATGGGTTGGGTGAGATTTATCATGTAATCGAGTTAGTTTTGTTAGGGTTTGATCCCTGGTATCCACTATGTTCTGAGACTGATGTTGCTATGACTTTGCTATGCTTAATGCTTGTCACTAGGGACCGAGTGCCATGATTTCATTTCTGAACCTATTATGTTTTCATGAATATATGTGTGTTCTTGATCCTATCTTGCAAGTCTATAGTCACCTACTATGTGTTATGATCCGGCAACCCTGAAGTGACAATAATCGGGACCACTCCCGGTGATGACCATAGTTTGAGGAGTTCATGTATTCACTATGTGCTAATGCTTTGTTCTGGTTCTCTATTAAAAGGAGGCCTTAATATCCGTTAGTTTCCATTAGGACCCCGCTGCCACGGGAGGGTAGGACAAAAGATGTCATGCAAGTTCTTTTCCATAAGCACGTATGACTATATTCGGAATACATGCCTACATTACATTGATGAACTGGAGCTAGTTCTGTGTCACCCTATGTTATGACTCTTACATGATGAACCACATCTGGCATAATTATCCATCGCTAATCTGGTGCCTACGAGTTTTCCACATACTGGTTTACGCTTATTTACTTTTCCGTTGCTACTGTTACAATCACTACAAAATACCAAAAACATTACTTTTACTGTCTTTACTTTTGTTACCGTTACCACCACTACCATATTACTTTGCTACTAAACACTTTGCTGCAGATATTAAGTTTCCAGGTGTGGTTGAATTGACAACTCAACTGCTAATACTTGAGAATATTCTTTGGCTCCCCTTGTGTCGAATCAACAAATTTGGGTTGAATACTCCACCCTCGAAAACTGTTGCAATCCCCTATACTTGTGGGTTATCAGGCCCGAGCCGCGGATGGTGACCACCGAGACCGACATGAATTTCAATCAAGAGCTGCCGCCCTTCTTCCTCGGAGATACATCTTTGAAGTACTCCGGTAGAACTTTTCTTGTAGAGTTCTCCGTCGTGAACCTTGTAGGCTTTCGAGCACCAGACAATGCGGCGTGCCTCACTCTGATCCTCAGGGAGTTCTCATCTATTAAGGTAGGCCAAGAAGGGTTTGGTCCATGGGGCAATGACTGCCATGATAAGGTGGGCCGACGGTGTTATTTTGGTGGCTGAGCCCCCGATGATATCAGTGTGTTCGAAATCTGTGGTTATAATCGGGTCCAGACTGGTGTTGCCGCTCTCACCTTGCCACACCATGGATTGCTGGAAAAACCTTTCCAGAAAGATGTTGGGTGGGACGGGGTCACGTTTGGCGCTGATGCGAGCAAGGACATCCGCCGCTTGATTACTTTCTCGAGCCACATGATGAAACTCGAGCCCCTCGAACCGAGTCGGCATTTTGAGAAGGCATTATGGTAAGCCGCCATCTTAGGATCTTTGGCATCAAAATCTCCATTTATTTGAGATATTGCGAGGTTTGAATCCCCGTGCACTTCCAGGCGTTGTATGCCCATGGAGACAGCCATCCGAAGACCATGCAATAAGGCCTCGTATTCGGCTGCATTGTTGGAGTCTATGTATAATATTTGGAGTACATATTGAACTGTATCTCCAGTGGGGGATGTTAGGACAACACCCGCTCCTAAGCCCGCCAACATTTTGGAGCCGTCGAAGTGCATGACCCAGTTGGAATATGTGTCATACTCTTTAGGGAGTTCGGCCTCTGTCCATTCGGTGATGAAGTCATCCAGTACTTGGGATTTAATGGTCCGGCGCGGTCTGTATGTTATGTCGAATGGGAGGAGCTCAATGGCCCATTTGGCAATCCCGCCCGTGGCATCGCGGTTGTTTATTATGGCATTGAGCGGTACTTCGAAGGCCACCGTGATTGAACACTCTTGAAAGTAGTGTCGTAGCTTCCGGGATGCCATGAAGACTGCGTATGCTATTTTTTGGTAATGAGGGTACCGGGATTTGCATGATGTGAGGACAGTGGATACGTAGTATACCGGCTTCTGAAGCGGGAATTTGTGTCCGTCCTCCTTTCGTTCAACGACTAGCACCGCACTCACGACCTGGTGTTTTGCCGATATGTATAATAACATGGGTTCACCGTCGTTCGGTGCGGCCAGGATTGAGTTGCTCGCTAAAAGAGCCTTTATTTCTTACAGTCCGGCTCTTGCCGCGTCCGTCCACTCAAAGTGATCGGTGTGTCGGAGAAGGCGATAAAGTGGCAATGCTTTTTCTCCTAGTCTGGAGATAAAGCGGCTTAACGCTGCCACACATCCGGCTAGTTTTTGGACTTGTTTAAGGTCGGTTGGCGTAGCCAACTGTGACAAAGCTCATTGTCGGTGTCAAAACCGGCGGATCTCGGGTAGGGGGTCCCGAACTGTGCGTCTAGGCGGATGGTAACAGGAGACGAGGGACACGATGTTTTACCCAGGTTTGGGCCCTCTCGATGGAGGTAAAACCCTACGTCTGCTTGATTAATATTGATGATATGGGTAGTACAAGAGTGGATCTACCACGAGATCAAGGAGGCTAAACCCTAAAGCTAGCCTATGGTATGATTGTTGTAATGTATGTTGTGTCCTATGGACTAAAGCCCTCCGGTTTATATAGACCTTTGGAGGAGGCTAGGGTTACACAGTAGTCGGTTACAATGGTAGGAGATCTACATATCCGTATTGCCAAGCTTGCCTTCCACGCCAAGGAAAGTCCCATCCGGACACGGACGGAGTCTTCAATCTTGTATCTTCGTAGTCTTGGAGTCCGGAGGGCGATGATAGTCCGCTGTCCGGACACCCCTAGTCCAGACTCCTCGGTAGCCCCATAACCAGGCTTCAATGGCGATAAGTCCGGTAGCGCATAATGTTCGGCATTGCAAGGCGGGTTCCTCCCTTGAATAATCCAGAGAAGATCATGAACACCAGGATAGTGTCCGGCTCTGCAAAATAAATTCCACATTCCACCGTAGAGAGAACAAATGTACACAAGTCCAATCTGCTGACGTATTATGCGGCATGACATCACACCGCTTCCAAGCCTTTATTTAAATCGTTTTTTATTATACCACCTCAGCACGTTTAGTGAGGCGGTTTCCTTGGCACGCCCTATCGAAGCAGAGATCGTGTTCCCCTTATTCCGGGATTCTCATCAATACGTGCGTGGGTAACCCAACCGTGCCCGTCGCCACGCCTCCTCTACCAAAGGTGAATCCCGAACGGTCACGGAGATGACTCTTGGTATTTTTCCCCTTTATAAGAGGACCAAGGCTCATTTCTTTTCTTCAATCTCGCATCGAATCTCCTCCTTGCTCCCAGTTCCAATACCCAGAGCCCCAGATTCGAGCGCTTCGGATTCTCAACCATGTCCAGCTCCGACCTCCAGGGTCGGTGGATGCCCTCCTCTGTCACGGAGGAGGACGTGTTAAAGCTGCGTGAGGCCAAGTACCTGTCCTACAAGATTTCGCACAGGTTGCCTGCCCAAGGGTAGGCCGTGCCCGCTCCCGAGCCCGGTGAGTACGTTGTCTTTGTATCCCACCTCCGTCGGGGTTTCGGCTTCCCGACGGACCCCTTCATGAGAGGGCTCATGTTCTACTACGGGCTGGATTTTCACGACTTGGCTACGGAGTCCATCCTCCATATCTCCGCATTCATTATCGTCTGTGAAGCCTTCCTCCGCGTCACTCCCCACTTCGGCCTGTGGCTGAAGACCTTTAATGTGGGCGAAGATGATCGGGCGTCAAGCGGAGTCGCGGGCGGCCATAAGCGAAGGGCGATGCCCGTGTCGAGGTTCCTTCAAGAGGAGCTCGGTTGTGGCAGCAGGAGTGGTTCTATATCACCGCTCGAAGGGCGACAAGCAAAGCCGCCGCTTTCATTCCGCCGGGACCTCCATGCCGGTCGATGTCGTGGGTCAACCAAGGGCTCAATTGGGGGCCGTCCGAAGACGTGCCCTCATTGCAGGGCCGGATTCGAGACCTTCAGGCGAGGGAGATCAATCTGGTCGTGGTGATGCAGGTTATGCTAATCAGGCGTCTTCTGCCCCACAAACGCCGTCCTCTCCGTTTATGGGAGTTCAATCCGGAGGGACCTCGAATTCTCTAACACTTCATGGGTGCGACACCCGTGGAGATGTACAAGTTGTTCTTCGGATCGCAGGTAGCGTGTCCGGAATTGACCGAGGACGAGCCTAAGCTGTCGCTTGGATACTCGGGTAAAAGCTCGAGTTAGCCTCGACCCATTACTTTTCATCGAGGAGTGGGTAAGCGCGATCGAAGCGATAAGGTGTCCGGCTCCCTCCGAGAGACTACTGGAGCCCATGCTGGTCGAGAATGTTGGAGGTCGCGCCCGTAGAAGGGGCGATGGGGAAGATAGAGGAGCTAATATTTCGCCCAAAGGCGTCTCAAGAGGGGGATCAAAACCCCTCCTTCCAGGGGGAGAAGAGGACCGCCTCCGAAGATCCGGAGGCCAAAGCCCCTAAACGGGGGAAGAGATCTTCACCGGGGGTCCGGCATCCGGGGAGAACCCGGACGTACGATCGTCTTTGAAGGATCAGCCCTCCAGCGAGCCGTGAGTAGGAAAAGGGGAGTTCATTAATAAGAAAATACCTCCATTTGTGCTTACGTGGATAACCAAGTTTTGCTTCTGATTCGGTTGCGGACTTCTCGGATGAGTTCGTCTTGAGGATCTTCATCCGGAGATGATGGAGCGAGCAACTCCTCCATTGCTGCGTCGCCGGATAGGGCGAGCGAGCTGAAGTATCATCATGGAGGTGTCCCGAGTCCGGAGGGGTCGGAGAGTTCGGCGCCCACTAGTATCGGCCGGGAGGCGAGGAATCTGCTTGAGAGGCGTCCATCTCGAAGATCACCGCGCTTTGATCGTATGGTGATTGGAAGGATTTCGTCCGCCGAGAGCGGATGGCATTATGCCGCCAGAGCTTCTTTGGCGGGATTTGAAATACGCAAGAATGGCGCACCTTTTTGACAGTTTGCACATAAAAGTCGCCTGTATAGATAGTAGCCCACGAGACTCGGTAGGTTGTCGAAAGCAACAGTGTGCCGAGGATCAATATCTCAAGTAATGAATGTCGCCATTCCTATGCGGTGGCGGATAGTCCGAGGCTAGCGGACTAGTGGAGTTGCGAGTTAATCGGCAACTTAATGTGGCGGATCACGGACATCGCACTTGTCAACCGGCGACTTGACGAGTCGCAAGGTAAATGAATTCTCCACGATTGCTTATTTAAGGGGTCAAAGCCGCCTCGATAATGTATATCTTTGTGATCTGAGCGGTGCTGCTGCTGTGGAGAGCCTTGGGCGAACTTGCTCAAGCTAAGGAGCAAGCCGAAGGAGTGATGCGGCTGCCTCGAGGGCGGCGAGGAGTTAAGCCGAAAAGGCTGCACACCTGCCTAAGCGAGGAAAAGGTGGCGAATTGGCCGTGAAATTAAAAGATCTTGCCGACCGCAATGAGGCTCTTGAAAAGGCGCTTATCGGGCGGGAAGACACGGGAAGGCCACCACCGAGGCCAAGGATGCCCGTTCTGCAATGCGGGCTATGAAGGAGGAGCTGCGCTAGGCCGGAGATATTGTGGCTGGCAAGCCTTTTCTGTTGCATCGCCGGTTTACGGATCAAAAGTATGCTCAACTTGGCCAGCTGTGGGGTCCGGAGGATCCATATATGGACTTAGCGGCTAGTGCGGCTAATGCCGTTGAGCACTTCCAGAGCCAGAAGGATCACAAGACGGAAGAGCTCTTTTGGTCTCAATTCCATAGTCCGGATCGTTCACTTCCATTGACCGATCGGTTGGCCGAATGGGCCGAGCTAAATAGATTGTCCGGACTTGCCATGACTGACATCATGGCTCATGTCTGGCCAAAGAGGCCCAAGGCGATGAGCTATTTCGGCTTGTTGCAGCAATTTCTTGGAGCGGTGCCGCATATCAAGGAGATGAAGCGGTCGGCCTGCATCGAAGGCGCGCGGATGGCTCTTGCCCGTGTGAAGACACATTGGGCGAGATGGATGCCACCGCTATTGCCGCCCGAGGTTGGACGCCGGTTACCGCCGAGCACTATTTTGGGGAAGTTATGCGTGGCGCTCGTGTAATAGACTCGCAGTGCTCAAAAAATGTTACGTTCAAATGAACGTTTTAGCTTGTAAAACGATGATTATGCTATAACTGCTTTTTATACTTGTGTGTCCCAAGTTGTAAAATATCTCCTATGCGGCCGTTTACGTATACATTTGTATAACCTGAAAGATTGCAGTCTTCGGCTTCAGCCCCCACGCACAAGGTGCAGGGGTGTTCGCAAAAATAGCGCGTTTTCACACTTAATCCGACGTCTCGGTCCTGTTAAGGAGGTGGTAGCATAGCAAAGCGAGGCAATCCGGACTATAATGCTTTATCACTTTCACTTAGCGATGGAGTTCGAGGTGGGGCTACGATATAGCCCTTGGGGCACCGCGCTTCTCGAGTTGGGCGCGTGTGTGCTGACCGAAACGGTCCTTCGTCAAAGCGGAAATTCTAAACATTCCGTAGTCGATCGAGTGGTTGACCGGTCTCGCTATATCATGACGATCGGTTTTCGGCTTTCTCTCTTGAGGTGCTCGCCCAGCGAATCGGGGCACAATCGCAATACTTCTCCCGGTACGCGTTAGCGATGATCGGAGGCGTAAGGCAGCAAAACACGAGGCCGGGCAAACCCAACATTTGACCAAAGACATGATTCGGAGCTGATGCATATAATGCCTAACTCGAGACGTCGAACACTCCCTAAGGTGTTCGGTCTTTATTATAATGGGCAGAACAATGCCCTAAGCCCCTAGTGTCCAGGTACGGGCGTGGTCCTCTGACGCGGCCGATGCCAAAACGTTAGGCTCCGCTTTGGTTATAAGAAGAAACCAAGGGAGGATAACAACAAGAGACAGTAAGAAAGGTTTACGCAGGGTCTTAATCTGAAAAGAATCCTCGCGACGGGTCCCTGCTGCGCGTCTGCGCCTGTGTCTCCATTGTGCCGTTATCCTGGACGGGTGTGCACGTTGTTCATCTGTAAAAAGAGAGGAACTTAGTTTGAAAAGAACTCGTGCGAAAAAGTATATGTGAAAGAAGAAATATAAATAAGTAAAGCGGGGTCTATATGAACTCGCTGTTGTTTGTGCGCGCAGCCCCTTGTGAAGGGATGTGCAGCTAGGGAGCCCCTAGCCCACTTATGCCGGACTCGTCTATCCGTGCCCGGGGTCTTTAAGTGACCCTCGCACTGAAATGATGCCACGTGGACCGGGCATCTTGAGTGTAGGAGACGTGTAATGTGGTATGGCGCTGAAATGGACAAAAGCCTCTCGTCCCAAGAGTGCTTGATATCCACTTTTAAATGGGACGATATGAAAGATTAGTTTTTCGTGTCTAAAGATTAGGAGGGAGTACATGTACAGAACGCGTGGAACATCCAGCACCTCCGGAGGTTTTACACCAGAAAGGCCCAGAGCCTGTGAAGAAGGCGAATGCATGTGAAGCACATCTTTTTGGAAAAGGCCCAGAGCCTGTGAAGAAGGCGAATGCCTGTGAAGCTCAGCTTTTTGGAGAAGGCCCAGAGCCTGTGAAGAAGGCGAATGCCTGTGAAGCTCATCTTTTTGGAAAAGGCCCAGAGCCTGTGAAGAAGGTGAATGCCTGTGAAGCTCATCCTTTTGGAAAAGGCCCAGAGCCTGTGAAGAAGGCGAATGCCTGTGAAGCTCATTGTTTTGAAAAGGCCCGGAGCCTGTGAAGAAGGCCAATGCCCGTGAAGCTTGCCTCCCCGAAGAAAGGCCCGGAACCTGTGAAGAAGGCCAACGCCTGTGAAGCTCGCTGCCCGTGACACTCTCACGTAATAATGAGTTGGGGCTGTACACGCCCCGGAGTCTCAGGGGTGCCGGCCTCAGGCCCTGGGGCTCCCTCCCACTCCCAGTGGCAGCACTTAGCTCCGTGCTGGTGAGAAGACGTCGAAGACTAGACTAGGTGCCGGACGCGGCTTTTTCATTTGCTTTCTGCAGTTGGCTAGTTCATTCTCATTTGGAGTTTTATCGAAACTATCGCCGCCTTTTGACCTGTGGTCCTTCGACTTCTTCGCTCTCCTACCTCGATTTCTCTTGCGCGGGGGCTCGCAAGGTGGAAACCCCGGGAGCCCTCGCGAGTGTTCCTACCCCTATCGCTCAAGTTTTCACGGCCCAGGTCCACTACAGGAGCGCCTCTCCAGACCGTGCCTCACGGGCACCGCGACACGAATATAGGGCCTGGGTCGGTCGCCCCCGCGGCTGAGACTAGAGACTACTTGCGAATGGGCATGCAACAGAAAGGAACAATACCGGAATAACGGAAACAGTACGATGATTGACGACGTTAACCCAAACACGCCCCCACGGGGCCACACATTGCTGTCTTTTTGCGCAGGAGAAAAGAAAGGAAAGAACAAAAGCAGGCGAAGCTTGTCCCGCGCCGGCCCTCATGGAAGACTCGAGCTGCCTCCGAAGCTCAGGCGGACTCCCTCTCGCGCTTCACCGGGGCGCGACGGCGGGCAGACCCGCTGCCGCCCTCCAAGCAGGCGCGACGGCGTGGAGGCTGACCGCGGCCGGTGCTAGAAGGGTCGTTACCCGAAGAAGAGCTGGTGAAGCTTGAGGAGTCACGGGCGCCGCCAACCGCTCGCGCACTGTCCTCTCCGTCCTCGCCGGGGCTGAGTCCCCGGCCACGGTCGTCATCTTCAGGGCAACACCCAGCACGGCGACCATCTTCCCCAAACACCCTCACGTAGAGGGTGGCGTCGCCGTCGAACTTGAAGTGTAGAGAGCACCGGCGGCGGAGACCGCGCGCGCAAGCAAACGTCCGCCAGCCGCGGGTCAAGGCCAGGCTCCCGGCAGCGGAGACCTCAAGCGAAGCCCACGAGGCCCGGCTGCAGCAGCCATCTGCCTGGAGCCAGAGGCCACCCAAGGCGCCAGCTGGGAACTCACCTAGGAGGAAGCGAGGAAGCTAAAGCCGGGCGCCGGTCGGCTCCACCGCCCACACAATGAACTCCAGCAGCACCTTCGCAGTATGGAGGCGCGGCCTCGGGGGTCGCACGGCCGGAACACGCCCGCCGACCTTGGCCAGCCGCTCATTACCGCATAGAGAGCCAGCCCCGCGACCGCGGGGGCCACCATGGAAGCCACAGGATATTTGCGAGGGCGACCTCGACCACGCTTGGGCGGGGGAGAGGTAGACTCGACCTGGCGAGCCTTTCCTTTCTGTACGGCCGAGAACTTCCTTGGTGGAGCCATGAAGAAGAAGGAGAAGCGAGAGAGGATAGGCTAGAAGGGCGCGCGCTGTTCCATACTTATAGCCAGCGAAGGCCAACCGTCGACCTTCACGATCGCGGGTAATCATGACCCGCTTTGCATGCAGGGACTTGTCGAATCCATGCGGTTACCAAGGCGTCATGGGGGAGCGGAGGCGCCCACGTCCAATCAACCGCCACGTGGCGCCCAAGGCCGCAGGCTGTTAGGGCCCGCGAGGCTTCGCACTTGCCCTTTCGCCTCTCTGCTCGGCCAAGTCCGGGCGCGCCGTGGGCCCAGGGGCTACTGTCGGCGTTCTGGGAACGGGGGTCCCCAGACTTGCCTGCCTGCGGCCTGCGGCGTGGCTCAAAGGAGGCCCAGCACAGCTCATCTTCATCAACACAAGCTCAAGACCCTCGCGAGGGGCCAAGCCTCGCGGGGCGGACGACAAGGAGCTTCCTCAGGCACGGCCTCGTCGAGGTGGCTCACGAGGAGGCGGAGAGTTCAAGGCGGGGTACCTCGCGAGGTGCCCATGACGCAAGCCATGGCGACCAAGGGCGCCCGGTCAGGCGCCCGCCCATATGATGTCCTCCTTTCCTCTTTGGTGCAAAGGGAGCAAGCGCAGCGAGAGCATCAAGCAAAGGCATCCATTTCGTGCAACAAGACCAAGACCGCCCAACGGCAGGAAGAAGTCATTGTGGAGCCCAAGCAAAGGTCACCACAGAGCCTTTGTGGCGAGGACCAACTTTAGTCAGGATAAGTGTACCCGCTGTTCCCCTTCAAAATGGCCAACTGTTAGCGCCCTTCCCGCTCAATATTTGGGAAGAGGCCCAGGGCCTTTGCCTATAAATAGGACTAGCCACCCCCAGGGTAGAGGCATCGAGCATCGAGAATCCAAGAGCCAGAACCAAGTAGCACCAGCCAAGAACAGACCCTCGCGAGGCTGTTCCTCCTTGTATTGTTCATCATCAGCCCAAGAGGCAATCCACCACACCACACACTAGAGTAGGGTATTACACCACAATGGTGGCCTGAACCAGTATAAATCTTGTGTCTCTTGTGTTGTTCTGTTTGGTAGTTTAGATCCTAGCGATTCGGCAAGGAGCAAGCCGGTAGAGGGTTAAATCTCCGCGCGCACCCCAGAGTTCGAACCTCAAGGGTCTGCCGGAACCCGAAATCCGACAGTTATATTGTTGAATTCATTCATGATGCTACTGAAAATTATTATGAGGGAGGAACATATGCTTGTAGGAATTGCAATAATATCAAGTTTCCTCCCTATGTGCTGAAATTCTTGAAGCTATGCTTTTGTTACCTTCCTATGCTAGTTGATTATTGTTCCCATAAGTTGTTTGCTCACAAAATCCCTATGCATAGGAAGTGGGTTAGGCTTAAATGTGCTAGTCATATGCTTCATGATGCTCTCTTTATGTTTCAATTCTTATCTTTTATGTGAGCATCATTGTCATCATCAAGCCTAGCTAGAAAGGCATTAAAGAAAAGCACTTGTTGGGAGACAACCCAATATTTATCCTTACTGTTTTTGTGTGTCCACATGATTATGCTACCGTATTAATCATGTTTTATATCTTTGTTTCAATAAATTGCCAAGTAAGACCTTTAGGATAGCTTACGGTGATAGTTGTGTTGATCCTGCTGAAAATCAGAAACTTTTGCACCCAGTAAATTAGTTTTGTTAATTCACATAAACGTGCTTCTGATCTTATTCTTTCTGATATGGATTGGTACACAAATTTCTTAGGACTTACTAATTTGTTAGAATTGTTGGAGTCCCAGAAGTGTACGTTTGATACAGATTACTACAGATTGTTCTGTTTTTGACAGATTCTGTTTTCTATGTGTTGTTTGCTTATTTTGATGAATCTATCAGTAGTATTAAGTGGTATGAACCATAGATAAGTTGAAATACAGTAGATATTACACCAATATGAATTTAGAATGAGTTCATCACAGTACCTAAGTTGTGGTTTTATTTTCTTATACTAACGGAGATTACGAGTTTTCTGTTGAGTTTTGTGTTGTGGAGTTTTCAAGTTTTGGGTAAAGACTCGATGGACTATGGAATAAGGACTGGCAAGAGCCTAAACTTGGGGATGCCCAAGGCACCCCAAGGTAATATTCAAGGACAACCAAGAGCCAAAGCTTGGGGATCCCCGGATGGCATCCCCTCTTTCGTCTTCATTCATCGGTAACTTTACTTCAAGCTATATTTTTATTCACCACATGGTATGTGTTTTGCTTGGAGAGTCATTTTCTTTTGTTAGAATTTGCTTGCTGTTATTTATAATAATGTTTTGCATCTTTATTTTCAATAAAGAAGTCAAGGATAGCCTTTGCCATGCTTATTTTGCTAGTATACATGTTGCTGTTTGAAAACAGAAAGTTTACCGCTGTTGCAAAAATTCCCTAGAAAAGTCAGAGAACGATATAATGATGAAACCTTTTGCATAATGAGCTATGATAAATTTACTACAGTGGGAATTTTATTTCATAATTTTTGGAGTTAGGGAAGTATTGATACTCTTGCATTCTTTACAGAGTGTACTGTTTTGACATATTGCTGTTATGTTTACATTGTTTGCATATGTTTGCTTGTTTAATGATTCTATTTGAGGATAGGAGTATTAAATATGCAGAGACATTTAGTATGCAATGTTGAATAATAATTTTAGTGATTTGTTACAGTAGAAAATGATAAGGTTTTGCATAGGTTTATACTAACCTATCTCACGAGTTCTTGTTGAGTTTGGTGTGGATGAAGCTTTTGATAAAAAGAGAACCATGATATGAGAGGAATTAAGGAGACACAAAAGTTCAAGCTTGGGGATGCCCAAGGTACCCCAAGGTAATATTTCAAGAAGTCTCAAGCATCTAAGCTTGGGGATGCCCCGGTCGGTTAGTATCGGTTGAGCCTAAGTTTTTTGCTTCTTCACATGAGTTGTGCTATCCTTGCAATGTAATTTTATTTTATTTTGCTTGCTGCTTGATTAGAATACCAAGATCTGAAATTCTTTAATGAGAGAGAGTCTTCACATAGCTACTTAATTATCTAGCTACTCATTGATCTTCGCTTATATCTTTTTGGAGTAGTTTTTCATTTACTCGTGTGCTTCACTTATATCCTATGAGTAAATTGTTGAATGAGTTGATTGTCATAAATCTGAAATTATATATGTCTCATTTGCTTATACCATGGGGAGTTATGACTTCACATCTAAGAAGTAGAGGTTGTAAATTTATTGAAGGTTAGCAAGCGTTGTATTGGTCATTTGAACAATTCATGAAAGAATATTGAACGAAGAGAGATTTCACATATAAATACACTATCCTAGACATCTTTTATAATTGGGAGCACTCATTAAGTATGACATGCTAAAGAGTTGATGTTGGACAAGGAAGACAACGTAATGGTTTATGTTTTCCGACATCTCAGTTAAAGTATATTGTCATGGATCATTCAAACATATTGATCTTGCATTTCCCCCTCATGCTAGCCAAAATTCCTTGCACAAAGTAGAGATACTACTTGTGCTTCCAAATATCCTTAAACCCAGTTTTGCCATAAGAGTCCACCATACCTAACTATGGATTGAGTAAGATCCTTCAAGTAAGTTATCATCGGTGCAAACAATAAAAATTGCTCTCTAAATATGCATGACTTATTAGTGTGGAGAAAATAAGCTTTGTACGATCTTGTTATGGAAGCAAGAAAAGCGACGGACTGCATAATAAAGGTCCATATACAAGGGGCAATATAAAGTGACGTTCTTTCGCATTAAGATTTTGTGTATCCAACCCTAAAAGCGCATGACAACCTCTGCTTCCCTCTGCGAAGGGCCTATATTTTACTTTATGTCTTTTACTTTTATGCAAGAGTCAAGGTGATCTTCACCTTTCCCTTTTTCATTTTATCCTTTTGCAAGCACTTTGTGTTGGGGTGATCCTGATATATATATATATATCCAATTGGATGTAAGTTAGCATGAACTATTATTGTTGACATCACCCAAAGGTGAATACGTTTGGAGCCAATATTATAAGCCCCAATCTTTCTCTGTGTCTGATTAAAACTTCATAACCACAAGTATTGCGTGAGTGTTAACAATTGTAGAAGACTATATGATGGTTGAGTATGTGAAGTTTGCTAAATCAAAGCTCTGACATAGACCCTTCCTGAAAATAGGATGAATTGCAATTGTTTAATGACTAAGAATGAAGTTTGCTAGTTTTCAAGAAAGTTTATGGTCTATGCTTTAACATGTGAATTGCTTGTTACTTGATTATGGAAAGTTTTATGAGATGAACTACTGTTATGACATATTATCATGCCAGAAAAGGTGATTAAAATTATCATTGATCAAACTTGTGCACCTTCTAGCATTCACACTTCATAAATTCTTTCTTTTATCATTTACCTACTCAAGGACGAGTAGGAATTAAGCTTGGGGATGTTGATACGTCTCCAACGTATCTATAATTTATGAAGCATTCATGCTATATTACTTTGTGTTTTGAATGATTATGGGCTTTGTTATACACTTTTATATTACTGTTGGGACTAACCTATTAACCGGAGGCCCAGCCCATATTGCTGCTTTATTGCCTGTTTCAGTATTTCGAAGAGAAGGAATATCAAATGGAGTCCAAACGGAATGAAACCTTTGGCATCGTGATTTTTGGAAGAATATTATCCTGGAGGCTTGGAGATCAAGTCAGAAGAGCCTCGAGGAGCCCAGGAGACAGGGGGTGCCCCCCTACAGGGCGCGCCCCCTGGTCTCGTGGACCCCTCGAGCACCCCCACCCCCCCCCCCCGACCGACTTCTTTCGCCAATATAACCCTACGTACCCTAAAACTATTGAATATCAAGATAGATCGGGAGTTCCACCGCCGCAAGCCTCTGTAGCCACCAAAAACCTCTCGGGAGCCCGTTCCGGCACCCTGCCGGAGGGGGAACCCATCACCGGTTGCCATCTTCATCATCCCGGCGCTCTCCATGACGAGGAGGGAGTAGTTCACCCTCGGGGCTGAGGGTATGTACCAGTAGCTATGTGTTTGATCACTATCTCTCGTGTTCTCTCTATGGCACGATCTTGATGTATTGCGAGCTATGCTATTATAGTTGGATCTTATGATGTTTCTCCCCCTCTACTCTCTTGTGATGAATTGAGTTTCCCTCTTGAAGTTATCTTATCGGATTGAGTCTTTGATTTGAGAACACTTGATGTATGTCTTGCCGTGTTTATCTGTGGTGACAATGGAATATCACGTGCCACTTGATGTATGTTTTGGTGACCAACTTGCGGGTTCCGCCCATGAACCTATGCATAGGGGTTGGCACACATTTTCTTGACTCTCCGGTAGAAACTTTGGGGCAATCTTTGAAGTACTTTGTGTTGGTTGGATGAATTTGAGATTGTGTGACGCATATCGTATAATCATGCCCACGGATACTTGAGGTGACAATGGAGTATCTAGGTGACATTAGGGTTTTGGTTGATTTGTGTCTTAAGGTGTTATTCTAGTATGAACTCTTTAATAGTTCGATCCAAAAGAATAACTTTGAGGTGGTTTCGTACCCTACCATAATCTCTACGTTTCTTCTCCACTATTAGTGACTTTGGAGTGACTCTTTGTTGCATGTTGAGGGATTGTTATATGGTCTATCTATGTTATTATTGTTGAGAGAACTTGCACTAGTGAAAGTATGAACCCTAGGCCTTGTTTCCTATCATTGCAATACCATTTATGCTCACTTTTGTCATTAGTTACCTTGCTGTTTTTATTATTTCAGATTACAAAAACCTATATCTACTATCGATTTTGCACATGTATCACCATCTCTTCGCCGAACTAGTGCACCTATACAATTTACTATTGTATTGGGTGTGTTGGGGACACAAGAGACTCTTTGTTATTTGGTTGTAGGGTTGCTTGAGAGAGACCATCTTCATCCTACGCCTCCTACAGATTGATAAACCTTAGGTCATCCACTTGAGGGAAATTTGCTACTGTCCTACAAACATTTGCACTTGCAGGCCCAACAACGTCTACAAGAAGAAGGTTGTGTAGTAGACATTAGTTCCTGATGGCCCTCAAGGATGGCGCGCGTTCTTGGCTCCTGAACCTGACAGAGGGGTCGGTTTCTTCTTGGGAGGAGATGCATAGCCGCTTCATTGCCAACTTCCAGGGCACTGGCGACCGTCCGCCGGCCGCGGGTGACCCGCGTCGCATCAAGCAGCAGCCTGGAGAGACCCTGCAGAAGTATATCCAGCGCTTCAACAACGTTCGCCTCAAGATCCTCGAGGTGTCGGACGAGGCCATCTTCTCAGCGTTCACTGATGGCGTCCGCAATGTCAAGATGAAGGAAGAGCTCGCCATCCATGAGGATCTCTACACCGTTCTGGAGATGTTCAACACGGCAAACAAGTGCGCAAGGGCTGAGGAGGGGCGCCTCTCCCTCCTCGAGCTCCGCAATGCTGATCAAGAAGACTAGAAGACCAAGACCAAGGACATGAAACGCAAGGGGCCAGCCATGCTTGCGGCCGAACCAGAGATGAAGCGCGACTATGACCACCCCGAGTCATCCGAGAGCAACCGGCCGTTCTGCGTCTTCCACAACGTTCACAGCCACAACACCAACGACTGCCAGGAGCTCAGGGCCCTCCGCGACGGGCACCTCGGTTGATGCCCCGAGCGCAACGATCGAGGCTACGGTCGTGGGGGTGGCCGAGGTGGAGGACGCTGGGACGGACGCGACCATCGTCAGGAGTGGCGCGACCAGCCTCGTGAGGACCACTGGCAGGGCCAGCCTCGCGAGGGCGCCTGGAGGGAGTAGCCTCGTGAGGAGTGACCTCAGGGCAACGCTACGCTTCCTCCTCTGCCTCCACCACCAAGAAGGAATGAAGATCACCACCAGGACGAGGGGGCTGGGGGCTTCCAGGAGCATTTTCGTGGTCTCCACATTTTGGCTCATCCCTTGGTTGCACGACCCCACTTATCTATTTGTGTGTGTTTCCGTGTACCATATCTTGCTATTGGTCTACTTGTTGCATTTGCAAATTGTGCATCTTTTCCAACATTATTGAAGCTCACTAACAATTGCATCAAATTTTGTGCCACCATCCTAACCGAGCTGCACCATAAGCTTTTACTTGTGTAGGTGTGAGAACCGACAAGAATTGGTACCAATTTTGTTATTTCCTTGTCCACATTTAAGTGATCATTGATCCATCTTCAACATCGGTCAAGGTATATTTGGTATAAGTTCTTATCTTTCTCCCACTCACATATTTGCTTGGAATGATAGATAGGCCAAGTTCTTCTACCAACCCACTCTTCATCGAGCAAGACGACAACATGTCATCCTACGTCACCAAGAGCCACCTCTTCGGTGCACAAAGAGCTTTGCACCAAGAGCAACAAGCAATGAGCGACCGCATCGACAATCTCGCCACTGACTTGCGACTCTCCGAGCAGCGAACAAGAGACTACTTCGACAACAAGCTCGACACTCACAAACAAGAGAACGATGCAAGAATGGATGATATTTGTGCCTTGTTTGTGAACCGCCATTCTTCCACTTCTTCCTACTCAAGACAGAGCCGCTCGAGTCGACACTCCGAAGACACCCACTCCGGCTCAAGTACACCGACATCAAACACTCTACGTCGAGCCGCGCGTCAAGACCGTCAAGCAACTCGCAATCCTCTACACGGCATTCATCCACAAGAGCAAGTCGAGGAGCAAGCACATCAACATCGTCAACACCAAGTTCCTCTTGCACAAGCTCAAGTAAGACAACGTCAACGTCACCAAGAGGAAGAGCGAGTGCGACAACATCAAGATGAACAAGACGCCGAGGCTCAATGTCTTCAACAACAACAATGTGAAGAACAAGCTCCTGAGGCACAACGTGCCCTTCAAGAATCAAGTCGAGCCATTGCCAACTGCAACCGAGATAGGCGCAATCAAGAGGAAGCACTTCGCGAAGAAATTCAAGAATGGAACTACCAACCAAGAGTGCATCGTCAAGTTCCACAAGCTCCTCCACAAGCTCGACAAGCTCCTCCACAACCTCAAGTTCCACAAGAGCAAGATGACTATGGAAATCCTCCACGCCAAGAGCAACATGAGGTTGATAATCCTCCATATCAAGGGCGTCATCATCACCCTCGACTAGACCTGGCCATACCTCGGGCCGGACCAGGCTTCGAGCCGGGCCTAGCCAAGCCCGACGCAAAAAACCCAGGCCCGGGCCCAACTCGGCCCGGCCATCGGGCCTATTTTCTGGGCCCGAACACGGAAAAGCCCGTCGGGCTCCAGGCCGGCCCGGCCCGACCTTCAGAAAAGTGCAAAAATGACGGGCCTGGGCCCGGCCCGGCCCGGTCATCGGGCTCAAAATCTAGGCCCGAGCCCGGCCCGGGAGTAGCGCCAGGCCGGGCTTTTTTCGGGCCGGGTCGAGCCGGGCTGGCCGGGCCAGGCTTCCCGTGGCCAGGTATACCCTCGACCCCAACACAATGAAGAACAATGCTATGGCAAGCTCAAGTTCACCATGCCCAAGTTCCATGGAAGCAATGATCCCGAAGAGTACCTATCATGGGCATTGAAGGTCGACAAAATATTTAGTTTGCAAAACTATGAGGAATAGAAGAAGATCAATATGGCATCACTTGAGTTCCAAGACTATGTGCTCATATGGTGGGAACAAGTCCTTGAGTGCCGAGAAGCAAGAGGTGAACCACCAGTCACCACTTGGACTCAAATGAAAGATGCCATGCGAGCTTGCTTTGTGCCCACCTACTACAACTGCGACCTCTTCAAGAAACTCCAACTCCTCAAGCAAGGAACAAAGAGCATTGAAGAATACTATAAGGAAATGGAGATTGCCATGATAAAAGCCAATGTCAAGGAAGATGATGAGCAAACTATGGCCCACTTCTTGAATGGCCTCAATCATCCCATCAAGAAGACTGCTGACTTCCAACCCTACTCCAACCTCATTGAGCTCATGCATCAAGCTACCAAAGCGGAACGTCAAGTGCAAGATGACTCCAAGTACGCCACGTACTCGTCCAAGACCTACGGCTTCTCCAACACCCAAGCTTCAACGACTCCAACACCTCCTACCTCAACCAAGCCATTTGCAAGCAACAGTGACAAGTCGAGTTACAAGAAAATTTCGACAACCTCAAGTCGTCCTCCTACTACAAGCAACTTTAAGCCGCGCGCTTCATCATCTACTCCAACCGATGAGACCGTCAAGACAAGTTCTATCAAGTGTTTCACTTGCGGCGGCCGAGGCCACAAGTCATTTAAGTGTACCAACAAGCGCACCATGATCCTCAACGACGAGGGAACCTATGACTCCATGAGTGAAGAGGAGATGGAAGCCCTTGAGCAAGTGGACATGCATCGGCGCGTGAATGAAGATGAAGATGACCAAGTCTTTTGTGATGAGGATTCAAGCCCCACCCTCGTTGTCTCCAAAGTCTTGACTCTTCAACATCAACAATACGAAGACCAAAGATGCCACATCTTCCACACAAAGGCCGACATCAATGGAAGGTCCGTCAAGGTCATCATCGATGGAGGTAGTTGTCACAACTTGGCAAGTGAATAACTATGCTCCAAGCTCCAATTGATTAAGATGAAGCACCCGCATCCCTACAAGGTCCAATGGCTAAGTGATTACGGCACTATACATGTTGAGCATACGGTCAAAGTATCCTTCAAAATTGGAGCATATGAAGACACTTTGGAGTGTGATGTCATCCCGATGTCTGTTTGCCACCTCCTTCTTGGTCGACCATGGCAATTTGACCGCGGCGTCATCCACAACGGGCATACCAATCACTATAGCTTCAAGATGAAAGGCAAGGAATATGTGCTACGACCTATGTCTCCAAGTCAAGTGATCGCCGACAAGCAAGACACCCATCGTGGAGAAAAGAGTGAGAGAGTGATCCACCCAAAAGAGAGTCAGAGCCACAAGCCAAAATCGAGTGCCTCCACGATGAGCAACAAGAAAAACTTGGTCCTATTTGACACCAAAAGTGAGATGAGAGAAGTGTGTGAGAACCCATCACGTGTTATGTACTATGTCCTTGTGTGGAAGGACGAGGCACCAAAAACTAACACCTCTCACGATCTACCTTTAGTGTTATCTTCTCTTTTGCAGGAATTCCAAGATGTTTTCCCCGATGAGCTACCTCTGGGTCTACCTCCACTACGAGGCATTGAGCATCGAATCGACCTCATCCCCGGAGCACCTCTTCCTAACAAGGCTACCTACCGCGTCAACCCCGAGGAAACTAAGGAGATCCAACGGTAACTCCAACAACTCATCGACAACGGTCAAGTACATGAAAGCTTGAGCCCTTGTGCCGTTCCGGTCATACTTGTCCCAAAGAAAGACGGTACTTATCGCATGGTTTTTGATTGCCATCCCATCAATGCTATCACCATTAGATATCGTCACCCTATTCCATGCTTAGATGATATGCTTGATGAGCTTAGCGGAGCCACCATTTTCTCTAAGATTGATCTTAAGAGTGGCTACTATCAAATATGCATCCAAGAAGGTGATGAATAGAAAACCGCATTTCAGACCAAATTTGGCTTATATGAATGGCTAGTTATGCCAATGGGTTTATCCGAAGCACCCGGTACTTTCATGCGAGTCATGTACTTTGTTCTTTGTCCCTATATTGGTATATTTGTTGTGGTCTATTTTGATGATATTCTTGTCTTTAGCAAATCCCTCAAAGATCATGTCACCCATCTTAGAACCGTGTTGCAAACCCTTAGGAAAGAGCGCCTTTATGCTAATGTGGACAAATGCCTTTTTGGTGTTGATAAGCTTGTTTTCTTGGGCTTTGTTGTGTCTTCTAAGGGTGTTCATGTAGATGAATCTAAGATCAATGCTATTAAAACTTGGTCCCAACCAACCAACTTGCAACAAGTGTGTAGTTTTCTTGGTTTAGCTGGTTTCTATCGTCGCTTTGTGAAGGATTTTAGCACCATTGCTTCACCTTTACATTCTTTGAGTAAGAAAAATGCGCCATTTGTTTGGGGACCATCCCAAGATACTGCATTTAATGAGCTTAAGAATTTGCTTACTCATGCTCCCAGCTTGCATTACCCAACTTTGATAAACCTTTTGAGATTCATTGTGATGCTACTAGTAATGTCATAGGAGGTGTGCTAACGCAAGAAAAGCGCCCCATAGCATATTTTAGCGAAAAACTTTCTGAAGTGCAACTCAATTACCCCATCTATGACAAAGAGCTATATGATTTAGTGCGAGTTTTGCGTGAATGGGAACATTATCTTCGCCCTCATGAATTTATCATTCATACCGATCATGAAACGCTTAAGTACTTAAAAGGTCAAACTAAGTTGAACAAGCGTCATGCAAAATGGAGTGAATTTATAGAGTCTTTTCCTTATGTCATCAAGTACATCAAGGGTAAGGAAAATGTAGTGGCAGATGCCCTTTCCCGCATATGCACGCTTGTCACTAAACTTGAATTGAATGTCATTGGCTTTAGCAGATAAAAGACTTGTATGCGCATGATCCTACTTTTGTTATTCCTTATGCCAAGTGTTTGACGCATACATCTTGTGAACAATATTATATCAAGGATGATTATCTTATGAGAGCTAACAAACTTTGCATTCCCGAGTCTTCTCTTTGTTTGCTTCTTTTGCAAGAGGCTCATGGAGGCGGACTCATGGGACACTTTGGACGCAACAAGACATTCGCCATGCTCTCCAAGAACTACTTTTAACCCAAGATGCTCCGCAACGTCTCACGCTTCACCAACCGATGCTCTACATGTCGCAAATCTAAGTCAAAAGCTCAATCCCATGGTCTTTACATGCCTCTTCCTATTCCTTATCACCCTTGGGAAGACATTAGCATGGATCTTGTACTTGGTTTGCCTAGAACTCAAAATGGAAAGGATTCCGTGTTTGTTGTTGTGGAACGATTCTCTAAAATGGCTCATTTTATCCCATGCAACCACTACTAGGAAAAGGCCTATAGATAGGATTGACTCTAATGGCGCACCGTGGGTGCAGTGCGCCACTACTATATACTAATGGCGCACGTCTTTCTCATACGCCATTAGAGTGGAAGACTCTAATGGCGCACGGCCGACAGAGTGCGCCATTAGTATGAATTTTTTTTTTTCCATTTTCCCATACAAACTAATGGCGACGGGCAAGGATGTGCGCCATTATCAGATATAACTTCTAATGGCGCACGGGCAAGGATGTGCGCCATTACTGTATCCCCCTCCATCTCGATCTCGATCCCCTCCATCTCGATCTCGATCCCCTCCATCTCGATCTCGATCCTCCATCTCGATCGCACCGCACCTCCCCGCTAGCTCTACCCATCGCAACCTCCCCGCTCCACCGCGGAGCACCGGCCCGCCCCCCACAAGACCAAGACATTTTGAACATATTTTTATTTTTTTACTATTTTTATAAAAATATTACACTGTTATAATTTAAACAAGTTTGATAAACACAAATAAATATAAAAAACAGCATTTAAAATGCATAAAAAATATTATTGTTATGATTTAAACAAGTTTGAACATATTTAAACACAAGTTTGAACATATTTAAAATGCATATTACTGTATCCCCCTCCATCTCGATCTCGATCCCCCATCTCGATCTCGATCCCCCTCCATCTCGATCGCACCCGCACCCTCCCCCGCTAGCTCTACCCATCGCAACCCTCCCCGCTCCACCGCCGGAGCACCGGCCCGGCCCCCCGCGCGCAACCCGCACATTTTGAACATGTTTTTAATTTTTTTTACTATTTTTATAAAAATATTACACTGTTATAATTTAAACAAGTTTGATAAACACAAATAAATATAAAAAACAGTATTTAAAATGCATAAAAAATATTACTGTTATGATTTAAACAAGTTTGAACATATTTAAACACAAATAAATATAAAAAACACCATTTAAAATGCATAAAAAATATTGGGGATCACAGGAGTCAAACCCGGGACCTCTGTGTGAGAACTGGCTGCTAACCGGTCGAGCTAGTAGAGGGGACTTGATGTGGATCAGTTCAGGTGGAATATAACCTGTTGGCTCGAGCAGAAATATCTAATGGCGCACCGTGGTGTGGTGCGCCATTAGTGTGGATGTACTTATGGCGCACCGGTGGTTGGTGCGCCATTAGTATTGTGCCTCCATCCATCCATAGCCCTCCCCGGCGGCCCACCTCTCTCCCTCGCCCTCGATCCCCTCTCTCTCCCTCGCCCTCGCCCTCGATCCGACGCCGCTGCCCCGCCGCCTCGATCCCCTTCCCCGACGCCGCTGCCCCGCCGCCTCGACGCTGCCCCGCCGCCTCGACGCCGCCCAGCGCCGCTGCCCGCCGCCTCGCCGCCCAGCGCCGCTGCCCGCCGCCCAGCGCTGCCCCACCGCCTCGACGCCGCCGCGGCGCCCGGCGCGGCGGCGACCAGTACTCCCAACCCCACTATCCCCACCCCCTCTCCCCACCCTGGCCGGCCGGGGTTTCGATCGGATCCCCTCTCGCGCTTCGTCTCCGGCCGGCCGCTGGGTTCCCAGGCCGCCTCTGGAAGAGGAGCGGTAACCTCCTCGGGTGCTGCTGCCGCAGGCTGACCGCGTCGCACCATGCCGACTCCCTCGCGCATCCTGATCATTCCACCGCCGGCAGCCTTCCCCTGTCCGGCTGTAGAGAGGAACAACGCGTGCTCCAGTACTTCGCGCGATGGCGTGCTCCAGTCCAGTGTGCCGCCGGCCGGCCGGCGACCTCTCCTCTTGCGCGATGGCGTGCTCCAGTCTAGTATGCCCCTAGTCGTCCGCCTAGGTCAATTCATGTCCGCCTACCACCAGGTCAATTCATGTCAAGTGCACTTCCAACACCCACCACCAGGTCAATTCATGTCCGCCTACATGCCTGCGAGCTACTTGTTTTTATGCCAATATGGTTTTCCTTGTTCACCGACAACGCCCAAATGGCGATTTACATCATCATCCACCTCCTCATCGTTTAATGCTCACCAATTAACCCACATTGAATGATCACAGTCGATGAATGAATGCATCTGAACGTTCCAGCCACACCACCAACTAGTGCGAGCAGATCATCCAACGTGTTTCTCCCTTTAGTTTGGCTTGCTTGTTTGTTTGTGTTGAACTTCAGACTGGCTTCCTTCAAGTTACATAATATGCTCAAGTCAAGCTATTGGATGCTAGTCCTAGGTTAAAGAGGACTTTGTTAGGTCAAGTTTCAAGTCAAGCAAAATTAGTACTCTCTCTTGCACTTCTTTTTAATCTACTCTAGTGGTCTCGGTCGGTCAAGTCAAGCTCTACACAACTGAAATAGTTTGGTGCGGACACATAAATTTCAACATTCAATACCTTAGCCCCAGCAAGCTACCTAGCTTAGCTCTAGTTTATTTGAAGTGTACTTGATTGTCATGTTTGGACTTATACCGCTAAGTTTTTGTCCTTAATGCTGTCCAATCATTAATTTGCCGCGGTGTGTGAGTGTTTAGATATCTAGGCAGCCATTTAACATTTGAAGCATATTCTTTTTGTTTAGAGGGCTATTGGATTGTTTGGTGGTGATTGGTTGTTGGTAGGTGGCAGGTGAACTATGGAACAAGTTCACATGATACTTGTCTTGATTGGTTGCTTGACTTTGTGGGGATGCAATTACTTAGTGGTAGTTCATCTCTCTTGAAAAATATCTTGTGAATTTTGCTTTAGGTGGTTGAAGTAGAGCTCTGTTTCCTTTCAGTGAGCTATTCAGTTGCTGTGGAACTATATTTATCATTACCATTTCAAGGAATTCTGCTTATTTTTGGAACTATATTTTGGAACTATATTCACTATTACAAGGAATTTGCATAATACAGTTCAATGATGACTCATGTTGAAGATTGTGCACCCCGGTTGAAAGCAGATTGCCTCAAGCAGGAAATCACTAGGAATTGTGCTTCTGGATGCATTATGTGCCATTGGTCTTTTTTATAAGCAAAAACAATTGTTAGCTTTTAGATGTTGTGGTGGTTCACTTGGTGGTATATTGTTTTGAATTACACTTGTTAGCTTTTTATAAGCAAAAACATGCCAATGTATTTTCCATGCTATGATGGAGGCCTTTTTTGCCTTGTCCACCGAGAGGCCCTTGAGTTTGCCGGAATGTCGATTAACTTCCGTTCCGGCAAATTCGGGCACTCCATATGTCCTATTTTCAGCAAAGGTCATGCTGAAATTTTCCGTGAATTTTAGCATGACTTTGTTAAAAATAGGACATATGGGGTACTGCGACTAATGCATGTTTTATGATCTGTTGTAAGGGTACTAATTGGTCTCTTCGTTGCTTATCGAGATGGCGGGAAGCAGCCACCGCCGATCTGCGACACCGCAGTACGAGGTGGATGATTCCGAGTTCTTCACTATCATACTTGAGGCTTCAGTTGGATCCATGACGCTGGTATATAAAATGAGAGAGATCTCCCTTCACCCATCTCATTATGATATCATTGTTTGCTACATCACTCATTTTCCCAAACTGCAGAGGCTGCCCGACAGTGTTTATGAACATGCTTGATGGGTGAAGATCCGCCAAATAATGTGAAGCTGCGACAGGCGGCAGCGGGTTTCGCAGCGATGGGATGTGCGGTTGGCGATCAAGAAGGGCCACATGTACTTGTCTCGTGGGTGGGAGAACTTCTACCGTGCCTCACGACCTGCAGCTGGGGTACTTCCTTGTCTTGAGTACGACAGCGACGCCAACATGCTCATCGTGAAGGTGTACAACAAGACTATGTGTCGCATGCGATCGTTGCCGATGATGATGCGATGCGTTCGCCTCTTCTTATTCCTCTACATTTGGCTTTGTCTCACATCGATTGTTAACGGTCATTGTTGCATTTTGGACAGGTAGGAGCAGAAGCGGCGACATCGCTACTGACCAAAGCAGCGGCGACTATGGTGTAGCGCGAAGTGCAGCGATTCTGGTCAGAGCGACAAAGCAGCAGCGATTCTGCACCAAGCATAGACAACAAGAAGGATGATCCGGACTGGAGTGCGGGAGAAGAGGAGCAGAGTGAGGATGGGCATCGGTGAGGATGACCTAGCGCTGGTGGTGGTGACCAAGGGCAAGAGATGGTGGTGGTGACCATGGGCAAGAGATGGAGGTGGTGAGGATGACCTAGCGATGGTCGTGCTCAAGGTGGCCTCGCGATGGTGGTGGTGCTCGACAATGACCACGCACCGGTGGTGGCGCCGGCGATCCCACGGTGGGCAACATGACCACGCCAATTGTGGTAGAAGACTACATCCCACTACCTCCACTTGCCTCCACAGCCTCGCCGCTCTAGGCGCATCAGGAGATGAAGGAGAAGAAGGAGAAGAACTGCCTACTTTGTCGGTATGTCGATCTCCTATAGGTTAGCTATCCAAAATGATATATATATACTTAGTTACCTATGTTATCTCTAATATGCTTAGTTTCCTATAGGTTAGCTTCATTTTACCTAAGTTGGCTCTAATATACTAACTTAGAGCTTATATGCTTAGTTTCCTATAGGTTAGCTCCAAAATAACTTATGTTAGCACAAAATGATCAAGTTTACATAATAAGCTTATAGTCTTTTTCTTAATCTTCTTCTTTTCCAAAATGACATAGGTTAGCTCCATTTTACCTAAGTTGGCTCTAATATACTAGCTTAGACTATGCTTAGTTTCCTATAGGTTAGCTCCAAAATAACTTATGTTAGCACAAAATGATCAAGTTTACATAATAAGCTTATAGTCTTTTCTTAATCTTCTTCTTTTCCAAAACTCTTCTTATTCTTCTTCTAGTCTTCTTCTTTTCTTCTTCTAACTTCTTGTTTATCATTTTGCAGATTTGATTTAATTGACGGAAGCTTGCGTGGATGGGGTGCTTCTTTTCCATTTCTGTTTTTATTTTGTATGAATGTGAAACTTTTGTGAATTGATGGATAACGGTGTTGGATGAACAATGTGAAACTTTTGTAACGACGGAACTATGTGTTGGCTATGTACGTATGTATATATGATGAAACTTGTGTGTTGGATATGATTGCTATATGTATGCTTGTTGTACATATATGATTGCTATATGGATGCTTGTTGTACATATATATGTGTTGAATATCTCATATGTGAAATAGTGACATGAGATTAAGAAGAAAAGAATTAAAAAAGTTGTTACTAATGGCGCACTATAGTATGTCATACTGTAAGTATAGCAGATACTAGTGGCGCCTTGTGAGCAAGTACTAATGGCGCATCGTGAGTGCGCCATTAGAATACCAGATTCTAATGGCGCACAGGTGGTGCGCCATTAGAAAGAAATTCTAATGGCGTGATGCCAGTGGCGCACCAGCCATGCGCCATTAGAAGGCAAAACTGGTGCGCCACTAGCATGCCTTTTCCTAGTAGTGAACGAGATAGACGATGCTTCACATATTGCAAATATCTTTTGTAGGGAAATCTTGCGCCTACATGGAGTGCCCAAGAGGATCGTCTCAGACCGCGACGTCAAGTTCTTGAGTTAATTTTGGAAGACTCTATGCGCCAAGCTCGGAATCAAGCTCTTGTTCTCTTCGGCATACCATCCTCAAACCGACGGCCAAACGGAGGTGACGAACCGAACACTCTCCACTCTACTTCATGTGTTGATCAAGAAGAACATCAAGGAGTGGGAGGAGTGCCTACCCATCGCCGAGTACGCCTACAACCGTGAAAGACATTCGAATACCAGCAAGTCCCCCTTCGAGGTCTTCTACGGCTTCAACCCGTTGTCCCCATTGGACATTCTACCTCTTCCACTACAAGAGCGCACCAACATGGACACGAATGCACAAGCAAGCTACCTCAAGAAGATGCATGAAGATACAAGGCTCACCATCGAGTGACAAGTACAACGACTCGCGACCAAGCTCAACATCAACAAGCAACCCATGATATTCAACATAGGAAATCTTGTGTGGCTACACCTTCGCAAGGACCGCTTCCCCAATGAACGCAAGTCCAAACTTCTACCCCGAGCCGATGGACCCTTCAAGGTGCTAGCACACTACAACAACAACGCATACAAGATCGACCTCCCACGCGACAAGTACAACGTGAGCGACATCTTCAATGTCAAAGACCTCTCGCCATACCATGGTGATGAAGCTTTTGATCCGAGGTCGGATCTTTCCCAAGGAGGGGGGAGATGATGCGGAGCATCCCACGATCATCCCCATGGACACACCTACATCTCCCACGACACCACTTGGACCAATGACAAGAGCTCGAACAAAGGCTATCGAAGATAAGGTGAACTTGCTCCTCTCCGAAATCCCACTTCCTACTTATGAGACATGGCTACTACTTCATCCGGAGACCCTATGTGTGATCAGGTATTTGGACGAAAGCCACGAATCAGCTATGCCCAATGGACAAGACGGTGAAGACACCAAGTTCAATGGACAAGAGGAATGACCGCTCGAAACTCCCAGTCATCGGACGACTGACGCTGATCGAACGTCCGACGCCTGGAGGGTCCAAACGACCAGCCAAGTCCCAGCCTTTGCATGCTACAGCGGCCGAACGGCCGACGCCGACCGGACGTCCGACAACACCCAGCGCCCGGATGACCAAGCCTCTCCGGACGACCGGCACCAGCACACACGAGCCAAAACATCAGAAGGACGGAGACTTCCGGACGACCGAATGAATGACCCCGACCAGACGTCCGACAATTCCTAACCAGAGCCGAAACATCAGATGCCCGACCGGCATCAAACGTCCGGACCCTCGCGAGCCTTCGGACGACCGGTGAACGTCGGACGTCCGACGCTTGTGTGACCGCCCGTGTGTTGGGCCGAAGCCACTTACCCTTTCATCCACTTAGACTATAAATAGACCTCCTCCTCCTTCTTTCTAGGGTTAGCATTGTGATAGCTCATACGTTGAGATAGAGCTTTGCTCATCCATTCGGATCTACTCCATCGCGAGGGACCGACACCTCTTAGGAGAAGATCCACTTGGATTCAAGACCTCCTCTCGGAAAAGACCCTCTTCAAGACCTCCTCACGGAGAAGAACCGGTTACACTATGTATCGTCTCTTGTTGGATTCGGATCTTGTACCCTTTTGTGTTTCAAGGATCTAGCGCATGTGTGACTATATTCTTGTTGGTTGAGCATTTTATCTTGTGTTTCCCTCGTTTCCCCTCTCGTGTTCTTCGTGTTCTTGGTAGGATTACCTCCAAACGTGAAAGATCGGGCGTCTAGGGTTCTACCCTACATCACCTTAGGGGCTGGTCTGTCCCACTCTTGGCCCATTAGGCCCATGTAGTTGCCAAGGGGATGCCCGGAACCCCTTTCGATGACCCGATACATACCCGGTACCCCCGGAACACTTTTGATGTCCGAATACTATCGTCCTATATATTAATCTTTTCCTCTCGACCATATCAAGACTCCTCGTCATGTCCGTGATCTCATCCGGGACTCCCAACAACATTCGGTCACCAAATCACATAACTCATATAATACAAATCATCATCGAACGTTAAGCGTGCGGACCCTATGGGTTCGACAACTATGTAGACATGACCGAGACACCTCTCCGGTCAATAACCAATAGCGGAACCTGGATGCTCATATTAACTCCCACATATTCTACGAAGATCTTTATCGGTCGAACCGTTATGACAACATACGTTATTCCCTTTGTCATCGGTATGTTACTTGCCTGAGATTCGATCGTCGATATCTTCATACCTAGTTCAATCTCGTTACCGGCAAGTCTATTTAGTCATTCTATAATGCATCATCCCGCAACTAACTCATTAGTCACATTGCTTGCAAGGCTTCTTATGATGTGCATTACCGAGAGGGCCCAAAGATACCTCTCCGATACTCAGAGTGACAAATCCTAATCTCAATCTATGACAACCCAACAAACACCTTCGGAGATACCTGTAGAGCATCTTTATAATCACCCAGTTATGTTGTGACGTTTGATAGCACACAAGGCATTCCTTCGGTATCCGGGAGTTACGTAATCTCATAGTCGGAGGAATATGTATTTGACATGAAGAAAGCAGTAGCAATAAAATTGAATGATCATTATGCTAAGCTAATGGATGGGTCTTGTCCATCACATCATTCTCCAAATGATGTGACCCCGTTCATCAAATGACAACACATGTCTATGGTGTAGGAAACTTAACCATCTTTGATTAACGAGCTAGTCAAGTAGAGGCATACTAGGGACACGATGTTTTGTCTATGTATACACACATATATCAAGTTTCCGGTTAATACAATTCTAGCATGAATAATAGACATTTATCATGATATAAGGAAATATAAAATAACAACTTTATTATTGTCTCTAGGGCATATTTCCTTCACCCCTTTCCATCGACAATGGTGCGCATGTAGCCGAGCCTCCCGTACATCTCCATGGTCAGCGACATGACGCATAGGACACCAGGACCACCCAGTGTCGAGCCCAACCAAACCAAACCCACTCCTGCCTTTGACCCAGCACCAGTTGATGTTGCGTACAATCTATCCCCTCCATCGACGGCGCCATGTTAGGTACTTGGATCATCATCGAGGAAGCGAAAACCTGTGGCCGAGGAGATGGGCGACGGCGAATGTAAATGGGCCTCACAACAACGGCTCCTCGGTGACACACAAGAGGACCGCACCATCGAGGTCCTCCGTCAAATAGATGAGGTAGGTCGCGAGTGCGACCGCCTCTTGGAGTGAGTCGACAAGCTTCGGGTGGTAGCCCATCGCCAAGTGGTAGACATGCACCACGAGATTAATGAATTCGGGCCAATATTATAGGAGCTTCGTCGCGCCATCGCCAAAGCAGAGATTGAGGTGGCGTACAAGATCTCCAATGTGATGGCATGCACTGAAGAAACCATCTGCGAGGCAGAACGAACTGCCGAAGAGGCCGTCATTGCATCCAGCATCAAGCTTTCCACGGCCATGTTCGATGCAGAAGGCAGTATCCGCCAGACAAGGGCTGAATGTAGGGCTACAAACGAAGCATTGATGGCTGACGAGGAGGACAGCGACAACGACTGGGATGACAATGATGACTCGGACGATGGTGACAAGGAGGACGGCAGCAACGACGTGAATAAGTTCAAGTAGTTCTGTTAGGTTTTAGAAATGTGAATGATAATTATGTATGAACTTATGCATATCTTATAACAATATTAAGTATTAACCTTATGTTTATGAAGTTGTCCACAGAATGCTCTCATGTCCAGTCTAGTTACAATCTAAATCGTGACAAGCACTACCATTTCATCCAGTTCAGGCTTGGCTTGCGACATGCCAACTTTCGAGTACACTGTAAGTGCATCTAGCGTCACCCCTAGTTGGTTTTGGAGTATTGACGAGAAACGTGGTTGAGGGACTAATGTGTTTGTGAGAATTGCAGGATAACACAGGTAGTATCCCTCATTGATTCGGTTTACCTACCAGAGATGGCCCCTAAAAATGTGTGAAGACATTGAAGACAATGGTGGTTCGTGAAGACATTCACGACGAAGATTATGACACGTGAAGCTATTCACTTGAAGACTATGGAGTGTGAAGACATAGTTGTTCCGTAGTTTCCTTTTTTCTTCATATTGAGTCATAGGAACCACCATACTGTTAAGTGGGGTCCAAGTGAACAAAGTCAGAGTGACTGAAGTGATGCTCAACCAAATCCTATGTCTTCGAGCGAAGAAAATGAGAGTAAATCTTATCCAGAGCTGGATGAGTCAGCTTTGCTTGTAGACCAAGCCAAGCTATCGTGTGTGTTTAAAATCTGACCGTTGGACATGTGCCATTTCCTTAGTGACCCAAAGTCATTTCAGACATATCAGGTCGGTTGCCTCCTAGCTATAAATAGCCCACCCCATACACCATAAATTGGTGGTTGCTCAGAGTTAGTGCACGGCTTTTGTCATTTGAGAACAACCCACCTCCGAAGCATTTGAGAGAGAGATCCTTGCAAGGACAAAGCCCAAAACACCAAGAGCCAAAGAGTGTTAGGCATCACTGAAGTCTTTCTGTCCGAGTGATCTGAAGACTTGTTACAATTGAGGACTGTGAATCCTCCAGCCGGTTAGGCGTCGCGTTCTGAGCATCCAAGAGTCATTGTGGATTGCCGGTGAACGAAGTCTGTGAAGGTTTGGAAGTCTACCTCGAAGACTTACCAGAGTGATTGAGCGAGGACTGGGTGTCCTTAGCTCAAGGGGAATAAGGTGAAGACACAGTCTTCTGAGTTAAATCTCAGCCTCCCTAACCATATGTACAGTTGTCACAGCAACTATAACTGGTCTACTAAATCCTTGTCTTCATCAAGCTACTGGTTCTATCCTCTACTCTTCTTACTTTATAGTTGTCTTCGTGAAGTCATTGCTTACCTCTCTAATCTCTTTAACTTCACTCCTTGAAGACTAATATCTGTTTAGCTTTGTACTATCTTCCTTTCTGATCCTGTCTACCTAGTTGCAGTTAGTCTTCGCGCTTTCACTCGATTGTATGTTTGACTAATGCTTGCCTAGTGTAGTTTTCATTCCGCTGCTTACTATATAGGCTCAGTTTACATGTTTGTCTTCAAAGCCTCCGTGTTTTGAAGACTTCCATAAAAATCGCCTATTCACCCCACCCTCTAGTCGATAAAGAGCACTTTCAATTGGTATTAGAGCAAGGTACTCCCTTGTTCTGTGTGATTCGGTTTAACCACCTGGAGTTTTAGCTATGTCGACTGCAGGGATAATCAAGGTCTCCGCTGCGTGCCCTATCTTCATTGGCATTGACTACCCCTACTGGAAGAACAAGATGCGCATGCATCTTGAAGCCATTGATGTTGATATCTGGTATGTCGTCAAGACTGTCGTTCCCAAAGTCGGTGAAGGCGTCAGCGCTGCTGATGCCAAGAGATTTGCTCAATTGGACTCAACCGCCAAGAACATCATCTGTGGTCATCTAACCAAAGGGCGGTATGGTCGTGTGAGTGCACTGGAAATTGATAAGCTGGTCTGTGACTGGCTGTCCAAGGTCAATGAAGGTGTCTCAACTCAGAGATACTCAAGAATAAATGTTCTTCACAATCTCTTCAACCGCTTCAAAAGAAACGACAATGAAAATGTCCAGGTCACGTTCGATCACTTGACTGATATCACCAATGAGCTGGGAGCTCTTGGTGCCACTGAGATCACCAAGCATGAGATCGTGAAGAAGCTTCTGAGATCACTTGACAGCTTGTTTGACACCTTAGCCCTGATGATTCAAGAATGTCCTGACTTGAAATATCTCGATCCGTCTGACATACTCGAGAGGCTCAACACACATGAGTTCCAGCTATGTGAGAAGCGTGACATCTGGGGTCCAACTATGGCCGAACCCGTGCTCTGAGGGCAAAGGTTGCTTCCTCATCTGAAGAAGAATCTGGTTGTAACTCTAGTGATACTGAAGAGCTTGGCAATGAGGTTGCAATGCTCGTGAGGAAGTTCTAGAAGTTCTCCAAGAAGAATTGATTCAGCAAGTCTTCAAGATCTATCTCCAAGAACGATGAGGCATCATCACGTGACTACAAGAAGAGGACTTGACACAAATGCAAGAAGACAGGCCACTATATCTCTGAGTGTCCTCAGTGGGATAAGGAATCAAAGAAGAAGAAGAAGAAGAAGAAGAAGAAGAAGAAGAAGAAGAAGAAGAAGAAGAAGAAGAAGAAGAAGAAGAAGAAGAAGAAGAAGAAGAAGAGCAAGGAATATGATTCTGATGACAAGAAGAAGAAGAAATCTTAAAAATCTTCTTCAAAGTCTTCGTCAAAGTCTTCATCTCACTAGAAGACCTCATCAAGCAAGACTCGTGCATTTATTGGCAAGGAAATGGATTCAGAGGAGGAGTCTGCTTCTGAGGAGGTGGAGGTGGAGTCTCGGGAGGAGTCTGATTCAGGCGTAGCAAGCCTGGCTCTGGCGTCAGCGTTCGTTGCCAAGTCCATCGTCAACACTGAAGACAATGGTCGCAGCGTTGAAGCCAAAGCTGATGATGATGATGATGATGACGACTCTGCTCCTACCTACTGCTTCATGGCACGTGGTGCCAAGGTAAATTCATGTGATGCCTATTTCCAAACCTCTAGTGAAGATAACTCTGAATAATAATCCAAACCTAGCTATAAGACACTTGCTAAAATTGGAACTGAGCAACAAACTGCTATGGAACATATTCAAAAGCTGCTAGACAATGACCTGTTGGACGAGGAAATGAATTGAACCCAGTCCTTAATCAAAGACATTAAAAGTTTTCGTGTTAAGTAAGAAGATCTTGAAAGTCATCGTGAAACTCTCTCAGCCTCTCATGAGAAGCTTTCCTACGATTATCTTCAAAGGAAGCAGGATCTAGAGAAACTGAGAGCGTCATCTTCAAAAGGAGAATGATTCACTACTCGCCCAACAGATCAGTACCACTCAGGTAGAATTTGTTCCACCATGCTTGAAGTTTCTTGAGCGCGATAATGATGTCTCTGTTGCTGAATGTTCTACTGCTTCTGATGTTGCAATATCTTCAACTGTTGATGTGGTAACTAACCCATCTACTAAGGATGCCACTACTATTGCTGATGAGAATGCTAGGTTGAAGACATTGCTTGAGACTGGCATGTACAAAAGCCTCAAAGGGCATTGTGTAATGTCCTCAAGAAACAGATTCTGAACTGAAACCCTAGGAAAGAGGGTGTTGGGTTTGAGAGGAAAATGAACGTTGATGGTTCATATTGGACGCCTGAGCAGTACACCAAAACCACCTGGGTTACTGCTAAGGATCCTTCAGTTGACCCATCCACGTTATCTAGCTTCACTTGTACTAACCCAATTGTCATTGATGAATCCTTTGATGCAAACTATAAACTGTTTAAGAATCAAAATGGTGAAGTGTTTGCCAGGTACATTGGTACTAACTGCAGGAACGGCTCACCCCAGAAGAAGATCTGGGTGCCCAAAATCTGTCTTGAGAAGCTTCCCGTGAATGTCATCATAACACCACCTGGGAAGAAGACAAACCCCTGACCAAAGGCGACATATGGTCCAAAGGCTTCATACAAACAGAGGACCACTCATGGTCACCCTAACGCCAATGTTTTGTAGGAGAATTGTTATGAGACTCATGAATATGAGTGTGTTTCCTCTAACCGCTATGTTCACAAAACTAAGAACTTTTCTGCATATTCTTATGAGTATTATTCTCCTCCTTCGAAGCTATTTGCTAGTGCTCCCAAGCCAAAGTTCTCAGATGCTGCACTTAGACTCATTGCTTCTAAGCCACCCCTGAAGATGTGGGTGGTTAAGAAGAATTAAATTTTCTTGCAGGGAAAGGTCTCCAGCCGAAAAGCAAAATCTTCTGACGACAATGCTGGAGACCTAAAACATCTTGTGGGACGCAAGATAAGATGCTCCAATGGTCTTATCATGTATTTTTTCCCAGGGTTCCTTGACAAGCATCCTATCATGCCTAACCATAATTCAAACTTTGGTAATATGCTTGTTCGCTACATGTTTATGCTTCACAATACTCTTGGTGAAGCCTATCCCGCTAACTGCACTGTAGGGTACAACTCCGTAAGCCGCTGAATGCATTATGGGCAGCGGCTGCACCAACCACATGACTGGTGATTTAAGTCTTCCTATGGATTCTACCCTACGTCCATCTACTAAGAGCCACATCACATTCGCTGACACTGGTAAAAGCAAGGTATTGGGTCTTGGTAGAGTAGCTATCTCAAAGGATCAGCACATGGATAAAGTGATGCTTGTTGAATCCCTTGGTTACAACTTAATGTCTGTGTCAATGCTCTTTGATCTGAACATGATTGTGATATTTGGAAAATATCATTGTCTTGTGCTAATGGAATCTGACAAATCTCTAGTCTTCGAAGGCTATCGAAGAGGTGATCTGTATATGGTAGATTTCTCAGCAGGACCACAGCTTGCCGTATGTCTTCTAGCAAAGGCTTCAGAATGCTGGCTATGGCATAGACGGCTAGGACATGCAGGCATGAGGAACCTGTACACTCTCGCGAAGAAGAAGCACATCTTGGCATCGAGGACGTCAAGTTCAAGAAGGATCATCTATGTGGTGCCTGTGAAGCTGGAAAGATGACTAGAGCCAAGCATCCCTCAAAGACAATCATGACTACCTCACACCCTTTCGAGCTGCTTCACATGGATCTATTTGGTCCTACTCACTACTCTACCCTTACTACTACTGCACATCTCTATGGCTTCATTATTGTTGATGATTACTCAAGATACACCTGGGTGGACATAATTCTCTATAAGACTGAAGTGCAAGATGTCTTCAGACGCTTCGCAAACCGGGCCATGATGAATTATGGCATCAAGATCAAGCACATCCAGAGTGACAATGGCAGTGAGTTCAAGAACGCTGGCCTCGACATTTATCTTGATACTTTGGGCATCACACATGAGTTCTCTGGTCCTTACACACCTCAGCAGAATGGCATCGTGGAGCGCAAGAACAGAACACTCATTGAGATGGCGCGAACGATGCTCGATGAGTACAAGACTCCAAGAAAATCCTGGCCTGAAGCTATTGATACTGCATGCCATATCATCAACAGAGTATATCTTCACAAGTTCTTCACGAAGACATCTTATGAACTTCTGACTGGTAAGAAGCCAAACGTCAGTTACTTCAAGGTCTTTGGTGCTAGGTGCTGGATCAAATATCCACATCACACGTCTAAATTCGCACCAAAAGCACATGAAGGTTTTATGCTTGGTTACAAAAAGGACTCGCACACCTACAGCGTCTTCAACCTCTTTCACTATAAAGTGGTTGAAACTATAGATGTGCGGTTCGATGAGACTAACGGATCGCAAAGAGAGCACCTGCCAAATGTGCTAGATGAAGCTACACCAGGTGAGGCTATCAAATTGATGGGTACTGGAGAAATCATACCCATAGAGGAACAAGCTGAGGATGAGATTATCATTTATGCACCTAATCAACCTGAAGACAATGCTCAATCCAAAGCCAATGCTAAAGCTGAAGACAACAGTCAGTCAGATCAAAATCTTCGTCTAGCTCATCCTCGGGTTGCAAATGAAGTCCAGATTGAGAAGATCATTGATAGCATCAACGCTCCTGGCCCTCTCACTCGATCAAGAACTACACAACTAGCAAACTTTTGTGGTCACTTTGCCTTTGTCTCTATATCTGAACCCAAGAAATTAGAAGAAACCTTCATGGAACCTGAATGGATTCAAGCTATGAAAGAAGAGCTTCAACAGTTTGAACTGAATAATGTCTGGGAGCTTGTCAAACGTCCTGATCCTCGCAAGCACAATGTCATTGGCACGAAATGGATCTATCGGAACAAGCAAGATGAAGTAGGACAAGTTGTCAGAAACAAAGCTCGCCTCGTTGCTCAAGGTTACACTCAAGTGGAAGGAATAGACTTCGATGAAACCTTTGCTCCTATGGCTCGGCTTGAAGCCATTCACATACTGCTGGCCTATGCAAACCATCACAACATTCTTCTATACCAAATGGATGTGAAGAGTGCCTTTCTCAATGGCAAAATCGAAGAAGTGTATGTTGCTCAACTGCCTGGTTTTGAAGATCCTAAGCATCCTGATATGGTGTATAGGGATGGCACCCGCAGGGTATGGGTACGGGTGGAGCTACCCCATACCCTTACCCGTCCGCCTTGAGTTTACCCATCACCCATACCCATACCCGTCAAGGGTACAATTTTTTCCCATACCCGTCACTCGACAGGGTATATGGGTACCCGCGGGTCAAAATACCCGTGTTTACAACACATAAAATGAGTAGAAAATAGTTGTAAAAAAGCAACGTATAATCATAAATTATTAATAGCAACACATTTTAAACAACAATGTACAACAACATATTGTAACAACAACATATTCTCATAAACAAAAATACTTGCCTATAAAGTGACATATAAAAATGTTAAACAACAACACATAATCATAAATAACAACACATATGCATACACTTTAAGTTCACGAAATCATGACAAATGATAGAGATAATTTGAATACACATTAGATTTTACCTAGCGTGATTGGGAGGGGAAATGAATACATTGGGATATTAACGGAAAACCACCTGTCAACATTTTAGATATGTACATGGGTACGCGGGCATGGTTTATACGATCCCATACTCGTACCCTCTCTATCCGATGGGTATGATATTTTCCCATTTAAGTACCCATGGGTAATTTTTTGCCCCATACCCTTACCCTAATAGGGTTTTTACCCACAGGGTATGCGGGTAATGGGTACCCATTGCCATCTGTACAAGCTCAACAAGGCCCTGTATGGCCTCAAACAAGCACCTCGCACTTGGTATGACACACTGAAGGAATTCCTGAAGAGCAAAGGCTTCAAACCTAGTTCACTAGATCCCACTTTCTTCACGAAGACATATGATGATAAACTATTTGTGTCAAATATACGTAGATGACATTATCTTCGGATGCACTGATAAGAGATATGGTGACGAGTTTGGATACATGATGCAAGAGCAATATCAGATGTCCATGATGGGGGAGCTGAAATTCTTCCTTGGTCTTCAAATCCGTCAATAGCACAATGGCATCTCCATATCGCAAGAAAAATACCTCAAAGATTGCCTGAAAAAGTTTGGAATGCAAGACTGCAAAGGGTACACGACGCCAATGCCAACCAAAAGTCATCTCGGCCCTGACGACAAGGGTAAAGAGTTCGATCAAAAGGTATACCGCTCCATGATTGGTTCTTTGCTCTATTTATGTGCATCTAGGCCTGATATAATGCTTAGCATTTGCATGTGTGCCCGATTCCAAATGGCACCAAAGGAGTCGCATCAGCTAGCGGTGAAGCGAATTCTTAGATATTTGGCTCACACCCCAACACTAGGATTATGGTATCCAAAGGGCTCAACATTTGATCTGGTTGGATATTCTGATGCTGATTATGCTGGTGACAAGGTTGATCGCAAGTCCACTTCAGGAACATGTCACTTTCTTGGACGATCTCTTGCCTGTTGGTCTTCAAAGAAGCAGAACTATGTATCACTCTCCACTGTTGAATTTGAATACATTGCTGCTGGATCATGTTGTGCTCAACTTCTCTGGATGAAGCAAACTCTCAAGGACTATGGCATCAACACGAACAATGTGCCACTCTTCTGCGACAATGAAAGCGCCATCAAGCTTTCCAAGAATCCAGTTTAGCACTCGAAGACAAAGCACATCGAGATTTGTCATTACTTTCTCAGAGATCATGTCAACAAGGAAGACATAGATATCATTCACGTCAACACTGAAGAGCAACTGGCTGATATCTTCACTAAGCCCTTGGATGAGAAGAGGTATTGCAAGCTGCGATGTGAGCTAAAAATCATAGAATCCCCAAATGTCCAGCGAATGGACACACATCCTAACGCTTATGCATGTTGATAACTTAGATCTGCAACACACGAAGTAACGTATTTCTTCAATCAATGAATACTTACCCTCTGAGTGTGAATACATTAATGTGGAATTTGACTTCGGAGCGCCATGATAATTGTGTGTCGTGTCTGGGTCTAATACTTCCTATACGGTGGGTAACGCCACCACCACAACTTTTCGAAGATTTTGATTTGGCGTCATGACTGCATTATCTTCGCATTTGGATTGTCTGCAATGATAATTATATATATCTGCATATGTGTTATGTCCTCTACAGCATTCACTTATAGCTATGTCTTCATGTTGCTATTTTCTAATCTAAGTGAATGTGATCGGACCCTAATCCCTTCTGTGCTACTCCCTCAAAGTCTTTTTGTCTAAGTCTTGTGCATTCTGTTGACACTTGTCGAATATCTTCTCTGTGTCCTTGACAGCAAAAGATACAGAGACACACTTTTAAAACTGCTTTTAATATCTTATGCTTAACCTAAAAACCGGAGAAGCCCGAATGACCACCCAACAATCCAGGTGTGCGTGGGAACATAGATAAACTCCTGATAAGTTGCATGCACGTCACCAGGGGCGGAGCCAGGATTTCGGTATAGGGGGGGCCAAGTCAAGTTCATATATTTTTTGTCTCGACTAAAAAAAACTATCATCATACTATAATAATGCGCCACACCTATAAAATAGTGTACGAGTTTAAATTTTCCTCTACAATTGCCAATAAGATGAGAAAATTTAATAATTTCATTGGAAGAGAAATTACCAGCTAAGTTTTTCAATGTATCTGATCATGTAACACCGAGTCATATCCCATTTGGCAGCGCTTAAATGATAATTACTGTTTAGAGTGTTTCGAGGCACTTTTCGGCCGATACGGTCCCCCGGATATATGAAAATGTCGATCTTTGTCTTGCTTGTCCAATGGCAGCTCTCAAATGTGACAATGTTTATGAGGGTCTCTCTGATAAGCCAATTTTGTTCTTCTTCTGCAACATTTACTATGTCCAACATATCAGCCGCATTAAAAATTTCACTAGGTTGAGAACTTGAAGCAACCAGCCTAAAAAATGAATTAATCTTAACGGTGTATGATGGCGCTTTTCTCTTCATATCTGCTGAATTACAGTTTCACAATTAGCTACATTGTAGTTTGACATAGGAAAAAATTGCATCACAAATAATAACTCATACAAGGTAATTTGCATCAGACCACGATAATTTCTAGTACACATATAATATAGGAACTGTTCATTGAATCACATCATCGCTAACCAGGTAACCAAAACAAGTAGACAACAAAAATCTGATGATACAAGATGAGAATTGAGATAGTAGATTGTGTGATACACTGATGTGTGTTGAACCTTGGCTCCTCGGCTAGTTCCCGTTGGTTGCAGCGGGAAGATTTGACAAGGGAAGAAGGCAGTGTCACGCCGTCGCCGTACGAATAGGATCGAGATCGCAGTAGGGCAGGGAGAGCAGAGGCGGCTGGGCGGGCGAGGGCACGGAACGGCGGCGACTAATTTCTGGGTGCTAATCCACGAACAGGCTTTTTTTGGGAGCGAAATCCACGTACAAGCTAATCAGGAGAACGCAACGCCCTACCTGACCGCTAGTGGGCTTCACATGGGCCTTTTTCCTTTTCCAGAATCAACGTTGAGATAGGGGGGGCCAAGTGTATATACGTGGGAAATACGTACCTTTGTATCGCTAATCACCACAGCATCGCTCGATCGTTAGGGGGGGCCAGGCCCCTGCTCGCCCCCCCTTGTCTCCGCCACTGCACGTCACGTGTTCCTCAGATGTGAACCGCCAGGGGCACCTGCGTAATTGCGTTGCGCCGCCCTCCTCCTTCCTATAAACACACACCCCTCGCGGTCAATATCTGTTCTTCAACCTCGACACCATGCTCAAACCCTAGCGCCACCGCTAGCTCGCGTCGACGCCGGAGATGAAGCGCATAGCTGTCGCGACTTCTTCAACGCCGTCCTCACACAGGCTGCGGACCTCTTCCTCTCTGCCACCGCCGTAAGTGTCTTTCGCTGCCAAGTTAGGGCACGGGAGATTGGACTGCCCGGCCTCCCTTCTATATCATCTAGTAGTTCATCTGTGGTGATTCAAACTCACTTTTTGCAGTCTTTTCGATCTGTCAAATCCATCCAATTCAACCAAAAGTGGTTTATACACTTCCAAATCTGGACCTGTCACTTTCTGAATCTCATATATTGCAAAGTATGTGCACTTATGCGTCAAAACTAGTTAGATTCCTCACTTGTACCTATTTGTGGATTCGTACAAATCTGGAACCAACTTTCTTCAATAAGTGAATGTCTTCGCACTGTGAGGTCAATGTCTTCTAAACAGATTTATCTTCAAAATCTTCTGAGAATGCATATGACCTCTTCCCCTTCCCTCACATCTCTAATGTTGTCATAGGTACATGTCCGCGGGGGAATCCCTTGGTTCTCATAGTCTGCATTCATTTGCAGAATTCTTACAGTGTCACATCGAATCTACTGAAGCCAGTTCTTGTCTGGCCAGCAGACGTAAGCCTTTCACTGTATTGAACCCAATCAGTCTGAACATTATGGCTTCAGAGAAGTCTACACGAAAAGGAGGCAGGCAACATCGTGGCAACACCGCACTTGATTTGCCTAAAGATCTTTATGAACTTTACAAGTCTGACCCAGAAGAGAGCTACACCAAGCGCAAGAAATGGATCCAGTGGATATGAAGATATTGGGCAGAGCAATGGTTCAAGTACAGGTTTGTAACACCTGAATATCCTGAGAAGAATGCCATCAAGCGCCCTTGAGGTGATTGTCTGTACCGCAACTTGGTACCGAAGACTAAGGCTGAAGCTATTGAACAGGAGTTCTATCCCTGTACGGTTAGAGGACCAAAGCCTGAGAATGCTGACCCATCATCTCTTCTATGGTGTCGTGAAGACAATCTCTTCAAGCGCAACTTTTAGTTTGCAAAAGATTCAGCTGTTAAGAACCAGAAGGAGTTTGGCCTCAACTTCAACCCTGGCCCCTCCGCTCCAAGGTCAGATGGAACTCATGAAGCCAATGAGAACATGATTGGCCCCTTCGCCAACTTCAACGGGCTTTTGTCTCATATTGCTGCGCAGATAGCTGCTGTGGAGAAATCTGCTGAAGAAGCAGATTCTGATGATGCTCCATCACCACCAAAGTAGTAGAAGAAGAAGGCAAAAGCTTCAAAGTCATCTGCAACTGCTCCTCCAAAAGCTTCAACCAAGAAGTCACTGAAATCTGCACCTCCTAAATCCAGTGTGCAGTATGAAGATTTGTCTCGTGTGTCCAAGAGGACCAAGAAGCCATTGCCCAACAAGGCTACTGGGCAACCCCTTGCTCCTGCTGTCGTTCTGCGCAATGAGGAAGAGACCATTTATCTGTCAAGCAATGAAGATCTTGGTGATGAGGCTCTAGAGATGCTGATAAAGAGCAAGCAAGAGGCAATCTTCAGTGATATGCCCCTCTTTGATGTTGACATCTTGAACAACTTCATTGATGAGTGGTTCGACGATCAGAACATCAGCATTGACAGTCTGCAGCTGCCAGTGGGCTTCAGCGTCACATTCCGTGAAGCCATTGCAAATGAGCTGGCCCTGGCACAGAGAATCGTCGTAACACAAGGCTCATTTCAAGAAGAACATGCACAAGCTCACTGTGGCAGATGTGCAAATCTTCAAGAAGATGTTGCATGACCTCAAAACTGAATTTCACAAGAAGCGTGAAGAAGCTAAAGGCTCTCGAGAACGCATGAAGTCTTATGCTCAGAAATGTGTGCAAGCACACAATGAAGCTGAAAAGAGGAAAGCACTTGGGCGTCCTAGCATTGATCCAAGAATGGTTGCTAAGAAGAATAAGAAGCATGCTGAAGCCACTCCTGATGCTACAAGGCAGGGACAACCCAGCATTGTCTTCCCTGCCAGCATGACTGGCTCGAAGCCAGAGGTCCCCTCTGCAGCTTCTGAGCTCAAGAAGACTAGGCAGGCTAAAGCAGAAGCCAGGAAGGGGAAGCACAAGGATACATCTGATGATGCTCCCTCCAAGAAAAAGTTGAAGACAAAGGGCTCTAAGTCTTCAAGGAAAGAGCATGCTGCTGCCCCAGAGCCCCTCATTGTTGAACCCATTTCTGTCGCATACCCTGCTGATAACCCGCAAGTATACGGGATAGTTGTAGACTATTTCGATAAGTAAGAGTGTCGAACCCAATGAGGAGCTAAAGGTAGAACAAAAACTCTCTCAAGTCCTATCGGCCACTGATACGACTCTACGCACGCTTGACATTCGCTTTACCTAGAACAAGTATGAAACTAGAAGTACTTTGTAGGTGTTGTAGGATAGGTTTGCAAGATAATAAAGAGCACATAAACATAAACTAGGGGCTGTTTAAACAAAGATGCAATAAAGTAAATATAGCGAGTGTGGAAAAGTGGTGATGGGAGTTGTGGAATTGTCCCTAAGCAATTGACTATGTTACTAGACCGGTAATCACTATTGCAATTCTATTTGAGGGAGAGGCATAAGCTAACATACTTTCTCTTCTTAGATCATATGCACTTATGATTGGAACTCTAGCAAGCATCCGCAAATACTAAAGATTCATTAAGGTAAAACCCCACCATAGCATTAAAGTATCAAGTCCCCTTTATCCCATACGCAACAATCCCCTTACTCGGGTTTGTGTTTCAGACACTCACGCAACCCACTATAAGCGAATCATGAACGCATTGCAACACCCTACAGCGGGAATCCCTCACGCTTGCGCGACACGGAGGGCACCATAGGACAGCACCAATAATAAAACATGCAACTCAAACCAATCATAGCAATTCATCAATCACCGATAGGACAATAGAAATCTACTCAGACATCATAGGATGGCAACACATCATTGGAAAATAATATGAAGCATAAAGCACCATGTTCAAGTAGAGAGTACAGCGGGTTGTGGGAGAGTGGACCGCTGGATATAGATGGGGGAAGGTGATGGAGATGTTGGTGAAGATGACGGCGGTGTTGGTGAAGATCGCGGTGATGATGATGGCCCCCGGCGGCGTTCGAGCGCCACCGGAAGCAAGGGGGAGAGAGCCCCCTTTTTCTTATTATTCCTTGACCTCCTCCCTAGATGGGAGAAGGGTTTCCCCTCTGGTCCTTGGCTCCCATGGCGTGGGAGGGGCGAGAGCCCCTCCGAGATTGGATCTATCTCTCTGTTTCTGCGTTCTGTTCTGGCTCTGTTTCACCGTTTCGTGTATATATGGAGATCCATAACTCCGATTGGCCTAAAACCTTCGCCGTGATTTTTTTCCAAATATTAGCTTTCTTGCGGCAAAAGAAGAGCGTCAACCACCTTACGGTGGGCTCACGAGGGTAGGGGGCACGCCCAGGGGGGCAGGCGCGCCCCCTGCCTCGTGACCACCTCGGGCACTGGTTCGCGTTGATTTTTCTTCCGGAATTTTCTATATTTTCCAAAAATAAGCTCCGTCCGTTTTTATCATGTTTGGACTCCGTTTGATATGGATATTCTGCGAAACATAACACATGCAACAGACAGGAACTTGCACTGGGCACTGGATCAATAAGTTAGTCCCAACAATAATATAAAAAGTTGCCAAAAATTATATGAAAGTGAATAATATTGGCATGGAACAATCAAAAATTATAGATACGACGGAGACGTATCCGCATCCCCAAGCTTAATTCCTGCTCGTCCTCGTGTAGGTAAATGATAAAAAAGAATAATTTTTGATGTGGAATGCTACCTAGCATAATCTTGATCATATGTCTAATCATGGCATATATATTAAGACACGAGTGATTCAAAGCAATAGTCTATCATTTGACATAAAAATAATAATACTTCGAGCGTACCAATAAAGCGATCATGTCTTTTCAAAACAACAAGGCCAAAGCAAGCTTATCCCTACAAAATCATATAGTTTGGCCATGCTTCATTTTTGTCACACAAAATGCCCCCATCATGCACAGCCCCAATGACAAGCCGAGCAATTTGTTCATACTTTTTAACACGCTTCAGCTTTTTCAACCCTCACACAATACATGAGCGCAAGCCATGGATATAGCACTATAGGTGGAATAGAATATAATGATGGAGGTTATGTGGAGAAGACAAAAAAGGAGAAAGTCTCACATCGACACGGCTAATCAACGGGCTATGGAGATGCCCATCAATTGATGCCAATGCGAGGAGTAGGGATTGCCATGCAACGGATGCACTAAGAGCTATAAGTGTATGAAAGCTCAACAAAAGAAACTAAGCGGGTGTGCAGCCAACTTGCTTGCTCATGAAGACCTAGGGCATTTGAGGAAGCCCATCGTTGGAATATACAAGCCAAGTTCTATAATGAAAATTCCCACTAGTATACGAAAGTGACAACATAGGAGACAATCTATATGAAGAACATGGTGCTACTTTGAAGCACAAGATATGAGACTCACTACATGAAGAACATGGTGCTACTTTGAAGCACAAGTGTGGAAAAAGAGATAGTAACATTTCCCCTTTTCTCTTTTTTTGGGTGGGCTTCTTTGGCCCCCTTTTTTATTTAGGCTTCTTTGGCCTTTCCTTTTTTTATTTTTTTATGGGGCAATGTTCTATAATGATGATCATCACACTTTTATTTACTTACAACTCGATATTACAACTCGATACTGGAACAAAGATATGACTCTATATGAATGCTTCCGGCGGTGTACCAGGATGTGCAATGATCTAGCGTAGCAATGACATCAAAAACGGACAAGCCATGAAAACATCATGCTAGCTATCTTACGATCATGCAAAGCAATATGACAATGAATGCTCAAGTCATGAATATGATGATGATGGAGGTGGCATGGCAATATATCTCGGAATGGCTATGGAAATGTCATGATAGGTAGGTATGGTGGCTGTTTTGAGGAAGATATAATGAGGCTTATGTGTGATAGAGCGTATCATATCACGGGGTTTGGATGCACCGACGAAGTTTGCACCAACTCTCAAGGTGAGAAAGGGCAATGCACGGTACCGAAGAGGCTAGCAATGATGAAAAGGTAAAAGTGCGTATAATCCATGGACTCACATTAGTCATAAAGAACTCATATACTTATTGCAAAAGTTTATTAGCCCTCGAAGCAAATTACTACTACGCATGCCCCTAGGGGGATAGATTGGTAGGAAAAGACCATCGCTCGTCCCCGACCGCCACTCATAAGGAAGACAATCAAAGAAACACCCCATGCTTCAAATTTGTCACACAACGGTTACCATACGTGCATGCTACGGGACTTGCAAACCTCAACACAAGTGTCTCTATAATCCACAACCACCCACTAGCATAACTCTAATATCACCATCTTTATATCGCAAAACTATTGCAAGGAATCAAACATATTATGTTCAGCGATCTACAAGTTTATGTAGGATTTTATGACTAACCATGTGAATGACCAATTCCTTTCATCTCTCTAAATAGATATAAGTGAAGCAAGAGAGTTTAATTCTTTCTACAAAGGATATGCCCACGCTCTAACAAATATAAGTGAAGCAAAAGAGCATTCTACAAATGGTGGTTTTCTATGTAAAGAGAAACAGGCAATCCAACTTCAAATGATATAAGTGAAGCACATGAAGCATTCTATAAAGCCATACTCAAAAGATATAAGTGAGGTGCAATGAGCATTCTATAAACCAACCAAGGGCTATCTCATACCAGCATGGTGCATAAAAGAAAAGTTAAAACTAAATGCAAAAGACGCTCCAAGACTTGCACATAATGCACGAACGAAACAAATTCGAAAACATATCGATACTTGTTGAAGAAAGAGGGGCTGCCTCCCCAGCATCCCCAAGCTTAGACGCTTGGGTCTCCTTGAATATTTACTTGGGGTGCCTCGGGCATCCCCAAGCTTGAGCTCTTGCCTCTCTTCCTTCTTCTCACATCGAAACATCCTCGCTTAGACACTACATCCACACAAAACTTCAACAGAAAACTCGGTAAGATCGGTTAGTATAATAAAGCAAATCACCACTCTAAGTACTGTTGCAAACCAATTCATTTTTTTTGCATTGTATCTACTGTAATATAACTTTTTCATGGCTTAATACACTTATATAAATTGATAGATTCATCAAAACAAGCAAACTATGCATCAAAAATAGAATCTGTCAAAAACAGAACAGTCTGTAGCAATCTGAACATCCACCATACTTCTAGTACCCCAACAATTCTACCAAAATTAGGAAAAATAAACAAGTTGTATAGAAAGATAGTGAAAAAGGAATCAGAACCATTTTAGGTTCCAGTTAAAAATGTAAAATCGCGCACTACAGCCAAAGTTTTTGTCCTGCACCGTACAAACCAACAAGCATTGTAAACATCCTAAAGGCAAACCTTGGCACATTATTTTATAATACGATGGAATTGTACAAGGGGATAATTATTTTTATTGAAAAGTTTCTTTAATTAAGATTCACAAAGTTCCCATGGGCATGAACAAAGTTCAAGGACGTCCCCCACTTTCACAATGCTCGTCTCTCTCACTTTCACTTCTCTTTTTGAAAAGTTTTGGGTTCCCCTCTTTATTTTTGTTGTTTTAAAACTATATGAAAGCACTCAACAGAAATAAATGACTCTCTAAAACTTCTGGGTTGTCTCCCTAGCAGCGCTTTCTTTATAGCCATTAAGCTAGGCATTTAGTGCTCAAGTAATGGATCCACCCGGATCCCAAGGTATATCAAAGCCAATTTTAATTAACAATGATTTGTAATTTAGTAGCGAGCACAAAGTAACATATATCATGCAACAACGAAGTCTAACTCTCTTCCTATGCATCGGCATGTCATAAAAGAACAATTCATGCACACATAGTAAAGGCCAATGCATAGTATAAACAGTTTCTTGCAATTTTATCGTGTGGGAAACATAGAGAGGTGGAGATATAGTTCCTCTCTCATAATAATTGCAAGTAGGAGCAGCAAGCACATGCATATTATATTCATCAAAATCATCATGTGTAGTAGTAAAAGGCAACCCATCAATATAATCCTTAATAAGTGCAAGCTTCTCCGATATAGTGTAGTCGGGAGAATTCAAAAAGATAATAGGACTATCATGCGTGGGTGCAATAGCAACAATTTCATTCATAACATAAGGAACTGTAGCAAGTTCATCTCCATAAGCATAATTCATACTGGCATCTTGGCCACAATCATAGCAAGCATCATCAAAAAGGGATATTTCAAACAAATTCAAGGGATCATAGCAATCATCATAACAATCATCCTTCGGTAAGCACGAAGGGGAATTAAACAGTGTATGAGTTGAAGAGTTACTCTCATTGGAAGGTGGACACGGGTGATCAATCCGCTCTTCCTCCTTTTGTTCTTCGCTCTTCTCATCATCTTTTTCATCCAATGAGCTCACAGTTTCATCAATTTCTTCTTCCATAGATTCCTGTGAAATATTAGTCTCTTCTTGGACAGCGGAGAATTTCTTCATAAATGCATTAATATAGTAATTGTATTCATAATTTGCATAGCAATATCTAAGTATAGCACGATTTTTAGGCCTATAAGCATCATCATCTAAAGCTTCATACTTTTCAAACAAAGATTCAATTTCATAAGCAGCCTTAAAAGCAACAAATTCTTCTATTTGTTCCACATCATAGTAATCATATATACCATTAGCATAAGAAGCTAAGGTTTCATTATCATTAAATTTGCATGAAAAGGGAAGGTGTGGAGCCTCCATCCTAGAGCAACAAGTAATATCATATTTCAAGCATAGATTCCAGGCATACCAACGCAACATAATAAATTGATCCCATAATAGTTTTCCTTTTTGTGTCAAGCGATAATCCCTAAAGTATTCATGTTGATCCAACGTGTATCCCATTATAAAGTTGAATGGGGTTTTCTCAGGATTATCAAAGTAGTACATAATATCTTTCGCATAATGAGAATCGAGGGTTTTAGGAGTTAGCCCATCTTCATGAGTAGCAAGTACAACTAACTTTTTTGGTATTTTGTGTTCCATATCCATTACTAAAGATAGAGAACAACTTAGACAGCAAATAAAAATTACTTAGTGATAAGGCAAACAAGCACACACGAGAATATTCACCCCACGCTATGACTCCCCGGCAACGGCGCCAGAAAAAGGTCTTGATAACCCGCAAGTATACGGGATAGTTGTAGCCTCTTTCGATAAGTAAGAGTGTCGAACCCAACGAGGAGCTAAAGGTAGAACAAATACTCTCTCAAGTCCTATCGGCCACTGATATGACTCTACGCACGCTTGACGTTCGCTTTACCTAGAACAAGTATGAAACTAGAAGTACTTTGTAGGTGTTGTAGGATAGATTTGCAAGATAATAAAGAGCACGTAAACATAAACTAGGGGCTGTTTAGATAAAGATGCAATAAAGTAAATATAGCGAGTGTGAAAAAGTGGTGGTAGGAGTTGTGGAATTGTCCCTAAGCAATTGACTACGTTACTAGACCGGTAATCACTATTGCAATTCTATTTGAGGGAGAGGCATAAGCTAACATACTTTCTCTTCTTAGATCATATGCACTTATGATTGGAACTCTAGCAAGCATCCGCAAATACTAAAGATTCATTAAGGTAAAACCCAACCATAGCATTAAAGTAGCAAGTCCCCTTTATCCCATACGCAACAATCCCCTTACTCGGGTTTGTGTTTCATCACCACGCAACCCACTATAAGCTTAATCATGAACGCATTGCAACACCCTACAGCGGGAATCCCTCACGCTTGCGCGACACGGAGGGCACCATAGGATAGCACCAATAATAAAACATGCAACTCAAACCAATCATAGCAATTCATCAATCACCGATAGGATAATAGAAATCTACTCAGACATCATAGGATGGCAACACATCATTGGAAAATAATATGAAGCATAAAGAACCATGTTCAAGTAGAGAGTACAGCGGGTTGCGGGAAATTGGACCGCTGGATATAGATGGGGGAAGGTGATGGAGATGTTGGTGAAGATGACGGCGGTGTTGGTGAAGATCGCGGTGATGATGATGGCCCCTGGCGGCATTCCGGAGCCACCGGAAGCAAGGGGGAGAGAGCCCCCCTTTTTCTTATTATTCCTTGACCTCCTCCCTAGATGGGAGAAGGGCTTCCCCTCTGGTCCTTGGCTCCCATGGCGTGGGAGGGGCGAGAGCCCCTCCGAGATTGGATCTATCTCTCTGTTTGAGTGTTCTGTTCTGGCTCTGTTTCACCGTTTCGTGTATATATGGAGATCCGTAACTCCGATTGGCCTGAAACCTTCGTCGTGATTTTTTTCCTAATATTAGCTTTCTTGCGGAAAAAGAAGAGCGTCAACCGCCTTACGGTGGGCTCACGAGGGTAGGGGCGCGCCCGGGGGGGCAGGGGCGCCCCCTGCCTCGTGACCACCTCGAGCACTGGTTCGCGTTGATTTTTCTTCAGGAATTTTCCATATTTTGCAAAAATAAGCTCCGTCTGTTTTTATCCCGTTTGGACTTCGTTTGATATGGATATTCTGTGAAACATAAAACGTGCAACAGACAGGAATTGGCACTGGGCACTGGATCAATAAGTTAGTCCCAAAATAATATAAAAAGTTGCCAAAAAGTATATGAAAGTGAATAATATTGGCATGGAACAATCAAAAACTATAGATACGACGGAGACGTATCACCTGCCTCTGCTAATCATGAGCGTCATCTCGTCGTTCATGAGCCTGCTCCCGTAGAGGCACCAGAATCTGAAGAAGTTCTAGCTGTTGACCCCATCGCAGCTGAAGACATTGGTCATGGAGACAATGTACTTAATGATGAAGTCCTTCCTCGGCTTGAGTCCCAGTTGGTATCATCGCCTGCTCCTACAAGCAGTGAATACATTAGCATTGGTCGTCCATTGATGCCAATTGCTCAAGATGACTCATGGGCTGAGCGCCAACAAGAACCTACCCCCATCCAAGATGAAACACCACGTACTCCGCCTGCTCAAGTCACCTATCCGGTGCTTGATGATGACAATTACATGGAGACCACTCCATCTCCAAAGGTGTCGCCAGCCTTTCGCAGGCTTTGGAAAGGTCTCAGGCCATCTATCTCCATGTCCACCATTACATAAGAAGATTCACAACAATCCAGCTCAGTGGCATGTCAAGTGTTCCCTGAAGAGAATCCTTCTGAGACTGTTCAAGCATCTGAAGCTAAAGCTGCTGAAGACATTCCGGCTACATCAATCGAAGAAGAAAGAAGAGAAGAAGAAAGAGAAGCCACACCCCCTGTTATTGATCAAGTCATTCTTGAAGAGAATGTGATCGTGTCTGACCCTCCGGTCGTTGACCAGATGGAGGTTGAAAACAATGAGGCTGCCACCAACAATGCCACTGAAGCCAATGATCTTATCTTGTCTGACGACAATGTGGAGCCTGAAGCCAATGTGAATGCTGAAGCTACTGTGACGCCAGTCATCACTGATTGTGTTGTTCCTCCACCACGGATTCACACCATGGAAAGGGACTTCAATCATGATGGTCAGCTTGTCACTGTTCGTTGGCCAATTATGATTCCTCCTACTGCTCTAGGGCCCCAATGTGATTATCATGTGGAGCGAAGGCCTCAAGTTCAGAAGCCAAAGCCGCGTCTGCCAAGGCTTCCAAGTGCTGTCACTACACAAGGTTCATTCAGCGTGCTCAGCTTCAGAGAAGACAATACATTCTTTGACAGTGCCAAAAACCCTTACAAGAAGCCAAAGATCTCCTCTGACAAATTTTGGAGCAATCAACAGCGAAGGTATTACTCTTGCATTCTGTACAATCAAGACCGGATTTTTTTGCACAGGCATCTGGATTGTGATGCTATGGCTGGGCTGCCATGTCTGGAAGAAGCCCTTGACTGCTTTAGGGATGTTGGCTTGCTGGCGTTCGTGACTGATAAAGAGCACTGGAATGAAGAGCTCCTCCTGCAGTTCTATGCCACCTTACACATTCGAGCTACAACAGGGATCTGAAGACTTGGATCCTTGAGTGGATGACAGGTGATGTGCATCACAAAGCCAAAGCTTAGGATATCATCGAGCTTACTTCCCAGCCCACTCCAGGTGAGTTATACGAACCTGGTTGTTCGCTTTATCAGAATGAGCTGCAAAGCATCTTTCAGAAGCCAGAGCCGAACATGAGCCAAATGCTTAGCATGATGAAGCCTTCACCCCAAGACGCTGAATATCCAAAGGAATTCTTTGTTAAGGACCTTGAGTATCTACCCCGCACAGTATATCACATTCTGAGGCATACTCTCTAGCAAATCGAAGGCCATTCATCTGAAGCCAAACTTGAAGGCGCCATGAAGACTTTGGTATTCTACATCATCAATGGCATCAGATTCAACACCCAGGATTTCTTCATCAGACAACTTGCTGTTGGGGAATGTAGTAATTTCAAAAATTTTCCTACGCACACGCAAGATCATGGTGATGTATAGCAACGAGAGGGGAGAGTGTTGTCACGTACCCTCGTGAGACCGGGCGAAGCGATCACAACGTAGAGGAAGTAGTCGTACGTTCTCCTCGCGATCCGACCGATCCCGGCGCCGTTACTCCGGCGCCCCCGAGTTCTTGACACACATACAGCTCGATGACATCCCTCGAACTCCGATCCAGCCGAGTGTCGAGGGAGAGTTCCGTCAAGACGACGGCGTGGTGACGATCTTGATGTTTCACGGCGCAGGCTTCGCCTAAGCTTCGCGACAGTATGACCGAGGTGGAATATGGTGGAGGGGCACCGACACGGCTAAGGAACGATCCGTAGATCAAACTTGTGTGTTCTAGGGTGCCCCCTGCCCCAGATATAAAGGAGGGGGAGGCCGGCCGGCCTAGAGGAGGCGCGCCGGGAGGAGTCCTACTCCCACCGGGAGTAGGACTCCCCCCCTTTCCTAGTTGGAATAGGATTGGGGGGAGGGGGAAGAGGAAAGGGGGGCGCCGCCCCCCCTCCTTGTCCTATTCGGACTGGGGGGGAGGGGGCGCGCGGCCACCCCTGGCCGGCCCTTCCTCTTCTCCCTCGAGGCCCACCGAGGCCCATTTACCCCCCGGGGGGTTCCGGTAACCTCCCGGTACTCCGTAGAATTCTGTTTTCGCCGGAACCATTCGAACTCCAAACATAGGCTTCCAATATATCAATCTTTATGTCTCGACCATTTCGAGACTCTTCGTCATGTCCGTGATCACATCCGGACTCGAACTTCTTGGTACATCAAAATACATAAACTCATAATAATCGCCATCGAAACCTTAAGCGTGCGGACCCTACGGTTCGAGAACAATGTAGACATGACCGAGACACGCCTCCGGTCAATAACCAACAGCGGACCTGGATGCCCATATTGGTTCCTACATATTCTACGAAGATCTTTATCGGTCGACCGCATAACAACATACATTGTTCCTTTGTCATCGGTATGTTACTTGCCCGAGATTCGATCGTCGGTATCCAATACCTAGTTCAATCTCGTTATCGGCGAGTCTCTTTACTCGTTCCGTAATACATCATCTCACAACTAACTCATTAGTTGTAGTGCTTGCAAGACTTGATGATGTGCATTACCGAGAGGGCCAGAGATACCTCTCCGACAATCGGAGTGACAAAACCTAATCTCGAAATACGCCAACTCAACATCTCGCCTTTGGAGACACTGTAGTACTCCTTTATAATCACCCGATTACGTTGTGACGTTTGGTAGCACCAAAGTGTTCCTCCGTAAACGGAGTTGCATAATCTCATAGTTACAGGAACATGTATAAGTCATGGATAAAAGCGGTAGCAACATACTAAACGATCGTGTGCTAAGCTAATGGAATGGGTCATGTCAATCGATCATTCTACTAATGATGTGACCTTGTTAATCAACTAACAACTCTTTGTTCATGGTCGGAAACATAACCATCTTTGATTAACAAGCTAGTCTAGTAGAGGCATACTAGTGACATCTTGTTTGTCTATGCATTCACACATGTATCATGTTTCCGGTTAATACAATTCTAGCATGAATGATAAACATTTATCATGAAATAAGGAAATAAATAATAACTTTATTATTGCCTCTAGGGCATATTTCCTTGATCTCCCACTTGCACTAGAGTCAATAATCTAGATTACATAGTAATGATTCTAACACCCATGGAGTCTTGGTGCTGATCATGTTTTGCTCGTGGAAGAGGCTTAGTCAACGGTCGCAACATTCAGATCCGTATGTATCTTGCAAATCTCTATGTCTCCCACGGACTAAGTCCGGATGGAATTGAAGCGTCTCTTGATGTGCTTGGTCCTCTTGTGAAATCTGGATTCCTTCGCTAAGGCAATTGCTCCAAGATTGTCACGAAGATTTTCATTGGACCCGATGCACTAGGTATGACACCTAGATCGGATATGAACTCCTTCATCAGACTCCTTCATTAGCTGCTTCGAAGCTGCTATGTACTCCGCTTCACATGTAGATCCCTTCACGACGCTTTGTTTAGAACTGCACCAACCGACAGACTCCTCCGTTTAGTGTAAATACGTATCCGGTCTGCGATTTAGAATCGTCCGGATCGGTGTCAAAGCTTGCATCAACGTAACTGCCACGATGAGCTCTTTGTCACCTCCATATACGAGAAACATATCCTTAGTCCTTTTCGTATTTCAGATGTTCTTGACCGCTGTCGATGATCCACTCTGGATTACTTTGGTACCTCCTGCTAAACTTATAGCAAGGCACACATCAGTCCGGTACACAAGATTGCATACATGATAGAGCCTATGGCTGAAGCATAGGAACATCTTTCATTTCTCTCTATCTTCTGCAGTGGTCGGGCATTGAGTCTTACTCAACTTCACACCTTGTAACACAGTGCAAGAACCTTTTCTTTGCTTGATCCATTTTGAACTTCTTCAAAATTTTGTCAAGGTATGTGCTTTGTGAAAGTCCAATTAAGCGTCTTGATCTATCTCTATAGATCTTAATGCCCAATATGTAAGCAGCTTCACCGAGGTCTTTCATTGAAAAACTCTTATTCAAGTATCCCTTTATGCTATCCAGAATTCTATATCATTTCCGATCAGCAATATGTCATCTACATATAATATCGTAAATGCTCTGAGCTCCCACTCACTTTCTTGTAAATACTGAGCTTCTCCAAAAGTCTCAGACAAACCCAAATGCTTTGATCACACTATCAAAGCGTTTATTCCAACTCCGAGATGCTTGCACCAGTCCATAGATGGATCATTGGAGCTTGCACACTTTGTTAGCTCCTTTGGATTGATAAAACCTTCGGTTGCATCATATACAACTCTTCTTCCGTAAATCCATTCAGAATGCAGTCTTTACATCCATTTGCCAAATTTCATAATCATAAAATGCGCAATTGCTAACATGATTCGGACGGACTTAAGCATCGCTACGGGTGAGAAGGTCTCATCGTAGTCAATCCCTTGAACTTGTCGAAAACCTTTTGCGACAAGTCGAGCTTTATAGACGATAACATTACCGTCGGCGTCGGTCTTCTTCTTGAAGATCCACTTGTTTTCTATTGCTTGCCTACCCTTGGGCAAGTCAACCAAAGTCCATACTTTGTTTTCATACATGGATCCCATCTCGATTTCATGGCTTCAAGCCATTTTGCGAATCTGGGCTCACCATCGCTTCTTCATAGTTCGTAGGTTCATCACGATCTAGTAGCATGACTTCCGAACAGGATTACCGTACCACTCAGTGCGGATCTTACTCTGGTTGACCCACGCGGTTCTGCAAGTAACTTGATCGAAGTTTCATGATCAACATCATCAACTTCCTCACTACTTGGTGTAGATGTCTCGAAACCGGTTTCGCGACGGACTACTTTCAAGTAAGGGAGAAGGTACTATTACCTCATCAAGTTCTACTTTCCTCCCACTCACTTCTTTCGAGAGAAACTCCTTCTCTAGAAAGGATCCATTCTTAGCAACGAATGTCTTGCCTTCGGATCTGTGATAGAAGGTGTACCCAACTGTCTCCTTTGGGTATCCTATGAAGACACATTTCTCGATTTGGGTTCGAGCTTATCAGGTTGAAGCTTTTTCACATAAGCATCGCATCCCCAAACTTTTAGAAACGACAACTTTGGTTTCTTGCCAAACCATAGTTCATAAGGTGTCGTCTCAACGGATTTCGACGGTGTTCTATTCAGTGTGAATGCGGCCGTCTCTAGAGCATAACCCCAAACGATAGCGGTAAATCTGTAAGAGACATCATAGATCGCACCATATCTAGTAAAGTGCGATTGACGTTCGGACACACCATTACGTTGTGGTGTTCGGGTGGCGTGAGTTTTGAAACTATTCCGCATTGTTTCAAATGTAGACCAAACTCGTAACTCAAATATTCACCTCCACGATCGGATCGTAGAAACTTAATTTTCTTGTTACGATGATTTTCAACTTCACTCTGAAATTCTTTGAACTTTTCAAATGTTTCAGACTTATGTTTCATTAAGTAGATATACCCATATCCGCTTAAGTCATCTGTGAAGGTGAGAAAATAACGATATCCGCCACGAGCCTCAACATTCATCGGACCACATACATCCGTATGTATGATTTCCAACAAATCTGTTGCTCTCTCCATAGTACGGAGAACGGGTTCTAGTCATCTTGCCCATGAGGCACGGTTCGCAAGTGCCAAGTGATTCATAATCAAGTGACTCCAAAAGTCCATCAAGATGGAGTTTCTTCATGCGCTTTACACCGATATGACCTAAACGGCAAGTGCCACAAATAAGTTGCACTATCATTATCAACTCTGCATCTTTTGGTTTCAACATTATGAATATGTGTATCACTACTATCGAGATTCATCAAAATAGACCACTCCTCAAGTGTGCATGACCATAAAAGATATTACTCATATAAATAGAACAACCATTATTCTCGATTTAAATGAATAACCGTCTCGCATCAAACAAGATCCAGATATAATGTTCATGCTCAACGCAGCACCAAATAACAATTATTTAGGTCTAAAACTAATCCGAAGGTAGATGTAGAGGTAGCGTGCCGACCGCGATCACATCGACTTTGGAACCATTTCCCACGCAAGATCGTCACCTCGTCCTTTGCGAGTTAAGCAATCAGTAGTCCTGCTTGAGTTGCAAATATTAGCAATGAACCAGTATCAAATACCAGTGCTACTACGAGCTCTAGTAAGGTACACATCAATAACATGTATATCACATATACCTTTGTTCACCTTGCCATCCTTCTTATCCGCCAAATACTTGGGGCAGTTCCGCTTCGATGAAGGACTACCGCTTGCGATAGAAGCACTCAGTTTCAGGTTTAGGGCCGACTTGGGTTTCTTCTCCGAGCAAAGCAACTTGCTTGTTGTTCTTCTTGAAGTTCCCTTCTTCTTCCCTTTGCCTTTCTTCTTGAAACTAGTGGTCTTATTGACCATCAACACTTGATGCTCCTTCTTGATTTCTACCTCCGCAGCCTTTAGCATTGCGAAGAGCTCGGTATAGTCTTTACTAACCCTTGCATATTATAGTTCATCACGAAGCCTTTGTAGCTTGGTGGCGTGATTGAGAATTTCATCAATGACACAATCATCCGGAAGATTAACTTCCAATTGCGTCAAGTGATTGTAGTACCCGGACATTACGAGTATGTGTTCACTAATGTAACTATTCTCCTCCATCTTGCAGCTATAGAACTTATTGGAGACTTCATATCTCTCAATCCGGGCATTCTGTTGGAATATCAACTTCAACTCTGGAACATCTCATATGCTCCATGACGCTCAAAACGTCGTTGAAGTCCCGGTTCTAAGCCGTAAAGCATGGCACATCGAACTATAGAGTAGTCATCGACTTTGCTCGCCAGACGCTCACAACATCGGTGTTGCTCAAAGAAGAGCTGGCACCTAGCGGTGCATCCAGACGTAACTCTTACGTGCAGCAATGAGGATGATCCTCGTTACGGACCCAGTCCGTGTAATTGCTACCATCATCTTTCAACTTTGCTTTCTCAAGGAACGCATTAAAATTCAACGGAACAACAAAGACGAGCCATCTATCTACAATCAAACATAAACAAGCAAGATACTATCAGTACTAAGTTCATGATAAATTTAAGTTTAATTAATCATATTACTTAAGAACTCCCACTTAGATAGACATCCTCTAGTCATCTTAAGTGATCACGTGATCCAAATCAACTAAACCATAACCGATCATCACGTGAAATGGAGTAGTTTTCAATGGTGAACATCTTATGTTGATCATATCTACTATATGATTGACGCCGACCTTTCGGTCTCCGTGTTCGAGGCCATATCTGCATATGCTAGGCTCGTCAAGTATAACCCGAGTATTCTGCGTGTGCAAAACTGGCTTGTACCCGTTGTAGATGGACGAGAGCTTATCACACCCGATCATCACGTGGTGTCCGGGCACGATTTAACTTTGGCAACGGTGCATACTCGGGAGAACACTTCTTGATAATTTAGTGAGAGATCATCTTATAATGCTACCGTCAATCAAAGCAAGATAAGATGCATAAAGGATAAACATCACATGCAAATCAATATAAGTGATATGATATGGCCATCATCATCTTGTGCTTCATGATCTCCATCTTGCGGCACCACCATGATCACCATCGCCACCGGCGCGACACCTTGATCTCCATCGTAGCATCGTTGTCGTCTCGCCAAACTTATGCTTCTCGACTATCGCTACCGCTTAGTGATAAAGTAAAGCATTACGTAGCGATTGCATTGCATACAATAAAGCGACAACCATATGGCTCCAGCCGATTGCCGATAACTTCGGTTACAAAACATGATCATCTCATACAATAAAATATAGCATCACGTCTTGACCATATCACATCACAACATGCCTGCAAAAACAAGTTAGACGTCCTCTACTTTGTTGTTGCAAATTTTACGTGGCTGCTACGGGCTTAAGCAAGAACCGTCTCACCCACGCATCAAAACCACAACGATACTTCGTCAAATAGACTCCGTTTTAACCTTCTCAAGGACCGGGCGTAGCCACACTCAGTTCAACTAAAGTGAGAGACAGACACCCACCGGTCACCTTTAAGCAACGAGTGCTCGTGGCGGTGAAACCAGTCTCGCAGAAGCGCACGCGTAATGTCGGTGCGGGCGCTTCATCTCACAATACCGCTGAACCAAAGTATGACATCTTTGGTAGGTAGTATGACTTGTATCGCCCACAACTCACTTGTGTTCTACTCGTGCAAAACATCAAACCATAAAAACCTAGGCTCGGATGCCACTGTTGGGGAACGAGTAACTTCAAAAATTTCCTACGCACACGCAAGATCATGGTGATGTATAGCAACGAGAGGGAGAGTGTTGTCTACATACCCTCGTGGACCGAAGCGAAGCGATCACAACGTAGAGGAAGTAGTCGACGTTCTCCTCGCGATCCGACCGATCCCGGCGCCGCATACTCGGCGCCCGAGTTCTTGACACACGACAGCTCGATGACGTCCCTCAGACTCGATCCAGCCGAGTGTCGAGGAGAGTTCCGTCAAGACGACGGCGTGCAGGACGATCTTGATGTTTCACGGCGCAGGCTTCGCCTAAGCTTGCGACAGTATGACCGAGGTGGAATATGGTGGAGGGGGCACCGCACACGGCTAAGGAACGATCCGTAGATCAAACTTGTGTGTTTTAGGGTGCCCCCGCCACCGTATATAAAGGAGGGAGGGGGAGGCGGCCGGCCTAGAGGAGGCTGCCGAGGAGTCCTACTCCCACCGAGTAGGACTCCCCCTTCCTAGTTGGAATAGGATTGGGGAGGGAAGAGGAAAGGGGGCGCCGCCTCTTTGTCCTATTCGACTGGGGGGGGGCGTGGCCACCCCTGGCCGGCCCTTCCTCTTCTCCTCGAGGCCCACCGAGGCCCATTTACCCCGGGGTTCCAGTAACCTCCGGTACTCGGTAAATTCCTGTTTTACTGGAACCATTCCAACTCCAAACATAGGCTTCCAATATATCAATCTTTATGTCTCGACCATTTCGAGACTCCTCGTCATGTCCGTGATCACATCCGGGACTCAACTTCTTCGGTACATCAAAATACATAAACTCATAATAACCGCCATCGAAACCTTAAGCGTGCGGACCCTACGGTTCGAGAACAATGTAGACATGACCGAGACACGTCTCCGGTCAATAACCAACAGCGGACCTGGATGCCCATATTGGTTCCTACATATTCTACTGAAGATCTTTATCGGTCGACCGCATAACAACATACGTTGTTCCTTTGTCATCGGTATGTTACTTGCCCGAGATTCGATCGTCGGTATCCAATACCTAGTTCAATCTCATTACCGCAAGTCTCTTTACTCGTTCGTAATACATCATCTCACAACTAACTCATTAGTTGTAGTGCTTGCAAGGCTTGATGATGTGCATTACCGAGAGGGCCAGAGATACCTCTCCGACAATCGGAGTGACAAAACCTAATCTCGAAATATGCCAACTCAACATCCGCCTTTGGAGACACTGTAGTACTCCTTTATAATCACCCGATTACGTTGTGACGCTTGGTAGCACCAAAGTGTTCCTCCGTAAACGGAGTTGCATAATCTCATAGTTACAGGAACATGTATAAGTCATGGATAAAAGCAGTAGCAACATACTAAACGATCGTGTGCTAAGCTAATGGAATGGGTCATGTCAATCAGATCATTCTACTAATGATGTGACCTTGTTAATCAACTAACAACTCTTTGTTCATGGTCAGGAAACATAACCATCTTTGATTAACAAGCTAGTCTAGTAGAGGCATACTAGTGACATCTTGTTTGTCTATGCATTCACACATGTATCATGTTTCCGGTTAATACAATTCTAGCATGAATGATAAACATTTATCATGAAATAAGGAAATAAATAATAACTTTATTATTGCCTCTAGGGCATATTTCCTTCACTTGCTGCTTCCGGGATTGATCTGTTTGGTCTGAAGTTTTATGCTTCATGGGTGATGCGCTTGATTAAGCGTCATTCAACTATTGACTATCGACCATCAACTCGCAATCACATTGTCTTTTTGCCTGATGTTGATATGTCTGTTGAAGCCATCTACCCCGAGCCTGCCAAGAAGCCCCTCCACCTTCAGAATGCTGAGTTCCAGAGCTTCACACAACCCATTGATGGTGTTCATGTGCCCAATGCCGCAACTCCTGCTTATCCTTTGGCTGGCAACCTGCGACTACCGCACCGTGCAAATGCCGAAGCCACTACAAGCACCATTGCTCAAAGGACTCAGAAGCGTCCCCGTGTACTTAATGACCGTGAGCTTCTGGTGGCTTTACATCAAAAGCAGGATAAACATCATGACTGGCTGAAGCGTCATATGCAAAGTATCTTAGTGGATGTCAATCGCATTCGCAACTTGGCCACCAAGAACTCGTTTGTAGCCCATGAAGCATGTCACCGCTCCTGGAAGAGTCTCACCTTACTCTGCGCTGAAGATGATCTTCGCGCGGATGGCTTCACTGAAATTTCAAGTTTGACTCCATGCCTCCTCAAAATGCAAGTTGGCGCCACACACCCTCCATTGAAGATTTCGAGTGCTCATCTTCGGCTGCAACTATTGTTGCGAGAGTCGTCGATGAAGAAGATGACGCCACTTCGTCGGTTCTTACTGCATTGCATGATGATGTTGCACAAGGCCCGTCTTCACCAGCAAACTCCAACGTCGACCCTGCTGCTCCAACTTCGTCTCCACCTGGGAACGAGTAGATAGTCTATGTCTTCACACCTTTTTGGTCATTACTGACAAAAGGGGGAGAAGCATATGAGTTGATACTCTTCAAGCGGGTCCATATGGGTGGTTGCTTAATTTTTGCTAAGTTCTTACAACTCTCATTCTGAAACTTTTGGCTTTTGAGTTGTAACACTTAAACTTGATGGTCGTCTGATACTTTTGCTGCCACTTTGTGATGCGATGATAAATTCCGCATGAAGTCATTCTGCAGACGTCCATTTTCCATTATGCATATCATTATCTCCATTATATTTTTATTTGCATGATAAATTGTCTTCACACTTTGAAGATGGCCACCACAAAGCCAAACCTGCCATGTGCATTTGCATTCAAAAGCAAACTATTTATATGCACATCTTCAGGGGGAGCCTCGTCATATGTATGAAGACAATACTCACAACACTAAACTTTCACATACTTTTATCCCCGTTGAAAACTTCAACCAATTTTTCATCAATCACCAAAAAGGGGGAGATTTTAAGTGCATCTAGTGCCACCCCTAGTTGGTTTTGGAGTATTGACGACAAACGTGGTTGCGGGACTAATGTGTTTGTGAGAATTGCAGGATAACACAGGTAGTGTCCCTCATTGATTCAGTTTACCTACCAGAGATGACCCCTACAAATGTGTGAAGACATTGAAGACAATGGTGGTTCGTGAAGACATTCATGACGAAGATTATGACACGTGAAGCTATTCACTTGAAGACTATGGAGTGCGAAGAAATAGTTGTTTCGTAGTTTCCTTTTTCTTCATATTGAGTCATAGGAACCACCGTACTGTTAAGTGGGGTCCAAATGAACAAAGTCGGAGTGACTGAAGTGATGGTCAACCAAATCTTATGTCTTCGAGCGAAGACAATGAGAGCAAATCTTTTCCAGAGCTGGATGAGTCAGCTTTGCTTGTAGACCAAGCCAAGCTGTCGCGTGTGTTTGAAATCTGACCGTTGGACACGTGTCAGTTCCTTAGTGACCCAGGGTCATTTCGGACATATCAGGTCGGGTTGCCTCCTGGCTATAAATAGCCCACCCCCTACACCATAAATTGGTGGCTGCTCAGAGTTAGTGCACGGCTTTTGTCGTTTGAGAGCAACCCACCTCCGAAGCATTTGAGAGAGAGATCCTTGCGAGGACAAAGCCCAAAACACCCAAAGCCAAAGAGTGTTAGGCATCACTGAAGTCTTTCGGTCTGAGTGATCTGAAGACTTGTTACACTTGAGGACTGTGAATCCTCATTGTGGATTGCCGGTGAACGAAGTCTGTGAAGGTTTGGAAGTCTACCTCGAAGACTTACCAGAGTGATTGAGCGAGGACTGGGTGTCCTTAGCTCAAGGGGAATAAGGTGAAGACACAGTCTTTTGAGTTAAATCTCAGCCTCCCTAACCAGACGTACAGTTGTCACAGCAACTGGAACAGATCTACCAAATCCTTGTCTTCGTCAAGCTATTGGTTCTATCCTCTACTCTCCTTACTTTATAGTTGTCTTCGTGAAGTCATTGCTTGCCTGTCTAATCTGTTTGACTTCACTTCTTGAAGACTAATATATATTTAGCTTCGTACTACCTTCCTTTCTGATCATGTCTACCTAGTTGCAGTTAGTCTTCGTGCTTTCATTGGATTGTATGTTTGACTAATGTTTGCCTACTGTAGTTTTCGTTCCGCTGCTTACTATATAGGCTCAATTTACCTATTTGTCTATAAAGGCTCTGTGTTTTGAAGACTTCTATAAAAATCGCCTATTCACCCCCCCCCCTCTAGTCGATAACAAGCACTTTCATACACAATAAGGAACCAAAGAAGCATCCCATATCGGCAAGGACCAGCTTCCCTACCCGCACATCATCCGAAAGAAACTCGAAAGTGAAGTTTAGTACTGCCACCTGGCGGTCCCTTTACTGTCAAGGCACACCGTTTGAAGTGAAGTTTACAACTTTTAAGGCAATATATTACTATGTGATCATATTTTCCCGTTCGTGCTCTCAAAGTTCACTATACGGAAAATTGACCAATGGATTTCGATACAAGAATTTGAACCCTAAACCCTGAAAGTCTGATTCTAATATGTTATAAACTCTGCCATGGTAGAAATTATATGGTACTACCTTCCGAACACCAACACGCTATTTCTAAAATCATTTTTCTAACCCGCCGACCATTTTTTGTGACACCAAACATTTTAAGTGACACTATGAATCGTCCTAGAAAATGGGTGTGTGTGGTTACGCCCAAAAAGCATCACCGAAAATAAGGCTAGAACATCGCCAAAGTTTGCTATGGTGCTGCCCCGGGAGGGAAACACCTCTTGACGGTGGACCGTTACAAAAAATTATTTTAGGCGACAATTCATGTTTCGTTGCGAGGGTTTTTGTCACTGAATAGACGAAATTTTGTAGTGGTATGAACGTGTGCATGCAATCCGGACAAGAAAGCGAAAGAAGCCCTTGTGTGTTGTCAAGTTGGATATGACCAAAGAATATGACAAAGTCAAGTGGATTTTTCTTGAGTAGATGTTGCCACAATTTGGTTTTGCTCCTGCTTGGATCATGATGATTATGAGATGTGTGACTTCGGTTAATTTTATGGTGAAAATATAGAGGACTATCGAGAGGGTTTGTTCCTTCAAGGGGGCTCTGGTAGGGTGATCCATTGTCTCTGTACTTATTTTTATTCTGTGGAGGGTTTCTCGGTGTTATTGAAGAAGGCGTAGGAAGATAATAGTATCAAGGGGGTGTCCTTTGGGAGCACGGCCCCCAAGTTACACGCTTGTTATTTGCAGATGAAAACAACATCTTCTTGCAGGGCTCTCAGGATAATCTCTATGTGCTCAAAAATATCCTGGTAAGATATGAGGAGGCCTCTGGATAGAAAGTTAACCTGCAAAAATCTTCTATTTTCTTTGGGAAGGGTTGTTTATAGGAGCAAAAGGAAGTCTTGAAGCAAGTCATTGGAATTGATTCAGAAGCTCTTAGTAAGAGATACTTGGGGCTCCCAACGGTGATTGGGAAATCGAAAGATGGTATGTTCAGGTATGTAACAGTGTTCTAAAGGAAAAGTAACGTGTTGGAAGGGACAGGGCCTCTCAAAGGCTGCCAGAAAATTACTAGCCAAATCCGTTCTCCTAGCTACACCGACATTCACACTGAGTTGTTTCACTTCACAAAGAAGATGTGCCGGAACCTGACATCAATCGCTTCTAAATTCTGGTGGGGTGCAATGAATGGTGAACGTAAGGTGCACTGGATAGCGTGGGATAAGATGTGCTAGTCCAAGTGGAGTGAAGGTATGGGCATTCTCGACCTGAAAGCGTTTAACCAGGCCCTTCTAGCCAAGCAGGATTGGAGGATTTTGCGGGTGCCGACTTTGCTGTGTGCTAGGGTCCTCAAGGCGAGAGATTTCAGTGGCAGCTCCATAATGAATACAACTTGTCCAGCAGGGGGATCGTACATGTCCAGAAGTATTTTACATGGACGAGATCTGTTGAGAGTTGGGTGTATCTGGTGAATTGGTGATGGCTCCTCTATGAACATACACTAGGATCCTTGGATCCCTAGGCAAGGGATCTGTTGCCACTTGGTGCAGACTATGTTCCTGGGGGAACAAAGTGATTTACTCGACCATTCTAGTACATCTTGGGACCATGGCAAGGTGGACGCAATGTTTTCAGCGGATGATGCCTGTGACATGAAACGAACTGCGGTAGGAGGACCGGGTGTGGATGACTATATTGCATGGAACTACAAAAAGAATGGTATATTCTATGTGAGTTCTGCTTATCACCCAAGGATGACGATGAATCAAATTAAGTCTGGACGGCCAGAATCATCATCGTCGGTACACAAGTAGAGGATGGCTGGCACTATGGGATACATATGCACCGGGCAAGGCCAAGGTCCACATGTGGAGACTCGTGTGAAATGGACTGGCTGTAGGGACGAAGCTGCACCGCTGGCGTATTAAGGCAGGTGCATTTTGTACGACATGCGTGTGGTCGAGAGGAAACTAGTTACCACAAATTTTGGGAGAGCCAACATTCTGTATGTTTCTGGAAAAAGCTTCGCTCGGAGCTGGGAATTTCGGTGGCGATCCCACCGTGCAATACTGATCCCCAGAGTAAGCTTATGAGCTGGCTCCTTGGCTGATTCGCACATGATCTAGAAAATAAGAGGTCGGTGATGGTACAAGAAGTGTATGGCCTCTGGCTTGCGTGTAATGATACGCGTGATGGACGTAAGATAGCTGAACTGCATGACATATCGCAGTCTATTCATGCATATGTAAAGGAGTGGGATGATATACATGTGAAGGAGGTCAACCCCAGTAAACCAAAGACTCCAAAGGCGTGGGTGGCACCGGAAGAGGGATGGATCAAAGCAAACTCCGACAGGGCGGTGTCAAGGCATAGAGAAAAAGGAGGAGGGGGCGATGTGCTTCGTGATCATGGAGGCATCCTCCGGGCTGCAGCGTGCCACTTCTTCAGTACGTCTATAGACCTGGAGAAGGTAGAGATCCATGCCTATGAGAGGGCCATCTAGCTCGGCATAGAGAAAAAGAAGGGGGCGATGTGCTTCGTGATCATGGAGGCATCCTCCGGGCTGCAGCGTGCCACTTCTTCAGTACGTCTATAGACCTGAAGAAGGTAGAGATCTAGGCCTGCGAGAGGGCCTTCTAGCTCGCTACGGAGATAAATACATGCAGAGAGAGACTTGGCTCGGTGGTTGGGTATGCAGTTGTGCAGCCCAATGACCCAAGTTCAATTCCCAGAATTGACAGGTGATGCACACGGGTTTTCCCCCGTTTATTGAGGATCAAGCATGGTGTGTGGTGGAACCACTCATTGAGAAATATCTTGATACTCATTTAAAAAATTCTGAGGACCATATTTATCATGGTACTCATACTAAAATGGCTGTATGCATCCTTAGTTGGTGCAGAGGTCGGGAAGTGAAAATCTCCCCATTTTAAAGAAAGGCACCCCCTCCCGTCCCCCGCGTCCCTCTCTGAGGCGACTCAGGGGAACCCTAGCTCCGTCCGCCGCCGGCCCTCAAACACCCTCCTCCCCTCATCGCCATGGAGGGACACAGCCCGGCAAAGCCGAGCAGTGCGGGCGGCGGCGGGCCTCTCCTGGCGTGTCTCTCTCGGGCGGCGGCCTTGAAGTTCTTCCGGCGGCTTGGCTGCATGGCGCGCGGAGCTCGGCGATGACTCGGTCCTACGGCGGGGTGGAGGCGAGGCACCGTTTAGTGGTCTTGCCTCCCCGCGGCTGCGGCTTGGGGCCTTGACCCGATCCGATCTGGATCTGGTGGTGCTTGGGTCTGGGCCATGGCGGCTGGCGAGGCATGGTGTTCGTCGGGGCTTGTCAGTCTCTAGGCACCATGGGGGTGCCGGCGGCAACGCGTGCCCGGCGTGGTGACGCTGGTGGACATGGTGGTCATCTTCTTCCAGAGATGGCTGGCCAGAGGCTTGGTGATCGGATCTCGAGATCCATCATCTTGTCCCGGCTGCGAGTAGGGGAGACATGGTTGCCGGTGAAAACCGCTGACGACAGGCGATGGCGGCATTCTCCCCGTTACCTTGATGGAGGCATCGTCGTGTAACTACTGCCGACCCACTCGTGCCGCTCCGGAAACCCTAGGATCCGTGTTCCGGATCGGACGATGGCGACCTGCGGTGTCGTTTCTCTCTTGGGAGCATCGTTTGCGGAGCAGCGCTAGAAGTCAGAGGAAGAGGTGGAGCGGCTTCGTCTTGCACGGAGCTTCGGTGGAGATGTCAAGTCATGCCTGACCGACATGTGCTACACTTTGTCATGCACAGTCAAGAAAAGTGCTACACGACGATCTTCCCAAGGACTTCAAGTCGTGTTACCGGTGGTACTTGGCGATGGCACCGAGGTGTATCGATGACGACCGTGGACGTGCTTTCATTTGTTTTGCGCAGTGAGGAGGAGGTGCCATTGGACGCCGTGGTGGCGTCGACGATAGCTAGACCGAGCAAGGTTGATGCATCGAAGACAGCTCAAGATGGAACGGTGGCGGTTGGCGGCGGCACTCTCGAGAGCACGTCGGACGGTGTGTGCCCTAGACCCGCAAGTGGCTAGGTTGGGTCTCGTGTCTTAGATGTTAGGCTTGGCTGTGATGTCTGCTTTGGTACAGCTCGCGCTATTTGCGCCCCTTCATCAACTGGATAAGTGTAGCAACAGTTTGTTGCTTAGACGGCGGCTTTAGTATTACTGTTGTATGACTTTGTAAATGTCTTGTGAGAATAATTAATAAAGTGGTCGTATGCATCGCCCAGATGCAGAGGCCGGAGGATCATCCACCTTTTCTAAAAAAAGGAGATAAATACACAGAAGCTACACCTGGAGAGTGATAGATCGAGTGTGGTGGCCATGCTTAACAGCCCGATGAAGAACCTCTCAGCTGTAGGGCTGGTCGTGGAGGAGATAAAAGGAGTGATAGTTTCGGACGAAATTCATGTTTACACTTAAATTAATAAATCGGTACGTAACATTTTATACCCTTAAAAAAAGGCATGTCAGGATTATTACAGGGCGCGTGGTGGTGCGAGCAGGGCCCTACCCTTAAAACGCCATAATTGCGGCACACCATCACACCATCATGCATCTCCTCCTCCTGCCGCCATAAAGGCACCCGGCTTGTATAGAGACAGCTATCCTAACACACTAGCGCTAGCAGCGCTGTAGACCATCGATAGATGATAGATTTAGATCACTTTGAAGCAAGCAACGAACGACGACGACGACATGGACTCCCCCTGCAATGATTCAGTGCCGCGATGCATCCCCCGAAAACATGGCCCGGCTCTCGCAGCCTACTGCTCTTTCTTTTTTCTTTGACCTACGACTACGAGCGCTTAACTTTTTCTCCCTCAGCCGTGACATGGGACTAGCGTAGGACTAGAGGAGCGCCCCTGCCTCTGTCTGCATGGTGGTAGCAGCATAATTGTTGCATTCCCATTCCATTCCATTCCGTTCGGTCCATCACCCTGCTGCCCCACTTCAGAACTAGAATTACTAGTAGATCGTACCGAACCTCCTCGAAGAAAGTCGTTTGTGAACGACCGAATGCATTATTATTATGGTAAAATAAAATAAATAAAACTGAAGCACCCATTTGGAGCCCAATGATGGCGGTCGAGCCGTGGTTTAAAAGCTCAATATCGAAGCATGATGGCTAATGATGGCGATCCACGGCATGGAGAGGAGAGGAGAGGATGAGCAGCGACCATTGCCGCTGGCCGCGCGCCGGTCGGTCCCAGCCCCTCCCTGACACGGCGCGTGGGCTGGCTCTCCGGCGCGGCGCCCAGCGGGAATGGATCCGCCATCCGCGACAAAGCAACACCGGGCCTCTCAAAACAATCGAATAATCAATATATACCAACAGTACCACGCGTACAACTAAACCGAACTGAGCTCTGAGCAAGCACGTACCGCTACGTAGATAGAGAGAGAGCAGTACCAAGCAAGATCCATGGAGCCGTTCGGACGAAAGAGAAAAGGCGATGGGTGATGGGTCGAGGCTTTGGAGGGGTGCAGTACGTACTTGATCAGTGGATCCATCGATGACAAAGGTCCAAATGTTGCGTTCATTCTTCTTTTTTTTTACCGTGGTAGTGGTAGGGGAGTAGTTGGAGGGAGAGGAATCAATTGATTGATGTGAGGGACCAGGCAGTGAGGGAGAAATAGCATGCAGGCAGAGGCAGGGGCAGGGGCAGGCAGGCGGCAGTGGTGGTGTTTATTACTGTGGTCATAGGATGGGAGTGTGCAATTCTGGTGTAAGCCAACCTGAATGCAGCTAGCTAGGGGACAGCCCAATCTTACCCCATCAATAATGTGAGTGCAGGGCGCAGGAAAAAGAAAGCATAGCCAAAAACTGCACCTAGCATCCTCTCCTCTCCTTCCTCGCTCGCTCGCTCACATGGACCACCGCAACCATCATCATCACCTTCTCCATTCACCTCTGTCTGTCACCATGGCCGGGAGGAGGAGTAGACTAGTATATCTTTCTTCCCTCACACCGACGAACGAGGGCAGAAAGCTAAAGGCACTAGTGAGTTGAGTTGACAACATTCCACTACTACTACTCCCTCCTCCAGTAGTATATGTGTGTGGAATTGTAGGGATAAGCTGCACTGCCACTGCCAGTCATGCATCCACAGCAGCACGGAACATGCAAAGCAAAGCAAAGCAAACACATTGGCGATATGCATGCAAGAAGGAAACCACCACCAGCACCTTCTCAGTCTCGAATTATAAAAGCACCATCATCTCTTATGACAACTATAGATAATTACTATACCTACCTTCGCCTTCAAGGAAGTTCACTTTTTTTTGAGAGAGAAAATAAGCTAAGTAAAGAGAGAAAAAGGAGCGAGCTAGATGAGATGGGACTCGCCGTTTCCCATGTATACTGACTGACTGATCCAGTGATGGACGGCGATGACGACGACGATCTCAGAGTTCCTTCCGGTTGGCTGGTTGGTTGGTTGGTTGGTTGGCTTTGAACAGAGCGGCGGCAGTGAGAAGAGAAGAGAAAGGAAAGCACCCACCGCCCACCGCACTGGGTACAGCACAGCGGCGGCGGCCACGATCCGTCTCCCCTCACATCACCGAGCAGCTGTTGGGGTTCTCGTCGCTGAAGTAGTTGTACGGGTCCGCGTGCGGGTGCGGCTGCATCGGCATCGGGTACGCTATTGGGTACGGCATAGGCGGCCGCCCGTACCCGTACCCCATCGGCATCGCCGGGTACCCCGCCGGAGCGCCGCCACCGCCGTGGTGGGGATGGGCGTGCCCGTGCCCGTTCATCATCGCCTGGTGTTGTTGCTGCTGCTGCTGCATCATCATTTGTTGCTGGTGCTGCATCATGGCCATGTACTGCTGCTGCGCCATGGGGTTCCCGGCAGCCTGCATCATCTCGGCGGGGCCGGACGGCATGCCGCCGCCACCGCCACCGCCCGCGCCACCCTGGTAGAACCCAGGTGGAGGCATGCCACCGGCCGGCATGCCATGAGCGGCTCCGCCACCACCCTGCGCGCCTCCCATGTGGGGGTGGTGGCCCATGGGCCCTCCCATCGGGCCCATACCAGGAAAGCCGGCAGCGCCCATCATGTTAGGCCTCATCATGGCCTGCTGCTGCGGCGGCATGCCGATGCCGCCCATCGGTCCACCGACACCGAGGCCGGGGCCACCGCCGCCGCCCTTCTTCCCAGGTTGGCCCGCCTGGCCCCCGCCGCCCGGGGCGCCTCCTCCTCCTCCTTTGGCGTTGTTCGCCTGGCCACCGCCTCCATTCTTGCCACCGCCGTTGCCGTTACCGCCCCCGCCACCTTGGTTCTGCTTGCCACCTGCGTCTTTCTTGCCACCGCCACCGCCACCGCCACCGCCGTTGTTGGGGTTCCCCTTGATCTGCACGGGGATCTCCTTCTTGCCACCATTGTTGCCGCCCTTCTTGTCTCCTCCACCGGCGTTCGGTGGCATGGCCATCGGCTTCATCATCATCTTGGGGTCGTCGAAGTAGTCGTCGTCGAGGCCGTCATCGTCGAAATCATCCTCGTCGTCGAAGTCGTCGAACTCGTCGTCGAACTCGCTGCCGTCGTCCCCGAACTCATCCTCTGGTGGGAGGCTGAACTTGACGGACTTGGGGTCCTTGATCGGCGCGGCCGCCGCGAACGGCATCTTCCCGTCCATGAACTGCGGCAGCTTCATTCCCTTCATCTGCATCTGCTGTTGCAGCTGCTGAAGCTGCTGCGCCGTCGGCTGCGGCATCATCATCTTTGCGTCCTTGCTAGCACCTCCGCCACCGCCGCCGCCGCCACCTTTCTGGCCCTTGGCACCGCCGGCGTCCTTGGACTGGCCCTTGCCACCGGCGTCCTTGGCCTGGCCCTTGCCACCACCGTCAAGTTGGAGCTTCTGGAACTGGTTAGCCATGCCAGCCTTGGACCCCCAGAGTTCGGCTGGCTTGCCAGCCTTGGTCAGCTTCTTGATGATGGTGTCCGGATCCACCATGCCAGACACCGTCACCTTCCCCTGCTCCGGGTCTATGGTGGATTGGTACACCCCTGACGATGAATTCAACACATCTCCGTTACAGAAAATTAACTAAAAAATGCAGAGATAATAAGCAAGAGCGAAACTGAAGCAATTAGATTACTGCCCGTATTTAAAAAAAAAGTTTATCTTGTCACCTTCAATCTTGTGCAGGATCTTCTTGACCTTCTTCTGGCAGCCATCACAGTGGATGTTCACTTTGAGCACGCAAGTCTGGGAATTTCGGAGGAACAGAGAAGACAGGGTGACCAAAATAGCAAAACAAGGAGGTTTGGAAACACAAGATAGCAGGGGACACGGGAGGAAACACAGGTGAATAGAAAAGTAAAGTAAAGCAAAGCTGCGTGCGTGCCTAATCAATCAAAGAATGGCAGCAAAAACAAGAAGGAACACGGAATGTCTTTGAGTTGAGACGAAGCAAGAACGCACCTGTATCTTGAGGACCTCCTCCTTACTCATCCCTGACCGCCTCAAGTGCCCCGCAACTGCCCAGATCTGTCACACGGAGGCCTCAAATCAGACCAAGAACAAACAACAACAACCAGGAAAACATTGCTCTCGTGAGAGAGAAGGTGCGGTATGATCAGAAGGGAGAGGGAGGAAAAAAATGCCTTGTCGCTGGAGATAACTTGGTGTCCTGCAATATAATATCTCCCCACACACACTCACACGCAAAAGAGTAAGTGCAGCGGAGAGAGAGAGAGAGAGAAAAGGAACAGGGCTGTGGCTTATTAGAGTTTGTGTGTTTGCAGAAAACCAAGAGGGGCTTGGTCTATTAAGCCCGTGTGGTCCAGAGGAGGAAGAGGGGTTGGAGATGGCGAGAGGAGAGGAGAGGAGAGGCTTCCTCTCTCGCTAGCTAATGAGCACGGGCACCATCCTCCATCTGCTTACCCTTTTATTTCGACTTTGGCCTTTGGCACTGGAGCGGAAGCCTTTCCCTTTGCCTTGCCCTCCCCTCGGCTCGCTCCGCCGATTGTGTGTGTGAAAATCCTACTCCTACAAAAGACTAGCCAGAGAGAGAATTAAATACCCTTTGTCACTTGTCAGTAAGTACAGGGAGATGTTCAACATGTGAGGGTACCCGGATGTTATACTACTAGTGTACTGCGCTTACCGATGCCCCTCCCCCGCTTCTTTTTTTTCTCTTTTCTTTTTTGCAAAAGCGTACATGCAAGTCTTGTTCAACTCAACTGCCAATTTCATATCAGTCCCTCACTCTCTCTGACTTCAGTTAGACTGTTTGTATTGTAGAGCCTACTATTTTCTCTCGGGACGTGCGGATAGCTGCTCATCAGAGGAATATTCCGTTAAGTTTATGTACCGCTTGTATTTGTCTCTGCTTGCTTGGTCTAGGAATGCCAATGTGGGGTGACAAACTGGATTTGAACCTCGACTACATTTTCAAACACGTTTCATTCGGATGTTTAGTGACTTTTTAGTTGAATGCGTTATGGCGGCTTGAACATACAAAATGCTTTTTAAGACTGGTTAGGGCAAAATCCATGTAACGTTCGACCGAATGTTACGATCCTCGGTGTGAGAGGACGAGTTAGCTCATTCTTATTCACGAGCAATGCTTTCGATACGTTGAGTCAAGAGGCTGGCGGTGGTACCTCCTTTGCGAAGAAGATACATTGCGTCAAAACCCTATGTTCAGATATACACGCAATCAAAACATGAGTTGGTTTATTTGTTAGCTTGGCTTAACATGTTTCGTATGCTAGGATTCTGCGTAAGGAGAACTACACGTACGATTTTGTATTGATGTGCATGCATATGGTTAGCTTCTCGAATTACAAGAGCATGCCCTACCGTTGTGCATGCATAGCGTTAGGTTTTGAGTGTTTCCCGCCAACCAAGAGATGAGTTAGCTCATTATTATCAGATTTTTAACGTATAGATACCGTGTGACGATAGCACGAGTATGACCAGAGTCACTAAAATTTCCGTTATAGTTTACTTCACGCATACTTATTAATAAATGTGAAGAATGAGTGTGTTGCGTTCGTACGAAAAGTTGGACGTGTGTGCTCTATCGCGCATCCAACAAATCTCCACGGAACCATCCTTGTTCTATATGTCAATTGATAAATTTAGTTAAAGACACCATTGTTCACTACGTAGTGATTATCTTGATGCAAACATAATTCATATAGATGTTTAGTGATTATTTAGTTGAATGTGTTATGTCGGCTTTGCGCAGTGAGACTTGTTTGGGAAAATTCATGCAAGTCTATGCAACATTCGACCAACCAGAAGATAGTTCGATCATGTTTATCCGGTTCAAACACATTTCATGCATTATCTTAGGATCCTCGGTGTGAGAAGATGAGTTCACGAGTAATGCTTTCCCGTAGGTCAAGTCAAGAGGCTGTGTTGATGCCTACTTTTCAAATAAAAGATATTGCGTCAAAACTTTCAATATACACGCACCCAAAAAATGAGATAGTCTGTTTTTAGCTTGATTTAACATTAGTATGTTAGATCATATGTAAGGAGTACCACATGTCCGATTGTATGTTTTACGTGCATATTGCTAGGCTCTAGAGTTACAAGAGCATGCCCTAACGGTATGCATGCATACCGTTAGGTCTTGATTGCATCCCGCGAACCAAAAGATGTGCTAGGTTATTCTTATCTGGCTACAGTGTATAGCTACCGACTGAGGACAACATGAGTAGAACCACACACGGGATTTTTCACTATATATAGCTTATTCCATGCATAGTCGCTATTAGTGAATGCTACAGATGAGTGTATAGCGTGCGTAGAAAAAGTTAGACTTGTGTTCTATGTCCGACAAATCTCTATAGAATTATCCCTATTCTATATCGCAACCAAAAAAAATTAGTTAAAGATGGCATTATTCAATAGTGACCGTACCTACCTGTTGTTGATGTACTTCCTGCTTAGAACAATATAACATACATCTGTTATGGCATGTATTGTCTACAGGACTCGACCATTTCACAGCACATGCTGTGAGCAACAGATTGCTACTAAACCCCATTACAACCAACTTAACTTTTGAACCTACACCTCGTACCTCGTTGATCATCATATTCATTCATTTTACCGGGTTTTTCTCAAGCATAGAGTTGTTTTCTTCCACACATTTTCCCTTCTAGATCTCTGCATCGGCTTTGTCGGAGCTTGCTTGACTCCTTGTGATGCCGGCGTGGTTAGCTTTTCGCCAGGAAACCACTGACGCAATCATTTACTTGCAAATATGTGTGGTGGCTAGCCCACACCACCTGACCAACAAGCAATGGTTGTATTGCCGCGTCACTGCCACCACTACTTCTTAACTTTAGAGCATCACCTTCGCATCCCTCTTTACAGTATTCACATTACATTATAAGCCTTCGCAATAGAAGACTGTGAACTAGACAGTTAGTCCTCTAAGGCTCGTGTCCCGGGGCAATTGCAACTTAGTCACTGTTAGCATGGTGCATGCATGTGTATTTGACATCATCGACCACATGTTGTCTTTCCACGAGCACTCGATGCTTCCTGTGGAGTGGCCACCAAGGACCATGCAAGGGCAATGCTCGTCAAGCGGCTTCCTAGTCATGACTACACTGAAGTGGCACCATCCCATGCATCCAAGCTAAGTGAGCACACTTTCTCTGTGAGTGTGTGTGAAACGAGGAGATAAGTTGCATGGTTATGGCTTTTGGTTACCCCTCCCCCCCTCCCCCCGCACTCAAAACCTGATGCTCTTTTTTTTGTCGTCACCCGCTCCGAACCCGAAATGACAAATGGATAGATCATGTGCCAAATGAGGGTACAATAATCCTTTCAACAAACCAAGCCATGCCTCCTTTCTCGGGCGACAGGCGGCGACCAACTCCCATCCTCAATCTCCGTCGGCAAGGGCGCCGGTTCCCTCTCCCCCCTCTTGCCGCTCCGGCGGCAAGAGGGAGGGTCCTTCGTTTTGGCCTAGTAGGTAGGGTTAGGGTTTGTCTGCTGTGGTGCGTCGTTGGGGTGGTGGGAGCGGCGTCCGGGTGAATAAGTCTGCCTTAGTTCTACTGCCACATCAGCGGCGACCTTCACAGCGGTGCCTCGGAGTTGATGGCAATGTGTGCTTGTCGTCCTTCCATCATTGCGGTCCTGACGGTTATGGTGGTGGCAACGTAGAATAAATTTGCTTTACATTCAATTCTGGTGGGTCGCTGTGAGGCGGCCGTCGGATGATCTGGTAGCAGGCTAACCAATCAAGGACGGTGCGGCAGCGGTGCCAACCTCGAGGTGGATTTTATGCCCAGGCCTCGTCGTCGTGATGACGCGCGCTCCGGCGTCGACATGGGGGCATGGAGCTTTTCAAGGTGCATGGTGACTCCGGATTTGCAGGTTCTCGTTGGTGGCGGCGCTTCATCGTCGTCGTTCAACAAGCTGGCGCAAGTGGCGATGCGGTTCCAATCTAGCTTATCTCGGGCGGGCTGGTCCTCCTGGACCGAGGATGGTGAGTTCCCGACGTCTTTAATCCGTGCGCACAACCAAGGGTTTCACCGGCTCCAGCAGGGAGTGGCGGCGACGACGCGCCCTCATCCCGGGTTGGTGGTGTGGCTAGATTGGTTTGCTAGGGTGCTATTTGTAATTTCTTATTTTTATGGGGTTGTGTTGTACCACTACTTATTTTCAATTTAATCTGAGGTCCTTCTCAACAAAAAAACGAGGGTCCAATTTTCATGCGTGGAAGTAAATTAGAATTTTCATAGTAGAGCTTCTCGTAGTTGGTCATAACATTTTCTATGGAAAAGGGTAAATAAAAATTCAACTTTTTACGCTAGAGATAGTTATGTGTGGTTATCTTTACCAAATTATAAAATGAATGTAGGGCAACAAATGTCGGCATCCGATAATCTATATCAAAAACAGAACATTAGATTTAGGAAGTAAATTAGATATCTTCCTAGTATAGCTTCTATCTGTTGGCCACAACATTTTTTCTTTTGGGAGAAGAGTTAATAGAAATTAATGATTTATGCTATAGATAGATATATGTGGCTATGCTTCTTGAAAAAAGAGATATATGTTGTTATATCTAGCAAATCTTAAAACAAATATAGCGCAATAAATTTCAGCCAACAAATCACCATGCAATATATCGAGTATACTAAATATTAAATTTAGGAAGTAAATTAGAATGTTCCTAGTATAGCTTCTGGCCGTTGGCCAATGCATTTTTTTGGAAAAGAATTAATCAAAATTAAAGGTTTGTGCTATAGATATCATATTTAGCAAGTTATAAAACAAATGTGTCGCAATAATTTTTAGCAGCCAATAATCACCATGCAATATATGAGTACTAAACATTAGATTTAGGAAGTAAATTAAAATCTTCCTAGTATAGCTTCTAGCCGTTGGTCATAGCATTTTCTTTGGAAAAGAGTAAATTGTTGGCTGCTTTACAAAATGTATGCTTCATGTTGAAGTAAAACGATTTTTTTTTTGCGGGGGAAGTAAAACAATATTATAGTAAAACATTTACGAATGGGTCACGTTTGGGGTTATATTTTCTAGCAAATTGTAAAAACAATTACCACAATAAATTTCAGCAACCGATGATGATCTTGATACATAATATAAGTTCAAGAAAATCTTAGTTTTACGAAATAAATCAGAACACGCAGATATTTTTTTTTTTTGAGAACACGCAGATATGACACTTAAAATAATTGGTCGTAACATTTTTTCGAAGAATCTAAATATTCGAGGATGTGGAAAATTTAGTGCTTTGAGAGTAAGCAATATCTCCGATCATGCAAAAGTCATTTACGCTCAGGATACATACGCGTGATCGTTTTGCCGATTTTTGGTAGTAAATTAAGGACTACATTTATGAGAATTAATTTCAGCAAGAGCAAGAGATGGACGGGTGGTGTCATCGCTTCTCCCGGTGCGCCGATCTGAAATAGGACAATCTACATGTCGTGGACGGCTTGTGCATCCCTTCAGTTTTGTCAACTTCAGTTACTTACAAAATGGGCTGGCATCACGCACTACACTTTTTGTATCTTTGTTTGTGAACGAGTACACGCCAAATTTGGACTGCATTCAATCGATGACGCTACCATACCTCTGACCATGCAAATAATTACCCCATCATCTCTCGCTACTGATAGTAGATTTCAAAATCTGGCAACAAGGGTTACAGTCATATTCTTGCCGTAGATTAGCACACTGATCCAACTAAGAACTGGGGAAATGCCTTATGTCTCTTGAAGGATACTGTACTACGTAGGAGTGTACTGCAAAAAAAAAAAAAAAAAGAGTCAGATTGATGTATCTGGTTCGGCGAGGTGTTGGGTAAGGTGACCTGATGTCGTTCAGAAACAAAAGGTCGTGGGGTGACGCTACCACGTCTGCTTGAGGCATACAAGAGTACAAAAGTAGTGCTAGGCATGCAGATGGAAATTTGTTCGCGTTTATGAACTGCTCTGAGGCGTCGCCTGCACCGAGTCTTGTGGACCTGGCCTCTTTTTCCATATAAAAACAAATTACTTGCAACAAATTAGCCCGTTTTATGTTTTACTGTTCTAATAGCAACTTTAGCAAAGTCACTTTATCGGCGATAGTACCGAGGTGCCGCGGCAAATGCCACAAATGTGGCTTCATATCTTTTCTTTTGTTTTCTGTTTTTGTAACGTCAACTCAAAAATCCACACACTTATTTTTGATGATTGAAACCCCGATTTGAGATAACATTGCATTAGAAAGTGGTTACATAGGGTAGAAAAGTCGATTAGCGACTTTTTTTTACTAAACTGGTGATATTTTACGCCATGGAGAAACACTAGTTGCTTCCCACCATGACGATGATGAATGCAATGCACGCGACACCTGCATATGTGACGAGTGGCCATTTGCCTATGCACGATAGTGTGACGGTCCGGCGACCTTGCCTTCGTCCCTTTTCTTGCCCATTGTCATCGATGTCGTTGAGGTCGAATGAGTGACATCTCATGCGTTCCCTTTCCGCCGCCACGTCCACCTGCTTCTCCTCCTAATGGAGCCAGACGCCATGGTCACTCTCCCCCTAATGCCTTGTGGTGGCCGTATACTTGAAGATTTCACCAGGCTGGACGACCGTGGCGTAGGCCTTGTAGCGCTCATCACATGCCTCCTTATCAATAATGCGAAAAGGAGCACGTGGTGGGTGATATGAGTTGTGCGGGCCACTCAATGTGTATTTTCGGATTCTAATATGCGCACTCAAGGAGGGTGGGATCCTCATTTGCCATCCAACATGTAAAGGTGATCCTCCCCCTCCTTAGCGATGAGATCGGTTTCCTCCTCTTTCGCCGTGAATACCCGACATGTCATGCATCCTCAGGGACGAGGAAGTCAAGCTCCTCGCCCAATGCAGCGTCATGGTGCCGCCGGACATGCACTTGCGGGCGGGCTGGCATTTGAGTGTGGGGGGCTCCCAGTGGAGCCTGTCCCCACCGCCGGCAAGCCGACCATGTCACGCGCAATCCGCGCTTTTCGGAAGGGCTGACGTTGGAAGAGCGGGCAAATCCAGACTACACGCCATGTAACCGGCAATGTCCGCAGATACTCCCTGACGACAACCCCGCTGGAATCCAGCGTCACGATGACCCCTACCCGGTATCACGCAAAACATCAATGAGCGGTATGCCTTTTGGGAAGGGCGTACCTTCGAAGATGTCATGGTTGCATGTCGCGCACAGCTCGACCTGGACAAGGCCCACCGGGTTTTGGTGTCGTGCCCCACGCCTGGAGGAGGAGGCAGCGACGGGGCCGTCCGGGCCAATCCGTACGCGTGCTCCGCAACGCGCCTCTGCATCCCTAACCCGAAGCCGGGGACGAGCTCTACAGCGCACGGTGGTGGCCTGCGTGTCCCTGAGTCGGAGCCAGGACAAGCTCGCGTTGTGGCCTGCTCGTGCCTAAGCCTGAGACGGGGACGGGCTCGTGCGCCCCCTACTCATGTCGAAGCCGGAGCCTAGGACGAGCTCGCATGACGGCTTGCTCGTTCCCAAACCAGAGTTGCCTCTGCTGGTGGTATATAGAGGGCATGTGGCTAGCGTGGCCGGTGACCCTGAAGACTTACCGGGGCTTCTCCTGACGCTGCGCCAATTGATGAAGGGGCCACAACGCCATCCGGATGACCGAGTTGACAAGTCAAGGTTGCGCGAGGCGGTCGTCACTTCGGTGGCTGGCGTCATCATTGACCTCATGAGCGAGGATGATGACAAATCCCTCGGTGTCGGCAAGGAGGAGGAGGACGACGACAACTCCCTCGACCTTGACAGCGGTTCCGATATCGATGATGATGATTAGTAGATTAGGACTATGAACTAGGGTTATTTTGTTAGTAGCTATATTTCGGGTTTAAATGTTTGTAAAATTATAAAGTTTAAATGAATTTTCTATTGTTTGCATGTTTGAATGTCCAAATATTATCCTTTTTCTACATATTTCACAATGTGATTTTTTGCCCTTTTTGTTGTTATAAAAAATTGTTTTCAATCAAACAGCACCAAAAGTGGCTTTTGTGAGGGAAGTTCCCCCCAAAAGAAGGGAATTTGGACCCTTGCAATTTTCACCCAAATTAGACCACATTGGAGGACTACTGCCAAATTTTCATGGATTCCAGAGTGTGTTTGTTATATTTCTTTCATTTTTTGAGTTTCTAGGAACTTACTTGATGTAATTCAAATTTGAACTACAAGTGTGCCCTAGTTTGGTCCAAATAGTTGTAAAATATATGTTCAAGCTTCCAATTTATGAGTGGAGGCTCTTGACACAAACAAAGGTGAACCCTAACCCATATGCTATGAGTAGCATCCTTGAGAGGATGTCCCCATTTAAAAAAAACTGTAGAAAATGATTAAAGTCTCACAAACGGAAATCCTTTTGCATTTACCCTTTTGTGGACTAGTTTAGGGGAAATGATAAGCAAGAAATACCAAATAAAATAAGAAGTAAAACCTTCACAAAATGGCCCATGTTCTATGAGGATGCATGGTTTTGCACTCATATGGCCCTGCCCCATGGCCACATCCATAGAACAATACATGATAGCATGACCATATTTGTCACAAACATGGGTATTAACATTGAAAACAATATTGCCAAAGGAGGTTCAAATATTTTTGTTATGAAAAAAAATTGTTTTCAACCAAACAGTGCCAAAAGTGGCATTTTTGTGAAGGAAGTACTCCCAAAGAGAAAGGAATTTGGACCTTGCAAATTTCACCCAAATTAGACCACATTGGGGGCCTACTGCCAGATTTTCATGGATTTTGAAGTGTGTTTGTTATATTTCCTTCACTTTTTGAGGTCTAGGCATTTACTTGATGTAATTCAAATTTAAACTCCAAGTGTGTCCTAGTTTGGTCCAAATAGTTGCAAAAAATATTTTTAAGCTTCCATATTATTAGTAGAGGAACTTGACACAAACAAAGGTGAAACCCTTACCCATATGCTATGAGTAGCCATCCTTGAGAGAATGTCCCCATTTTGGCGAAAACTGTAGAAAATGATTGAAGTCTCAAAAATGGAAATCCTTTTGCATCTACCACTTTTTTGTGGACTAGTTTATAGGGAAAATGATAAACAAGCAATACCAAATACTAGAAAAAAACTTCACACACCCGACGATACACTAAGTCTAGGTTCACTGAATCTTGGGTCCATCCTTCACGTCCGTGAGTACATAAAAGAGTGGCTCTGTTTCAGAGCTCACATACACATACTAGCTTTGCTTGCATTGTTCATACAACGGCCTGTCTCGAGTTCGAGTACCCTTCGCGACATTTTAAGCCACCTTTTTGGGCCATTTGGCGAGGCACTGCCACATGGGCCCTAGGCAACCGATGGCAGCGCAACGAATGACAGATGGGCTAGCAGGGGTGTCCCACATGTCAGTAGGTGCGCGATGGAGCCACCTACGACCATGCATTCACATATAGATGGGCGCGCAGGGGGTGTCCCACGCATCATAAACTGCGCCAAATATTGGTTGACCCGACGACAAAACCCTGTTTGGGCTCTTGTAAGGGTGGGCCACGCGATGGAGGGGAAAACCGAGGAATGACAAACACCACATAAAAAACAAAGCAGAACTAAGCAAGGAGGGGCTTGAAAATAGAAATCCCCACTTTTATGGTATATGGTGTTGAGGTCATTATCCCTAGTGACCTTATACATGACGCACCTTGAGTACGCATGTACTAGGATTGGGAGGCCGAGCAGAGCCGCCGGGATGATCTGGATTCCCTGGATGAGGAGCGAGATGTAGCCAAGGCACGTTCTTCTTTTTGCCAACATTGGGAATGATGATACCAGCAGCAGCGAGGTCTAGGGAAGGCGTTCAACATCGGAACCTGGCCCTGCGGCGCCACCGAAATACACCTGGCCAACATAAAGTGTCCGCACCGTGGGACAGGTTGTTCATTATCGACAAGGTGCTCACCGGAGGAGCATTCCAAATCCGAGATGCCAAAGACAACCGCCTAGAGCCGAACCCCTGGAATGCTGCCTTGTTGTGACGCTTCTACGACTAGCCAATTCACATCTTATCATTTTATTTGTGATCAACCATTAGAACTAGTTAGGGGTTGTTATTAGCAAAGTTAGACTCAGTTATTGCCTCCTTTATTAAATTTTGTTTTCTCCTAGCCCTTGGATCATTCTTGGCAGTAATGATACAGCTCATAGCCACACATTATGCACCACAAATTTTACTGGGGCTATTACAACATCTCGGTTGCGACTTCCTGGGTCTATCAAAGTACCCAAAGTCGCTTGTGCGACACCGTCTACTTGGTTGTCATCGACCCTTCCAATTCGCTTTTAGCCATTATATGCATCGATTTTGACTTGTGACTTTTTGCCAAGCTGGGACCCGTGGCTCCTATTTCTACCCCTTACGTTTTAGCACGTTCGCCTATGGGTGTAACAGGAGCACCTCTGGTATTGTTACTTCTAGGGTCACCCGAGTTAAGTACCTAGGGTGGGAGAAGCCTAAAGCTAAAACACAAAGTCGGTCGACATGAAGGGAATGAAAATTACATCCCCTTAGAGAGGAATACATTGGAATCAATCCTACTTCACGAGCTATGAAAGGCTTGCCTACCCTCCTCGAAAAACAAATGAGTTGAGGGCTTGAAAAAGTCATAAAGACAACACCTAGGGCATGGGAACCGTCGTAGGATCACCCGAGCCGATAACACTCGCTGCACTAAGCACCTAAAATATGTGTTCCCTGTTCGGCTTGCTTTAAACCGATAGGCCAAATTCCCTTGCACCAAGGAGCCCCCCAGATAGAGGGGTTGATAACTAGAGCACTCCTCATTTGCCCCTAGTTGGGGAGGTGGAAGCCGTAGGCTGGTTAAGGAAAGTATTTGAATTAATAGGTCTGAGCAACACCGAATACGTGGCCTGTATGTAAAACACATGATTACATGAAGGATTGGACTATAAAATAAGTCTTTACAGACCATCAATTAGTTTATCTAAACGGAAATCCCATTCCGTTATCTGAGCAAAAGTCATGACCTTTTCGAAATTGAAGTCCGACTTCATTTCCAACCCCTTAGGTCCTTCGTGACCAACCTCGGCAATATATTGAATTACTAGTTGTAGAAAGTGCGATTGGAGCATGTCCCATGCTTGCCGAACACCTTCTCAACATTTGAGATCTTCCACGTCTTGAAACCGCTCACGGGCTCCTTGGAGACGTCAGGCAAGGGTAGACTGGTCCTCGGGTAGCTATTCCTTCAGCCATAAATGTCGAAAAATAACCCCCATGCACTACTAGGGAAAAGGCTATACACAGAATCTTAGCGGAATGAGTGTTAAAACCTCGCTATCGCTATTTACTAGCAGCGCAGGTTTTAAACCTCGCTACTACTAAGTTGATAGCAGCAGCGGGTTTGTAACCTCGCTACTACTAAGCGGTCTCTACCGTGCCCCGGGATATGCCATAGTAGTAGCGAGGTTAAAATCTCGCCGCTGCTAAGTTGATAGCGATAGCGGGTTTTAACCTCGCTATTACTAACCCGCCATCGCTATCAACTTAGTAGTAGCGAGGTTAAAACCCGCCATCGCTAATCGTCTGTCATAGCAGTAGCGCGGGGTATGGCTAGTTTGTCAAAATCTCCCCCCCCCCGTGGACCGCCTTTTCTGTTTTAAAAAAAATAAAAGAAAATGATAAAAATGTCAAAAAAATAAAAGAAAATAAGTTTCCCATGTGATATGTGGTCTAGTTGTTGGGAAAATTTACAAATATGAATTTCGAGTTTATTTGCAAAATCTCTCTGAAAAATTGTAAAATGGCCATAACTTTTGCATACGAACTTGGATGAAAAAGTTTTTTATATGAAAAAGCATCTACTCGAAAAGTTACATCCGAATTTAACCGGGGAAACCCCGTTAAACGTTTTTAAAATCCTCAAAAGCCTAACAGAAAAAAAGTTACGGGGCTTTTAAGATCTGGAGGCAAAAAAATTCAAAAAAAAAATCAGTTTTTTTTTATTTTTTTTAAATCTGGTCAAACTATGGTCAAAATAATTATTCAAGAATATTAGTGTTACTAAATAATTATTATAGTTTTTTTGAATTTTGGTCAAATGTGGTCAAACTATGGTCAAACTGTGGTCAAATCTGGTCAAAGTATGGTCAAACTATGGTCAAACTAATTATTCAAGAAATATTAGTGTTACTAATTTTTTAGAGAACAATAATTTCAAACACAAACAGTGAAATGTGTGACTTCATGCTCAAGCTAAATTCATGAGGTTAACAGGATTGACATCTTACTATTGTCAGGAAAACAACAAGTGCAGACTTGGAAACGAGGGAGAATAGAACCAGCAGGTTAAGCGTGCTCAGGCTGGAGTAGTGAGAGGATGGGTGACCGTCCGGGAAGTTAGATGATTTGGAATAATGAGGGGTGATTAGAGATTAAATTGAGCAGCGATGAGGGAGGGGTGATTAGAGGTTAAAATAATTCCGAAATTTGAAAATTAGGGAAAAAATTCAAAAAAAAAATTCAAAAAAAATTCCCGCGCTACAGATTAGTAGTAGCGCGGGTTTCTACCCACGCTACTGCTATAAGTTAGCTGTAGCGCCTTATTAGTAGCGCGGGTACCCGCGCTACTAATAGGCCCAAAACCCGCGCTGCTGCTAGGCTTTTCCCTAGTAGTGATGGTTGATTCCATGAGTTGGTGCAACTCGCCCAACCACATTAGACCGTCCTTTAAGGACACCCCAACATCTGCAATTGAACACATGTCAATAAAAGACTAAGGATCAAGGCGAGGCATAAAGTCACTTACCCGAAATAAACTTGCATGCTTATTTTGTCTCCTGTTCGATAGTAGCCACTCGAGACTTGAGATTTTCCAGCTCCAACCCTTGTCGATTTTCTCCACAGCCAGAGCCATGTTTGCATCTTTAAGTTTGTTGCACGCATCGAGGCGCCTGCTGAGAACATTACGTCCAGTAGATTCCCATGACGGGAAATAGTGTGCGTCTTCCTGAGCACTTTCTAGATCCTTTTCCAAAGTGGCGACATGCTCCACTATGCAGGGAAGTTATGTGAGAAGATCACAACCAACCTAAAAAGTCCGCACAATGAGTGTTTGGGATGTTATTATACCCGTAGCCATGCGAGCAACTTCCTTTATAAGCTCGACTTCCTTTTCTAAAACCTAAAGTTGGGCCTTGACCAGGCCAATTCTTCAGATGATTGTTGGGCTTTTTTATGTGACTCCTGTGAAAGACATAGTTAGCATAGTTAACCAAGGATGTCGATCCTTAGGTCGGCCGCTAGTGCCCAACCTAAGGATCGGGGCTACTTGATTTTGCGTTTTAGCAGTTGTATGACCTAGTAAGGTATTTTTATCGATCCTCGGGGTGAATATAAGCACTCAGCCAGAGTCGCTGGGGCTACCGCACTTTCTGGATTTTTATTTATATAAACCCGAGGAGCTTTCTAATGTCTTCCCCATTGGAACTACACCTCGGATAGCAAGTGTGAATCCCTCCAGGTCTGCCTCGGCATGAAGCCGCCACACACCTTGAGGGCTATAGGGTGTTCGAGGACTCATGCTTCAAAAGATATTTTTTTATGTCCATTTCGTCAGCAAAAATTGTGGCAGCGTCTTTATGCTCCACGCACACGGCACCAATATGATCGTCCATCGGCCGAAGAAGCTCTTGCTGCTGAGCTGTGAAAGCTTGATTGTTTAGGGAAATATTTTTGTTCTCGATGGTGCAACATGCTCTCAAACTTGGAATGAGTGGCGGACATCATCGAGGACTCCTCCAGGGCTGCGCTTGACCACCCAGGCCATCGGGCATGGAGGAACCGCTGGTTCTACCATTAGACCTGGCACTTGAGGCATGGACACTTTGTCCTTAGCGGCACGGCTAGATCTGCAAGATTGAAGTCATGTGGGCTCTCCGAATAAGCTACAGGGGTCTTTTGGAAGAACTAGATGGCCATACTTACCGAGTAGAAAGCAGGAAGGGGGCTCGAGGCGCGTGCACCTTTACGTCGGCTCGACCACCAGCTTGGCATTCCTTCCTGAATAGGCTCCAGTTTGAGCCGAGGCCGCCTTGGAGGCCTACCTTAGATGCTTGGTTCGACAACCGTCTAAAGAGGAGGGAGCCGAGGCACCCACAGGCCGAGCAGCACCCGTATTGGTAGCTCACTTTTTCAAGGTCAGACACCCACCACCTATCGTGTTATGTGGGCACAAGATCGTTCCTGGGCGATCAATTATAACGACAACTTCCTCACCATTGATGCCCTCTTAGTAAAAGACACCATCGCAATAGATGACATCGACATGAGTATCCTCGGCCTGTCCGAGCTCGCAGTCACGATCTCGGATCTCCGGTTGAGGAGCCGGGGAGTCCAGCGTGTTGGTCCATTGCTTCCAATCCTGTTTAGAAAAATTAAAAAGCTAATTAGGCAGTTTATACCCTGTTCTATAGAGAAATGGGTTAGTTGTAAAAACTTACTACATGGACAGGCTTGATGGTGGAAAATCCATCATGTTGTGGCTCTTTGAGGAAGTCCAATTCCTCGCCTTTGAACATCGATGTTAACAACTTCACGAGTGTTTGACGCTCGTTGAGTTCTCCTCGGTGGTCGTGAGTCAAGTCGTGGACCCCGTTGTATTCCAACATGGGGTGACGTGCTGCTATAATCACTGAATTCCTCGAATAAGCACCACTACCAGCTTGATCACAGGTGACGTCCCTTCCTGAGCTCGGGTCCTCAAATGCCAGTTGTACCATTCTATGCAGGTTCAGGCAAGAAGGGGGTGAGGCCCATCCGAGGAGGATCTTCAAGAGGCACGTCGGGGAGACAGAACCACTCCTCATGCCAGTTTTCATTTAACTCTCTCGGGGTACCGAAAAGATAGTTGGACCTTGCTACCCTGCAGACCTCAGCCCCGCCAGACTCGAATAGAGGAAATCTCCTTGGATGCGTGGAACCACACAAAAATATTTTTACCACAAATCAAAATGTGGCTGGACCCGAGGAAGGCCTCACATAGAGTGACATAACAAGCTATGTGGATAATTGAGTTGGCTGACAAGTGGTGGAGCTGAATGCCATAAAAGTGCAACAGGCCCCTCAAGAAAGGATGGATTGAAAAGCTGAGGCCCCTGAGAAGGAAAGTAACGAAGCATACCATCTCGTGTTCCTCGGGCTTGGGGCAGGGATATTGAATGAAATTGATGTCAAGGGTAAGCAATCTAGCATGGGTGAAGGCAATCTCCGATGGAGGCAAATATACCAATGCGCTGAGCCGATCCAATTGACCTTGAGTCATAGAGCGGCTTTTCCAGTCTCCCTCGTGAAGGCCAATGGAGCGCGAAGACGAAGTTGTTGCGGAATCCATGGCGGCGGGTTCTCTCGTGTGCTAGCAGATTGCGTTATTTTCTCAAGGTAAATGAAGGGAGAGAAGAACACACGGGATCAGAGCAGGGTAGGCTATGGGGGATGTAAAATCTCTCTGCCCTGCAGCTGTGTTTTTTACAACGATTTCTTGTTGTGGAATGATCGGACGCTTGAGTCCTATAGCGATAAACCCGCGTATTCCCCACGCGTCATGTGATAAGCATGCACGGAAATCGAGGGGTGGTTAGTGGTGCTGCTTTACGTGTCATGGGGCACGATAAACTTTCCTGATTGGATGTCCCAATGGTGGGGCCCCGAGTCATGCGTAGACACTACAAAGACCCTTGATATGACAACTCGCCCGAAGAGGTTGAGGCAATCAAATTTGTCAGGGTGGGGCCAGGCTATCAGCGGGGCCCGAGTAAGGGAATTGCCTCACCCTTAAGGCAGAAGCGCGTGGCTAGAAATCCTCGAATCCGAGGAACTCCTTGTAGATGACAAATGCTACTATTAAAGAGATTTGGAAATTTTAGAGGGATCCGCATATTCTCGAGGCATAAAACTCCTCGGCCAAGACTTGGCCACTTTGGGAAAATGTATGGATGACTTGTTGTGTTGGGGATCGTTGCATGGAAAACAATTTTTTTCCTGTGGGATAGCAAATTCACCCAAGATCTAACCTACTAGATGCTAACAACGAGTGGAACTAAGTCTACATACCCTTGTAGGCCGAGAAAGGAAACATTCAACGAACATGGTTGATGTTGTTGTACTTCCTTCGTGATCCAATCCGATCAAGCACCGCACGAACAACACCTCTGAGATATGCAAACGTGCGGCTCGGTGACGCCTCCTCCTTATTGAATTATCAAGCAAGAGGGAGAACTAGATGAGATCTAGGCCAGCACGACAGCGTGGTGGGGTGTTTGTGGTGGAGCTCCAGCAGGGCTTCACCAAGCGGTTGCGAAGGAGAAGCGAGGAGTAGCAGGGGGACGCCAAGGGCTTGAGATGGGGTTGCCCCCTACGCTCCCCTCTTTATAAAGGCATTGGGGGGGTAGGAGGCTTGCCCTCCAAGCCCTTAAGGCTGGCGGCCAAGGGGGGGAACTTGACCCCCAAGTCTTCCCTCCCCTTACTATTGTTGGGGCTAGGGTTTTCCCCCAGGTGCATGGGCCAAGGGAAGCGGGCACGCCTAGCCCAAGTAGGGCTGGTGACCCCCGTTGAGTCCATGTGGACCCTCCGACGCAGGTGGACCCCCAAAACCTTCTAGAATCCTCCTATATAATTACTGGAAAAAAATTGAACTTCTTCTGGAACCCTAAAAACAACTTTCCTTATATGAAACTTTATCTCCGTACTATTTCGAAGCTCTTCGTGATATCCCGGATCCCATCCAAGAATCTGAACTACCTCCAGTCTCACCATTATGAATATCCCATTACTTCCCTAGCATTATCGTATGTTAAGTGCCTAACCCTCACTACTGGAATTAGGGAATTTGCCATCAGCCAGTTCTTTGCCGTCGGCTAGCTGACGGCAAAGAAGACCTTTGCTGTCAGCTTATGGAAAATGGATGGCAAAGAAAAGGCTTACAACAAAGGTACTCTGTGCCATCAGCCAGCTTTTTGCCATCAGCTAGCTGACGGCAAAGAGTTGGGTGGGGTCCAGTGGATGACATTGCTGTAACGGCTCACCACCCCCACCTCTTTGTCATCCGCTAGTGGACGACAAAAAGGTTAATACTTAACGGCTAATAACGGGCACCCCACACGCCTCTCTCTCTCTTCTCTCTTCACTCCCCCTACCCAACCGCGCCGCGCCGCACCCCCAACACCAACAGTGCTCTTGTCGCCGCCCCTCCCCGACCCCCACCGCCCGCCTGGCCCCCACCGCACCACATTGCAGCGCCCTCACCCACCGCGCCCCATGCCGTTGGAATCAGGCCACCCCACACCCGACCCTGCCGCCCCCCGACCCCACCGTGCCGCCCCGACCCCCCGCGCCCGACCCCCACGCGCCCAGCCGCCCGACCACCACTGCTTGCAACGTCACCCCGCCGCCCGGCCAGCGCCCCTCCCTGCGGCGGGCGCCAGCCTCATTGAGGAAGGTCAGTGTCAAAATGGACAGATCTCGGGTAGGGGGGCCGAGCTGTATTTCTGAGGATCAATGGTAACAATGGACAAAGGGACACAATGTTTACCTAGGTTCGGGCCCTCTTAAAGGAGGTAAAACCCTATGTCCTACTTGATTGTATTCGATGAGTATAGGGGTTACAAGAGTTGATCTACCTCGAGATCGTAATGGCTAAACCCTAGATTTTCTAGCCTATCAATGTTATGATTCTGTCCCCGGTCTAGGCCCTTCGGTTTATATAGACATCGGAGGGGCCTAGGGTTGTACAGAGGCAGTTTACAGAGAAAGGAAATAGTATATCCGGACACTTAATCTTGTCGTTCACACATACAGGAGTCCTGACCGGACATGGGAGGTGGCCTTCTTCCTTCATCTTTACAGCCCATTAGTCCGGCCCATATTGAATAGATCGGATGCCCGAGGACCCCTTAGTCCAGGACTCCCTTAGTAGCCGATGGACCAGTTTTCAATGATGACGTGTTCGGCACGCGGATTGTCTTCGGCGTTGCGAGGTGGGTTCCTCACCTTGAATACCATGCATCAGCTTTCCCTTTATAAAAGAACTATATCCAACTCTGTATAATTAACACAACCGTTAGCCGCGAAGGCATAATATATATATATATAATAAGAATAGTGTCTCTATTGACAACTTTTTCCGGCGAAGCGTCAGACTTGACTCTTCAGTATTTTGAATCGTTTTCACACTCCTCGTTTCGTGTTTTGAGGTCGAGCCCCCTTGGCCCGTCTTGTCAAAACAGAGATCGTGCCCACTTATTACGGGATTCTCATTAATGAGTTTTGGGTAACCCAACCGATTATGGTGCACACTGTCATTGGGAATAGGCGAATTTTAAGGCATAAGTGGGGGGGCGGTTGGCATTTCTACTGCCTATAAGAGGGCAAAAGATTCCTCCTTTTCTCCCCACGCCTTCTTCCAGCCTCTGCCTCCTAATCTCTCAAGCTCTAGCGCCCAAAAAAAGTTCTCGTCTTCCTCACCGCCACCACCTTCTCCAGCCATGGCCGGGTCAGGTTACAAGGGCAAGTGGGAGGCCTCCTCCGCACAGAGAAGGATGTGAAGGATCTCCGAAACATGGGGTACCTGGCCGCAGACAGTGCGCACAGGCTCTCCGATGAGGGCCAAATCATTCCCACTCCGGCGCTCGGCGAAAGGGTTGTCTTCCTTCCCCATTTTCTTAGGGGCTAGGGTTTCCACTCTATCCCTTTATCTGTGGCCTCATGTTCTACTATGGGCTAGATTTCCATGATCTGCCCCCGAATTCCTTCCTCCACATATCAGCGTTCATCGTCGTGTGTGAGGCTCTGCTCCGCATCCCGCCACACTTCATCCTATGGCTCAAAGTCTTCAACGTGAAGCCAAAGGTGGTGAACGGACATCATGCAGACTGCGGCAGGGCCATGGTAAGCTGCCCAACTCCACATAGCCCAAAGGGGCCTTCATCGAGACCGTTAAGGTCTAGCAGCAAGAGTGGTTCTACATCACCGAACCTCGTTGTGCCAACTGGGCGGCCATTCCAGAGTTCAGATCCGGACCCTCCACGAGGCTAACTTCGTGGAGCGCTAAGGGCCTCGATTGGGGGTCCCGGACGGAGGTGCAGATGTTGCAGAAGCGCATCACCAACAGGCTGGGCAAAAACGTCGGTCTCACCAACGTGGTGCAGATCATGCTCTTCCGCCGCGTCCTCCCTTGCCATCGCCGGGCCTCCCACATGTGGGGGTTCAATCCGGAGGAGCCGCGAACCCTGAAGCGCTTCAGCACTACACACGAAGAGATCTAGAAGCTGCTCTTCATGGCCCAAAAGAGCTGGCCCATGAATACCAAAGACTTCGGGCTTGAGATCGAGAATCCGGCCACTCCGATAAGTATTAAAATTTCCAAAGACGTGTCCAGTAAATGCTTTTTAATCAACAAGAATCCTATCACCTCACTTCTTCTCAGGGGCTGGACAGCAAAGGCGAAGCGGATCAACAGTCCGACTCCGCTGCTCGAAGACACAGCCACTCCCCAACTGACGGAGATGCTGGTCCCGGTACCTTACCAGGCGCCGGAGAAGAAGGGCAAGGAGCCCAAGGGTGGCCCCCGTCGCAGAGGCCCTTCGGACGCTGTCTCCGGAGAGACCAAGATTGTCTCCTCTAATGAGGGAGACGAGGACGAAGAGGAGGAGGAGGTGGTGGAAAGCGACTCCCCCCACAAGTGAAGGAGGAAGAAGAGGACGGCCTCCGAAAACCCAGAGGGGGCGGCGCCGAAGAGGGGGAAGATTACCCTTTCGGTCAGTTAGGACTCAGAGTCCGAACACATCCCCAAGAGAGCCCCCAGGGCAAAGCCCCTAGCCAAATCGTAAGTATATGAAATCTTACTTACTCGGTTTCCACTTATCTGACTCTGTCATGTAAATTACATTATTGTTTGCTTTTCAGTCCTTGTGCGATATTCCAAATTCCTCATCTTCGTCGGGGAACTCCCTGCTGCTAGAGCAGGCGGAGAGTGACGCGCCGTCGCGATCCCCCTCACCTACTGCCATGGAGAACACCGAGGTGTCATCCCGAAGGACTCCTCCTGTCTGAGGAGGGGCGGACGAGGGCGTCAAGAAGGCACCTGAGGTTAACACCTCGGTCGCCGAAGACTTGGGGGGTGACCCCCATGACTACCAACAACGGGGATCCCCAATAGTCTGGGGCCCTGCCGCACACCATTCCGGAGACCAATGCGGCTCCAGGAAGGGATGCGCCGCCTTCTTCGACAGAGGGGGGAGGAGCAGCAGCTCCAACAGCAGCCTCCACTAATCCAGAGGCTGCTCATGCTCTGGAGGAAGTGCTGCAATGCGCTTCCATCATGGAGGAGCAGCGCACCCTGATGGGTGCAGTTATGGAAAAGGTTCAGTTTGTGAAAAGCGGACTGAGCGAAGCCTTCAACAGCCTATTAACGGGCTTTGAGGTATGCGATGTAATGTTCTAAACAAATTTATTATATGGAAAGGTTAAACCTGTATATAGACAGTAGCCCCTGAGGCTGTACAGATTAGGACAATCTGGACAGAGGATCTCAAATAAATTCAGATGCTAATTGTCGGTGTCAAAACCGGCGGATCTCGGGTAGGGGGTCCCGAACTGTGCGTCTAGGCGGATGGTAACAGGAGACGAGGGACACAATGTTTTACCTGTGTTCGTGCCCTCTCGATGGAGGTAATACCCTACGTCTGCTTGATTAATATTGATGATATGGGTAGTACAAGAGTAGATCTACCACGAGATCAAGGAGGCTAAACCTAGAAGCTAGCCTATGGTATGATTGTTGAGATGTAATGTTGTGTCCTACGGACTAAAGCCCTCCGGTTTATATAGACACCGGAGAGGCTAGGGTTACAGTCGGTTACAATGGTAGGAGATCTACATATCCGTATCGCCAAGCTTGCCTTCCACGCCAAGGAGAGTACCTTCGGACACGAGCCGAGTCTTCAATCTTCTATCTTCGTAGTCCGGGAGTCCGGCGGATATTGATAGTCCGCTATCCGGACACCCCTAGTCCAGACTCCTCGGTAGCCCCGAACCAGGCTTCAATGACGATAAGTCCAGCGTGCTTGTAGTCTTGGCGTTGCAAGGCGGGTTCTCCCTTCAAATTCCATGTTCCTGCCGAATAGTGTCCAGCTTCACCTCGAATACTATGCTTCTTCGCTTCTACGCCAAATTATAGCCCTCTTCCACGCGTCGCACGAATGCGAAAAGCCAGGGAGCTCTTTACATTTTACCCCCCAGTCGTGCGGGTCACCTGCCTATTAAAGGGGCAGGGATCCAGATCCAAACCGCACCATCTTCCTCCCGCGTATACTCCATTGAAGCACCTCGACCCGAAATCCATTCCACCATGGATCGTCAACGCGGCTATTCCTCACGCGCCCCAGCCCATCGCCGGGATTGGGGAGGTGCTCTATTCGCACAACGAGCTAGTAAAGCTCCAAACGGAGGGATTGCTTCCTCCGGCCTTCATGGTTCGGTCCGAGCGGACTGGTTACTGCTCGAGGTGGGAGGCAGGCGGAGGACACCCCAAGCCCCAACAAGGGGGAGCGGGTGTGTTTCGTCCCCTATCTAATAAGGGGGCTCGGATTTCCAATACATCCGTTCCTCCGCGGGCTCCTGAAGTTCTACGGACTCCAGCTCCACCATCTCACGCCCGCATCTGTGCTGCACATCGCGGGCTATGTAGCTCTTTGTGAGCTATTCCTGGGTATCGAGCCCCATTTCGCATTGTGGAAGAGGCTGTTCTGCCTCGTGCCCCGTACTTACCAGGGGTCCATATATCAAGTGGGCGGCGCCGAAATATGGCGCATCGCTGGGACCGGATACCTATCCGGCACCCCAAGAGGGCGTCCGAAGACTGGCCCTCGGAGTGGTTTTATATCGTAGACGCTCCGTTGCCCGACCCAGTCCGGATTGGCCTCCCGGAGTTTGATGCTGCTCCCTTGAAGAAACGCCTCAGCTGGCGCCCGCGGAGCCCCCGTTTGGAGGAAGACAAGAGCGTCCATTACTTGATGGGCGGATAAGATTAATGGCTCATTCGGCTTGACCATGATTGGAGTCATGGCGGCGTGCATCAGCGGGGTGCAGCCGCTGCAATCTGAGGCCACCCCATGTGGGATTTCAATGGGGAGGACGATGCCACCCGACACGGCCGCAGAAGGGCGGATTCGACCGAGGATCTGGTGAAGATCCTGTCGGTCTGCATAAGGGGAGAAGGAGGACTTCTTCGCCCTAACCCCGTGGATGGGTTTTCCATGATCAACCCTAGAGGATGGGTAGCGAACACCTCAAAGGGTCTTTACCCGTATCTTGAAGTTCAAGCTTCTTACATTACGTCTTGGCGCAGGTTTACGCCGGATTTGTGGAGGATATCTTTGAGTCTGCTCCGCAACCCGAGGATCCGGAAGGATCCACAGGTCCGCCTCCGGAGAGGATCCGGACATCGGGTGGAGCTAATCGACGGGTGTATCACCGGCTAAGCATTGATGATGCTTTGGTCACCATTACGGCGGACTACCGGGCTAAATCCGGCATCGGTGGCCGAGACCAAGTCGCACACCGTTATCCTTGGCTACCGACCTTCGCGAACGATGGCTTTTTGCAGAAGCGCCTTTACGGCGGGAGCCGACTGCGGCGGCCGACCTCTGAGGTCGGTCCGAACTAGCAGGAGGAAAAGGAGCGCCGTGCGGGCGGAATCGTCGCCGCAGAGGTATGGCTCGTGTTTGATTCTTTTGAGCAACGTTCCAAGGAAACTTCTAAGCGCTCATGATTTTTACAGAAGAAAAAGCGCTCGCCAGACTGCGAGCACAGGAATTGCCGATCCCACCAATACCAGCCGGGCTCCCGTGCCTGGACTGGAGGGGGAGGCAAGCGCAAGACCCGAACCGGATCCTACTCCAACGGAGGATACCGACAGACTGTCCGCCACCAAGTCAGAGGTGGAGAGCGCTATGAATCATAGACGCCGCCGGACAGTTTTTCAAGAGGCGTGCTTTTCCCGAGGCATTGGATGCCTTCAACGCAGGGACGCGCATCTCGGGCTGCCCAAAATGGTTTTACCAGGGCCACGGAGCAGTATGTTAAAGACATACGGGTAAAGATATTTTAATGGTTGTATACACCAGTAGCCCCCGAGACTTAAATTAGTTATGTTAACTGATTTATGGATCATTTGAAATTTCAGGCTCTTAACGAGAAGAACGCCCAGCTGTCTCGGGAGCTGCAAGATTGCAAGGCCCAACTTGAGGCTGCACTTGCTGCCGCAGGAGGAGACGGAAAGACCCCTCCTGGTAACACATTTATATAAATTAATATAAGCTGCATGCGGCATGCCATGAAGTCTAATAACGACATCAGAATGCCTGCGGACAAGATCCGGACAGCAGCTGCGCTTGACTAAAGGTCGGCGAGAATGTCTTGAACAGAGTTCAGCAGAAAGGAACAAGCTCCAAGATGCCAACGCCAAGCTCGGAGAAGAGCTGAAAGGCGCCTGAGCCGAGCTGTCAGCTCCGTCAAGGAGAATCAGCAGCCGCGCGGCATTTATAGTAAGTGCTTGAGCAAACTCTCTAAGGAAGAAGAGTTCGGCGAGGAAGCGATTTGACATAATATGTCTTGTAGGTGTACTCACGGGCCATCCTGCGGAGGAGATGCCCATATCAATGGGTGATCAACTTCCCGAACTGTTGCAGCTGTTCGAACGAGTTCGGCAGGCAATGAGTGGCGCCGTACAGGCCTTATGGCCATCCCTCGCCCCGCCCGAGGGCCTCGGGGAGCTTGCAGAGAAGCTACAGGGAGTGCGGCAGCGCTTCCGTTTGTGGAAGGTTTCGGCTTGCCCTCAAGGTGCCAGGGAGGCTTGGGCCATGGTGAAGACGCGGTACAAGAAGGCGGATCCCAACCATATGGCCGAAGTTGGACCGGTGGGGCCTGACAAGAAGGAGATCCCTGTGAGTTTAGTGTACAGCCAGGTAGAAGCTGGCTGCTAAATTTTCCCAACGGATCAGAACTAGACAGCCTGTTAGGCGAGATTGAGGAGGAGTACAATCAATAAACTTGACAATGTATGTTATCCCTTAAAAATGACAAATGAAATGCCTTCTAGCCGGATTGTAGATCGTTTGTCGTTCTTGACCTTTTCGCCGACCTCGGGACCCTAGGGTCCGAGTGTGTCCGAATACCTTTTGGTTAATAAATAACCGTGGTATGCATGGAGACCAAAGCGTAGGGGTCATTAGTGCCTTATCGCACAAGTGCCCAACTAGCTATGTTATATTACATGGTTAGTAAGAAACATCTTCCCGGAGAATAGTTCCGTTAAGGGTTCCTTTATTTGGGTGGCATGCCCTAAAGTGCATGTCCAGATTGCCAAGAGCGATAAAACATCCGGGGCAGATGGAAAAATAGGTAAAAATCATCTTTTAAATCACCGATCGAATATTCCCTTAAGAACGCTAGCTTTCGGCTTCACCCGTCGAGGTACACATCCGGTGACCGGCAAGAATAATTGCAGAGGTGCTCCTTTACCACCTAGCCGAACAATCGGGAACGAGGGGCAAGCACAAGAGCCGAGCAACCCAGCTTGGCCAAAACTTAAGTCATATCGATGCATATAATGGCGAGTAAAAGGTACATGTGGAAGCGTGACACATGTGTTGGGTATAAAACCAGATAGTTTAGCTTCTGTAAAAGAAGCCCCCAGGAATAACGAGTGCTGATGGCACATCGTATGTATGCAAAAAATGCGAAAATATACCCCGAGGGGCTTGTTAATTTAGAAGGAAAAAAAGAAAAAAAAGGAGGACAGCCGAAATGTAAAAGGTTGGACGGGGGAAGGGGACGAACTCTTAGTCCGGCGCTAGGCATAGAATCGCTTGAGTCGGGCTGCGTTCCATGGGTTCGCTCGAGTCGGTTGTCCGACGATTTAAGACGATGCGCTCCGCCGGTCAGTACTTGATCAATAATGAAGGGGCCTTCCCATCTGGGCTTGAGCTTGTCCTTTTTCTTGTCCGGCAGGCGTAGAACTAGTTCGCCAACGTTATAGGTCTTGGCCCGTACTTCTCTGCTTTGATATCTTCGGGCCTGCTGCTGATAAAATGCGGAACGAGCCTTCGCGACGTCACGTTCTTCCTCCAATGTGTCCAAGTTGTCCTGCCGATCTAGCTCAGCTTCTCTTTCCTCATACATGCGCACCCGAGGTGAGTCATGAATAATGTCGCAGGGCAAGACCGCCTCTGCGCCGTATACCATAAAAAATGGTGTGAATCCGGTAGTACGGTTAGGCGTTGTCCGCAGCCCCCAGAGTACGGAGTCGAGCTCCTCGACCCATTGGGTATCAGATTTGGCGAGTGACCTCACCAATCTGGGTTTGATGCCGCTCATTATTAGACCGTTTGCTCTTTCCACTTGACCGTTGGTTTGAGGGTGATAGACTGACGCATAGTCAAGCTTAATGCCCATATTTTTGCACCATGACTTGACCTCATCGGCCGTGAAGTTTGTGCCGTTGTCGGTGATGATGCTGTGGGGGACTCCGTAACGGTGTACCACCCCTGATATAAAGTCTATCACTGGTCCGGACTCTGCCGTTTTGACCGGTTTGGCCTCTATCCATTTGGTGAACTTATCCACCATGACCAACATGTATTTTTTCTTGTGGGTTCCCCTTTAAGGGTCCGACCATGTCAAGCCCCTGGACCGCGAACGGCCGTGTAATGGGTATGGTTTTGAGGCGGTGGGTGGCATATGGCTCGATTAGCAAAGAGTCGGCAACCAACGGATCGTTGGACCAAGTCCTGTCGTCCGCCGAGCCGTCGGCCAATAAAATCTCAGACGGAATGCCTTTCCTACGGGGCCGGGCTGCTGCGTGGTGTCCACCTAGTCCGCATGGATTTCAGCCAGAGGTTTCGCCCTTCTTCTTCGGAGATACACCTTTGAAGGACTCGGTAGTACTTTTCTTATAAAGTTCTCCTCATGGACCTTGTAGGCCTTCGATCACGGACTATGCAATGGGCCTCATTTTGGTCTTCGGGAGTTCTGCCTAAGTAAGTAGGCTAGGAAAGTTTCATCCACGGCGATTCGCCATTATATCGTGGGCGGATGGTGTTATGTCGTCTGCTGAATCACCGGTTAGTGCGGCTTTCTCCGGTTTGTCGCTACGGACTCCTCTTCCCATAGTACGGATGGCTTGAAGAGCCGTTCCAGAAGATATTTGAGGGACAAGATCACGCCGCACCGATGCGTGCGGTGAGGTCGGCCGCTTGGTTATTATCTCGGGCTATGTGATGGAATTCGAGTCCTTCAAACCGAAGTTGACATTTTCGTGACAGCATTACGATATGCTGCCATTTTCGGATCCTTGGCATCAAGTCTCCATTTATTTGGGATATTGCAAGGTTTGAATCGCGCACCTCTAGGCGCTGGATGCCCATGGAGACCGCCATCCGGAGACCATGTAACAGGCCTCAGATTCGGCTGCATTGTTGGAGTCCGTGTACATTATTTGAAGTACGTATTGGACTTTATCTCCGGTGGGGACGCCGACGACGCCAAACCCCGATCCGCCAACATTTTGGAGCCGTCGAAGTGCATAGTCCAATTGGAGTATGCGCCGTACTCTTTAGGTAGTTAAACTTGATCCATTCGACGACGAAGTCAGCCAAAACTTGTGACTTTATGGCTCATCGAGGTTTGTAGGTTATGTCGAATGACAAGAGCTCAATGGCCCATTTTGCAATCCTGCCCGTTGCGTCGCGGTTATTTATAATGTCATTGAGTGGCACTTCAGAAGCCACTGTTATCGAACACTCTTGAAAGTAGTGCCTGAGCTTCCGAGACGCCATGAACACCGCGTATGCTATCTTTTGATAGTGCGGTAACGGATTTGCAGGGGTTAACACGGTGGATCGTAATACACTGGTTTTGAAGAGGGAATTTACGCCCTTCTGTTGCGCGTTCGACGACGAGGACAGCGCTTACAACTTGATGTGTTGCCGCGATGTATAACAACATTGGTTCGCCCAGAGTGGGCGCAGCCAGGACCGGATTTGTTGCCAATATGGCTTTTATTTCTTCGAGTCCGGCAGTGGCGGCATCTGTCCACTCGAAGTGTTCGGTGCGCCTTAGGAGGTGATAAAGGGGCAACGCCTTCTCTCCTAAACGGGAGATAAAGCGGCTTAGAGCTGCCACGCATCCTGTTAACTTTTGTATTTGCTTGAGGTCTTTTGGAATATCCAACTGCGATAGAGCCCGGATTTTGGCCGGATTTGCTTCAATTCCTCTACGGATCTGATGAAGCCCAGCAGCTTTCCGGTGGTACACGAAAACACATTTTTCCGGATTCACTTGATGTCATATGCTCTAAGGTTGTCGAATGTGAGCCTCAAATCGTCTACTAAAGTTTCGACGTGTTTTGTTTTGACGACACGTCGTCACGTATGCCTCGATCTTTTGCCTATCTGGGTAGCGGACATGTTTGAATCATGCATCGATATGTTGCGCCGGCGTTTTTAAGTCCGAAGGGCATCGTGTTGAAGCGTAATGATCCGTATGGAGTAATAAATGCCGTTGCGGCTTGATTCGCTTCCGCCATCTTGATTTGATGATAGCGAGTATGCGCCCGTGAAGCACAACGAGTCGTGTCCGCCGTGGCGTCGATAATTTGATCGATGCGGGGAGGGGAAAGGATCCTTTGGGCAAGCCTTATTGAGGTCTTTGAAGTCGACTACGAGGCTCCGGATTTATCTTTCTTTGGTACCATCACCAAATTTGCTAGCCATCCGGATGTTTAATGTCTCTAATGAATCCGGCTTCCAATAACTTGGCTAGCTCTTCTCCCATTGCATGTCTCTTGGGCTCGGAAAATCGTCGAAGAGCCTGTTTGACTGGCTTGAATCCTTTTAGGATGTTTAGGCTGTGCTCTGCCAACCTGCGAGGGATTCGGGCATGTCTGAAGGGTGCCAGGCGAAGATGTCCCAATTTTCCCGAAGGAAATCGCGCAGGTTTGCGCCAACTTCGGGGTTCAACTATGCCCCGATGGAGGCCGTCTTTGTTGGGTCTGTTGGGTGGACCTGAAATTTAACTATCTCATCTGCTGGTTTGAAGGAGGTGGACTTGGATCTTTATCAAGTATCACATCGCCCCTGTTTACCGAGAGCGCTTGTGTGATGAGTTCCTCTGCCGCTAAGGCTTCGGATAGTGCTTCGAGGGCTAGTGCGGCTGTCTTGTTTTCGGCGCGGAGTGCTGTATCCGGATCACTGACGAGAGTGATTATTCCGCTGGGCCCGGGCATTTTGAGCTTCATGTACCCGTAATGAGGTATTGCTTGAAAAATTGTGAATGCCTCTCGTCCTAATATGGCGTGATAGCCGCTGCTGAACGGGGCCACCTGGAACGTGACTTCTTCGAATCTGTAATTGTCCGGAGAGCCGAACACCACATCGAGTGTGATTTTTCGGTGCAGCGTGCTTCCCGGCTAGGGATTATTCCTCTGAAGGTTGTGCTGCTTCGCTCAATATGGCTCCAATCGATTTCCATTTTTCGCAGGGTTTCCTCGTAAATGTGGTTTAGTCCGCTGCCACCGTCCATGAGGACTTTTGTCGAAAAGCCGCCCACTATGGGACTAAGTACCGGTCTTGGCCGGGCTCGTAGTTCGAGATGTGGGCTCGTCGTTGGCGCTGAAGGTGATAGCTGTGTCGCTCCATGGATTTCTTGTTGCTACTTGGTAGACTTGGCGAGTTCGCGGATTGTTCGTTTTGCATATTATTTGATGCGAAAGTCTCAAGACCTATTGAGACCGTCTTTGGTATTGTTGGAGTGGTTTCCCGGAGCTAGAAGCTCTTCGCCACTTTTGGCCACCTGCCGTAGTATCCAACATGCTCGAAGGCTGTGTGTTGGGACAGCTCCCCCTGTATTATGAAGTTTACAGGGTCCATTGAGCCATCCCTCCAGTACGGTTCCATTTCCCTTGCGGGTTTTTGCTTTTTCGATTTTGCATCTAGGGCCTGATTGTGAGGCGCCCTCTTACTGCGGGCTGGGCTTGGGGCCGGATTATCCCAAAATTGATTTTCAGTTTTCCGGAAACTTTCCATCGCACAGTACTTTCGTACTATGGACGTCAGATCGGTAAAACGCGTAATCTTGCGACGATCAATGGCGTTCAGGATTCCCTTGTCCGTGCAGTTATTGCAGAAGATTGAGATTGCATTTTCATCTCGACAGTCCTTTATCCTGTCCATAACCAGGAGGAATCTGGCCCAGTAATGATGTACTGTTTCTGAGGGCTCTTGCCGAATTAGAGATAGGTCGCATATGTCTGGGCGGGTGGGTGGAGTAAAATCCGGATCCCTGCCCATCTTTGGGCTCAAAGGCCGAGGGACTTCCGGATTCGGAAGCTTGATTTGCTGGAGACAGCCCAGCGAGTCCGGAGCAACGCATGATTTTAGGTTCAATGCTCGATCAGGGTCCGTTCCTCCGCGGGAATCCGGCATGGAGGGTTCGGGAATCCGGACACAGATTGTTTTCAACAACGGCAACGAATTGCCGAATTGTTCTTCTACCACTTCGACGTGGTGGGTAGCCTGGGGAGAGTTAATCTTTCTCAGATCGGTTTTAAGCCCGATCTGATTGTAGCCCGTTGCGACTCCCATGGCGGCGATGCGATCCAAGAGATCGTTAACAGACGAGAGCTCGATTGGATCTAATTGTTCGGCAGCTTTAGGGCTGACGCGAAGATTGCTCTTGATGACTTGAGAAGTCATTGCCGAAGCGGCGGCCGGACAGGCGGTCATAAGAAAGCCACCAAGCCGGATTGTTTGACCGGCGGCCAAAGCCCCTCCGGCGAAAACACCGTCTTTAAAGACGGGTAAAGGCATCCGCTCTATCGGCGACGACACAGAGGAACTCTCAATGAAAGCACCAATGTCGGTGTCAAAACCGCGGATCTCGGTAGGGGGTCCCGAATCGTGCGTCTAGGCGGATGGTAACAGAGACGAGGACACAATATTTTTACCTGTGTTCGAGCCCTCTCGATGGAGGTAATACCCTACGCCCCTGCTTGATTAATATTGATGATATGGGTAGTACAAGAGTAGATCTACCACGAGATCAAGGAGGCTAAACCCTAGAAGCTAGCCTATGGTATGATTGTTGAGATGTAATGTTGTGTCCTACGGACTAAAGCCCTCCAGTTTATATAGACACCGGAGAGGCTAGGGTTACACAGAGTCGGTTACAATGGTAGGAGATCTACATATCCGTATCGCCAAGCTTGCCTTCCACGCCAAGGAGAGTACCTTCCGGACACGAGCCGAAGTCTTCAATCTTCTATCTTCGTAGTCTGGGAGTCCGGCGGATATTGATAGTCCGGCTATCCGGACACCCCCTAGTCCAGGACTCCCTCACTAATATACTATTCTAATGTAGGTGACAAGCATCCATGTTGGCGGCCACCACCCAGGCCGCACAGGTTTTTGAGCTTAACCGGAAGCTACGAGTGGCTGATGAGGAGTTTGATCGCATCAACAGGTGGTTCGAGGAGACGCAAGGTATGCAGATTTTATATATTAGAGGTGATATGTTTGGTGAGACTTCTAACTCATCTGATTTTGTGATTATGATCACAGTTGGCGCGGCCGAGGTCGAATCCCTCAAGAGCGCGCTTGCCTAGGCCGAGAAGGAGGCGGAGGCAAATAGGGCAGCTGCTGACAAAGCGGCGAAGGAGCTGGAGGTGGAGAAAACTGCCCATCGCCAACATGAGGCTCGGGTGGCCGAAGTCGAGCAAGAGCTCAAGGTGGCCATCACCAAGTGTGAGTCCTTGGAGCAGAAGACTTCGGAGCAAGCATCCGAACTCTCCAAGGCTCTCCATGATGTCAAAGAGGCCCGGGTTGAGTCCCAGAGCACTCACCAGGAGATCCAGCAGGTGAGGCAGATAGCGGCTAGTAAGGCCTTTCTTTTGTAGAGTAAATTTAGAATTAGGAGATATATCTTGCTGACCCGAGTTTGGAGTTCTCCAGGCACGTTTGCGGATCTTCCAAGGAGTGTTGCCGACGCCGCGCAGTTCTTCTAAGCCGAGGAGGGGAGCTCGACCGAGAAGTTGTTCTGGTTGCAGTATCTGCGCCAGAGCATCCGACGCCCCTCAACGACCAGCTGAAGCAGCTGACCGAGCTGCATAGGGTGGCCGGCTTGGCCATGAAGGATCTGATAATCCAACTTTGGCCAGCCGAGCCCATGCCCAGCAGCTACTTTGGCCTCGTGAACCCGCTTATCGACGCACATCCTCGGATCGATGCCATAAAGCGGTCGGCCTGCATAGAAGGTGCCCGGATGGCCTTTGCCTGCATCATGATGCAATGGGCGAAGATGAAGGCTGCCGAAGTGGTGACGCAGGTCCGCCCAAGGTCAAGAATCACCGGAAGCCGGAGAGGTACTTTGAAGATGTCCTAGAAGGGGCCCGAATAGTAGAGGGCCAATGTTTAAAGGATGTTATGTTTGATTAAATGTAACCGGGTGGAAGAAACCTTGCTATGAATCCGCGCTATGATTGCAACTTTTGTGTTAATTTTATCCTCCTGTGCGACTGTTTATTATTTATACTTCTGAAGGCTGCCAGTCGTTGGCTTCCGCCCCCATGTAAATAGTACAGGGGTGTTCGTGAACGCATGGCTGCACTTTATCCAACGTCTTGGTCCTTAGAGGAGGCATTCGTGCGGTGAACTAGGCAATTAGACTATGTGGCTTTATTACCTTCACTTAGCCATAGGAGTCCATTTGTGGGGTTAGCTAGTAACCCCTGTTGCCTTGAGTGATAATCCGGATTACTGTGCTTTTGCAATGCGGCTGGTCAAATCCCAGCCCCTCATGTGACACAGCTAGAATCACTAACGTTCTGTGGTATAACACTAAGTCACCGGATTGCTGACCAGCTCTCGCTTATCATGACGGTTAGTTTTCGGCTTTCCCTACTAAGGTACTTAACCGGATGAGCCAGAAATACAATCGCAGTAGTTCTCCCTTTACTACCTTAGCCGAACTGACGGAACGTAAGGTGGTAAGCACAGGAGCCGGGCAACCCAACTATAGACCAAAGACATGAATCGGAGCCGATGCATAAAATGCAATATCCAGGACACCGAAGATTTCCCTATAGGTGTTCGGACTTTAAAGTGTGCCAGGCCAAAGACAGCCCCCGACACGAAGCACGTACCTTAATCAGAAGTAAGGAGGGAATATAGATGACAGTATAACATAAGTACCAAACAAAAGGTGGTGATCATTTGTTTCCTATATATCCTTGTGAATACATCGAGACGTGTTTAGGAAAATAGTGCCATGAATATTGAGGTCATGTTACATGCCAGAAAATTTGTATAAGGGAAAGGTTTACATAGGGCCTTAAAGTAATGGTTTGAAGATCCCAATGGTACCCTACCGCACTTCTACGCCGTTTCTCCTTAGTAGTGAGTCCTTTGAGAGGAGATGTAAGGTGGTTGTCTATAAATAAGATAAAGAGGGGCCGAAGAGGGAGCCCTCATGCAACCATACAACTTTTAGGTTTTCAAAAGAACCTGAAGTGAAAGAGGAAAGAGAAAAAAAGGTATGTGAGGTCCGAATAGGGTCGAGCCGTACTATGGACCAGTCCTACAGTGTGCCTCCGGCGTTTCCCAAGGTATTTTAAGTGCATAGTTATGTACGCGCGGTACATATACCGTGGCATTATGGGGCAGTCGACGGAGGCAGAATTGCTATTTGGGGTCCGGGTCTGCCAAGCTATCTTCATGAGGTGTGGGATGGACCTTTTTGGCAATGTCATTGGTCTTAATGGCCGATGCATTGTTCGGCTTGATGAGGCCGCCGTATACCTTGGCTGCTAGGGCCGCGATGTGATCTTCAGTGCGGAGGGAGCGCTCCATATTTTCATTGACCGTGATGACGCCCCGTGGTCCGGGCATTTTAAGCTTCAAATAAGCGTAGTGCGGGTCCGCATTGAAACGGGCAAAAGCGGTTCATCCGAGCAGTGCGTGATAGCCACTGCAGAAAGGGATGATATCAAAGATTAGTTCTTCACTGTGGAAGTTGTCTGGAGAGCCGAATACCACTTCCAGTGTTAATGAGCCCGTACAATGGGCATCCGTGCCGGGTATCACACCTTTAAAGGTAGTGTTGCTTGGCTTGATTCTTGACGGTTTGATGCCCATTTTGTGGACAGTATCTTGATAGATCAAGTTAAGACTGCGGCTGCCATCCATAAGGACTCTAGTGAGATGGTATCCGTCAATGATAGGATCAAGTACCAGGGCGGCCGAGCCCCCATGATGGATACTGGTTGGGTGATCCCTACGGTCAAAGGTGATCGGACAGGCTGACCATGGATTGAACTTTGGGGCGACAGGCTATACGGCGTAGACATCCCTTAGTGTGCGCTTGCTCTCCCTTTTGGGTATATGAGTGACGTAGATCATGTTCACTGTTTTTAATTCAGGGGGAAACTACTTCGGTGTTCCGCTGACGGGGCTCATTGTCATCCTTGCATGGAGGTCCCTTCCCTTGTGTTTGGTATTTAACTTCCCGGCCTGTTTAAAAACCCAACAATTTTTAATAGTGTGGTTAGCAGGCTTGTTGGGGCTACCATGAATCTGACAGGGCCTCTCGAGGATTTTGTCCAAATTGGATGGACCATCCCTATTGCCTTTGAAAGGTTTCTTCCACTAACCGGATTTAGAACCACTGAATCTGGCATTGACTGTCGTGTCTTTGTTGTCGTCGTTGTTATTCCGGCGTTTGTTTTTGTTGCGGCGTGGTCTGCCATTGTCGTCCCTGGCCTTAGAGGTCCCGAGATCGCTGGACCTATTGCTTCTACGAGCTAGCCAGCTACCTTCGCTTGCGCAGAAGCGGGTCATAAGTGTTGTCAGGGCTGCCATGGTTTTCAGCTTTTCCTGCCCAAGGTGTCGGGCTAGCCTTTCATCATGGACACTATGTTTAAAGGCTGCTAAGGCTTCGGCATTTGGACAATCCATGATTTGTTTCTTTTTTAATGAGGAACCGGTTCCAAAGTTTGCGGGATGACTCTTCGGGTTGCTAGATTATGTGACTTAGGTTGTCGGCATCTGGAGGTCGGACATTAGTGCCCTGAAAGTTGTCCAGGAAAGCGTCTTCTAAATCTTCGCATCTCCCTATGGAGCTTTCTGCGAGGCTATTCAACCAGTGCAGTGTTGGCCCCTTCAACTTCAAGGGGAGCTATTTGATGGCATGGAGGTCGTCGCGAGCCGTGTGAATGTGGAGAAGGAAATCCTCAATCTAGATGGCAGGGTCCGTTGTTCCATCATATTGTTTGATGTTGACGGGTTTAAGCACTTCCAGAAACTGGTGCTGCATTACTTCGTCAATAAAGCACATAGGGTGTGCGGCACCTCTATACCTGGCTACATCACGACGTAGTTCAGATGACATCTGTGTTCGATGCTGACCTCGAACTTGATGATGTTGATTGCGCCAGGTTTGGTGACCATCATCTCGTGCCAGAGCACGTCCTCTGGATCCATAGATCGATCTAGTGTGACCGGCTTTATTGGCCAGGTCCTAACATAGGTCATAAGTGTACTCCACGCAATTGTCTCCTTGCCTCTACGGCGAGGTGGTGCGGGATGGTGTTCAGCATGATAGGCCTTTTTGTCCCATCCACGTGGTGGTCGGTCTGGTTGATCAGCATAGTTGTACTTCGATGGAATTGGCTCGAGGTCTTCATCATCAAATTGTGGCAGCAGCCTGCGCTTGGGGTAACTCATTACTGGTCGCTCAAGGTTGTACTCTTCGGCGGCTAGGAACTTAGTCCATCTATCATTGAGCGTGTCCTGTTCAGCTTGAAGCTACTGTTGTTTCTTTTTCAGGCTCCACGCAGTGGCGATGAGTTTTCATTTGAAGTGTTCTTGCTTGAGGGGTTCCTCTGGGACGATGAAATCTTCGTCACCGAGGATCACATCCTCTTCGGAGGCAGGTAAGTAATTGTTGTCCTCCGAGTCCTCGTGATCAGTGTGCTCGGGGCTGTACTGACCCTCCTCCCTCTCGTCATGTTCAGACATGGGCTCGACGGGGTGGTCTTCGATGTTGTCCAGGGTTTCATTATCTCCGATGCCGGTAGTGCTATCCTTTGCCTGACGCAATCGTGAGCAGCACCGCTGACGCTGACGCTTTGGTGGTTCGTCGACGGGCTTGTCCTTGCCTGGATCTTGAACACCACCATCATCCTTTTCCTCAGGAGTGTCCACCATGTATACATCGTAGGTAGAAGTGGCCGTCCAATGCCCTGTAATAGGCGAGTTTTGGCCTTCCTCGGCATCGACATCATTGTCCATGTCGTCGATGTCTTCGAAGGCGTAGTATAGCATGTCGGTTAAATCCTCGATAGTGGCTATTAAGTGGGTGGTGGGTGGGGTGAAAAATTCCCCGACCTCAGCCCCCAGCTTGTGCTCGGTGTAGTTTGGAAGTGAAGCTTCCATAATGGCGAGAGATTGCATTAAGCCCAGCGCCTCGTCTAAAAGGGAAAGCTGGATGGGAGTCTGCGGATCTGCGGTGCCGGACACTTGATTGAGTCCGGGGGGTCCAGACCTCATCAATTCGGAGTTATCCTCCAAAGGCGAGTCTGGCTCTTCGACGACTGGGAGAGTCCCAGTCCCGTATGATTCCAGGGTTACCAATGGCACGATCACATCTGGGTCTCCGACTGAGAGTTCCATGATAGCAGAGAGACCAGCGGGGTCGATCCTCCCATCGTTAGAAAATGCAATCTGCCCCGGATCTAAGGCCGAGGCAGGTGTGACCATTGGCCCCTGGACGGGATCTGATAGCGATCTGAAGCGCCCTCTTTATGAGGGTGGGGAGCGGCAGTCGAGGCCTCAAACCCCTCAAAGACTAGATCAGCTCGGATATCAGTGACATAGTTCAAGTTCCCAAACCTGATATGGTGACCAGGGGCGTAGCTGCCGACCTGCTCAAGGTGGCCGATCGAGTTGGCACGTATCACAAAGCCGCCGAACACAAAGACCTATCCGGGGAGAAAAGTCTCCCTGGATGCAGTATCATTGTTGATGAAGAGGCGCGTCATCAATCCTTCCGTTGACAACACAACGGTGCTCTCAATGAAATCACCAATGTCGGTGTGAAAACTGGCAGATCTTGGGTAGGGGAGGCCTAAGCTGTATGTCTGAGGATCAATGGCAACAATGGACAAAGGGACACAATGTTTACCCAGGTTCAGGCCCTCTTAAAGGAGGTAAAACCCTATGTCCTGCTTGATTGTATTCGGTGAGTATAGGGGTTACAAGAGTTGATTTACCTTGAGATTGTAATGGCTAAACCCTAGATTGTCTAGCCTCTCAATATTATGATTCTGTCCCCGTCCAAGCCCTTCGGTTTATATAGACACCGGAGGGGCCTGGGGTTGTACAAAATCGGTTTACAAAGAAAGGAAACAATATATTCGGACACTTAATCTTGTCATTCACGCATACAGGAGTCCTGACCGGACAAGGGAGGTGGCCTTCTTCCTTCATCTTTACAGCCCATCAGCCCAGCCCATATTGAATAGGTCGGATGCCCAAGGACCCCTTAGTCCAGGACTCCCTCACCCTGCTCCACCGGCTGCCCCTCCCCTGTGAGTTCCTCCTCCTCCTCTTTTTTTTTCTTCTGTTTTTTTGGTTTTAGGTTTGTGTTTAGTTTAGATTTAGATTTAGTCTTAGTTTCAGTTTTAGGTTAAGGTTTAGTTTAGTTTTAGGTTTAGGTTTAGTTCTGAAAAAAGTAGAAAATAAGAATAGTTAGAAGAAGAGTAAGAAAAAGAAGAATAAGAAGAAGAACAGGGCGAGAGGAAGAATAAGAATAATTAGGTTTTTTTTCTTCTGTTTTTAGGTTTAGTTTAAGTTTAGTGTAGTTTTTTTTGTTTTTTAGGTTTAGGTTTATATTTAGTTCATTTTATGTTTTGTTAATAAGAAAGATCAAAGATGAAAAAAGAAAATAATAATAATAATAATAATAATAAGAAGGGGCGGAAGAAGAAGGGGAGGAGGTCAGGGGTGCATCGGTGCCAATGGAACCGGGTCGAGGTTAGGGGTGCGTCGGCACTGACGGAACCGCGTCGAGGTTAGGGGTGCGTCGCCGCTGACGGAAACGGGTCGAGGTTAGGGGTGCGTCGGCATCGATGGAACCGGCTCAAGGTTAGGGGTGCATCGGCGCCGATGGAACCGGGTCGAGGTAAGGGGCGCGTCAGCGCCGACGGAACCGGGTCGAGGTTAGGGGTGCGTCGACGCCGACGGAACCGGGTCGAGGTGTCACGCCCAATATGCGACCCTAAACAAAAGGAACTCGAAGGTCCCACCAAGGATAGACCCGCATATTGGAACGCTTTTGCAAGGTGGATATCATTACATCAACATTACATAATAGATGGGGATACATACAAAACATACAAGAGGCATACAATGCCACACGAATACGACATCACAATACAAGAGATCAACATCCGACTATGGATGATACATAAACAGAAACTCAAATAATATCCACCCTGCTAGCCCAGGATGCCGACCTGGAACCTATCCCCTGATCGAAGAAGAAGCAGAAGAAGAACTCAAGCAAGCAAGCATCGCTCTCGCGTCATGATCATCGCATAACCTATACCTGCAACTGTTGTTTTAGTAATCTGTGAGCCACGAGGACTCAGCAATCCAATTACCATGGGTATCAATACTAGCAAAGCTTAATGGGTAAGGAAGGGGTAAGTGGTGAGGTTGCAGCAGCGACTAAGCAAGATGTGTTGGCTAACATACGCAAATAAGAGCGAGAAGAGAACAAGCGGAACGGTCGTGAAGCTAGCAATGATCAAGAGGTGATCCTGAACTCCAACTTACGTCAAACATAACCCAGAAACCGTGTTCACTTCCCGGACTCCGACGAGAAGAGACCATCACGGCTACACACACGGTTGATGCGTTTTAATTCGGATCTGGTGTCAAGTTATCTACAACCGGACATTAACAAATTCCCATCTGCCACATAACCGCGGGCACGGCTCTCGAAAGTTTATACCTTGCAGGGGTGTAACGCCCTCGATGCGGCTATATCTCCCACGTGTCGAAGCACGACTTAGAGGCATAACCGCATTGAAAGCAATGTCGCAAGTGAGGTAATCTTCACACAACCCAAGTAATACATAAGGGAAAGAGATACATAGTTGGCTTACAATCGCCACTTCACACAATTACATGAATAAAGCATTACATCATCCCGATACAATCAAGGTCCGACTACGGAACCAAAATAAAAGAAGAACCCCAAATGCGACAAACGGTCCCCGATCGACCCCAACTGGGCTCCACTACTGATCAACTAGAACGAAACAACACAAAGGCAAGATCTTCATCGAGCTCCTCCTTGAGCTTGGTTGCGTCACCGCTTTCGTAACATAGGCACCGCAAACTGGTTTTGAAGTATCCGGTGAGCCACGAGGACTCAGCAATCCCATTACCATGGGTATCAAGACTAGCAAAGCTTAATGGGAAAGGAAGGGGTAAAGTGGTGAGGCTGCAGCGACTAAGCAAGTATGGTGGCTAACATACGCAAATGAGAGCGAGAAGAGAACAAGCGGAACGGTCGTGAAGCTAGCAATGATCAAGAGGTGATCCGAACACCTACTTACGTCGACATAACACGAAACCGTGTTCACTTCCGGACTCCGCCGAGAAGAGACCATCACGGCTACACACTCGGTTGATGCGTTTTAATTCGGATCAAGTGTCAAGTTATCTACAACCGGACATTAACAAATTCCCATCTGCCACATAACCGCGGGCACGGCTCTCGAAAGTTTATACCCTGCAGGGGTGTCCCAACTTAGCCCATGACAAGCTCTCGCGATCATCGAAGGAATAGACCTTCACCCGAGACACTCCGATCGACTCGGTATCTCGGTACATCAAGACATTTCGACAATGGTAAAACAAGACCAGAAGACCTCCCGGCGTGTCGACATCCCGATAGTAGCCGCGTATCTCGCCTCGTGCCACGACCGGATGAGCTAAGCGTCACAGTACCGACGTAACCCAAGTTGCCAAGGGATGGTCCCGCACGGTGCTCTAATTTGGACCAACGCTTAGACAAGCACTGACCCGGGGGGGCTATAAAAAGATGACCCCAGGATGCGCGACTCCCAAAGGAAAAAGTAGGTGGTGGTGAGGCAAATGGTAAAAGGCTATGTTGGGCCTTTTTGGACAAGTTTTATTCAAAGCGAACTGTCAAGGGGTCCCATAAATCACCCGACCAGCGTAAGGGACGCAAAATCCGGGAACATAACACCGGTATGACGGAAACTAGGCGGCAAGAGTGGAACAAAACACTGCATAAGGCCGAGCCTTCCACCCTTTACCAAGTATATAGATGCATTAATAATATAAGAGATATTGTGATATCCCAACCAAAATCCTGTCCACCATGGAGAAATCTTCAACTTCACCTACAACTAGCAACGCTATAAGAGGGGCTGAGCAAAGCGGGAACATAGCCAAACAACGGTTTGCCTAGGAAAGGTGTCAAAGGTTAGGGGTTCATGGCAATATGGGATGGCTGGACAAACAGGTAATAGGTAGCGCAGCATAGCGATAGAACGAAGCAACTAGCATAGCAATGATAGTAGTGAGATCCAGGGTAGCAGTCATCTTGCCTGAAATCCCGCAAGGAAGAAGAACGAATCCATGAAGAAGATGAAGCCACGAAGACGAACCACACGTGAGCGAGCGAATCCTCACGATCGCAACGAAACGGAACTATCGAGAAGAAGCACACAACAAAGGTAAACACACCACACATGAACAAGACATGATGCACAACAAGCATGATGCATGACCAAGCTACATGAAGCTAATCATGGCAAGAGAAGATGCAAACAAGAACAACACATCAAGACAAGTTTAAATGAGGCCGGAAACAACATATAACAATTCCGGTAAGTCCTCATATGCATATTTAGAAATTGGTCCAGAACTAAATAAACCTTATGTTCAAGTTGTTAAACAGCAAGTTAAGATGCACCAAGAGAATCTACACGAAAATCTAGTCAAGTTACATATAAAGTTCATTAGATTCGGAGCTACGGGCTAGAAGATATGAGCAAAACAAGTTAAGCATGGCATTGATGCAAAATGCACCCAAACATCAAGCAAACACACCAAAACAAGGATGCAACATGATAATATGAAACTACATACAAAATCAAGCAAGTTTCATATATAGCACACTCAAAACGGAGCAACGGCGCAACACACACACACACTATACAAGCCATAGCAACAATCTGCCCAAAACAACAACTAGGCATCTTGCAAGCATCAAAACAACATGCTACAACACCCCAACATGATAACAAAATGCATGGGCATGAAGTACACGTAAAGCATAACAAAACATGAACACTGAGCTATCTCCAGAAACAACTAGAACATGCTCAAAATGACATGGAGATATTGCAAGTAATAACAGTTTCAGACTTTAGCGGAAATAACATCAGGTTGCAATGTTTAGAGCAAGAAAACAACATGTTACAGGAACTTATCATGGCAAACAAAGGCATGGCATGAAACTACGAATAGCATATATCAAAAGACCCTTACTGACCATGAGCCAAAAGGGCACGGAAAATATGATGGCACCCATGTAAACATGGCAAGTTATATTACAGATTTGAACATGGCAGAAACAACGATTAGTAGGCATGTTCGTGAGCTCGAACCACTCACTACAGAGCAATACATGGCATGGCAAGGCAACTAATAGTAAGAAGGAATGTTTATGAAGCTAAGCATGGCAAGAGCAAGGTCATAGCATACATGGATCAACTACAACGACCTCGTGAAAATTGAATCTCATGCAAACAATCTGTCAGGAAACATTTTCAAGCAACTTTGGGGCAAGAAATGAACATGTTCCAGCAGTCTATAATTGCAACCAAGGGCATGAATGGATATAGAATGACATTTATATCAAAACATGTTTATAGAGCATCTCCATATTATGCATATAATTATTACTAGAAGCATGTTAACATGGCATCAAAATATAACAGAATCTGTCAGGAAAACAACAACAGCAACTACCCTACTTTACAAGCTTGATACACTCAGCACACAACTCACAAAAATACATAGTCAACACCCCTGGAAAGATGGCATGGCAAAGTCCAACATTCATGTAGAGCTCATACTCATAGGATGCACACATAAATCATGGCAAAAATGACAAAAGAGCTCGAGCTGATAAGATTCTGGAACTAACGATCTGAAGCCCTCTTCCAACAGCATTTCGGGCATCAAGATGAGCTCAAATGCAAATGATGCAATGGAATGAAATTATGTACTCGTCGAGACGAACAATTTGACATATTACACGCGCAAAACGGAGCTACGAGTGCAGAGATGTGACATGATGAAAATGGCATGTTTATGCAAAATAAACGGGGACTTGGTGGTTTCGGGGACAACCTGCGCTGGCACGGACTTCGAGGCGGGGCGCGAGCTCGCCGGAGTTCGGCCGGAGAAGTGGCCGGAGGTGCGGGGAGAGGCCGGATCCGGGGCTCCCTCGGCCGGATCTCGCCGGATCCGGCCGGAAGGCACGGTGGAGGGAGGCGGCGCCGAGAGGGGAGGAGGCCATGACGCGACTTGGCGGCGGCCTCCGGCGAGGGCGAGGTCTTGTGTGGTCGGAGCAGCGGCAATGGCAGAGGCGCTGGGGGCAAGGGCGCCGGCAGAGGCGACGGAGGGCGGCGGGGGCGCGTGCGGCGGCGGCTTGCATGGCACCTGCAATGGTGGGGCGGTGGTAGGAGACGACCGGCCTGGGCGGCGGCTGGCGGGCGGGCAGCGAGGAGCGAGGCGCGGGCGGCTGTGCGGAGCTGCTGCTGTGCCGGGGGCTGCTCTGGCTCCATGGGCATGGCGTGCGTGGGGCGGCGGCGGCGGCCACGTGGCGCGTGGAGAGTGGAGGAGAGGGCGGCGCGGCGGCGTGGCAAGCCCCGACAGGCGGAGGAGGTGGCCGGCGGACGTGTCGCTCCGTCCGGACATGTCCGGCGGCGGAGAGGGAGCTGGGCTAGGGTTAGGGGGGATTTCATCCGCGAATTTGGAGGGGGGTCACTTATTTGTAGGTAGAGGGAGCTAGGAGAGTCCAAATGAGGAGCGGTTTTCGGCCACGCGATCGTGATCGAACGACCGAGAGCATGGAGGTGAGTTAGGTGGGTTTTGGGCCACTTTGGAAGGGGTGTTGGGCTGGAAACAAAAGAGGCCTTTACGGTTACCCGGTTAACCGTTGGAGTATCAAACGACCTCCAAATGGCACGAAACTTGACAAGCGGTCTACCGGTGTTATACCAAGGCCGCTTGGCAAACCTCGGGCCATTCCGAGAAAGTTTAATACCCGCACACAACAGGAGAGAAGAAGGGGACGCCGGATGACATAGGAGTGCCGGATTGCAAAACGGACAACGGGGAAAATGCTCGGATGCATGAGACGAACATGTATGCAAAATGAAATGCACATGATGACATGATAAAATGCAAATGATGACATGGCAAAGTGCAACACGCAAGCAAATGACATGGCAACGACGGCGAATAACTGGCGGACACCTGGCGCATCGGATCCGGGGCGTTACAACACTCCACCACTACGAGAGGATCTCGTCCCGAGATCTAGGATGGCACCGGAGGGAAAACGGAAGAGGAAGAGAAGAGGTAAAACTAAGTTGCTTCTTTGACGAACGAGTGAAACCATGAACCTTGAGGGGGTGAGCAATTTAAAAGAAAAAACACAACTGAGAAGAACGAGATTGCAAACAATCCGTTAGAAAAGAGGAACAAGGAACATTACGAGGACTTGACGGTTGCAAAGACACAAATCAAGAGTTTAATGGACAAGATAGAATTTGAAACCACTCCAGTTAAAACAAGATGGGAGAGGAAGAAGATTGAAATAATTTGGGCAGCACTCCGACTGTAAATGGAAGGAGTTGAACAAGCACTTGACAAGATGAGAGGATACATGATGAAATCAACAACACACTGCCTCCGGAATTGAAAGAATGGCACAAGGGGTAAGAAAGATTTCAGACAACACTCGGGTTGAGAAGGGGGCAAAACTTGATAAGATGAAAGAACTTGAATGAGAACACAACACTCCGGTTAAATAGATAAGCAGGAAAATAACATGATCCTCAATTCGAGAAGATGAGAGAAAAGAGCAACATCACAACGCTTCTGTAACGAAAGAATAGAAGTTAGACCGTTGGGATAAAGTGACGGAGAAGAAAATGACAACTTGTGCCACAAATGAGCTTGGAAAGCACACTTCCAAGATGGTTAGAACGGAGTTGTTGGAAAACCAACAACGAAAAGAACAAGCTTGTAGTGGGCTTATGGAAAACATCTCAAAACTATGAGGTGACAACCGGCCACTAACGGAAACAATTGCTTGCTTGAGATTAAACGAAGAGATGAAAGCTTGTTCCATCAAGATGGAAAAGAGATAACTTGGGTCATTAATAAGCACCAAAATAGCAACATTCCTTAGGGAAGGCTTTAGGTGAAATCTATACCAAGATAACTCCAAAGAAGAGATTGATGGATTTAAAATACCTCATTCTTGACAACATATGAATCATGAAACATAAAGGAAATTGTCAAGAGTGACATAACACCACCTCAAATGATAAGATAGAAAGAATTGCACTTTGAAATGGAAGAAGGAGTACTTGAATGCCTCAAAACAAAACATGTGTTGAGCACCATGTTTAATTTAGAGTATAGCTTGGCGGATCATAACTTCGAGCGAAATCTTGAAGAACAATTGAAGAATGACAAGAATCCTTGACGACCCACCATTTAGAGCCTCCATGAAGAACTCCGGTAATAGAAATATGATGAAAAGAAAGAGAAGTAGAAAACACAAGGTGAAGCCTTGCAATGATTTAGATGGAGCTTCGCGACGAGATAATGCGGAAAACTTGGAACTCCGAAAAAGAAAAGATGAAACATCTCGAACCGAGAAATGTGACATGATGAACAACTGAAACCAAGAATTTTTTATGAACCTCCGGAATAAGGAATTGAAAATGATCGAAGTAGGGGTGTATCACCGGTAAGAATTAGCAAATAAATGAAGGTACTTGAAGGTATATAGATACATGAGAACGAAGAGAACATGAACTGATTAGAGGATATTTGAACGAATCACCGGTAAGATTTGGAGAATGATAGCTACACGCTGAGAATGAAGAATTATGACATGATGGCCTTCGGAAGAAAGAAATGGAAACAACTCATGAAATGCTCCGGATGGGTGAAAAGAATTCTCACAATCGCAAACAATTATGAGAGGCTGACATCAAGCTAGAACCATGAATCTTGAAGAGAATGGAGCAAGATTTAAGAGAAATCCTTCTTCGGTCTTCAAATGATGAGAAACACCACCAAGAATTATTGAGGCACACCGGAAGAAACAAAAGCGAAGAGGTTGAGCCAACTATGAAAAGAATTTGAAAGATCTTGGAGAAAAACATTTGACTGATGATAACTCATTCTTACGTCAAACTTGGAGAAGAATTTAGGATAGCTTTGGGAAAATAGAAGAGTCAGGTATGATCCTGGGAAAAGACCTGTGGGTTAGGGCCCACTCAAAAGAAAACACCGTTGGAAATGATATTAAAGAGAGATTGCACCGGTTGAATTAAATGGCTTGAATGAGATAACAATCTCCAAATGGCTTGAACGGATTAAGAATGGAAACACAAATCTTCGAGATATCTTGAGCACTCCGGAATAACAAATAGCGAGAAGTAGAATGATAATGAGGTGCACCGGTATGAGAAGACATTGAAATGAGGAAAAATGTATGATCAACAAAACTTGACTTGAATCCACCGGAGAAGAGGAAGGAATGAGGAATGACGAACTAGAAGCTCGTGAGCATCTTCACGAGGGATCACCGGATAAGAACATTGATTGAAAAGAGTGAAGTGACTTCACATGAATAAATGGATGCTTAAATAAAATAAATGAGTCCTTGAAGAAAAAGGGTGGGAGGGCGGGAAAACAAAGACAACTTGGGATGAACGAAAGAAACACCGTTGAGAAAAACTTAGAATTGATCTTGCGGATGGGAAAAAAATGATGGGATCCACTTGAAGAGAAGCACACCGGTTGGAAAGGATTGACATGACAATCTCGATTGTCGAGAAGAATTGGTATTCACATAGAAATATGAGAACACCATTTAGGAAAGGTATGGATTCAACATCTGACTTCGAAGCAACTCGAATACCAAAATAAAACAAAACAAAGGATTGGCTTGCAGAATAAGCCGGAACAAACATATGATAGAGATTTCGTCCGAAGTTTTCGTGGTGGGGCCTACACGGCTCGATCGACAGCACCATCATGTACAAGGCAAGGCACATGACATCTGAAGTGTCCCAGTCGGCATAGCCAAGGACTCTTTAAGACACAACGAGACCATGTAAAACCAACCGTGAATAGGCGGACCACTAGACGCCGAACCCCAATTTCATATCATACATCCGTCGGAAAGATATCCTAAGAGCTACTTGAATTCCCACCTATAAAACTCCGAAACTTTCGGTTATGCAATCTGGTGTTGGGGATCTTGGGAAGCAATATATCTCACCCAAACTAACAATCCCTACATCCAATTGTATCCATCCTTCAACACATAACCAAGAAACCTTCGAAATCGTCTACCTCAACCTTGAAAAGCATCCGTTATACGAAGTCATGGCAATACTCCGCCCTCACCTCGAGATTGGGTTAGCGGGGTTATCTCACCAACAAGCGCATAAAAGAGATTTTCGATGTCGGCGTACTAAACTCGGTATTCCGAACTGCAACGATAAAATTATGACGACAACACCTCGAGCTCAACTCCCGGGACACCGCCACAACCCCTAAATGTCGAGGCACCAAGAACAATGTTCTCGTCATAAGAATATCGAACGATTCCAAGATACCAGCGTGATCCTAAAATTTTTTAGTGAAATTTAAGAAGAGAAGAGTCAAAACTCTCGCGGGATACCTCACCGAAGGTCGAAGGACCGAGGAGTAAAAAGAATTCCTAACTCTCCGATATATATAATCCTAAATGACTCAAAACATTTTTTCTAGACACAACTCGCCGCTAAAAAACGATCAAGCGGTGGGGGCTCCTAAGGTCGGGAAGGCTCGATTACCAACTTGTAGCATACGATGCGGCTATATCTCCCACGTGTCGAAGCACGACTTAGAGGCATAACCGCATTGAAAGCAATGTCGCAAGTGAGGTAATCTTCACACAACCCAAGTAATACATAAGGGAAAGAGATACATAGTTGGCTTACAATCGCCACTTCACACAATTACATGAATAAAGCATTACATCATCCCGATACAATCAAGGTCCGACTACGGAACCAAAATAAAAGAAGAACCCCAAATGCGACAAACGGTCCCCGATCGACCCCAACCGGGCTCCACTCTTGATCAACTAGAACGAAACAACACAAAGGCAAGATCTTCATCGAGCTCCTCCTTGAGCTTGGTTGCGTCACCGCTTTCGGTAACATAGGCACCGCAAACTGGTTTTGAAGTATCCGTGAGCCACGAGGACTCAACAATCCCATTACCATGGGTATCAAGACTAGCAAAGCTTAATGGGAAAGGAAGGGGTAAAGTGGTGAGGTTGCAGCAGCGACTAAGCAAGTATGGTGGCTAACATACGCAAATGAGAGCGAGAAGAGAACAAGCGGAACGGTCGTGAAGCTAGCAATGATCAAGAGGTGATCCTGAACACCTACTTACGCCACACATAATACGAAACCGTGTTCACTTCCGGACTCCGAGAAGAGACCATCACGGCTACACACTCGGTTGATGCGTTTTAATTCGGATCAAGTGTCAAGTTATCTACAACCGGACATTAACAAATTCCCATCGCCACATAACCGCAGGCACGGCTCTCGAAAGTTTATACCTGCAGGGTGTCCCAACTTAGCCCATGACAAGCTCTCGCAATCATCGAAGGAATAGACCTTCACCCGAGACACTCCGATCGACTCGGTATCCGGTACATCAAGACATTTCGACAATGGTAAAACAAGAACAGAAGACCTCCGGCGCGCCGACATCCCGATAGTAGCAGCGCAGATCTCGTCTCGAGCCACGACCGGATGAGCTAAGCGCACAGGTACCGACGTAACCCAAGTTGCCAAGGGATGGTCCCGCACGGTGCTCTAATTTGGACCAACGCTTAGACAAGCACTGGCCCAGGGGGGCTATAAAAAGATGACCCCTAGGATGCGCGACTCCCAAGGGAAAAAGTAGGTGGTGGTGAGGCAAATGGTAAAAGGCAATGTTGGGCCTTTTGGACAAGTTTTATTCAAAGCGAACTGTCAAGGGGTCCCATAAATCACCCGACCGCGTAAGGGACGCAAAATCCGGGAACATAACACCGGTATGACGGAAACTAGGGCGGCAAGAGTGGAACAAAACACCAGGCATAAGGCCGAGCCTTCCACCCTTTACCAAGTATATAGATGCATCAATAATATAAGAGATATTGTGATATCCCAACCAAAATCCTGTCCACCATGGAGAAATCTTCAACTTCACCTGCAACTAGCAACGCTATAAGAGGGGCTGAGCAAAGCGGGAACATAGCCAAACAACGGTTTGCATAGGAAAGGTGTCAAAGGTTAGGGGTTCATGGCAATATGGGATGGCTGGACAAACAGGTAATAGGTAGCGCAGCATAGCGATAGAACGAAGCAACTAGCATAGCAATGATAGTAGTGAGATCCAGGGTAGCGGTCATCTTGCCTGAAATCCCGCAAGGAAGAAGAATGAATCCATGAAGAAGATGAAGCCATGAAGACGAACCACACGTAGACGAACGAATCCTCACGATCGCAACGAAACGGGAACTATCGAGAAGAAGCACACAACAAAGGTAAACACACCACACATGAACAAGACATGATGCACAACAAGCATGATGCATGACCAAGCTACATGAAGCTAATCATGGCAAGGGAAGATGCAAACAAGAACAACACATCAAGACAAGTTTAAATGAGGCCGGAAACAACATATAACAATTCCGGTAAGTCCTCATATGCATATTTCGAAATTGGTCCAGAACTGAATAAACCTTATGTTCAAGTTGTTAAACAGCAAGTTAAGATGCACCAAGAGAATCTACACGAAAATCTAGTCAAGTTACATATAAAGTTCATTAGATTCGGAGCTACGGGCTAGAAGATATGAGCAAAACAAGTTAAGCATGGCATTGATGCAAAATGCACCCAAACATCAAGCAAACACACCAAAACAAGGATGCAACATGATAATATGAAACTACATGTAAAATCAAGCAAGTTTCATATATAGCACACTCAAAACGGAGCAACGGTGCAACACACACACACACTATACAAGCCATAGCAACAATCTGCCCAAAACAACAACTAGGCATCTTGCAAGCATCAAAACAACATGCTACAGCACCCCAACATGATAACAAAATGCATGGGCATGAAGTACACGTAAAGCATAACAAAACATGAACACTGAGCTATCTCTAGAAACAACTAGAACATGCTCAAAATGACATGGAGATATTGCAAGTAATAACAGTTTCAGACTTTAGCGGAAATAACATCAGGTTGCAATGTTTAGAGCAAGAAAACAACATGTTACAGGAACTTATCATGGCAAACAAAGGCATGGCATGAAACTACTAATAGCATATATCAAAAGACCCTTACTGACCATGAGTCAAAAGGGCACGGAAAATATGATGGCACCCATGTAAACATGGCAAGTTATATTACACATTTGAACATGGCAGAAACAACGATTAGTAGGCATGTTCGTGAGCTCGAACCACTCACTACAGAGCAATACATGGCATGGCAAGGCAACTAACAGTAAGAAGGCATGTTTATGAAGCTAAGCATGGCAAGATCAAGGTCATAGCATACATGGATCAACTACAATGACCTCGTGAAAATTGAATCTCATGCAAACAATCTGTCAGGAAACATTTTCAAGCAACTTTGGAGCAAGAAATGAACATTTCCAGCAGGCTATAATTGCAACCAAGGGCATGAATGGATATAGAATGACATGTATATCAAAACATGTTTATAGAGCATCTCCATATTATGCACAGAATGATTACTAGAAGCATGTTAACATGGCATCAAAATATAACAGAATCTGTCAGGAAAACAACAACAGCAACTACCCTACTTTACAAGCTTGATACACTCAGCACACAACTCACAAAAATACATAGTCAACACCCCTGGAAAGATGGCATGGCAAAGTCCAACATTCATGTAGAGCTCATACTCATAGGATGCACACATAAATCATGGCAAAATGACAAAAGAGCTCGAGTGATAAGATTCGGAACTAACGATCTGAAGCCCTCTTCCAACAAAGATTTCGGGCATCAAGATGAGCTCAAATGCAAATGATGCAATGGAATGAAATGATGTACTCGTCGAGACGAACACATATTACACGCGCAAAAGCGGAGCTACGAAAGTGAGAGATGTGACATGATGAAAATGGCATGTTTATGCAAAATAAACGGGACTTGGTGGTTTCGGGGACAACTCTTACTGCACGGACTTCGAGGCGGGCGCGAGCTCACGGAGTTCGGCCGAGAAGTGGCCGGAGGTGCGGGAGAGGCGGATCCGGCTCCTCGGCGGATCTCGCCGGATCCGGCCGGAAGGCACGCGGGCGAGGGCGGCGACCGAGGGCGAGAGGAGGCCATGGGCCGCGACTGGCGGCGGCCTCCGGCGAGGGCGAGGTCGCCATGCTGGTGTGGTCGGGCCGAGCGGCGCGGGCAGAGGCGCTGGGCGCGCGGGCAGGCGCGCGCAGAGGCGGCGAGGGCGGCGCGGGCGCGGTGGCATGTGGTCGGCGGCTGGCGGCGGGGGGGCGGGCGGGAGACGACTGGCGGCGGCGGCGCGCTCGCCGGCGGCGGGCAGGGAGCCGAGGCACGGCGCGCTGGTGGCGTGAGCTGCTGCTGGCCGGGCGGGCTGGCCTCGGGCTCCATGGCTGGCGGCGTGGGACGGGCGGCGGGCCACGTGGCGCGTGGAGAGTGGAGGAGAGGGGCGGCGCGGCGACGTGGCAAGCCCTGATTGGGCGGAGTGAGGTGGCCGGCGGACGTGTCCAGCTCCGTCCAGACATGTCCGGCGGCGGAGAGGGAGCTGGGCTAGGGTTAGGGGGGATTTCATCCGCGAATTTGGAGGGGGGGTCACTTATTTGTAGGTAGAGGGAGCTAGGAGAGTCCAAATGAGGAGCGGTTTTCGGCCACGCGATCGTGATCAAACGACCGAGAGCATGGAGGTGAGTTAGGTGGGTTTTGGGCCACTTTGGAAGGGGTGTTGGGCTGGAAACAAAAGAGGCCTTTACGGTTACCCGACTAACCGTTGGAGTATCAAACGACCTCCAAATGGCACGAAACTTGACAAGCGGTCTACCGGTGTTATACCAAGGCTGCTTGGCAAACCTCGGGCCATTCCGAGAAAGTTTAATACCCGCACACAACAGGAGAGAAGAAGGGGCGCCGGATGACATAGGAGTGCCGGATTGCAAAGCAGACAACGGGAAAATGCTCGGATGCATGAGACGAACATGTATGCAAAATGAAATGCACATGATGACATGATAAAATGCAAATGATGACATGGCAAAGTGCAACACGCAAGCAAATGACATGGCAACGACGGCGAATAACTGGCGGACACCTGGCGCATCGGATCCGGGGCGTTACAAGGGGTGTCCCAACTTAGCCCATGACAAGCTCTCGCGATCAACGAAGGAATAGACCTTCTCCCAGAAAGACCCGATCAGTCTCGGAATCCCGGTTTACAAGACATTTCGACAATGGTAAAACAAGACCAGCAAAACCTCCCGGCGTGCCGACATCCTGATAGTATCCGCGCGTATCTCGTCTCAGGGCACGACCGGATAAGCAGTACGTACAACTGGAACCAGACCTCATGTTTCCCCAAGGTGGCGCTGCAAGTGGCTCTAGTTTGGACCAACACTTAGACAAGCATTGGCCCGGGGGGGGGGCTGAATAAAGATGACCCTTGGGTTAATTACTCCCAAGGGAAATATAGGTGGTGGTGAGGCAAATGGTAAAACCAATGTTGGGCCTTCTTTGGACAAGTTTTATTCAAAGCGAACTGTCGGGGGTCCCATAAATCACCCGACCGCGTAAGGAACGCAAAATCCGGGAACATAACACCGGTATGACGGAAACTAGGGCGGCAAGAGTGGAACAAAACACTGCATAAGGCCGAGCCTTCCACCCTTTACCAAATATATAGATGCATTAATAATATAAGAGATATTGTGATATCCCAACCAAAATCATGTCCGCCATGGAGAAATCTTCAACTTCACCTGCAGCTAGCAACACTATAAGAGGGGCTGAGCAAAGCGGTAACATAGCCAAACAACGGTTTGCATAGGAAAGGTGTCAAAGGTTAGAGGTTCATGGCAATATGGGATGGCTTGATAAATAGGTAATAGGTAGCGCAAGCATAGCGATAGAACGAAGCAACTAGCATAGCAAGATAGTAGTGAGATCCAGGGTAGCGATCATCTTGCCTGAAATCCCGCAAGGAAGAAGAACGAGTCCATGAAGAAGATGAAGCCACGAAGACGAACCACACGTAGACGAACGCATCCTCACGATCGCAACGAAACGGGAACTATCGAGAAGAAGCACACGATATGGTAAACACACCACACATAAACAAGGCATGATGCACAACAAGCATGATGCATGACAAGGCTACATTAAGCTACTCATGGCAAGAGATGATGCAAACAAGAACAACACATCAAGGCAAGTTTAAATGAGGCCGGAAACAACATATAACAATTCCGGTAAGTCCTCATATGCAATTTTTGAAATTGGTCCAGAACTGAATAAACCTTATGTTCAAGTTGTTAAACAGCAAGTTAAGATGCACCAAGATGATCTACACGAAATTCTAGTCAAGTTACATATAAAGTTCATTAGATTCGGAGCTACGGCCTAGAAGATATGAGCAAAACAAGTTAAACATGGCATTGATGCAAAATGCACCCAAACATCAAGCAAACACCTCAAAACAAGGATGCAACATGATAATATGAAGCTAAATGCAAAATCAAGCAAGTTTCATATAGAGCACACTCAAAACGGAGCAACGGTGCAACACACACACACACACTATACAAGTCATAACAACAATCTGTCCATAACAGCAACTAGGCATCTTACAAGCATCAAAACAACATGCTACAACACCCCAACATAATAACAAAAGGCATGGGCATGAAGTACTGGTAAAGCATAACAAAACATGAACACTGAGCTAACTCCAGAAACATCTAGAGCATGCTCAAAATGACATGGAGATATTGCAAATAATAACAGTTTCAGACTTATCAGGAAATAACATCAGGTTGCCATGTTTAGAGCAAGCAAACAACATGTTACAGGAATATATCATGGCAAACAAAGGCATGGCATGAATCTACCAATAGCATAGATCAAAATTCCCTTACTGACCATGAGCCAAAAAGGATCAGAAAATATGATGGCACCCATGTAAACATGGCAAGTTATATTACAGATTCAAATATGGCAGGAACAACAATAAGTAGGCATGTTCGTGAGCTTGAACCACTCACCACAGAGCAATACATGGCATGGCAAGGAAACCAACAGTAAGAAGGCATGTTTATGAAGCTAAGCATGGCCAGAGCAAGGTCATAGGGTACATGGATCACTAGCAAAACACATGGGAACAAGTGAACTTAATGTTAACAGGCTGACAACAACATTTTCAAGCAACTTTGGAGCAAGATAACAACATGTTCCAGCATGCTATAATTGCAACCAAGGGCATGAATGGATAGAGCAAGACATGTCGATCAAAACATGTTTATTGAGCATTTCCAGATTATGCACACAATGACTTGTAGAAGCAGGTTAACATAGCAACAAAATATAACAGAATCTGTCAGGAAAACAGCAACAGCAACTACCCTACTTAGAAAGCTTGATACACTCAGCACACAACTCACGAAAATACATGGTTAACACCCTTGGAAAGATGGCATGGCATAGATCAACATTCATGTAGACATCAACCTCATAGGATGCACACATCAATCATGGCAAAAATGATAAATGAGCAAGTTATAACAGTTTCAGCAGATTAACATCAACATGCACTCTTCCAACAGCATTTCGGGCATCAAGATGATCTCAAATGAAAATGATGCAATGGAATGAAATTAAGTACTCGTCGAGACGAACAATTTGACATATTATACGCACGAAACGGAGCTACGGATGCAGAGATGTGATGGCATGAAGATGGCATGATAATGTGCAAAAACTGGGACTTAGTCAAATTGGGGGGGGGGGTCAACCTGCGGGCACGGTTTTTCGAGGCGAGGCGGATCTCGCCGGAAAAACACGCCGGAGATGGCGGGGTCGCCGGAGACGGGCGGATCCGGGCCGGATCTCGCCGGATCCGCCCGAGGGAGGGGCTTGATCGCCGGGGACGGAGCCGAGGCGGCGCTGGGTGGCGGAGGAGCTCGCCGAGCTCGGCTATGGCGGGGTCGCCGGCGAGGAGGCGGGCCCTCCGGAGCGATGGCGCTGGCGCCGCTGGCTGGCGGCGGAAGCCCTCGGCAGCGGGCCGCGACAGGGAAGGGGACGGGCGGCCGGGCTCACGGGGGCGGCGGACACGACGGCAGCGACGATCGGCGGCGGAGCCGCGACAACGGAGGCGAGGACGAGGACGCGGACGGCGGCGGCAGCGGGCGACGCTGGCCGAGGAGGGCCCCTGCTGGTTCAGGTGGGTGGGCAGCGGCGGCGGGCGGCGGATTTAACCCGGCGGCGACACGTGGCGGCGGCGGGCGAGGCGGACGTGTCCGGCTGCGGCGGACGTGTCGATGGCGGCGAAGGAAAATTTTAGGGTTTCGGGGGAGAGGATCCGCGAATTTGGAATGAGGGGTGTATATATAGGCATAGATGGAACTAGGAGAGTCCAAATGAGGTGCGGTTTTCGCCCACACGATCGTGATCGAACGACCGAGAGCATGGAGGGGAGTTAGGTGGGTTTTGGGCCACTTTGGAAGGGGTGTTGGGATGCAACACAAAGAGGGCTTTTGCGGTTACCCGGTTAACCGTTGGAGTATCAAACGACCTCCGAATGGCACGAAACTTGACAGGCGGTCTGCCGGTGCTATACCAAGGCCGCTCGGCAAACCTCGGGCCATTCCGAGACAAGAAGGGGACGCGGGTTGAGATAGGAGCGCCGGATTGCAAAACGGACAACGGGGAAAATGCTCGGATGCATGAGACGAACATGTATGCCAATGCGATGCACATGATGACATGATATGAAATGCAGATGATGACATGGCAAAGTGCAACACGCAAGCAAAGGACATGGCAACGACGGCGAATAACTGGCGGACACCTGGCGCATCGAATCCGGGGCGTTACAACACTCCTCCACTAACAAGAGATCTCGTCCCGAGATCTTAGGACCGAGACGGAGGGGAAAAAGGGATGAGGTGAAACAAGAACTCAAGAGAAGAAGCAAAGAATCGAGAGCACTCGAGAAGAAGAAAGGAACGAGGAGAATGACGAGAATCAAAAGCTCATGGAATCAGATAGACTATGAAATCACTCGTTCTAACCAGAGTGATTAGAATGAGAAAAGAAACGAATAAGATTGAAACGATTTAGGTAGCACTCCGGCTGAACATGGAAAGAATAGAACACGAGTTAGAGAGGATGGAATGATACTTGATGAACTCTTGAAGAATGAACTAAATCATGAAGAACCACCATGAAGAACTCCTTTGACAAAAGGATGATGAGATAGAAATGAAGGATGAAAGAATAAGATGAGCCTTCCGGTGATTTAGGTGGAGGTTCCGACGAGATTGCCGTGGAAAATTGAACTCCGGAAAAGAAAAGATGAAAAGACTTGGAACTAGAGTTTATTCATCAAGAACAAACTCCGAAGGAAGGATTACTCACTTGGATGAAATAAGAATAAGATTTATTGTATGCTTATCCTCAACCAATTTAATGGGTGACGAGAGGATTTGGCATGCAACTTATTCCTCTTGAAAAGGATTCAGAAGTGACATATCGCAAACTTGAGAAGGTTTTCATGAACCACCAGTAGGATTGGAGAGAACGAATGGATTAATATGATAATCAAAGAAAAATAATCTTGAACGAACCACCGTAAGAATTCGAAAATGACTGACGAAAAAGGATGAGTCATCGGGAAGAATTAGAAGAACAAATATGCTAGAGGGGATTTAGATGCAAAAGAATAAAGAGATCATGAGTTGATTAAAGAACACTTGAGCGAAGCACCGAAAGTATATTGAGAAGAACGAAAGGGCAACAGATATAGAATAATTGGAGAACGAATCTGAAAACTTAGAACGAAGAAATCTTCCGAAAAGATGTCCTCCGGATGATCGAGAGAGAAAGCAACTCCTGAAATGCTCCGGATGGATGAAAATAATTTGCATGACTTGAAACAATTTGATAGGATAGCATCGAGCTAGCACCACAAATCTTCGGGAGAACGGACAAGATTTATAGGAAAACTCTTCTTCAATCTTCAATTGACGACGAGAAAAAAACCCACCAAAATTACTGAGATACTCCGGAAGAATGAAAAGCGAAGGGGTTGAGCCAACAATGAAAAGAATTTAAACGAGATCTTGGAGAAGGCATGTGACTGATGGAATTCATTTTTACATCACACTTGAAAAGAATTGAGAATAACTCCGGGGAATTAGAAGAGTCAGGTAAGATCCTGGGAAAAGACTTGTGGGTTAGGGCCCATTAAAAGAAAACACCGTTGGAAAGGATTGTTGAACAGATAGATGATGCAATGGATGATTGAAAATATTTGCATTGTTCCGGTGCATCATACTCCGGAAGGATAAAATGGCGAGAGGCGAACAAGCATAGGGAAATACTTGAGCCGAGAGAAAGAATATGATCAGCCCGAAAAACTTGAATTGAGTGCACCGGAAAAGAAAAATAGATGAAGAATGTCGAACGAGACGAGAATTCACCGGTTGAAATAATTGGGGGAAGACTGAAGAGGCTCCGCACGAATGAAAATGATGGTCGAAACAGACTCAGACTCCGGGAAGAAGAGGGTGGAAGGGCGGGAAAAACAAAGGCAACTTGGAAGGGGAAACCGACGAATATCTTGAAGAGAAAACACCGGTTGAAATCATTGAGGAAAGAAGGCAAAGACTTCGCACGAGTAGGATGGATACTTGATTACAGACTCTGGTTCCAAAAAGAAGAAGGGAGGGCGGGTGGGAAAACAAAACAACTGAGGATTGAACTCGGCAACGATGAAGAGGCTCGAGTCAACTTGACGAGAAATGCACCGGATAAAAAGAGCTGAGAACCAACGATCAGAAAACCAACTGCGAGACCCTAAAGAAAAATTTGAAGGTGTTTGACAAGACCACCGAGGGGGCGAGGGGTTGATGGTCGAGGATCTTCTGGTCCGAGTGCTGACCGACTGGTGTCGTAGCTTAAGATGAGCACGTCTCCGAGCTGAAGGTCAGGAGCGTGGGCGAACTGCTTCCATCCGTGCACGAATAACGGACGGAAGCTGTTCGACTGCGCTGATGACCTTCCAGACACATCCGCATCTTAAGATACGACAACAGCCACACCATGATCACAGTGAAGGTGTTCAACAAGACCACCGAGGGGGCGAGGGGTCGATGGTCGAGGATCTTCCGGTCTGAGTGCTGACCAACTCGTGTCGTAGATTAAGACGAGGAAGTCCCCGAGCTGAAGGTCATGAGCGTGGGTGAACTGCTTTCATCCGTGCATGAATAACGGATGGAAGGAGTTCGCCCGCGCTGATGACCTTGATGTCGGTGTCAAAACCGGTAGATCTCGGGTAGGGGGCCCAAGCTATGCGTATGAGAATCAATGGTAACAAGGGACAATAGAACACAATGTTTACCCAGGTTCGGGCCCTCTTAAAGGAGGTAAAACCCAACGTCCTTCTTGATTATATTGGATGAGTATAGGGGTTACAAGAGTTGATCTACCTCAAGATCGTAATGGCTAAACCCTAGCTGTCTAGCCTATGAATATTCTGATTGCCTCTATGGACTATACCCTCCGGTTTAGATACCGGAGGGACCTAGGGTTGTACAGAGCCGGTATACAAGGAAGGGAAACAAAATATTCTGACACCAATCTTGCCATCCACGCAATAGGAGACCTACCCGGACATGGGGGATGATCTTCTGCTTTATCTTCACGGCCCATCAGTCCGGCCCATATAGAATAGACCGAACACCAACCCCCTCATCTAGGACTCCCTCAGTAGCCCCTGAACCAGTCTTAAATGACGATGTGTTGGGCACGCGGATTGTCTTCGGCATTGCAAGGCAGGTTCCCTCTCTTGAATATTGTACGCCAGCTTCCCTTACAAAGTAACTATGTCCGGCTCTGCATAATTGATACAACCCTTAGCCACGAAGGTGATATGTCAAAGCAAGGACAGTGCCTTTACTGATAGTTTTTTCGGCGAAGCGTCACACTTGACCCTTCAACATTTCAAATCGTTTTCACACCTCCCGTTTCGTGTTTCGAGGTCAAGCCTCCATTGCCACGTCTCGTCAAAATAGAGATCATGCCCGCTTATTACAGGATTCTCATCAATAGGATTTGGGTAACCCAACAGCGCCTTACGCATGATCTCATTGGGAACAGGCGAGGTTTAAGGCTTAAGAGAGGGACCTTTGGCATTTTCACCGTCTATAAGAGGACAAAGATTCCTTCTTTCTTCCCCACGCCTTCCTCTAGCCTATGTCTTCCAATCTTCCAAGCTCTAGTGCCCAAAAAGCTCCAATCTTTCCCACCACCACCACCCTCCCCAGCCATGGCCGGGTCCGACTCCAAGGGCAAGTGGGAGGCCTCCTCCGTCATTGAAAAGGACGTCAAGGATCTCCAGAGCGCAGGCTTCCTGTCCACGGATATCATGCACAGGCTCCCCGACAAGGACTAGGTCATCCCCACTCTGGGGCCCGGTGAGAGGGTCGTGTTCGTCGCCCATTTCCGCAGGGGGCTAGGGTTTCCACTTCACCCCTTCGTCCGAGGACTTATGTTCTACTACGGGCTAGATTTACATGATCTAGCCCCGAATTCTTTCCTCCACACATCGGCGTTTATCGTCGTGTGTGAAGCTCTGCTCCGCATCCCGCCTCACTTCGGCTTATGGCTCAAGGTTTTCAATCTGAAGCCGAAGGTAGTCGGTGGACAACACGCAGACTATGGCGGGGTCATGCTAAGCAAGTTGCCCAAAGCCACATGGCCAAAAGGGGCATTCATTGAGACTGTCAAGGTGTGGCAGCAGGAGTGGTTCTACATCACCGAATCCCGCCGCGCCAACTGGGTGGCCATACCTTAGTTCAGATCCGGACCCCCTACGAGACTTACCTCATGGGCCGCCAAGGGCCTTGATTGGGGGTCCCAGACGGAGGTGAAGATGCTATAGAAGCACATCACCAATGCGTTGGGTACGAACATCAGCCTCACGAACGTGATTCAAGTGATGGTCTTCCGCCGCGTCCTTCCCTGCCAACACCGGGCCTCCCCCATGTGGGAGTTCAATCCGGAGGGGTCGCGGACCCTAAAGTGCTTCTTCAGCACCACACACAAAGAAATATGGAAGCTGCTCTTCAAGGCCCAGAAGAGCTGGCCAATGAAGATCGAGGACATCGAGCTCGACATCGAGAATCCGGCCTCAGAGGTAAGCATTAGTTTTTCCGAAGACCTATTCAGTTGATGTTTTGATTAACAGAGATTTTATCACCTGCCTTCCACATAGGGCTGGACAGCAAAGGCGGAGCACATCAACTATCCAGCACCGCTGCCAGAGAACCCAGCCACTCCCCAGCTAACGGAGATGCTGGTCCCGGCACCTTATCTGGCGCCGGAGAAGAAGGCCAAGAAGATGGGCAAGGAAGCCAAGGGCGGCCCCGCCGCAGAGGTCCTTTGGACACTGTGTCCGGAAAGACCGAGGTCCTTTCCTCCCACGAGGGAGACGAGGAAGAAGAGGAGGAGGTGGTGGAAAGCGACTCCCCCTACAAGGGGAGGAGGAAGAAGAGGACTGGCTCCGAAGACCCGGAGGGGGAGGTACCGAAGAGAGGGAAGATAGCCCTCTCAGACAGTTTGGACTCAGAGTTTGAACACGTCCCCAAGAGACCTCACAGGGTGAAGCCCCTGGCCAAATTGTAAGTATTAACAATCTTACTGTTCGTCTTTAGTTTGTTTGCCTCTGTTATGTGAGTTGTATTGTTATTTGCCTTGCAGCCCTCCCGTGAGGTTCCGCACACTCCCCTATCGGAGGGGAACTCCCTGCCCCCTGAGCAAGAGGAGAGCGACACGCCGTCGCGAGCCTCCTCGCCTATCACCCTGGAGGACACCAAAGTGTTGTCCCGAAGGACCTCTGCTGGCCGAGGAGGGACGGATGAGGCCATCGAGAAGGCGCCTGAGGTTAATACCTCGGTCGTCAAAGACTTGAGGGAGGCAACCCCCATGAAAACGAATGGTGGGGATCCCCATCAATCCGGGCCCTTGCCGAACACCATTCCGGAGACCAACGCGGCTCCGCGATTGGACGCGCAACCTCCTTCAAGAGAGGCGGGAGGAGCAGCAGCTCCATCAGCAGCCTCCGTTAATCCGGAGGCGACTCATGCTCTGGAGGAAGCACTTCAAAGTGCTTCCATCATGGAGGAGCACCGCACCCTGATGGGTGTGGTTATGGAAAAGGTTCAGTCTGCTAAAAGCGGACTGAATGAAGCCTTCTGCAGCCTACTAACAGGCTTTGAGGTATGCGACGTAATGTTCTAAAAATAATTCATATGAAAGGATAAACCTATGTATAGACAGTAGCCCCTGATGCTCTGTCTGGATTAGAAAAAACCGGATGGAGGATCCACCTAATAATCCGGATAATAATATATTGTGCTACTTTTGTAACAGGCATCCATGTTGGCGGCTACCGCCTAGGCCATAGAGGTTTTCGAACTCAATCGGAAGCTTCGAGTGGCCGATGAGGAACTCGACCTTATTAACAAGCGGTTCGAGGAAACGCAAGGTATGCGGAAATTTTGAAGAAGGGATTTGTTTCCATATGAGAAGTGATATGTATATTGAGTAGTTTAACTCATGGAATTTTTGATTATGATTATAGTTGGCGCAGCCGAGGTCGAGTCCTTCAAAGGCGCGCTTGCCCGAGCCAAGAAGGAGGCAGAGGCGAATAAGGCATCCGCTGACAAAGCGGCTGCAGCACTGGAGGCAGAACAGCCCGCCGCCAACATGAAGCTCGGGTGGCTGAAGTCGAGCAGGATCTGAAGGACGCCATCCGCAAATGCGAGACCTTGGAGCAGAAGACTTCGGACCTGTCATCCGAGCTTGCCAAGGCTCTCCAGGATGCCAAAGAGGCGCAGATTGAGTCCCGGACTGCTCGCGAGGAGATCTAGCAGGCGAGACAGATAGCGGCTGGTAAGGCCTTTCTTTTGCAAAGTAGCTTTGGAGGTAAGAGGTATATCTTGCTTACCCAAATTTGGAGTTCTCCATGCGCATTTGCAGATCTTCCGAGGAGCATCGCCGATGCCGCACAGTTTTTCCGAGTCCAAGAGGGGATTTCGACTGAGAAGCTGTTCTGGTCGCAATGTCTCGCGCCGGAGCATCCGACGCCTCTAAGCGACCAGCTGAAGCAGTTGACAGAGCTTCATAGGGTGGCCAGCTTGGCCATGAAGGATCTAATACTCCAACTCTGGCTAGCCGAGCCCATTCCCAGCAGCTACTTCGGCTTAGTGAAGCGGCGCATCGACACACGGCCTCGGGTTGATGCTATAAAGCGTTAGGCTTGCGTAGAGGGTGCCCGGATGGCCTTTGCCCGCGTCAAGATGCAATGGGCGAAGATGAAGGCCACCGAAGGCGACCACAGGTCCGCCCGAAGGCAAGAATCATCGGAAGTTGGAGAGGTACTTCGATGAGGTCCTCGAAGGACCCCGAATAGTAGAGGGCCAATGTTCAAAGGACGTCATGTTTGATTAGATGTATTCAGGTTGTATAAACTATGTTATGAATCTGTGCTATGCTTGTGCCTTTTGTTTTCATTAATTTATCCTCCTGTGCGGACGTTTATTGTTTTTATTTCTGAAAGTTGCCAATCATTGGCTTCTACACCCATGTAAATGTTACAGGGGTGTTCTAGATAACGCATGACCGCACTTTATCCAATGTCTTGGTCCATAAAGGAGGCGTCCGTGGGGTGAAACAGGCAATCGGACTATGTGGCTTTATTACTATCACTTAGCCATAGGAGTCTAATGGTGGGGCTAAGTACTAAGCCCTGTTGTGTGTGCGGCTATCCGGACTATGGTGCCTTTGCAACGCGGCTGGACAAAGATCAGCCCCTTGTGTGACACGATGAAAATTGCTAACGATTTGTAGTGTAATACTAAGTCACTGGATCGCTGGCCAACTCTCGCTTATCATGAGGGTCAATTTTCGGCTTTCTCTACTGAGGTAGTTGACCGGACGAACCAGAGATACAATCGCAGTAGTTCTCCCTTTACTACCTTAGCCAAACGGGCGGAATGTAAGGTGGTAAGCATAGGAGCCGGGCAACCCAACTATGGACCAAAGGCATGATTTGGAGCCGATGCATATAATGCAATATTCGGGACGCCGAAGAGCTCCCTATAGGTGTTCGGACGTTAAAATGTGTCGGGTCGATTACAGCCCCCGGCGTTAAGGCCGGAATAGAGCACGTGGCGTAGTCTGAAGTAGGGAGGGAAGTACAGATGATAATATAACATAAGTACCGAACAACAAGTGGTGATCAGCTGCTTCCTTAATACCCTGATTAACACATCAAGACGTGTTTCAACAGATAATGCCATGAATATTGTGGTCATGTTACATGCCAAAAATTTACATAAGGGAAAGGTTTACACAGGGCCTAAAAGTAGTGGTTTGAAGATCCCAATGGTGCCCTGCCACACGTTTGCGCCATTTCTCCTTGGTAGGGAATCCTTTGAGAGGAAGAGTTGATGATTGTCTTCAAAAAGAGAGGGACCTGGATAAAGGCCCCGGTGCAACCGTAGAGTCGATAGGTTTTATTAACGAACATGTAGTGAGAAAAAATATGTAAGGTTCAAAATAGGGTCAAGCCATACTATAGGCCTTTTCTGCAGTGTGCCTCTGGTGTTTGCCCAAGGTATTTCAAGTGCATAGTTATGTACACGTGGTACATATGTCACCACCTTATGGGGCAGTCGGCGGAGGCCCAACTACTATTCGAGCTCAGGATCCATCAAGTTGTCGCACTAAGATGCGGACCGGGCTCGCTTAGTAATGTCACCGGTCTTGATCACCGGTAAATTGTTCGACTTGATGAGGCCGCCCTGCACCTCGGCTGCTAGAGCCGCGGTGTGCTCCTCAGTACGGAAGGAGCTCTCCATGTTTCCGTTTACTGTAATGACGCCACGTGGTCCGGGCATTTTGAGCTTCAAATAAGCATAGTGAGGGACCGCATTAAAGCGGGCGAAAGCAGTACGTCCGAGCAATGCGTGATAGCCCACTGCGAAAAGCGATGATATCGAAGATCAATTCTTCACTTTGGAAGTTGTCAGGAGGGCCTAATACCACTTCCAGTGTTAAGGAGCCTCTGCAGTGAGCCTCCACGACATGTATTACTCCTTTAATGGTAGTGTTACTAGGCTTGATTCTTAACGGGTCGATGCCCATTTTACGGACAGTATCTTGATAGATCAAGTTAAGGCTGATGTCGCCGTCCATAAGGACTCTAGTAAGATGGTATACGTCGATGATAGGTTCGAGTACCAGGGCAGCCAAACCTCCATGACGGATACTGGTTGGGCGGTCCCTGCAATCAAAGGTGATCGGACAAGCCGACCATGGGTTAAATTTTGGGGCGACGGGCTCTACGGCATATATGTCCCTTATTAGTGTGCGTTTGCGCTCCCTCTTGGGGATGTGGGTGACATAAATCATGTTCACCGTTTTCACCTTGGGGGGAAACTGCTTCTGCCCCCCAGTGTTCGGCTGATGGGGCTCGTCATCATCCTTGCTTGCAGGTCCTTTCCCCTTATGTTCGGTATTTAATTTGCTGGCCTGCTTAAAAACATAACACTTTCCATTGGTGTGGTTGGCAGGCTTGTAGGGGGTGCCATGAATCTGGCAAGGCCTCTCAAGGATTTTGTACAAGTTGGATGGACTGTCTCTACTACCCTTGAAAGGTTTCTTACGCTGACTGGGTTTGGAACCACTGAATCCGATGTTGACTGCTGTATCTTCTATTTCGTCGTTATTGTTCTGACGCTTGTTTTTATTGCGGCGTGGTATGCCATTGCCGTCCCTGGCCTCAGAAGTGCCGGGGTCGTTGGAACTATTGCTTCTACGAGCTAACCAGCTATCTTCGCCTGCACAACGGGTCATGAGTGTTGTAAGAGCTGCCATGGTCTTCAGCTTTTCCTGCCCAAGGTGTCGGGTGAGCCATTTGTCATAGACGTTGTGTTTGAAGGCCGCTAAGGCTTCGGCATCTGGACAGTCCGCATGGTTCTTTTTAATTAGGAATTGATTCCAAAGTTTGTGAGCTGACTCTTCGGGTTGTTGGACTATGTGACTTAGGTCATCAGCATCCGGTGGCTGGACATAAGTGCCCTGAAAGTTGGCCCGGAAAGCATCTTCTAAATCCTCCCAACTCCCAATGGAGTTCTCTGGGAGGCTGTTCAACTAGTGTCGTGCTGGTCCCTTCAGCTTCAGGGGAAGGTATTTAATGGCGTGGAGGTCATCTCCATGAGCCATGTGAATGTGGAGAAGAAAATCTTTGATACATACGGTGGGGTCCGTCGTTCCATCATACAGCTCGATGTTCATGGGTGTAAAACCCTTCCAGGAATTGGTGCTGCATTACTTCATCGATAAAGCACATGGGGTGTGCGGCACCTCTATACCGGGCGACATCGCGACGGAGTTCAGATGACATCTGTGTTCGGTGCTGACCACGTACTTGATGATTCTCATTGTGCCAGGCTTGATGGCCGTCATCTGGTGCTAGAGTGATGTCTACTACGCAACTTTATTCTTGTAGACTCGTGTTGGGCCTCCAAGCGCAGAGTTTTGTAGGACAGTAGCAATTTTCCCTCAAGTGGATGACCTAAGGTTTATCAATCTGTGGGAGGCGTAGGATGAAGATAGTCTCTCTCAAGCAACCCTGCAATCAAATGCAAGAAATCTCTTGTGTCCCCAACACACCCAATACAATGGCAAATTGTATAGGTGCACTAGTTCAGCAAAGAGATGGTGATAAAAGTGTAGTATGGATAGTAGATATGAGTTCTTGTAGTGCAAAGAATAAAAAACAGCAAGGTAGTAAATAGTAAAACGGAGCACAAACGGTATTGCAATGATGTAAAATGAGGCCTAGGGAGCATACTTTCACTAGTGCAATCTCTCAACAATGCTAACATAGTTGGGTCATATGATTATCCCTCAAAGTGCAATAAAGAATCACTCCCGAGTTCCTATTACCGAAGAAAAAAAATAGAAATTGTTTGTAGGGTCCGAAACCACCTCAAAGCTATTCTTCCCGATCAATCTATCCTAGAGTTCGTACTTGAATAACACAAAGCTATTCTTTCCTATTAAACTAACCAAGAGTTCGTACTAAAATAACACCATATGACACACATCAACCAACTCTAATGTCACCTAGATACTCGAATGTCACCACAAGTATCCGTGAGTTGATTTTACGATATGCATCAAACAACTTCATGATCATAATATTCAATCCACACAAAGAACTACAAGGAGACCCCAAAGTTTCTACCGGAGAAAAGATAATAAAAAAGTGCATCAACCCCTATGCATAGATTACCCCAATGTCATCGCGGAAATCCGTAAGTTGAGTTCCATAACATACATCAAGTGAATCAATATGATACCCCATTGTCATCTCAAGTATTCATACTGCAAGACATACATCATGTGTTCTCAAATCTGAACATTCAATCCGACATGACAAAACTTCAAAGTGTAAAGATTCAATTCATCACAACAAGAGTAGGGACGGGAGAAACATCATATGATCCATCTATGTTAACAAAGCCCATGATATATCAAGATCGTGACATCTCGAGATCACGCGAGAGAGAGATTAAACACATAGCTACTGGTACAAACCCTCAGCCCCGAGGGTGGACTACTCCCTCCTAATCGTGGTGGCCGCCGTGATGATGAAGATGGCCACCGGTGATGATCTCCCCCTCCAGCAGGGTGCCGGAACAGGCTTTCGATTGGTTTTCAGTGGATACAGAGGCTTGAAGCAGCAGGACTTCTGATCTAGGTTCTCCACGAGGGTTTTTGGAATAGTTGACAATTTATAGGGCGAAGAGGGGGTGCGGGAGGCCACCGAGGTGGGCACAACCCACCAAGGTGCGCCCTGGTGGGTTGTGCCCCCCCCCCCCGGGGCACCCCCCCAGGTGCTGCTCTGGCCCATTGGATGTCTTCTGGTACGTAAAAAATCCACAAAAAGTTTCTCGGTGTTTGGACTCCGTTTGATATTGATTTCCCGCGATGTAAAAAACAAGCAAAAAACAGCAACTGGCACTGGGCACTGGTTCAATAGTTAGTCCCAAAAAATGATATAAAGTTGCTATAAAATGATTGTAGAACATCCAAGAATGATAATATAACAGGGTGAATACTTCATAAATTATAGATACGTTGGAGACGTATCAGCATCCCCAAGCTTAATTCCTACTCGTCCTCGAGTAGGTAAATGATAAAAGAAATAATTTATGAAGTGTGAATGCTAGCAAAGTGCATAAGTTTGATCAATGATAATTTCAATCACTTTGCCTAACATCATAACATGAACTCTTTCTCATAGAACTCATCATTACAAAGTAGTAACCAATTCACATGTTAAGGTTAACAATGAACTCTCTTGAAACTCAACAACCTATATTCTTAGTCACCAAACAATTGCAATACAACTTATTCAACAAAGTCTAAGTAAGAGCTCCACATACTCAACCATCATATAGTCTTCTATGATTGTTAACACTACCGTTGGACCTTCGTAATACTGAATGCATCAGGGCAGCTGTGAACACTTTTGGAAAGTTTCACCATTGGGTCAGTGAGGACCCCCTATCTGGTTCATTCTCTGGTGTTTGCTTCGTTCCCAGAGGATATTCTTGTGCCACGTGATGTGGTTTGCATGGATTATGCGTCTTACGGAGGTGCTAGAGTTTCCTGGACTGCACCACTGTATATTTTGGGTGCCAACTTTGCAGAGCAGATGCCCCAGGATGAGGATTAGATGCTTATCAATGGCAATCCGCATCCGGTTCCCGGTGTTCAGTTCCCTGAGCTGCCCCCGTTCAACCTTCCTGCTTATCCTGCCTTGGGGTGGAATGCAGTCCCTCCTCCTCCGCCTGAGCCTGTGATCAATGAGGTGGCTGATGACATTTGGGGCAATTGGAATGACAACGTGCTGCCAGAGCCTACCCAAGATCAAGAATCAATGGTGGTTGATCTCTCTGCCCAGCCAAGCTCTGCTGCTGACCATGATCCGCCGGTTATTGTGGTCAATGATGATCTGCCTGAAGCTCCTGCTATGCCTCTGTTCCCTGATGATGCAGTTAACAACTGGGCCATTGTTGTCTATCAGCCTCCAACTGTTAGGGAGGAGATTATTTTGCCGTCGGTGCCTTTTGGGCCTCCTCTTCCTCCTGACTTGGTGTGGAGAAGATCATTTGAGAGCCTGCTACAAGCCCCGGTTGTTTTCACTGTCCCCAGGTCTGTTATGCTGAAGCCTCTGTCGCCCGTTGTTCTGTGTAAACGAAGCTGGAATTTTGCCTTCAGTGACTCTGACCTGCCGAGACTTACTTGGAGAGAGCAGGAGACGCCTAGGCCTGTCGCCAGGGCGCTTTTTCCTGATCATGTTAATGTGGAACCTGTTAAGATGCCTTCCCCTGCAGTTGTGGTGGCCAAAGCAAGAAAGCCACAGAAAACCTTGGCGCCAACTCCAATTGTGGACACCTCAGTTAGGCGTTGCACCAGAAGCTCTGTCCAGCGTGATGGGTTCAAACCCACCTTCCAAGAGCTCGCTCTTCAGCCCAAGAGGAAGAAGCCCAAGTCCAAGCCTTTCACGGCCCAGATGCCTGATGAGCCTGCTGCAGATGGAATCCCCCTGCAACTCCTGTCAGCCGAGTCCAAGAAGTTGGGAGAGAGCTGGAAATTGATGTTGCTCTCCTAACTGTGGATGCACTTATGGTGGACCCACCTGCTGCTGTTTCTTCTAAATCTGATGATTAGTGTGTCCTTGGCATGTTGGGCCTGGCAAGCCCTTAAATTTGCTTTATCTATATATTTAGGCAGTGTTTTACCTCTTGAACTTTTGTGTGTCTTAATGTGGGGACAGACTGTGCTATGCTATTATGGAAATGTGGTACTGTGTACCATGTGGTTTATGGACTTTATGTTATGCTATAATGAGTAATATTTGTAGAAACTGGAATGTTCTATGCTGGAATGTGAGAGGCCTCAATTCTGAAGCTAGGCAGAGAGCTGTCAGGCAGAAAATTGAGGAGTCAATGTTCAATTGCCTGCCTGCAAGAAACTAAATGCTCCTCTTTTGACTCTAGGTCAATTAAATCCTTCTGCCCCAAAAGATTTGACTCTTTTGCTTGTCCTCCTTCCATTGGAGCCTCTGGGGGAATCCTTGTGGTCTGGAATTCTGCTCTTTTTAGTGGCACCTTAATTGAAGTGCAGCAATTTTCTGTGGTTGTTCAATTCACCTCCAGGCAGAACAATGAAATGTGGACTTTAGTGGTTGTGTATGGCCCTTGTCAGGGTGAAGCCAGGGACAACTTTGTCACTTGGTTATATAACCTGTCTACCCCCCTTAATGATCACTGCTTGTTGCTTGGTGACTTCAATTTCCTTAGGTCTGTGGATAACAGAAACTTGCCTGGTGGAGACATAAATGACATGTTTATTTTCAATGAGATAATTGGGCACCTGGGACTTCTTGAGCTTCCAATCAAAGGCAGGTCCTACACCTGGTCTAATATGCAAGATATCCCACTCCTTAAGCAGCTAGACTGGTTCTTCACCTCTGTGGACTGGATTTCTGATTATCCTATGACTGAAGTGCTGCCCTTGGCTAGGACTGCTTCTGATCATGTTCCTTGCTTGGTCACCATTAGGACTTCCATTCCAAAATCAAATATCTTTAGGTTTGAAAATTATTGGATGGAGTTAGAGGGTTTCATGGACTATGTTGAAGCTTCTTGGAAACAGGCCTCTAGGAAAATTCATATAACTGCTAGGGTTGCAGACAAATTTAAAAGTTTGAGAATGTGCCTTAAGATGTGGCAAATGAATGTCTCCAAACTGAAATTATTGATCAGCAAATGCAATCATGTTATTTTCCTTCTTGATGAGTTGGAGGAATGGAGGCCCCTCTTCATCCAAGAGATTAATTTCAGGAGAATTGTCAAGAACCATTTGGAAAAGCTTCTGCACCTGCAGTTTTTATATTGGAAAAAGAGATGCACTATCAGGTATTTTAAGGTTGGGGGAGAGAACACCAAATTCTTCCATGCTATGGTCACTGAGAGAAATAGGAGGAACTCTATAGCTAGCCTTAAGCTACCTGATGGTTCTGTGGTCTCTGATCACTCCCAAATGGCTAGAATTATTTGGAGCTGCTTCAAGAATAGAATGGGCACCTCTAGAGGGATTGTGATGGGCTTTGACTTGCCTTCACTTATTACCCCTGTGGCTGGTCTTGAGGTGCTCACTAAGGCTTTTGAAAAGGAAGAAATGGACAATGTGGTCAAGCACATGCCTGTGGATAAAGCACCTGGTCCTCATGGTTTCAATGGATTGTTTTTTAAGAAATGCTGGCACCTGATCTCAAATGACTTCTATGAGCTGGCTAAGGCTTTTCATGAGGGTTCTGCTGTCTTGGAGAACATTAACAGCTCTTTTATTACTCTGGTGCCCAAAAAGATATCACCTGAGGAAGTGGGTGATTATAGGCCTATCTCTCTCACTAGTATGGGGCTCAAATCTCTGTCCAAAATGGCTGCAAATAGATTCCAGGAGGTGATTATGCAGTGCATTCACAAAAACCAATATGGTTTCATTAAAAGCAGAACAATCCAGGATTGTATTGGTTGGACCTTTGAATATTTGCACCAATGTCATCAGTCCAAGAGACCTATAGTAATTCTCAAACTGGATCTTGAGAAGGCCTTTGATTCCATTGAGCATGAAGCTATTTTTCAAATTCTCTGGCATAAGGGCTTCAATGAAAAGTGGATCCTCTGGATGAAGCAGCTACTGGCTATTGGTACTTCTTCTTTCCTTCTTAATGGTGTCCTTGGAAGGAAGTTTGTTTGCAAAAAAGGAGTTAGACAGGGTGACCCTGTATCTCCTCTTTTTTGTCATAGTTGCTGATCTTTTGCAGGCAGTGATTATGATATGTTCAGGAAGGGAATTATTCATCTCCCTATTCCCTGACATGATAGAGATTACCCTGTGATCCAATATGCTGATGATACATTGATCATCCTACCTGCTGACAGGGTTCAACTCCTGGCCTTGAAGGACATGTTGCAGGTGTTCTCTCAGTCCACATGACTGGATGTCAACTACCATAAGTCATTTATTATTCCAATAAATGTTGACTCTTGTGTGATGGAGGATCTTGCTGTTGCTTTTGGTTGCCAAATTGGTAAAATGCCCTTCACTTATCTTGGCTTACCAGTGGGGACCACCAGGCCTAAGATGGTGGACTTCATGCCTTTAGTTGACTGTATGGAAAGAAGAATGACTGCCAGCTCCTCATTTCTTAACCAAGGTGAAAGGCTGCAGTTCCTAAACTCTGCACTGTCCTCCATGCCAATCTTCTTTCTGTGTAGCCTAGCTGTTCCTACTGGTATTCTAAAATAGTTAGAAAGAATTCAAAGACAGTGTCTCTGGAGGAAGCATAGAGATGAGCCAGCCCCATCTCTTGCTGCTTGGGACCTCATCTGTAGGCCAATAAACAAAGGGGGTCTTGGTATTCTTAACTTGGGAGTTCAGAATGTGGCCCTTCTGCTCAAGCATGCTAGTAATTTTCTCAACAAAAGAGATATTCCTTGGGTGTCCCTAGTTTGCGATTCATATTATTATGAAGGAATGCCCCAGGGAACAAATGATTGTGGCTCTTTCTGGTGGAGGGATATTTGCAAAGTAATGCAGAGTTTTAGAGATTGCTCCTGGGTGCAGGTTAATGAAGGGGACACTGCTCTTTTTTGGTCAGATAATTGGAATCTTGACGGTGAAGTTTCTTGTTTGCAGACAAGATTTCCAAGGTTATTTTCTTTTGCAAAGGATCCCTGGGCTTCAGTAAAGGAAATTTTCGATACTCGGGACATGCACCAACTTTTCCACCTTCCTTTATCTCCACAAGCTTTTGATGAGTTTAACTTGATTAAGGATTTGATGGACTCCCACAGTAGAGTACCCAGCTCTAAGGACTCGTGGTTCTGGCAGGGCTCATCCAAAGTGTTCAAGCCTAAGATGTTCTACTCTCACACCTTTTTGTCTAAGTCCTTCAACCCTTTGCTCTGTTGAATTTGGAAATCCTCCTATACCTTAAAGATCAAGGTTTTTGCTTGGATGCTTATTATGGACAAGCTGAACACCAAGGATATGGTGGAAAGAAGACATTGGCACATGGAGGATGGAGTTTATTGTAGGCTCTGTCCATTGCTGACTAGAGAAACCAGGGATCATCTGTTCTTCAACTGCAACTTCAGTATTAGAATATGGAATTATCTGCAGATTGATTGGACGGCTGGCACTTCCATGCTTGATTTGGTTACTCAGGCAAGGAGAAGTTTTAATAAGCCTTTCTTCACTGAAGTGGTTTTCATTGCCTGCTGGAATATTTGGATCACCAGAAATGCCAAAGTGTTCAGAAGTGAGAGGGCAAGTTTCAATAAATGGAGATATGCTTTCAAGCATGACATTAGCCTAATGCAGCACAAAGTTAAATCTGCTTACAAGGATGACTTGCTGAAATGGATCTCTTTCCTCACCCCTTAAGTTAGTTTTTGTAAGCTTTCTTTCTATTCTTTTGTATTCTGGTTACTCCTTGTAATCAACTTGTTGTAATTGTTCTTTATTTTAATAAAGTTTTGATCTGTTGTGGGGGTTTTGCCCCACAGTTCCCAGTCAAAAAAACACTCACCGCATACACATGAGCAAAACATTTCAACCGGACACATAGAAAAATAGGGGCTTATAATTTCGCATCCCAACGTATTCACCTCAAGGGTGATGTCAACAATAATTACTCATGCTACCCATATCCAACTAGATATATGTGCCTAGATCTTTCCTCACCACATGATGCTTGCCAAAGGAGAAAAATAAAAATGAATAGAGAGAAAAACTTTGACTCTTGCATGAAAGTAAATACATAAAAGTAAAAGATAGGCCCTTTGAGAGGGAAGCCGAGGTTTCCATGCGCTTTTTGGTTGTATGCTCAATCCCTTAGTGCAAGAGAACGTCACATTATATTGCCCCTTATGATGGCAACCTTTATTATGCAGTCTGTCGCTTTTATTCTTTGCCATCACAAGTTCGTATAACGCTCAATTTTCTCTTACACTAAATGATCTAACACTTTTAGAAGCAATTTTTTATTGCCTTATTGCTCCGATGAAAACTTAATTGAAGGATCTTAATCAATCCTTGGGTAGGTATGGTGGACTCTTGAGAATAAGATTTGGGTTTAAGGGTTTTTGGATGCACCAGTAGTATCTCTACTTGGTGCGGATTTTGGCTAGCAAAGATGGGGGCAAAGCACCATATGTTGAAGGATCTATGACAATATAACTTGTATGTGAATATGAACAAACATAAATCATTACGTTGATTTCCTTGTCCAACGTCAACAATTTTGGCATATAATATTTTGATGGGAGCTCACAATCACAAAAGATTTCCAAGATAGTGTATTTGCATGTGAAAGTTCTCTTCCTTCTACTAATCATTCATGAATTGCTTGTATGGCCAATATTGTGATTGTCAATCTTCAAAAGATTTCACTTTATAAACCCAATGTGAAGGTACCACTAGGCATGATATGAACATAAAACTTCAACTTCATGATATTCAATTCATTCAACAATTTACTCATAGGATATAAGTATGGATGGTAGATATGAGTTTTTGTAGTGCAAACAACAAAAAACAGCAAGGTAGTAAATAGTAAAACGGAGCACAAACGGTATTGCAATGATGGAAAATGGGGCCTAGGGTGCATATTTTCACTAGTGCAATCTCTCAACAATGTTACATAGTTGGATCATATGATTATCCCTCAAAGTGCAATAAAGAATCACTCCCGAGTTCCTATTAGCAGAGAACAAAAAATAGAAATTGTTTGTAGGGTACGAAACCACCTCAAAGCTATTCTTCCCGATCAATCTATCCTAGAGTTCGTACTAAAATAACACAAAGCTATTCTTTCCGATCCAACTAACCAAGAGTTCGTACTAAAATAACACCATATGACACACATCAACCAACTCTAATGTCACCTAGATACTCCAATGTCACCACAAGTATCCGTGACTTGATTCTATGATATGCATCAAACAACTTCATGATCATAATATTCAATCCACACAAAGAACTACAGGGAGACCCCAAAGTTTCTATCAGAGAAAAGATAATAAAAACGTGCATCAACCCCTATGCATAGATTACCCTAATGTCACTGCGGGAATCCGCAAGTTGAGTGCCATAACACACATCAAGTAAATCAATATGATACCCCATTCTCACCTCAAGTATTCATACCGCAAGACATACATCATGTGTTCTCAAATCTGAACATTCAATCCGACATGACAAAACTATAAAGTGTAAAGATTCAATTCATCACAACAAGAGTAGAGACGGGAGAAACATCATATGGTCCATCTATGTTAACAAAGCCCATGATATATCAAGATCGTGACATCTCAAGATCGCGCAAGAGGGAGATTAAACATATAGCTACTTATACAAACTCTCAGCCCCGAGGGTGGACTACTCCCTCCTAATCGTGGTGGCTGCCGGGGTGATGAAGACGGCCACCGGTGATGATCTCCCCCTCCGGCAGGGTGCCGGAACGGGCCCCTGATTGGATTTCGGTGGCTACAGAGGCTTGCAGCAACGGAACTTTCGATCTAGGTTCTCCGCGAGGGTTTTTGGAACATTTGACGATTTATAGGGCGAAGAGGGGTGCAGGAGGCCACCGAGGTGGGCACAACCCACCGGGGCACGCCTAGGGGCCCAGGCGTGCCCTGGTGGGTTGTCCCCCCTCGGGGCACCCCCGAGGTGCTTCTCTGGCCCATTGGATGTCTTTTGGTCCATAAAAAATCCGGTAAAAGTTTCACGGTGTTTGGAATCCGTTTGATATTGATTTCTTGCTATGTAAAAAACAAGCAAAAAACAGCAACTGGCCCTGGGCACTGGGTCAATAGGTTAGTCCCAAAAAATGATATAAAGTTGCTATAAAATGATTGTAAAACATCCAAGAATGATAATATAACAGCGTGGATACTTCATAAATTATAGATACGTTGGAGATGTATCACGGAGCATGTCCTCTGGATCCATAGATTGATCTAGTCTGGCCGACTTTATTGGCTAGGTATGAACATACCGACGATCGAATATCGGCAAGTAACATATCGATGGACAAAGGGAATTACATATGTTGTCATAATTGTTCGACCGATAAAGATCTTCATAGAATATGTAGGAGCCAATATGGGCATCCAGGTTAAGCTATTGGTTATTTACCGGAGAGGTGTCTCGGTCATGTCTACATAGTTCTCGAACCCGTAGGGTCCGCACACTTAACGTTCATTGACGATATAGTGTTATATGAGTTATATGATTTGGTGCCCGAATGTTGTTCGGAGTCCCAGATGAGATCAGAAATGACGTGGAGCTCCGGAATAGTCTGGAGGTAAAGATTTATATATATAGGACGATGGTATTCGGACACCAGAAGAGTTTTGGAGTGCACCGGGTAGTCATCGGGTCGCCGGAAGGGGTTCCGGACACCCCCGGTAAGTGTATGGGCCTAATGGGCCAAAGGCGGGGATAGACCAGCCCACTAGGGAGCTGGCGCACCCCTCTTCTTCGCTGGCCGGCCCTAGGGGAATAAAAGGGGAGGGGTGGCCCCTCTTGCCTTTCCCTCCTTATGAGTGAAAGGAATGGGGGTGCCTCCTCCCCTTGCCTTCCTCCCGCACTCAAATAAGGAAGGGGCGGCTTGGGGAAGACCCCAAGTAGGATTCAGCCCTACTTGGGGCGCCTCTTGGCCTATCCCCTTTCCCCATGCGGGAATGGGGCGCCACACATAACCACGGCAATCTCTTAGCCGTGTGCGGCGCCCCCTCCACCCTTTACACCCTCGGTCATATTTTTGTAGTGCTTCGGTGAAGCCCTGCGGAGATAGCATCACCATCGCCGTCAGCACGTCGTCGTGCTGCCAGAACTCATCCAGTACCTCGCCGTCTTGCTGGATCAAGAAGGCACGGACGTCACCGAGCTGAACGTGTGCTGAATGCGGAGGTGCCGTCCGTTCGGCACTAGATCGGTTGGATCGTGATTGGATCGCGAAAAGTACGACTACATCAACCGCGTGATAAACGCTTCCGCTTAGCGATCTACAAGGGTATGTGGATGCTCTCCCCTTCTCGTAGCTATGCATCTCCATGGATAGATCTTGCATGTACATAGAAATTTTTTGTTTTCCATGCAATGTTTCCCAACAGTGGCATCATGAGCGAGGTCTATGCGTAGATTATATGCATGTGTAGAACACAAAGGAGTTGTGGGTGGTGATGTTCATACTGCTTACCACCAATGACTTATTTTTATTCGGTGGTATTGTGGGATGAAGAGGCCTGGACCAACCTTACATGTCCACGTACAAGAGACCGGTTCCACCGACTAACATGCAACTTGTTTTGCATAAAGGTGGCTGGCGGGTGTCTATTTCTGGTACTTTACTTGAATCAAATTTGACTACGGCCGATCCTTGCAGAAGGTTAAAACAACAAACTTGATGAACCACCGTTCTGTTTTTTTGCGTAGCTAAGAACGGTTCTTGCTAGAAGCCCGTAGTAGCCACGTAAAACTTGCAACAACAAAGTAGAGGACGTCTAACTTGTTTTTGCAGGGCATGTTGTGATGTGATATGGTCAAGATATGATGTGATATATGTTGATGTATGAGATGATCATGTTTGTAATATCGACAACCGGCAAGAGCCTTTAGGTTGTCTCTTTATTGTATGAAGTGCAAACGCCGTGTAATTGCTTTACATGATCGCTATGCATTAGCAATAGTTGTAGAAGCAATAGTTGGCGAGACGACCCTGATACGTCTCTAACGTATCTACTTTTCCAAACTCTTTTGCCCTTGTTTTGGACTCTAATTTGCATGATTTGGATGGAACTAACCTGGACCGACACTGTTTTTAGCAGAATTGTCATGGTGTTATTTTTGTGCAGAAATAAAATTTCTCGGAATGACCTGAAACTTCATGGAGATAACTTTTGGAATTAATAAAAAATACTGGTGAAAGAATCAGCTAAAGGTTGCCCACACCCTGGCCACGAGGGTGGGGGTGCGCCCTACCCCCTGGGTGTGCCCCCTGTCTGGTGGGCCCCCTAGACCTCCATCGACCTCAACTCCAACTCCATATATTCACGTTCAGGGAGAAAAAAATAAGAGAGAAGGATTCATCGCGTTTTATGATACGGAGCCACAACCAAGCCTTGTTCTTCCTTAGGAGGGCTGCTCTGGAGTCCGTTCGGGGCTCCAGAGAGGGGAATCCGTCGCCCTCGTCATCATCAACCATCCTCCATCACCAATTTCATGATGCTCACCACCGTGCGTGAGTAATCCCATCATAGGCTTGCTGGACGGTGATGGGTTGGATGAGATTTACCATGTAATCGAGTTCGCTTTGTTAGGGTTTGATCCCTAGTATCCATTATGTTCTAAGATTGATGTTTCTATGACTTTGCTATGCTTAATGCTTGTCACTAAGGCCCGAGTGCCATGATTCTAGATCTGAACCTATTATGTTTTCATGAATATATGAGTGTTCTCGATCCTATCTTGCAAGTTATAGTCACCTACTACGTGTTATGATCCGGCAAACCCGGAGTGACAATAGTCTGGACACTTCCCCGTGATGACCATAGTTTGAGGAGTTCATGTATTCACTAAGTGCTAATGCTTTGGTCCGATTCTCTATTAAAAGGAGGCCTTAATATCCCTTAGTTTCCATTAGGACCCCACTGCCACAGGAGGGTAGGACAAAATATTTCATGCAAGTTCTTTTCCATAAACACGTATGGCTATATTCGGGATACATGCCTACATCATATTGATGAATTGGAGCTAGTTCTGTGTCACCCTATGTTATAACTGTTGCATGATGAATGGCATCCAACATAATTATCCATCATTGATCCATTGCCTATGAGCTCGTTTCATATTGATCTTTGCTAAGTTACTTTACCATTGCCACTATTACGATTGCTACAAAACTGCTACTGTTACTTTTGCCACTGTTACCGTTACTTCCATATTACTTTGCTACTAAATACTTTGCTGCAGATATTAAGTTTTTCAGGTGTGGTTGAATTGAGAACTCAGCTACTAATACTTGATAATATTCTTTGGCTCCCCTTGTGTCAAATCAATAAATTTGGGTTGAATACTCTACCCTAAAAAACTGTTATGAACCCCATATACTTGTGGGTTATCAATATCTTTTTCTGGCGTCGTTGCCGGGAAGCATAGCTCTTTCTTTGAGTCACTTGGGATTTATATTTGTTGATCACTATGAGGAATTTGAAAGACAACAAAACCAAGATCTATCCCTCAACTACGAGGGGAGGTAAGGAACTGCCATCTAGCTCTGCACTTGATCACCTTCTCTTTTGAGTAAACTTGCGACACCTACACCTTATTGATTCTGATATGCCGCATGTTATTGATGATGCCACTTTTGCTATGCATGGTGCTTCTGATGATACTACTTCTCTGCTTGATAATATTGTGCCACTAGGTGAATTTCTTGATGAACAACTTGCTAGGATTAGAGAGAATGAAATTACTGAAACTGATGATATTAATGAAAGTGATGATGAAGATTCTCCCCCTAGATATGAATTTCCTGTTGTGCCCGACGGTTATATTATGGATGAAGAAACTGCTAGAGACTTCTTTGCTTGCAATGATAGATATGATCTTAAGAAACAGTTAGCTGAGTTGAAAGAAAAGGCTTTGAATGCTAGAATGCAATATGATCCTGCGTTTGCTACTTCACCTATCTGTGTTACTGATAAGGATTATGAATTCTCTGTCGATCCTGAGTTAATTACTTTGGTTGAATCTGATCCTTTTCATGGTTATGAATCTGAAACTGTTGTGGCACATCTTACTAAATTGAATGATATAGCCACCCTATTTACTCACGAGGAAAAAATTCGCTATTACTATATTCTTAAATTGTTTCATTTCTTATTAAAGGGCGATGCTAAGATATGGTTTAATTCTCTTGCTCCTGGTTGTGTGTGTAGTCCCCAGGATATGATTTATTACCTCTCTGCAAAATATTTTCCCACTCATAAGAAACAAGCTGTCATGCAGGAAATATTTAATTTTGTGCAAACTGAAGAAGAGAGTCTCCCACAAGCTTGGGGAGGCTTCTCCAATTACTTAATGCTTTGCCTGATCATCCTCTCAACAAAAATGAAATACTTGATATCCTTTATAATGGACTAACCGATGCTTCCAGAGACCACTTGGATAGTTGTGCTGGTTGTGTTTTCAGGGAAACAACTATTGAGAAAGTTGAATTGCTATTGAATAATATATTGAGTAATGATAATGATTGGACACTTCCTGAACCAACTCCTAAGCCAACTCCGAAGAAAAGGGGTATTCTATTTCTCAGTCCTGAAGATATGCAAGAGGCAAAGAAATCTATGAAAGAAAAAGGTATTAAAACTGAAGATGTTAGGAATTTACCACCTATTGAAGAAATACATGATCTTAATAACTCGACACCTGTAGTAAAGGTTAATTCTCTCTATAGATTTGATAAAGGTGATATTCCTCATGATAAGTCTACTAGTCAATGCTTGGATGAGTTGAAGGAAATATGCCCTAGAGGCAATAATAAATTATTATTTATTTCCTTATTTCATGATAAATGTTTATTATTCATGCTAGAATTGTATTAACCGGAAACATAATACATGTGTGAATACATAGACAAACATAGTGTCACTAGTATGCCTTTACTTGACTAGCTCGTTGAATCAAAGATGGTTAAGTTTCCTAGCCATAGACATGAGTTATCATTTGATTAACGGGATCACATCATTAGAGAATGATGTGATTGACTTGACACATTCCATTAGCTTAGCACTTGATCGTTTAGTATGTTGCTATTGTTTTCTTCATGACTTATACATGTTCCTATGACTATGAGATTATGCAACTCCCGTTTACCGGAGGAACACTCTGTGTGCTACCAAATCTCACAACGTAACTGGGTGATTATAAAGGAGCTCTACAGGTGTCTCCGAAGGTACATGTTGAGTTGGCATATTTCGAGATTAGGATTTGTCACTCTGATTGTCGGAGAGGTATGTCTGGGCCCTCTCGGTAATGCACATCACTATAAGCCTTGCAAGCAATGTGACTAATGAGTTAGTTGCGGGATGATGCATTACATAACGAGTAAAGAGACTTGCCGTTAACGAGATTGAACTAGGTATTGAGATACCGACGATCGAATCTCGGGCAAGTAACATACCGATGACAAAGGGAACAAAGTATGTTGTTATACGGTTTGACCGATAAAGATCTTCGTAGAATATGTAGGAGCCAATATGAGCATCCAGGTTCCGCTATTGGTTATTGACCGAAGATGTGTCTCGGTCATGTCTACATGGTTCTCGAACCCGTAGGGTCCGCACGCTTAAAGTTCGATGACGGTTATATTATGAGTTTATGTGTTTTGATGTACCAAAGGAGTTCAGAGTCCCGGATGAGATCGGGGACATGACGAGGAGTCTCGAAATGGTTGAGATGTAAAGATTGATATATAGGACTCCACACCTTGGCGCGCCCTCCTTGGCCGGCCACCTCTCCCCCCTTGCTCCTTTATGTACGGGGGCAGGGGACACCTCTAGACACAACAATTGATCCCTTGGATCTCTTAGCCATGTGCGGTGCCTGCCTCCACCATATTCCATCTCGGTAATATCGTAGCGGTGCTTAGGCAAAGCTCTACGTCGGTAGCATCATCAACACCATCATCACACCGTCGTGCTAACGGAACTCTCCCGCAAAGCTCTGCTGGATCGGAGTTCATGGGACGTCATCGTGCTGAACGTGTGCAGAACTTGGAGGTGCCGTGCGTTCGGTACTTGGATCGGTCGGATCGTGAAGACGTATGACTACATCAACCGCGTTGTCATAACGCTTCCACTTTCGGTCTACGAGGGTACATGGACAACACTCTCCTCTCTCGTTGCTATGCATCACCATGATCTTGCGTGTGCGTAGGAATTTTTTTGAAATTACTATGTTCCCCAACAGTGGTACCAGAGCCAGGTTTTATGCGTAGATTTTATATGCACGAGTAGAACACAAGTGAGTTGTGGGCGATACAAGTCATATTGCTTACCAGCATGTCATACTTTGGTTCGGCGGTATTGTTGGTTGAAGCAGCCCGGACCGACATTACGCGTACGCTTACGCGAGACTGGTTCCACCGACGTGCTTTGCACACAGGTGGCTGGCAGGTGTCATTTTCTCCAACTTTAGTTGAACTGAGTGTGGCTAAGCCCGGTCCTTGAGAAGGTTAAAACAGCACTAACTTGACGAAATATCGTTGTGGTTTTTATATGCGTAGGTAAGAACGGTTCTTGCTAAGCCCGTAGCAGCCATGTAAAACTTGCAACAACAAATTAGGGGACGTCTAACTTGTTTTTGAAGGGCATGTTGTGATGTAATATGGTCAAGACGTGATGAGTTATAAGTTGTTGTATGAGATGATCATGTTTTGTTTAAGTTATCGGCAACTGGCAGAAGCCTTATGGTTGTCTCCTTATTGCATAAAATGCAAGCGCCAAATAATTGCTTTACTTTATCGCTATGCGATAGCAATAGTTGCAAGAGCAATAGTTGGCGAGACGACCATGTGACGACACATTAATATAGACCAAGATGATGGAGATCATGGTGTCGTGCCGGTGACGATAGAGATCATGACAGTACTTTGGAGATGAAGATCAAAAGGCACAAGATGATGATGGCCATATCATGTCACATATTTTGATTGCATGTGATGTTTATCTTTTATACATCTTATTTTGTTTAGTTCGGCAGTAGCTTTATAAGATGATCTCTCACTAAATTTCAAGGTATAAGTGTTCTCCCTGAGTATGCACCGTTGCGAAAGATCTTCGTGCTGAGACACCACGTGATGATCGGGTGTGATAGGCTTTACGTTCAAATACAACGGTGCAAAACAGTTGCACACGCGAATACTCAAAGTTAAACTTGACGAGCCTAGCATATGAGATATGGCCTCGTAACTTCGGAGACCGAAAGGTCGAGCGTGAATCATATAGTACATATGATCAACATAGTGATGTTTATCATTGAAAACTACTCCATCTCACGTGATGATCGGCCATGGTTTAGTTGATTTGGATCACGTGATCACTTAGATGATTAGAGGGATGTCTATCTAAGTGGGAGTTCTTAAGCAATATGATTAATTTAACTTTAATTTATCATGAACTTAGTCCTGATAGTATTTGGCAAATTATGTTGTAGATCAATAGCTCACGTTGTTGCTTCCCTATGTTTATTTTTGATATGATCCTAGAGAAAAACTATGTTGAAAGATATTAGTAGCAATGATGCGGATTAGATCCGTGATCTGAGGTTTATCCTCTTTGCTGCACAGAAGAATTATGTCCTTAATGCACCGCTAGGTAATAGACCTATTGAAGGAGCAGATGCAGAAGTTATGAACGTTTGGCTAGCTCAATATGATAACTACTTGATAGTTTACTGTACCATGCTTAACGGCTTAGAATCGGGACTTCAAAGACGTTTTGAACGTCATGGACCATATGAGATGTTCCAGGAGTTTAAGTTAATATTTCAAGCAAATACCCGAGTTGAGAGATATGAAGTCTCCAACAAGTTCTATAGCTAAAAGATGGAGGAGAATTGCTCAACTAGTGAGCATGTGCTCAGATTGTCTGGGTACTACAATCGCTTGAATCAAGTGGGAGTTAATCTTCCAGATAAGATAGTGATTGACAGAGTTCTCTAGTCACCATCACCAAATTAGTAAAACTTCGTGATGAAATATAGTATGAAAGGGATGACGAAAACGATTCCCGAGCTCTTCGTGATGTTGAAATCAACGAAGGTAGAAATCAAGAAAGAACATCAAGTGTTGATGATTGACAAGATCACTAGTTTCAAGAAAAAGGCAAAGGGAAAGAAAGGGAACTTCAAGTAGAACGGCAAGCAAGTTGTCACTCCCGCGAAGTAGCCCAAAACTGGACCAAAACCTGAAACTAAGTGTTTCTACTGCAAAGGAAATGGTCACTGGAAGTGGAAATTCCCTGAATATTTGGTGGATAAGAAGGATGGCAAAGTGAACAAGTATATTTGATATACAGGTTATTGATGTGTACCTTACTATTGTTTATAGTAGCCCATGGGTATTTGATACTTGTTCGGTTGCTAAAAATTACTAACTCGAAACAGGAGTTACAGAATAAACAGAGACTAGTTGAGGGTGAAGTGACGATGTGTGTTGGAAGTGGTTCCAAGATTGATATGATCATCATCGCACACTCCCTATACTTTCGGGATTAGTGTTGAACCTAAATAAATGTTATTTGGCATTTGCGTTGAGCATGAATATGATTTGATCATGTTTATTGCAATACGGTTATTCATTTAAAGTCAGAGAATAATTGTTGTTCTGTTTACATGAATAAAACCTTCAATGGCCATAAACCCAATGAAAATAGTTTGTTGGATCTCGATCGTAGTGATACACATATTCATAATATTGAAGCCAAAAGATGCAAAGTTAATAATGATAGTGCAACTTATTTGTGGCACTGCCGTTTAGGTCATATTGGTGTAAAGCGCATGAAGAAACTCCATGCTGATGGGATTTTGGAAACACTTGATTATGAATCACTTGATGCTTGCGAACCATGCCTTATGGGCAAGATGACTAAGACTCCGTTCTCCGGAACAATGGAGCGAGCAACTGACTTATTGGAAATAATCCATACTGATGTATGCGATCCGATGAGTGTTAAGGCTCGCGGCGGGTATCATTATTTTCTGACCTTCACAGATGATTTAAGCAGATATGAGTATATCTACTTAATGAAACACAAGTCTGAAGCACTTGAAAAGTTCAAAGAATTTCAGAGTGAAGTGGAAAATCATCGTAACAAGAAAATAAAGTTTCTACGATCTGATCGTGTAACATCCCGATTCTCGAAATGTTTAAGAAAAAGTTTTCCAAAAACCAGTGCGAGAAAATTTCATTTGTTTTATTTGTTAACAAAGCTTAAATTGGACTTTTGAAAATTTGAAGGATTTAATTTGAACTTATGTGAACCTAAATTAAAATTTGATTTACTTCTTTTATTTTAGTTGGGCTTTATTTTATCTTTGGCATATTCAAATATGCACCTTTGGATTTTTCTTGGTTTATACGAAATTCGTTTCATAGTTATTTGAGCTTCTCTTTCTTTTTCTAGTTTTTTCTAAAAGGAAAATCTAATTATTTTCTCTCACAGGCAGTGGCCAAATCCCCTAGCAGAACATCTCCTTCCTTCTCTTTTCCCTTACTAGCACAAATGCCCGTGCGTTGCAACGGGAGTTGTGTTTTGATTTTTGGTTAAAAAACGGATTTCAGCTAAATTTTGGCCATTTTCGCCTGGGACGGAAAGTACCGAAACCTTTCGGCTGAAAAATATATATTTTGGTGTAATTTCGGCCACATCGCTTCGCGAGTCTCCCTTCCCCACAACTTATAGTTAATGGACCTGTAATGCACATACCTGTAATGGACCTGTAATACACCAGGTGCTCCCTCGGGTACTTGTCATTGAGGCTCGTCTCCTCCTCGTCAACATAGTACTCCACATACCGGAGCTGCATGTCCCGCGTCGGCTGCCCGTAGAAGTTGGTGGCCATCCAGTCCATGTTCCCCCACGGCACGATCTGCAGCACCACCGCTGCGTCGGCGGGAAGATCTGGTTCGTCGGCCGGCCCGTGCACCGCCAAGAAGACGTCTGTCGCGTTCACGGCGCCATGAACGCTGCCACGTCCGCCCGCCTCCGCCACCGTCACGTTGAACCCGAGCTCCGTCGCCGCCGCCACCTCCTCGAGTTGGAAGCTTAGTGTGCCCGCGGAGATGATCGACATCTGCGGCCGCATCCCGGGCCTTGGTCGTGGGTATGAAACTCACGTGAAGTATTTTTGCATCTTTTTCCCTTTTGACCAGGCCCCATCATGCGGTTGACAGAACGATCAACACGGCCCGGTCGAGTGAGCGGAGGGGCGAAAACAGGACTTATACGAATTGACGTACGTGACCAATGAACAGTTTTTTAGTACCACCTCGCGTACATGTTTTAAATTCAAAGTGAAAGCGTAAACTTGCGGGAAGAAGCGTATTGTGACGGTGAACCCGAAGACCCAATCCGTGCTTTATTATTAGGGAGAGATGTGCAGCCAAACTAATTTTCCTCTCACTCAAATGGGCCAATGGCCAACTTTTATTTTTTTTCTTTCTCTCCCACTTGGGCCTAGCTGAACTGGGCCAACGCCCAGCTCTCCTAGCGAGCACCTCCTCTCCTTCCTGTAGGTTCACGTTCACAAGTAATATTGAGGCTAGAGGCACATAGCCTCGCTAAGCATGCTTTCGGTTTGAATTATGGGCGCCATGTGTGGCTGTTACACCCTTCAAACATATCTTGTATCCCCATGAACTTGTTTGAGTAATAAATAAAGCGTGTTTAGACTAAAAAAAAATGTTCACAAGTGACAGAAGAGGAAACCTCAACAGCCACCACGCATGTTAACTGATGCATCCTCCTTTAATTCCTCCTCCCTGCGTATTTCTCCCCACTTGCCATCTCTCCCATCAGGGAAACCTCTTCTTCTTCCCACGCCTCCTCTCCTTCCTCTTCCTTCCTATGTACGCTCCCTCCACCCACACACACAGAGAAGAAACGTACAGCCACACGTACATAAGAGAAACATCCCTCCCTCTTTCCTATAAATCCCATGCGCCTTCACCTCTTCTTCCACCCCGTAGAAACTCCTGCCTCTCCGTTCGTCATTCTCTCCAGAACACTTTGCAAAGAAACGGTGTTCCATGGACACCGGTGTTCGACCCCGATGAAGGAGGCCATCCCCATCCGTTTCCTTGCGCCAGGAACTTCTCCTCCATGCCATGAATCCATTCAGAGAGGAAAGAACGCAATCCGTCAACCACACACGAAGAATTCCGCATGTCTGTGTACACTGTTCATCAAGTTCGTCGCACCTTTACGTCAAACTCGGTGAGCCTCTACCCAATTCCACTTGCACGCCTTCTCAACATCACTTGAATTATCTCCTAGACATCATAGTTCCTCCTATTTTTGTCGTTGGGCGCGTTGATGCTATCCGTCGCAAGAACCAAATATTACAAACATATTTCCATCGTTTTGGTTCATCGTTTGATCTTGATCCCAATAGATGAAACGTTGTAAGTGGTTAGAGGAACCCATTTGTGGTTTTAGATTTTGCGCACATATCATATTAGGAGTTCGTTTAGTGCAAACGGGAATTGCGCTACGTGCGTGTTCTTACGCTATTTATTTATTTTTTAGTTGTGTGATGAATACCTAGGAGTCGCTCAAAATTATTTGATAATTGTAGGAGTTATATATGATTTTCTAGGCTACTTGTTTGGTCAATCGGGTTTTATATAGTCGTTTATGCCTCGAGTCTGTTGTGTTATGAGTTAAATAACTTTTCTTGTTTGTCTAGTACTTTATTATGTTCATGTTATGCCTAGCAGTGCATGGTGTTCGTCTTATAATTTTTGGTGTGCCATGTGACTTGCTTGATTTATTTGTTCTACCAATTATTGTTACTTGATAATTGTTGAACAAGTTGTTTCACGAAATATTTTTCTTTCGTGCGGTACATAGTTATGATATGATTATGTACATGTCTTTGTAAATTTTTACCATATGTAGGTCTATGTAGAACGACACCAACCTTTGCGTGATTATGCGATACCTAATGTTTTGATTATTTTCATTTTTGTTTAGAATGAATATATCTTAGATATTGATTATATATTCATTTTCGTCCATGCCGCACGTTTATTTTGTTTGCAATTATGGCATGTTTACAAAATATGTTTATATATTTTTAGTACATGTTGTTGCATAGTATTATTTATGCCAGATGTCGAATGACATGTATTATTGTTTGGGTATGAGTACATTGTAGCTCATACTATAGAATATTACTAGCTAGTTGTTCCTTTTATTTTATACATGTGTTTTATACATGATTGCATGGATAGTTGCTTCATGAAATCATTTAATTTTGTGTTGCTATATATAATTTATTCCTACAAAATAGAATAAGTTTATTTCATCTTGGTAACTATCATGTTTGTCTATTTACCTTAGTTTATTACCGTGCCATGTTAGCACTTGCTCAAAGTCCAATGCATGTTTTGATTGTATGTGGTATATCATAGCTACTTTATACTGTATATCCAATCATATGGTTAATATTTGCTTGGTAGAGGTATATGTTGGTAGTTTATGGTCTCATATATTTTAATTAAGTAGGAGTCCTTCTTTCTTGATCAATATCGTGCCATGATGTCGTGATTGTATAACTAGACTAGATCGTTGATGGCGCGCGTTGCTGCGCCCATCTATTTGTACAATAAAATAGTAGATTTTTTTGTAAATATATGGTCATACGAAACATATTAAGTTTACAAAAACCATAACCTTATATTAGTAAGTAGCGGGGAAAAACTTGCATATACATGGTCGTAAAAGCAAGGTTGACATATACAAATTGCCTTGTATGCCAACATAAACAACACCATATGTAGGTAATATAACTAATGAGTATTGTTAAGATGAATAATAAGCATAAAATATAAATACCTAACATGGAACATAAATTGTAATTGTAGATTGTATACATCATGCATTAAGTAAGTCTTCACACGCTTCTACGTGAAAGGTCGCCATGCGGCAACAAATAAGAATTAGGTGAGCCTAATGCACCTAGCCTTTTCTTGTCGAATGCATCTTCCGTCGCTGCAAGTGAAGCAACAACACCTACTGATAGATAAAAGAAATGTCCAGAATGAAGGGAATCCCCTGATGAATAATGCCAGTGCTGGTGATCATACGAACCAGTATAAATTATGTAGTGGCAAGTACTATTGTACACTACACTGTCTCCTCAGTTGGTAGTTCTACGGCTAGAGAGCACAATTGCACATGCATAGGCTAGTATGGCTGTGCATAATATGGTGAGAATTTTATGGTCAGTTTTTGCACTGGGATTTTCGACCAAAGCGGAATGTACGGTACTGTCAGATTCATGATTGTTGTGTGCCTGGCGAGACCTGTAGCTTACCATTAGGGCGCGTACCTATCTATTTTTACAATAGAATGATAATAACTGTCAAAAATATTTAAAGGAATATGGCCTTTATAATCTAGCAATATGCAAAAGCAAATATATACTGAAAGATAAATCAAGAAATAATTTAGGACTACGCAGAATGAAAAATATGGCTCTCAATATATCTGAACATGAGAAAAATAGAAGGGAATTAATACACACCATGAATAGTCATTCACAACTGCGAATCAATCTTGCATTTTTTTAGGGAGGATCTCAAATGCATAGTAAATTCCAATGATTGTTTGGTTCAATCAATTTCTAAACCTTTGCTGTAGAAAATACAGGTTTAAGTTTCAGTGCAACAAGCTATGGTATAAATATTCACCAGCTAACATAAAAATGGGGATGAGAAGAAAAACTGAGGATACAATTAAGGCAGTTTAATTTATGAACATGGCATGTCATCGCAGACTCTTAAAGCTTGCACTGAGCCTATAGTATTTGATCAATATTTGTGATCGGTAGCTATATAGAACACCAAAATTATATAGCAGTAACTTATTTCCACCATAGAGATACTCATGATTACACACCAACAACAAATTAACAGACCATATAATATACAAAAACGGTGCCATCCAGTGGCCAGTAATATCAAAACAAGCGCTTAGATCACGTCCTTCCATAACCCTACGTAACATCCACATCAACATCTCATGCACCATCCTCCATGAATTTACATGAACCAATTGTTAGAGCTAAACTTATATTTTCAGATCCAATTCCAGTAACGGAGTATTGGATGGACCAAATTCAACTAATACTGATTTGTTTCAGCAATACAAATATGTTAACTGTTGAAGTGACTTTCAATTACAGCCCTATGCTATTCCTACCGGCTTCATCCAAGAAACAACTTGTCTTGATGTAAGGAAGAAGAGGTGTTGTAAGTCCTACAGCCACATGTAATTAGTGTGGATCAGTAAATCGTATATCTTGTTTAGAGCTTATCCTCAACAATAGTCAATAGTAGCAGTGTTTGAGACTCTGGAAAATCGTGGGCACACATACATGGATAATAAGATGAGATATGTGAGTACATTTATACTAACCTGGGGGGCAACCTAACTAACCACAAGAACCAGTTCGGCAGTTCCAATACCTCAACCGAGATGGGAGAACACCTGCAGTATCAATCAGAAGGGATATGACTCAGTAGTAGTAGCAACTGGATGGAAGATGTGAGGAAGGAGAGGTGATAACTTTGCAGCGGCAACCTGGTGAATAACATGGTTAGCAGAGGTGACATTGCCAGGTAGGGAGGGGAAGGAGGAGTAGCATGGTGGAGATTATATAGATGCGCATCGACTAAAGGAAGAAGATCGATCGAATAAAGGAAGAAACTGAATCAGAATCGTAAGCGACCTGCAATAATCGGTTGACGGCCAGTAGCGCACATGAATTGTGATTAATGCCACATCAACTGCGATTGATTGCGTCCTAAATCACCGGCGGGTGGATTCTAATTGCAACCGACGCCTCGGCCCCCGTCCCGTGGCATCACCGTCGCGTCGTGTGGACCCGCGACACAAGAACTAGATCACGCCCACTGGGATGTGTTTCCTCGCTCGGTCGGTCGGTCCAGCAGGGTGGGTATGCTTGCGGTGGATCCCCTCGCGCGCCTGGCGTCGACTGAATCCCTCGCGCGCCTCCCCTCCGCTCGATCGACGCGGCCGCCGCATCCTCTGTATCCAGCGAAGAGATCGCTATTCTGGACCTTCATTACATAAACAGGCCGAGAAAACAGGCCCAATATACCAGGGCGCACGATTTCGGCCTCTGGAGCAGCAGCCCATTAGGACAGCTGGGCCAACAATTAAAAGATGCGCTGGAGGTGGCTGTATACATCAGATCTGACGGCCAAAAATATCCAAATCGGTAAAACGGACGGTCAGAAATGCAAAACGCTGAGAGGGCTCGCTTTAGGTTCGGTTATACTGTCCTAAATGGCATAGAGAGAGAGAGTGTGTGTGTATGTATTAGAAGGTCATGAGTAGTGATGCATCTTATGTACTTGTAATTGTAGGTTGTACCAGTTAGAAATACATGTCATCTTGTTATTCATTCTTCTATAATACATGTTGATTTGGTTGATGAGATGATCTAGTTGTTTACTTTCCCACATGCTTAGTATGCTTCCATGCATGTGCTTATTTATCATAACTAGCATGGTAAGTGTTGTATGCTAACATTGTGTTTGATCTTTAGGTTAGTTATTATCAACTAGATAATCTCATAGTTAGGAGTTGTATTCTATTAGTAGCATATTGTGGCATCTCGTGTGATGATCACCCATGCTTAGCATCATATCGGGTTTATCGTACTATTTGCATTTGTTGTGTGCAGGTCCTTTGTCATATCTATTATATCTAGTTGTTGCATTGTTGTATGTCTAGCCATCGTCATGCAAGTGATATTTCATGTCTTATGAAGTTCTATGTGTTATAGTTGCCAGTTTAGTTCTTTCTTATAGATGTTTAACTTACTTGTTGCTTTGACTCTTATACATAGGACGAGTCATATGTCATGTCAGTAGAGTTATGCTTTGATAACACACTCAGTGTGTGTATCGTGCTTTATTATTGCAATCATGTGGTTATAATATTGTTGCTGGTGGTGATTAGTATTAGTTGTTCTTTATTATTAAGACCATGTCCTGGTTTAGTATCTTCTACATTCACATGCCTCGTATGATATGCATATTACTATTAATGGTTTGTTTACCTTTCACCTAAGTGTTAGTTTGGCTTTTGTTGTGGAATGCTTGCTACTAGATGCTTGGTGGATTCATATCCTTAGTTAATGTTTGACCATTACAAATATTTAGAGTTATCTAAATATTTATTTGTGGTTGATTATCGCTCTTAATCATATCATGTCTAGGATAGTTGTTCAGCCTATTGTTCCATGTGTTGTATAGTTTCTTGTTAATTATTTGACAAATGAATTGAACTAATGTTATGTACTTGGTCCTATTTTCTTTTAATAATGATTTAGGTCTAGAACTAGATAAATACAAGTCATGTTGTTCAATGGTGTTTGATTGCTTAACTAGTATGGTTTATAATGTTGTTTTGGTTGTCAACACTTGCTTATGAATGATTATATAGTTGATGTATATGTTTGGCTGCTATTGAAGTAAACGTTTACCATTATCATGACATGTTGTTCCTTCTTGTACTAATGCATAGGATTGTTCCAATTTATGTGTGTTTGATGCCATTATGTTTGTCATATAGTAGTTTGCTATATAGTTAACTTAGATCTCTAGTGAGCTTTACTAGTGTTTAGTAACATAATTCCTATCAGAACATTAGTCTTGATCATCAAACCTTCCTGAGTCGTGTCAACTTATACCATGTCACTTCGTTGAATCATCTCACTTACATCTCAACCGTGCTACCTCATTTTGGAAACTCCATCTTAATCAATATCTTATCCATCCACTCTTAATTTGGTTTTGATTTGGATTTACTATTGTTTTGGTATTTATTGTTTGTCTTTTGCTATCGTTACGATGAGTAGGGAGTGATGGCGATGTTGGACATGGACAGAACCAGATTACCGAAGAAGGACTCGACAACGAAGGCATGCCTCCTTATTGATCATACTTATCCTACGGTTTACAAAATTGCATTGAGTTTTATTGTTACTATATGCATGCTATTTTAATTCTCGTAGCTAGTGTGTCGATTGACACATTACCTTGATCTGCTTGTCGCCTATTTACTTGACACCTGAGTAGAAGTATAATTCCGGTAGAGTAGAAATGCTTAGCCATGCTTATCACCCTATAGGTGCCTTGTTGAATGACCTCTGAGTCATTGACAGTTGAAACTTAACGCTGAGCTAGGCCAGTTGGCCCTTGTTGACCTTCTCTATCCTCTTCTACTCTGGGTGAAACTTACCATCTGAATACTGGCGCGGGCGACAGCTGAATCAAGGATTAAAGGAGCGATTGGCCGCCCTTCATGAGTTGAAGGGGGCAATAAGTCGTCCGTGCTGCATGAGGCCTAATAAGTCTTGGATTTGAAGATTGTGATAACAGTACAGCCACATGCTATATGGGCACTGGCTTGGTCAAGTAAGCTAGTCAGCCTTAGGTGTCGATGTCGCCGTACCGCAGATGGGATAGCTGCCTTGCGAGGAGTATCCTCGGCACAGATGCGGGACCGGTTTGAGAACGTACTCTCAGTTCCGCGTGCCAGACCCGGTGGGCATGTCACATCTTTGGGGGATCTAGTCCAAAGGCCTCGTCACAATCTCCCTACCGGTATACCAGATGGTGTACTACGCTAGCGATGGCTAGTGGCAACAAGTCGGGATTGTGTCGTGTGGGTAAAGTGTACAACCTCTGCAGAGTGTAAAACTATTCGAATAGCCGTGTCCACGGTCAAGGACAGCACATGAATCTTTCTTGACATACGGGACCTGTCTTTCTTATTCCCTCTTTCCCCTATATTCTTGGAACCTGTGAAGAGTGTGAGTTGATCGAGGATCCTCACTTGATGAAAGTTATTTTGGAGATAAAACATGTTGTTCTTCTAAAACTTCTTTTATCCAACTACTTTATTTGTCAAACAAAATTATCTTTATGCAAATGAGCCATATAGCCTTCCTTTGAAGCCACATGTAGATATTAGGTCCTTCCCCGTGGGAGGCATGTTGAGTACGTAATGTACTCATGGTAATAATTTTGTTGAACAACAGAGTTCCATGAATACGAAGGTGATGACTATGACAACTATCGCGATCCGTAGGAGTGAGGTCACGTGGACTACATCGACTGCCTGTTGCTAAGATGGAGTCGCTACGCATTGTACTTTCTGCTGTTTTTCTGAATGTAATAAATGTCATGAGACATTTATCTAGGTATGCCTTGGGGCAAGATATATTTAAATTTGTAATACCTTTTACATATTGTGCAATGATATCATTTCGCTGTGTTGTCAACAATGATCCCGGGGTTGACAAATATACACAGGAGGGTCTGGAAGTTAATTCCAGGTTCTCACAGATCGTGGAGGAGAAAATTTGAGTTACGAGTTTGGTATTCAATTAAAACAATGTGGAATAGTTTCACAAACTCATGCCACATGGAATACCATGGCTTAATGGTGTGTCCGAACGTCATAACCGTACTTTATTGGATATAGTGCAATCTATGATGTCTCTTACCTATTTACCACTATTGTTTTGGGGTTATGCATTAGAGACAGTTGCATTCACGTTAAATAGGGCACCATCTAAATCCGTTGAGACGACATCATATGAACTGTGGTTTGGCAAGAAACCAAAGTTGTCATTTCTTAAAGTTTGGGGCTGTGATGCTTATGTGAAAATTTTTCAACCTAATAAGCTCAAACCCAAATCAGAAAAATGTGTCTTCATAGGATACCCAAAGGAGACTGTTGGGTACACCTTCTATCACAAATCCGAAGGCAAAATATTCGTTGCTAAGAATGGATCCTTTCTAGAGAAGGAGTTTCTCTCGAAAGAAGTGAGTGGGAGGAAAGTAGAACTTGATGAGGTAACTGTACCTGCTCCCTTATTGGAATGTAGTTCATCACAGAAATCTGTTCCTGTGACTCCTACACCAATTAGCGAGGAAGCTAATGATGATGATCTTGTAACTTCAGATCAAGTTACTACCGAACCTTGTAGGTCAACCAGAGTGAGGTCCGCACCAGAGTGGTACGGTAATCTTGTTCTGGAGGTCATGTTACTTGACCACGACGAACCTACGAACTATGAGGAAGCGATGATGAGCCCAGATTCCGCGAAATGGCTTGAGGCCATGAAATCTAAGATGGGATCCATGTATGAGAACAAAGTGTGGACTTTGATTGACTTGCCCAATGATCGGCAAACCATAGAAAATAAATGGATCTTCAAGAGGAAGACGGACGCTGATAGTAGTGTTACTATCTATAAAGCTAGACTTGTCGAAAAAGGTTTTTGACAAAGTAAGGTGTTGACTACGATGAGATTTTCTCACTCGTAGCGATGCTTAAGTCTGTCCGAATCATGTTAGCAATTGCCACATTTTATGAAATCTGGCAAATGGATATCAAAACTACATTCCTTAATGGATTTCTTAAAGAAGAGTTGTATAGGATGCAACCAGAAGGTTTTGTCGATCCTAAAGGTGCTAACAAAATGTGCAAGCTCCAGCGATCCATCTATGGACTGGTGTAAGCATCTCGGAGTTGGAATATACGCTTTGATGAGTTGATCAAAGCATATGGTTTTATACAGACTTTTGGAGAAGCCTGTATTTATAAGAAAGTGAGTGGGAGCTCTGTAGTATTTCTGATATTATATGTGGAAGACATATTGTTGATTGGAAATGATATAGAAATTCTGGATAGCATAAAAGGATACTTGAATAAGAGTTTTTCTAAGAAAGACCTCGGTAAAGCTGCTTACACATTGAGCATCAAGATCTATAAGATAGATCAAGACGCTTGATAAGATTTTTCAGTGAGTACATACCTTGATAAGATTTTGAAGTAATTCAAATTGGAACAGTGAAAGAAGGAGTTCTTGCCTATGTTGCAAAGTGTGAAGTTGAGTAAGACTCAAAACCCGACCATGGCAGGAAATAGAAATAGAATGAAAAGTCATTCCCTATGCCTGAGTCATAGATTCTATAAAGTATGTTATGTTGTGTACCAAACCTATTGTATACCTTGCTCTGAGTTTGGCAAGAGAGTACAATTTTGGTCAAGGATATCCTTCGTAAAGACTAAGGAAATATTTCTTGATAATGGAAGTGATAAAAGAACTCGTCGTAAAAAGTTACAATGATGCAAGCTTTTACACTAATCCAGATGACTCCAAGTCTCAGTCTGGATACATATTGAAAGTGGGAGCAATTAGCTAGAGTAGCTCCGTGCAGAGCATGTAGACATAGCATATTTGCAAAATACATACGGCTCTGAATGTGACAGACCCATTGACTAAACTTCTCTAATGAGCAAAACATGATCACACCTTAGTACTCTTTGGGTGTTAATCACATAGCAATGTGAACTAGACTATTGACTCTAGTAAACCTTTTGGGTGTTGGTCACATGACGATGTGAACTATGGGTGTTAATCATATACAGATATGAATATTGGTGTTAAATCACATGGCTATGTGAACTAGATTATTGACTCTAGTGCAAGTAGGAGACTGAAGGAAATATGCCCTAGAGGCAATAATAAAGTTATTATTTATTTCCTTATTTCATGATAAATGTTTATTATTCATGCTAGAATTGTATTAACCGGAAACATAATACATGTGTGAATACATAGACAAACATAGTGTCACTGGTATGCCTCTACTTGACTAGCTCGTTGAATCAAAGATGGTTAAGTTTCCTAGCCATAGACATGAGTTGTCATTTGATTAACGGTATTACATCATTAGAGAATGATGTGATTGACTTGACCCATTTCATTAGCTGAGCACTTGATCGTTTAGTATGTTGCTATTGCTTTCTTCATGACTTATACATGTTCCTATGACTATGAGATTATGCAACTCCCGTTTACTGGAGGAACACTTTGTGTGCTACCAAACGTCACAACGTAACTGGGTGATTAAAAAGGAGCTCTACAGGTGTCTCCGAAGGTACATGTTGAGTTGGCATATGTCGAGATCAGGATTTGTCACTCCGATTGTCGGAGAGGTATCTCTGGGCCCTCTCGGTAATGCACATCACTATAAGCCTTGCAAGCAATGTGACTAATGAGTTAGTTGCGGGATGATGCATTACATAACGAGTAAAGAGACTTGCCGGTAACGAGATTGAACTAGGTATTGAGATACCGACAATCGAATCTCGAGCAAGTAACATACCGATGACAAAGGGAACAAAGTATGTTGTTATGCGGTTTGACCGATAAAGATCTTCGTAGAATATGTAGGAGCCAATATGAGCATCCAGGTTCCGCTATTTGTTATTGACCGGAGATGTGTTTCGGTTATGTCTAAATAGTTCTCGAACCCGTAGGGTCCGCACGCTTAAAGTTCGGTGACGGTTATATTATGAGTTTATGTGTTTTGATGTACCGAAGGAGTTCGGAGTCCTGGGTGAGATCAGGGACATGACGAGGAGTCTCGAAATGGTCGAGACGTAAATATCAATATATAGGACTCCACATCTTGGCGCGCCCTCCTTGGCCGGCCACCTCTCCCCCCTTTCTCCTTTATATACGGGGGCCGGGGGCACCTCTAGACACAACAATTGATCCCCTGGATCTGTTAGCCGTGTGCGGTGCCCCCCTCCACCATATTCCACCTCAGTAATATTGTAGCGCTGCTTAGACGAAGCCCTGCGTCGGTAGCATCATCAACACCGTCATCACGCCGTCGTGCTGACGGAACTCTCCCGCAAAGCTCTGCTGGATCAGAGTTCTTGGGACGTCATCATGCTGAACGTGTGCAAAACTCGGAGGTGTCATGTGTTTGGTACTTGGATCGGTCGGATCGTGAAGACGTACGACTACATCAACCGCGTTGTCATAACGCTTCCGCTTTCGGTCTACGAGGGTACGTGGACAACACTCTCCTCTCTCGTTGCTATGCATCACCATGATCTTGCGTGTGCGTAGGATTTTTTTGAAATTACTACATTCCCCAACATGAGTTTGATAACTTCATAGTTAAAAAAGAAAACTTCAATGCTTATGTTGGTTGACAACTGAAGCGTAATGCTTACATGCTTGACCACTTGAGTGATTGTATGTCTAGAGTTAAAAGTGATCTTAAGCTTATTAGTAAACATGCTTCCATGGTTACGACTCAAGTAGAACAAGTACTTAAGTTATAAGATGATTTGCTCAATAAGTTGAACAATAAGAACAATGATAATGCTGTTAGAGTTATGACTAGAGGTGGTAAAATGACCCAAGAACCTTTATATCCTAAGGGACATCCTAAGAGAGCTGAGCAAGATTCTCAAAGAATTAATATTGATGCACCTAGTCCTACTAATAGAAAGAAAAAGAATACTGAGAGGACTTTGCATGCTTCTAGTGAACCTGTTATAGACACACCTGGGAGCCCCAATTATATTTCTATTTTTGATGCTGAGACACAATCTGCTGATGAACATGATCCTAGTGATAATGTTAATGATGATGTTCATGTTGATGCTCAACCTAGTAATAATAATGATGTAGAGATTGAACCTGATGTTGATCTTGATAACCCACAATCAAACAATCAATGTTATGATAAGAGAGACTTCGTTGCTAGGAAGCACGGTAGAGCAACAGAACCATGGGTTCAGGAACCCATGCATTTTCCTCCTAAGCCATCCAAGAAAAAGCTTTCCTGAAATGATTAGACCTATCTTTTTGCGTATGCGTTTCACTGATATGCTTAAAATGCATCCTTATGCTAAGTATATGAAAGATATTGTTACAAATAAAAGAAAGATACTAGAATATGAAATTTCCACCATGCTTGCTAATTATACTTTTAAGGGTGGAATACCAAAGAAACTAGGAGATACAGGAGTACCAACTATACCATGCTCCATTAAAAGAAACTATGTTAAAACTGCTTTATGTGATCTTGGAGCCGGTGTTAGTGTTATGCCTTTCTCTTTATATCGTAGACTTGACTTGAATAAGTTGACACCTACTGAAATCTCTTTGCAAATGGATGATAAATCAACTGCTATACCCATCGATATTTGTGAGGATGTGCCTGTTGTGGTTGCAAACGTTACTATTTTAACAAAGTTTGTTATTTTTGATATTCTCGAGGACGACAGTATGTTGATCATCCTTGGTAGACCCTTTCTGAATAATGCAGGAGTTGTTATTGATTGCAACAATGGCAATGTCACTTTTCATGTTAATGGTAATGAGCATACGGTACACTTTCCGAAGAAACAACCTCAAGTTCATAGTATCAAATCTATTGGAAAAATTTCAACTATCACTATTGGAGGTTTTGAATTCCCTCTCCCTACTGTCAAAAAGAAATATGATATTATCATTGTTGGGGACATGCATATCCCCGTTGAGGTAACCTAGTGTTATTCGAAAATTCTCTAGTTTCATGTCATTCGGAAGAAGTTTGTTAACAAGACTTGATCAACCTTGTTAGTGGATTCCTTTTGATGAGCATGAGATGGATGAATTTAGAAGGCACAATTTTCTGTACCCTTCTTTTACTTTCTATTATTTAGATTAAATAAAGCAAAAATAGTATTTTCTGTCTGTTTTCTGAATTATCCTTGCAATTAAAAATACCCCGAAAATAAAATTTCTCCAAATGCCCTGAAAATTTAGTATGACTTTTTATAGAATATTTGAGAATTTCTGGCACTGAGAACACACCAGGGGGATGCACCCATGAGCCATGATGGTGGAGGGCGCGCCCTACCCCGTGGGCGCGCCCCTGCCTCGTGGGCCCCACGTGGGCCCCTCCACTTATTCAAGCACCCATCCACTTCGTCTTCCTCCACATAAAATCACCTTGTAGCTCAAATTCGTGTTCTTCCTCATTTGGGTGCCATTTTCGATCTCCTTGCTCGAAGCTCCATTCACAAAACTGCTTTGGGGAATTGGTCTTCGGTACGTGACTCCTCCAATTGTCCAATTAGTTTTTGTTCTAGTGCTTTACTTATTGCAAATTTTTGCTATTGTGGTGACCCTGTTCTTGAGCTTACATGTCAAATTTATATGGTCCAAGGTAGTTTTAATGCATGATATAGTCTCTAGGCACTTGCGGGAGTAGTTGCTATCAATCTTGTTGGGTTTGGTACACTTTTATTTTGAGTCACTAAAAATTTCAGAAATTTTTCAGAGGAAGAAAAATGTTTAGAAAAATGTACCAAGGTGGTTCTTCAAGGAATCAAGCACCGAGGCTCGCGATACGTGAGCGGGACCTTGAACCACCAAGGGAAGCTCAAGTGCGACCTTGTGAATGGTCGTCAACTGAATTTATGGTCCAAGAAGGCTTCAAGGATGAATTTGATGCGTATGTATGTAATGCTGATCTTGAGGACTTCGTATTAGATAAGTGCCGACAATACTATTACCTCACTGATTCCTTTGTGCGGAGGTTTAAATTTTCATCTAAGCGCAACACTCACACTGTTATATTCGACCTCTATGATAAATCATATACCATGGACCTTGAAGATTTTAATACTGCTTGCAAAATCCCACAGTGGGGCATCTTTAGTGAACTTCACAAATTTGAATATAATGATTTCCTTGCTAGCATCACTATGGGAGAAACTAGAAATATCACACAAGCTACCATAGGGAGCATTCATTTTCCTGCCATACATTACTTTGCTCTCTTTATAGGTAAGTGTATTAACGGTAAGCACGAGCATAGCCACATTTGCATCCCAGATCTTAGTTTCCTCAAGAGTGCGCTATTAGGTGATAAGCGATATAACTTGGGGGACATTGTTGCAAGGAGGTTACATCTTAATGCTAAAGATGGAGATTTATTTGGTGGGATTTATGCAACTCATTTAACTGATTATCTTGGTGTATCCATAAGAGAAAATGATATTGAGTTGCCACCTGCTTTTCTAGATTATAATGCTATGGTTTGTTACTAGTTTCTTGAGAGGAATGACCAGTCCCTCCAGTAACGACTAATCTTTGACAAACGGTGTGCTGTCATTATTACCCTTCCCGCTCCTGCCTTCTTTAACTTTCAGGCAAATGGGAGATATGTTATAACCAGAGAGGAGACAAACGAGTATGAGAGAACAGCGGAGGCCGCTCATCTCCAGGAAGCAGCTCATCAGGCGGTAGCTGCCGCAGCACAGTACGACCCCAACTATGATTCGGATATCATCCGGGCCAGTGGTGGCCTTAGACCAACTTAGGCAAAAAGCCTAAGCTTGGGGGAGTACGTATTTCTCACTGACATTACATTCATGTTCACACACTTATTATAGTTGTGGACGTTCATACTTTTTCATTGTATTATCCATGCTAGTTTATTTTCTTTTCTTGCTTTCTTCTTGTGTGTTTGAAAAACTTTGAGAAAAACCAAAAAAACTAGTTGTTGCTTCTAGCTAGTTTACTTTTCATGTTTGCTTAGTAGTAGTAATTAAATAAGAAAACCCAAAAAGATTTCCCGTTCTTCTTTTGCTTGTTTGGAGCGTTCCCGTGTAAATAGTTTTTCTCGTTCTTTGTTTTTCTTTTCTTTTCTTTGGGGGTCGAGAGGAGAAGACCACGATGAAAATGTTGGGTGGCTCTCATATACATTATTGTTGATCTAAAAAAGAGGCCAAATTACCTTGTCTTCTCCTTTGAATAAATGTTTGCAGATTCCAGCTTAGTCCAATGCACGTGCACTACTATTATTATCCACACCGTTCGGTCATGCAAGTGAAAGGCAATAATGACGATATATGATGAAATGATTGAGATGAGGAAAAGCTGGTATGAACTCGAACTATCTTGTTTTTGTAAATATGATTAGTTCATCGTTCCTGATTCAGCCTATTATGAATGAAACATGTTTGCAATGACAATTAGAGATTATAGTTACTCATGCCATGCTTAATTAGCTAGGAGTTTATAATGATTTAGCTTGCGTGCCAACATGCTATTAAAATGGTTGTGATGTAGTATGATAGGATGGTATCCTCCTTTGAATGATTCGAGTGACTTGGCTTGGCACATGTTCACACATGTAGTTGAAACAAAATCAACATAGCCTCCATGATATTTATGTTCATGGTGATTTATATCCTACTCATGCTTGCACTCATTATTGTTTAATCCTAATGCATGTCTATGACTGTGTGGCTCTCTAGTTGGTTGCTTCTCAGTCTCTTTCTAGCCTTCACATGTACTAAGCGAAAATACTACTTGCGCATCCACTTCCATAAACCCCAAAATTGTTCCATATGAGTCCACCGTACCTACCTATATGTGGTATTTACCTATTGTTCCAAGTAAATTTGCATGTGCCAAACTCTGAACCCTCATGAAATTCTATTTTGTATGCTTGAATCGCTCATGTAGCAACTAGGGTTGTCTATATCTTCCATGCTAGGTGGATTATTCTCACGATGAGTGGACTCCGCTCATCATTCACGAGAAAATGGCTGATAATCGGGATGCTCAGTCCTATGCTCAAATCAAATCAAAATAATTGCAAACAAAACTCCCCCAGGATTGTTGTTAGTTGGAGGGTACCCGTTGTTTCAGACCAGCCGTGGAATGTGCTTGTTGGTGGTGGGGGAGTATAAACTTTACCATTCTGTTTGGGAACCGCCTATAATGTATGTAGCATGGAAGATACCGAGATCTCTTGGTTATTATGTTGACAATGAAAGAATGCCACTCAAAATATTATTTATCTCTGTTTCAAAACTTGAGGTCTGGCACCTCTGCAAATCCTTGCTTCCCTCTGCAAAGGGCCTATCTATTTACTTTTATGTTGAGTCATCATCCTCTTATAAAAAGCACCAGTTAGAGAGCACCACTGTCATTTGTATGCATTGTTATTAATTGATACTGAGTATGACTGTGACTGGATCTCTTTCACTATGAATTAAAATGTCTAGTCAGTCCTTGATCTTCAGGGGTGCTCTGCATTTATGTTTTGCGGTCTCAGAAAGGGCTAGCGAGATACCATCTTGTGATATCATATCATGATTGTTTTGAGAAAGTGTCGTCATCCGAGATTTATTATTATTACTCGCTAGTTGATTATGCCATTGATATGAGTAAACATGAGAACTAAATGTTATTGTGAATATGGTTAGTTCATAATCTTTGCTGAAAACTTGAATGTTGGCTTTACATATTTGCAACAACAAGATCAAACAGAGTTTGTAAAACTTTTTCTTTATCACTTTCAGTTTGTCAACTGAACTGCTTGAGGACAAGCAATGGGTTAAGCTTGGGGGAGTTGATAAGTCTCCAACGTATCTACTTTTTCAAACTCTTTTGCCCTTGTTTTGGACTCTAATTTTCATGATATGGATGGAACTAACCCGGACTGACGTTGTTTTCAGCAGAATTGCCATGGTGTTATTTTTGTGCAGAAATAAAAGTTCTCGGAATGACTTGAAACTTCACGGAGATAACTTTTGGAATTAATAAAAAATACTGGCGAAAGAATCAGCCGAAGGGGGCCCATACCAATGCATCGCACAAGGCAACCATTGTAGATATATTTGCAATCAATCAATCTTCAAGCTGTGTTCTCCAATGTTTTCTTCTTGTGATCTGATCTCCATGTGTGAGTAGTTCGGTAATGTATGGGTTGAGGCATAGGCCTTGCAACCCTCTCTATTTGTTGTGGGGGTCAATGGGAGGGCTTTGAATTAACACCCCATATGTGTGAAATAAAATTATTGCGTAGATGTCTCTTGCCTTGTCCGTGATCTTCATCCCTACAGGTACCTAGGATCATGGAGATCTAGCAACGGTAAGGCTAAGTGCAGGGAGAACGTGAAGTGTTACTTTGAACATCGGTGACAGTAAGGTTTAGTACGGTAATATGGATGCAATCCCTTGGAATTCATGAGGTGTAGTCATTAAACGCCCGGAGCTCTTGTTTGATTTTATTATCTTAATTATCGAGGCAACCCCACGCGACGGATAGGGCCTGAGGTAGGACAACTGATTCTTGATGCACGACTCGTCCCGGGCAAGATGTTATTTGGAACATCTTGATGGCTGACTTCTAGCGCAAAAATTATGATCATATCTGGTCCCAACACGAAGTCAAGATTGTAAGCATTAAGACCTCATACTTGTACCTCTTTTTATTATAGTGTTTGAATTATCGATTGCTTGATTGATCCGGTCAAAAACTAGAATTGATCCTTTAACAAAAGCTTGCTAGAGACCATCGCTTCATGGGAATCTTCCTCTCATGGTTTCGATAACCCAAGGTCACCTGTGGGGAAATAGGTGCGGGATACTTTGCATGTGTCGGCCCATTCTTTCGGGTATCATCCAATCCGGTTTTGGCAAGGTTAGAACCTTCCCTGAACCGATTTCTTTTCTTTAATTTTTCTTTCCGTTTTTTCTTTTTTCTTTTCGGTTTCTATTTTTATTTTTCCTTTTTCTTTCCTTTTCTACTTTTCCTTTTTATTCTTTGTTTTTAAAATTTGCAAAAAACTATTAAATTCATGAACATGCTTTAAAATCGTGAACATTTTTTTGAAATCATAAATATTTTTCAAATTCATGATTTTTTAAATCTTGAATTTTTTTGATCGTGAACATTTTTTGGAATATTGAACATTTTTAAATTCGTGAACATTCTCATCGACCATGAAATATTTTTTTGAATTCATGAACATTTTTTTAAACTATGAACAGTTCTTAAAATCATGAACTTTTTAAAATTTGATGAACATTTTTTAAATTCGCAAACATTTTTTACAAATTTGTGAACATTCTCCTAAACCTTGGACATTTTTTTGAATTTCTGAAAAATTGTTTTAAAATGATGAACATTTTGTGAATTCATGAACATTTTATAAAATCGCGAACATTTTCTGGATTCCAAAAACATTTTAGGATTTCTTGATTATGCACATTTCTTATAATTTCGGAAATTTGTTAATCCCTTTTATTTAAATAAAAACGAAAAAAAGAAAAAAGAACAAATAATTTAAAAAACAGGGCGCTCGTACATGGCCGGCCCAAACAGGCGTGCTGGGGTGGGGGCGCTCGTACATGGCCAGCCCAAACAGGCGTTTCCGCGCCTTAGGAGCTCCCGCGAGAGGCATCACCCACGTACAGCCTCCACAAGTACAGCTAAAAAAAACTAAAATAACAAGTACGTATATAAAAGGGCAACAAAAAATTGTACACAAAGATTATTATTTTTAGACCAACGTACACAAAGATAAAGCGGCGGTACTTCCGCCTGCAACCATTGTTGCGACGCAGGGGAACGTTACGATCATACTCCTGTGTGTACCAACCGACTTGATGCGATGCGTGCATGGAACGATAAAATCATGGGAATGTACCGTAGTACGAGAGAATCTCCTCAGAAGGCCTTGCGAGTGCCGTTGCATCCAAACTCCCCAGACTTGGCGACGTCACGAACAGGTCATCAGTCACCGCTCCACTGACTTCCGGAGCAGTGCGCATGCGGTGCTTCTGTTGGCGAAATGAAACCCGGCGCGAACGAGTGACCCACCGTGCTCAGCATTTCATATCCATGAAGATCGATCAACGTTTGGTCGGAGGAAAAGAAGTTTATTTTTTTGAAGGTTCGGTTCCAGTGAAAAGAAAGGAACTTGGTCTGTCCAGGGAGTCTCTTCTGAACTCTGTGAGATTGATTGCCTGCAAGTCCAACATGGGTGACCAACGGTGACCGCAGCCATTGGGTATGCAGAGCCCAAAAGGCAACGCGCCCTAGCTTGACTGGATGTACCTGCACCTCCACTGCATGCATCCACCATGGATGGCAGGCTTTTTACTGGTGGGGCCTGGGCAGTACCGGTGAAACAGTGGAATCGTAGTAGAGTGGTCAATGCGCGCTAGATTCGGCCGGCCGGGCGCGGCGAACCAAGTACTCACGCACAACCAACGGTCGGGTTGGTGGGTGGGTGGACGGACGCCACCGTGCGTGCGTATGTGCGCGGTTCCGGTCACCACGGGAGCGGCGGCCGAACTTGGCGTTTCGACCATTCGCGCAAAGTTTAGCCGGATCTGACCCGGTTTGAAAATATTTTCACATCTGACCTTCTTTCTACCGCTCGAAAGACTGGCGGTAGGGTTGTACAGGCTACAACTCAAATCCTCGGCGGTAGTCCACTCATTCATGTCAGCTCCAGTAAACGAACGTCGTTTCCTGCCGTCCACCCTACCATTATGGACCCTGGGGGTAGCCTATGCAATCCTACCGCCAAAGACCCCGGCGATAGGTGTTGGGCAGTTATAAACAGCTATTTTTTAAATAATACTTTTTTTATTAATTTTCACAAATATTATGCCCAAAAAATTATTTTCAAAAATAATACACCGTCGCCCACAAGAGGTCGACGGATCTAGTCGCCCACAAAGAGCCGATGGCGCCCTATCACCTCTTGTTGGCGAGAGGCTGTCGTCGGCCGCCAAATAAGTCCACCGGCCAATCAGAGGTCGACAGGTTCATCGACTTCTTGTGGGCCGATCGAACTAATTGGTCTACTGTGGGCTGACTGGTGCATGCACCCCATATTACAATTTTTTTTGCCCCGTACAATATTACAGATTTGTTTTTTCAAAACTATGATGTTTTTTCGCGCAACACTTTTTCCCCGCCATATGTTTGCCCGCCAACGCTTTCCCTCCATATGTTTCCGCCACCCGTTTCCCGCCATATGTTCCGCCAACTCTTTGCCGCCACCCGTTTCCCGCCATATATTCCCGCCACGCGTTTCCCGCCATATGTTCCCGCCAACTTTGTCCCGCCACCCGTTTCTCGCCATATGTTCCCGCCAACTCTTTTCCGCCACCTATAAAACCCCCTTCAGACGGAGTTGGATAAGCATTCGAGTGTACTGTAGTTGAGATGTCCCATTATCCTTTCGATCGTAGTTTTCACCCTGGGATGAGCAGGACTCTTCTAAGCCTAGCTACCGATTTCAGGATGGACAATAGGATAGTTCCATGGGACGAACTCACCGGTAGTGACACCATAATGAATGAGTTGGCTCACCAATTACGTAGGTCTGGCTGGCCTGAAAGGACCTATGTGGAGGTACGTAAAGAACTACTTAGGTTGCATGAAAGGTGGAAGAAGGTGGTGGTGCCGAAGAGTGAAACTTTCAGAAGGATTTCAGCAAATAATCCATCTTTATGGATTGAGGAGAGCGAGGACGAAGATGATATCTTCATGCCGCCGCTTCCGGGTTTTGCATCTTCGAAGGGCAAGAGTTCTTCATCGTCGAAGGGCAAGGTTTCTTCATCGTCGAAGGGCAAGAGTTCTTCATCGTCGAAGGGCAAGAGTTCTGCATCGATGGAGGATGATGATGATGACTTCATGTAGTTTTATGTTGTATGTTGTAAGTTCACTCGTACGTACCGTTTAATTTAGATGTAGTTCTATGTAGTTGTTTGTACTGTCTTGTTGTACGAGCATTCTGTTCTATCTAAATATGATGTTGTAGTTCGGATAACATAGTACTAAAATAGAGTAGGCATATGACTCATACATAAGTACATAGTCATTTGTCTCATACATAGAATAGACATAAGTCTCACACATAAATAGATGGTAATGTCTGTACTGATAGATAGAAGCGTCAGTGACGACGTCTGGCCTGGCGGGGAGGCGTATCTGGAATCGACGTCCATCCCCATCTGTTAGGTGCCCTAATGGGACGCGGAGCAATCTCAGACTCTCCCTGGTCATGCTGTGTATCCTGTGTGGGGCCTGGTGGAGGAGTCGAAAACATGTTCATCCAGTGGGTGTGCTGCGACATCGGAGCATGTATGTGATCCTCGGGATGATGATCACTCCCCCACGTATCATGTGATGCCGACATAGACGCTGAATCATGTCCATCATTCACGGTCATTGCAGATGAGAAGTCATGATTCCACCATGCAGGATTCGGGACCTCCGCTGCATTTTCTTCTTCATCCGACTCGTCGTAATCATCGCATAACCCCTTTCAACATCGGTGTCTTCTTCTTCCATCCGGTCCTGCATGTGCCCATCTACCTCGTCGGCGTCAACCTCGCCATTGTATTCACCATCGACATTTCCCCTTCTACGACTATTCCGCCTCGGTTCATAACCATAAGCATTTCCTCCTTCTACCGACCGCTCCGTCCTTGTTCAGTAACCATCATCTCCAAAGATTTGACATAGATAGCCGCCTACCTACCCGCTCGCCCAAGATCGTTGCCACCTTGGCCTTCATGTGCAAATGACCCCTTCACGACGGGAAGCACTAAAGCAATAGGATTGCATCCCCTTCGTTCACAACCTTGTAACCACCGCACCCAATCGGAGTCTCGCTCTATTGGCCTCAAATAAAAGTAAAATTATTGTATTTGACCGTGTCCACAATGCATGAACACCGACGGTCTCTGTTTCAGTATCAAGACCTAAACTTGCCGCTATCCATTCTTTCAACTGACTGACAGACCATGTTTGAGGTGCACTCATTGGCACCTCTATGTGAGTAAATTCACTCAGATCAGCTCCCATCTCAGTTGTTTGGACAGTACCAGGACCGTAGTAAAATTTGATGTTCACTACATCAGACATCTCGGCACACCTATTTTTTTCCACAACGAAATACAATTATTAAGCAACAACGTAAAATACCCGCACTAACAAATATTGGGCACTACACATCCACATATCACCGGAGCAACTACAAATATTGATACTCCTAAATACTACACATCCACATATAGTCCGGAATATTACCGGAGCAACTACACATTTTTACACAACTAATTAGTTGACATCTAAATAAAATGCTCACCGGAAGGGGAAAATAAAATGCTCACCACGAAAGATTTTAATATTTGACTGACTGCCTATATTACGGATTTAACTGGAGCAACTACAAATATTGACATTCCTAAATAGTACACATCCATATATAGTCCGGAATATTACCGGAGCAACTACACATTTTTACGCAACTAATTAGTTGACATCTAAATAAAATGCTCACGGAACCGGAACGGGAAAATAAAATGCTCACCACGACCACCTAAATATTTACGTTTACTACTGGACCAACTAACAATAATTGCACGCAACTTCAAAAAAAAATGTTTGTTGAAATATACCCTTGAAGCATGCACGCGAACGACGAACGGCGGCCTTCAATCACCGGAACCGGAGCCGAAAAATCCACCGAACTACTGGAGCTTCACCTCCACCACACTGCCCCAACTTCTCCACCTCCACAGCCGCCAGTACGTCCACCAATAAGCTGAAAAAATTCTCCCACAAAATCCTCACCACGACCACCACAAGCTACCCCATCAGTAGATCGAGGTCTCTTTTGGCTCCCCTAACTATGTAGAACCCATTCACGGTGCCAAATCCGCAAAAAACCGAGTGATTTTGGTGTATTAATTGTAGCTATTTCGTGTAAGAGAGAGGAAGAACGAAGAACAGAGAGATGAGCGTGGTGGGAAAAGGAAAGGAGAAGGAGAAGGAGAAAAGAGGCAGCGCTGGGGGGCCCGCTCCCTATCGGCCAGCAGCTGGCCGATCGGTCGGTAGCTGGCCGACTGGGGCGCCCGTGACCCAGCCCACGCCGACAGCTCCTGGGGCGACGTGGCTCGGCCAATAGTCGGCCCACGCGTGGCCGATTGCCCACCTGTCGGCCTGCAGTTGGCCGAGAAGGCCCTGTCGACTGCTCTTTGGTGACTAGGCTCGATCGGCCATTGGCTGGCCGATTGGATAATTTTTTCGAAAAATATTATATCAGCGTAAATTTTTTGTAAATTAATAAAAAATGTATTATTTAAATTTTTTACAGCCCCCATCTTCTCCCTTGCGTCGCGCCGCGCTGCAACAACAGAGAGGAACTCCTCTCTCACCCCCTCCATTCCCCCCTCCGATCTCCTTCATTTCTTCACCGTTTTTGCGGATCGAGATGGCTCCAAAACGAGAGGAGTAAGCTCTCTCAATCCCTCCAATTAGTTTTGGTCAAAAAGCTTTCGATTTAAAGCATTATTTGGCACAAGATGAACCCTATTTCATCTAGTATATTTTAATTTTTGTTGATTCTAGGTTTGTCTTATTTGGAGCAATATGATGTATGTAGTTGAAGACGAACCCTAGTTCATTTGGTATTAACTAGTTTATTGATTCTATTAAAAGAATAGTTTGAAGATGAACCCTAGTTCATGTTCATAATTATTTTTTGAATTGTTCATTCATGTTTGATCATTTGATTGATGTGGTTCGATATGATGGAGGTTGAATATGTTCTGATGGATAAATATGATTGACTCGTGATATGATGGATAAATATGATTGTTGATTCAATATGTTTTCTTGTTTGATTCAATAGATTCATTTGCTTTGGTGTGGTGACTAGGTTTTAGTTTGATTCTATATGATTCGTTTGCATATTACTTTGTTGATTGTATCTTTCGATGTTGAGGATATCGCTTATCGTTATCGTCTCGGTCGGCTGGGGATTAGAGATTAATCGGGAATCGGCTGATTAATCGATTTTATCGGTCGACTATTAATCGGCCATTTTTTTTGCAAATCCCAAGTTTTGAACACTAAAATATGCTATATTCAACACCAGAGCAATATTGAAAAGAAGTTTTACCTTGATTCCTAGCCTTTGAATCCTCATAAAATGAAAAACTAAATAGGACAATAGTACATATAGCATAACAAGGTCCACAAAACGCAAATAAACATAGTTTTTGCAAAAAATAGTGCTACGAATAGGCATGATTTATCGGTAAATTCCTGATAAATTGCTTCTCATAGTGATAAATCGGCCCAAACGATAAATGGTGAAGATAAGGCATAATCTTATCGGTCACCCTAAGAGTAGCGATAAATTGGACGATAAATCGTTGAATCAGAAGATTTTTTGAACAACTATCTTTTATTATATATTTATTGGTTGATGTTGGTTGAATATGACATATTTGATGAATATGAATTGAATGAATGTTGATGTTCGTTGCATATGATTTATTATGTCTTTCTTATAGATTTATGCATATTGAACGTTGATGGTGAATGAATGTTGCAAATTTTTTAGGAGGACCCCCTTGCGCTCACCATCGGCACTAAGAGCATTTACAGCCGCGATGGGAAAATCCGGCCCCTCAAACACCCGCGCGGGCGCGGGCACTGCCTAGGCACGCATCATATTTGCCACTCCACATCCGCATATCTCATATCTGGTAGCTTATATCCGTACTACACATGCAACCTTGAGCTACTCTACGTGATCAAACAACGAACAACAAAAATCGGCTACAAACGCACACAAGATCGACTACAAATGGACATGAACAAACGTTGCAGCATCCTATTGGTGCAATAATTTGCCTCCTTATGTTTTGGAGTTTGTTGACATAAAAAGTATGGGACTTATGTGTTTGCTAGTGCACACAGAGTAACAGGTCCCTGGAGTCAAGAGGAGTTTGATTCAAACACCGAAGATAATCCCCTGCGTGGCAGTGAATATTATCACTAAAGATTATGATAACAAGAGTGACCCCTCAAAAATTGCTGACGCGAAGCAATTGGTTTGGTGCTCATACGAAGGAAGTGGATGCGACCGAGAAGATTGAAGACAAAGTGAAGACGTAGCACTTATTTTGTTGTTTCTCTTCTCTTTACCGAGTCATAGGACCACCGTACTACTAAGAGGGGTGTAGCGTTCGAAGCTTTGATTCTCTGATGCTAAACCCAAATCCTATGAAAGTTGCTAGAGAAATCTCTTTGTGTTTGGAGCAAATACTTGCCACCAAGAGAGTGTGATCTTCTTCGCTGCGAGAGATTTGTCTCTAACCGAGGAGTTAGCATTACTTGGTCCTCAAGTAATGTTACCGTTGCTCTTAAAATCTGACCATTGAGAACTTGTCGGTTGGCCAGTGGCTGGACCGCGTGTCCAAAATGGTAATTTCCCACCAGGGAAGGATGCTTCCATAAATAGTCACCCGCACCGACGTTGTCCGGTGGCTGCTCCTTTTGATTGTGAGAAGATTGTTGAGCAAACCCCTCTCTTGAGTAATTTGAGTTTAAAATCCACTAAGAGAAAACCCCTAGAGCCGAAAAATTAGATAGTGGTTTAACATCACTCAAATCTAAGTCCGCGCTCCACCTATTACTCTTGAGAGCTGCAAACTCTCTAGACGGTTAGGTGTCAATCTCTTCAGAGATTAAGACTAATTGTGGTTCTTGAATAAGAAGTCTGTAAAGGTTCGAAGAACGCCTCAAGTATCCACCACGAGTGATCGGCATTGGTTGAGGAACCAATTGTCGAGGATAATAGGGTGAAGAGAGTTTATCTTCTGTGTTAAATCACAACCCCTCCAGCCAGACGTAGTCCTTATGCAGAAGGGCGAACTGGTCTACCAAATTCCTTGTCGCCATCGAGTATCACTGGTTACCTCTGCTTCTCCTCTTTACATTCGAGCTATTTCAATCATGTGATTTGTCTTGATGCATGCTTTTAGTTTCCATTCATTAGCTTGTATTCACTCGCTCTACACTGTTTTCATTCACTCCGCTGCTGGGTTCCGAGAATTTTGATATTTTCGAAGAAATTTTAAAACTCCCATTCAACCCCCCCCCCTTTGGTAGACGTACTTCGTTCCTACAATTGGTATTAGAGCAAGGTACTCCTTGACTCTGCTCATTTTGGTCTAACCACCTTGGAGTTTAAGTATGTCTTCAGCGAGCTACAAGTCGCATCTCAAGATTCCCATCTTTGAAGGGACCGACTATCCCTTCTGCGAAGAGAAGATGAAGATCATCTCCGAGCTATTGATGATGATATGTGGAATGTGGTGCAGTTTGGATTTACGGTTAAAGTGCCCCAGGCCCCCACTGACCACAAGAAGAAACTCATTCAGATGGATGCTCAAGCGAAAGATGAAATTGGTGGCCATCTCTCTTGTGTTCAATTTCTTCGCTGTCGTTAGTGTGAAACTGCAAAGGACTTGTGGGACATTCTCGAAAAGATAAATGAGGGTGTTTCAATTTAGAAAGAAGCTTGCATCGGTACTCTTAGGGCGAAGTTCAATCGGTTCAAGTGGATCGGAAATGAAAGCTGTCAGCAAACTATCGATCGTCTGAGTTACATTACAAATGAGTTGCAAGGTCTCGGCAGAAAGACATCACTGATCACGAAGTTGTGAAGAAACTTCTCAGATCTCTTGTCAGCTCATCCGACACACAAGTTCTGATGATTAGGGAACAGGTTGGTTTCAAAGTTCTCGACTTTGCTGATATCATGGAAAGGCTAAAAACCCACGAGGAACAAGAAGAAGAAAAGAGAGATCTCTACGGCTCAAGTCACCACAAAAGTCATGCTCTCAAGGCCGTGGCTGATTCTTTCCCAGAAGGAAATGCCAAAGAAGATTCAGATGACCCAGAAAGGATCAGCCAAGATCTCGCATTAATCATGATAATATTCCAGAGCCTTCACAGGAAGAACCAGTTCTAGAAGAAAGGATCAAACAACTCTGGCGGTTCAAAATCTTCATCAGAACCTTCTAGAGATTACACATGCTTCAAGTGCAAAAAGCCAGGATATTTCATTTCGGACTACCCTCTCTGGGAAGATAAATCCCGTGCCAGTGGAAGATATGATTCACGAAACAACCATGGCAAAGGCAAGTTACGACTCCGACGATGAGAAGAAAACGAAGAAGTTCTTCAAGAAGAAGGACGGCTCCGCCTCCAAGTCTTCATCAAGACCTTCCTCAAGGAATCCCTCCAAGTCTTCCTACAACTGCGAGAATACCTTGCAAGACCAAGGCATACATCGGCAAGGAGATGGACTTCGATGAAGAAGATTCATCTGACTCCGAAGAAGCTGATGAATCCGATGAGGATTCTGATTCCGGCATGGCTGGTTGCTACCTCTTGAGCACTGTGTTGGATTTCCCCGAAGAGGAGAGGATGATGCAGCAAAGTAGCGTAAGTATTTCCCTCAGTTTTTGAGAACCAAGGTATCAATCCAGTAGGAGACCACGACAAGTCCCTCGTACCTACACAAAACGATAGCTACCGCAACCAACGCGATTAGGGGTTGTCAATCCTTCACGGTCACTTAGAGTGAGATCGATAGAGATGATAAATAATATTTTTGGTATTTTTGATAGATAGATGCAAAGTGAAAAGTAAAAGGCAAAGTAAAGACAAATCAAGTAATAAAGCGATAGAGATTGATATGATGAGAATAGACCCGGGGGCCATAGGTTTCACTAGTGGCTTCTCTCAAGAGCATAGGTATTCTACGGTGGGTGAACAAATTATTGTTGAGCAATTGACAGAACTGAGCACAGTTATGAGTATATCTAGGTTATGATCATGTATATAGGCATCACGTCCGAGACAAGTAGATAGAAACGATTTTGCATCTACTACTATTACTCCACTCATCGACCGCTATCCAGCATGCATCTAGAGTATTAAGTTAAAAATAGAGTAACGCTTTAAGCAAGATGACATGATGTAGAGGGATAAATTCATGCAATATGATAAAAACCCCATCTTGTTATCCTCGATGGCAACAATACAATACGTGCCTTGCTGCCCCTTCTGTCACTGGGAAAGGTCACCGCAAGATTGAACCCAAAGCTAAGCACTTCTCCCATTGCAAGAACTACCAATCTAGTTGGCCAAACCAAAAAGGATAATTCGAAGAGACTTGCAAAGATAACTCAATCATACATAAAAGAATTCAGAGAAGATTCAAATATTTTCCACAGATAATACTGGATCATAAACCCACAATTCATCGGTCTCAACAAACACACCACAAAAACAAGATTACATCGAATAGATCTCCACGAGAGAGGGGGAGAACATTGTATTGCGATCCAAAAAGAGAGAAGAAGCCATCTAGCTACTAGCTATGGACCCGAAGGTCTGAAGTAAACTACTCACACTTCATCGGAGGGGCTATGGTGTTGATGTAGATGCCCTCCATGGTGGATACCCCCTCCGCCGGAGCTCCAGAACAGGCCCCAAGATGGGATCTCGTGGATACAGAAGGTTGCGGCGGTGGAATAAGGTTTTTGGATCCTCTGGTGATCGTTTGGGGGTACGTAGGTATATATAGGAGGAAGGAGTACGTCGGTGGAGCAACAGAGGGCCCACGAGGTAGGGGGGCGCGCCGGGGGGGTGCCCTCCACCCTCGTGACCGCCTCTGGCACTTCTTGGAGTAGGGTCCAAGTCTCCTGGATCACGTTCGGTGAGAAAATCACGTTCCCGAAGGTTTCATTCCGTTTGGACTCCGTTTGATATTCCGTTTCTTCGAAACACTGAAATAGGCAAAAACAACAATTATGGGCTGTGCCTCCGGTTAATAGGTTAGTCCCAAAAATAATATAAAAGTGGAAAATAAAGCCCAATATAGTCCAAAACAGTAGATAAAGTAGCATGGAGCAATCAAAAATTATAGATACGTTGGAGACGTATCAGGCATCCCCAAGCTTAATTCCCGCTCTTCCTCGAGTAGGTAAATGATAAAAAGAGAATTTTTGATGCGGAGTGATACTTTGGCATAATTTCAATGTAAATCTTCTTAATTGTGATATGAATATTCAGATCCGAAAGATTCAAGACAAAAGTTCATATTGACATAAAAATAATAATACTTCAAGCATACTAATCAAAGCAATCATGTCTTCTCAAAATAACATGGCCAAAGAAAGTTATCCCTACAAAATTATATAGTCTGGCTATGCTCCATCTTCCCCACACAAAATATTTAAATCATCCACAACCCCGATGACAAGCCAAGAAATTGTTTCATACTTATGACATTCTCAAAACCTTTTCAATCTTCACGCAATACATGAGCGTGAGCCATGGATATAGCACTATGTGGAATAGAATGGTGGTTGTGGAGAAGACAAAAAGAGGGAAGATAGTCTCACATCAACTAGGTGTATCAACGGGCTATAGAGATGCCCATCAATAGATATCAATGTGAGTGAGTAGGTATTGCCATGCAACGGATGCACTAGAGCTATAAGTATATGAAAGCTCTATAAAAGAAACTAAGTGGGTGTGCATCCAACTCGCTTGCTCACGAAGACCTAGGGCATTTTGAGGAAGCCCATCATTGGAATATACAAGCCAAGTTCTATAATGAAAAATTCCCACTAGTATATGGAAGTGACAAAATGAGAGACTCTCTATCATGAAGATCTTGGTGCTACTTTGAAGCACAAGTGTGGTAAAAGGATAGTAGCATTGTCCCTTCTCTCTTTTTCTCTCTTTTTATTTGGGCATTTCTCTCTTTTTTATGGCCTCTTTTTTTTTCGTCCGGAGTCTCATACCGACTTGTGGGGGAATCATAGTCTCCATCATCCTTTCCTCACTCGGGACAATGCTCTAATAATGATGATCATCACACTTTTATATTTCTTACAACTCAACAATTACATCTCGATACTTAGAACAAAGTATGACTCTATATGAATGCCTCTGGCGGTGTACCGGGATTTGCAATGAATCATGAGTGACATGTATGAAAGAATTATGAACGGTGGCTTTGCCACAAATACAATGTCAACTACATGATCATGCTAGCAATATGACAATGATGGAGCGTGTCATAATAAACGGAACGGTGGAAAGTTGCATGGCAATATATCTCGGAATGGCTATGGAAATGCCATAATAGGTAGGTATGGTGGCTGTTTTGAGGAAGGTATATGCTGGGTGTATGATACCGACGAAAAAGTGCGTGGTATTAGAGAGGCTAGCAAAGGTGGAAGGATGGGAAAAAGTGCGTATAATCCATGGACTCAACATTAGTCATAAAGAACTCATATACTTGTTGCAAAAATCTAGAAGTTATCAACGCAAAGTATTTCGCGCATGCTCCTAGGGGGATAGATTGGTAGGAAAAGACCATCGCTCGTCCCCGACCGCCACTCATAAGGAAGACAATCAATAAATAAATCATGCTCTGAGTTCATCACATAACGGTTCACCATACGTGCATGCTACGGGAATCACAAACTTCAACACAAGTATTCTTTAAATTCATAACTACTCAACTATCATGACTTTAATATTATCACCTCCATATCTCAAAACAATTATCAAGCAACAAACTTATCTTAGTATTCAATTCACTCAAAAGAAAGTTTCACATATCTTGAACACCAAGTATATTAACATTAAGCGAATTACCATGCTATTAACGGCTCTCAAAATAATCTAAGTGAAGCATGAGAGATCAATAGTTTCTTTAAAACAAATCCACCACCGTGCTCTAAAAGATCTAAGTGAAGCACTAGAGCAAAAATTATCACGCTCGAAAGATATAAGTGAAGCACTATAGCAAAAATTATCATGCTCAAAAGATATAAGTGAAGCACTATAGCAAAAACTATCATGCTCAAAAGATATAAGTGAAGCACATAGAGTATTCTAACAAATTCAAATTCATGTATGGCTCTCTCAAAAGGTGTGTACAGCAAGGATGATTGTGGTAAACTAACAAGCAAAGATGCAAATAATACAAGACGCTCCAAGCAAAACACATATCATGTGGTGAATAAAAATATAGCTTCAAGTAAATTACCGATGGAAGTGGACGAAAGAGGGGATGCCCAAGCTTTGACTTTTTGGTGTCCTTGGATTATCTTGGGGGTGCCATGGGCATCCCCAAACTTAGGCTCTTGCCACTCCTTGTTCTATAATCCATCAAAAGAATTCACCCAGAACTTAAAAACTTCACAACACAAAACTCAACAGAAATCTCGTGAGCTCCGTTAGAGAAAGAAAACAAAAGACTACTTCAAGGTACTGTAATGAACTCATTCTTTATTTATATTGGTGTTAAACCTACTGTATTCCAACTTCTCTATGGATTATAAAATATTTTACTAGCCATAGATTCATCAAAATAAGCAAACAACACACGCAAAACAGAACCTGTCAAAAACAGAACAGTCTGTAGCAATCTGTAACTAACGCAAACTTCTGGAACTATAAAAATTCTGCCAAAATAGGAAGTCGTGTACAATTTGTTTATTGAACAGCATAAAAAATAATCAATGCAAAAGCACGTTCTTATGATTTAACAAAATTATATTTGTGCGTGCAAAGTTTCTGTTTTTTAGCAGAATCAAATCAACTATCATCGTAGGTTATCCTATAGGTTCTACTTGGCACAAACACTAATTAAAACATAAAACCACATCCAAACATAGGCTAGATGGATTATTTATTCCTAAACATAAGCAGACACAAAAAACACAAAATAAAATTGGGTTGCCTCCCAACAAGCGCTATCGTTTAACGCCCCTAGCTAGGCATAAAGCAAGGATAGATCTAGGTATTGCCATCTTTGGCACTTGGAGAGGAGGATCTCCTTTCTATGGCATTCATTATTCTATTTAAGTTAAGCACATGGGCATTAATGGAAGAAGTAATATTAAACACATTACGGAAATTTGCCTCTAAACTAGACTTCATCTCCTTAATAATTTCATTTTGATAAAAGCACAAGAGAGTAGGTGATTCAACCTTATCATTCATGGGGTGCCCAAATATAGTTTTCATTCTTTCATAGGTATCTATAGCGTCTCCTTCAAGAAAACCTTCTTCAAAGATGGAATCTAAAACTTGTTTGAAGGAAGCGGGCAAGCCAACATAAAAACTTTTTAGGTAAATTTCAATTTGATATTGTGGTACATAACTAGCCTGAATCCTAAGTAACCTATCCCAAGCATCTTTTATAGACTCATCAAGCAAATAGCAAAAAATTCCAGAGTCATCTTCATCAAAATGATTCAAGCTCTCATTGGAGACCCCGATGGGTCTTTCTATAGCATCATTATTTATGAGCTTAGAGAGGATAGAGGGGTTGTCCAAGGCAATAGAGCTCGGGAGAAGACCCGTAGTTCTTTTTGATTCGGCCATGGTTACGGGAAAAGGCAAACGGGAAAAAGAGGAGGAGATTGGGAAAGAGAGGGCGAATAAAATGGCAAGGGTGAAGTGGGGGAGAGGAAAACGAGAGGCAAATGGCAAATAATGTAATGCGAGAGATAGGGATTGTGATGGGTACTTGGTTTTGTTGACTTGCTTGCGTGAGCCTCCCCGGCAACGGCGCCAGAAATTCTTCTTGCTACCTCTTGAGCACTGCGTTGGATTTCCCCGAAGAGGAGAGGATGATGCAGCAAAGTAGCGTAAGTATTTCCCTCAGTTTTGAGAACAAAGGTATCAATCCAGTAGGAGACCACGCACAAGTCCCTCGTACCTACACAAAATGATAGCTACTCGCAACCAACGCTATTAGGGGTTGTCAATCCCTTCACGGTCACTTACGAGAGTGAGATCTGATAGAGATAATAAATAATATTTTTGGTATTTTTGATAGATAGATGCAAATTTAAAAGTAAAAGGCAAAGTAAAAACAAAGCAAGTAATAAAGCGATAGAGATTGATATGATGAGACTAGACCCGGGGGCCATAGGTTTCACTAGTGGCTTCTCTCAAGAGCATAAGTATTGTACGGTGGGTGAACAAATTACTGTTGAGCAATTGAAAGAATTGAGAAGAGTTATGAGTATATCTAGGTTATGATCATGTATATAGGCATCACGTCCGAGACAAGTAAATCGAAATGATTCTGCATCTACTACTATTACTCCACTCATCGACCGCTATCCAGCATGCATCTAGAGTATTAAGTTAAAAACAGAGTAACGCTTTAAGCAAGATGACATGGTGTAGAGGGATAAATTCATGCAATATGATAAAACCCCCATCTTGTTATCCTCGATGGTAACAATACAATACGTGCCTTGCTGCCCCTTCTGTCACTGGGAAAGGTCACCGCAAGATTGAACCCAAAGCTAAGCACTTCTCCCATTGCAAGAACTACCAATCTAGTTGGCCAAATCAAAAAGGATAATTCGAAGAGACTTGCAAAGATAACTCAATCATACATAAAAGAATTCAGAGAAGATTCATATATTTTCCATAGATAATACTGGATCATAAACCCACAATTCATCGGTCTCAACAAACACACCTCAAAAAGAAGATTACATCGAATAGATCTCCACGAGAGAGGGGGAGAACATTGTATTGAGATCCAAAAAGAGAGAAGAAGCCATCTAGCTACTAGCTATGGACCCGAAGGTCTGAAGTAAAATACTCACACTTCATCGGAGGGGCTATGGTGTTGATGTAGAAGCCCTCCATGGTGGATGCCCCCTCTGACGGAGCTCCGGAACGGGCCCCTAGACGGGATCTCGTGGAAACAGAAGGTTGCGGCGGTGGAATTCGGTTTTTGGCTCCTCTGGTGATCGTTTGGGGGTACGTAGGTATATATAGGAGGAAGGAGTACGTCGTTGGAGCAACAGAGGGCCCACGAGGTAGGGGGCGCGCCCAGGGGGGGTGCCCTCCACCCTCGTGACCGCCTCTGGCACTTCTTGGAGTAGGGTCCAAGTCTCCTGGATCACGTTCGGTGAGAAAATCACGTTCCCGAAGGTTTCATTCCGTTTGGACTCCGTTTGATATTCCGTTTCTTCAAACACCAAATAGGCAAAAACAGACAATTCAGGCTGGGCCTCCGGTTAATAGGTTAGTCCCAAAAATAATATAAAAGTGGAAAATAAAGCCCAATATAGTCCAAAACAGTAGATAAAGTAGCATGGAGCAATCAAAAATTATAGATACGTTGGAGACGTATCACTAGTATAGCATGTGCCACCTCCCCTGCATCAAACTTCTTCGAGAGTGATTCAAGCGACAACGAATTTCCTGCCTACTGCTTCATGGCCAAATATTTGAAAGAAAAGGTATCCTCCAAACATCACAAAGTTCACTCCAGTAATCAATATTCTTCGGACGATGACCATGCTAAACTGATCAAAATTGCTAATATACAACAAAAATCTCTTGAGAAAATTGACAAAACCCTTAGGAAATCTGAAGGGCTGTTGGTTGAGGAGATGGAGAAAAATCAGTCGTTGACAGAAGTGCATTGTGCTCTCAAGTCATGAATGAAAGAACTATCAAATCGTCATGATTTTCTCTTGCCCGACTTGATAATTCTTCCATCTATGACTTGAGAGCGTCTCATGAAGGAAACAAGAACTCAAGTCGCTGAGAGGGGCTCATGATGACTCGATAAGGAAATAAGAACTCAAGTCGCTGAGAGAGGCTCATGATGACTTGATCAGGGAAAATTCTCTTCTCACCCAACAACTCAAAGAGAAACCTGAAGTGTTTATTCCGTCTTGCTTAAAATGCCTTGAACGCATCAATGTTGAATAAAATGTTGAATAAAATGTTGAATCTTCTGTGAATGCTAACCCCTCTATCGAGGAAAATGGTTCTGTCCCTGATGAGAATGCTAGGTTGATGGATCTTATTCAGACAGGAATGTTCTTGTCTCTCAAAGGGCATCAAACCCTTTATGATGTTCTGAAGAAATCCATTCTTCACAAAAATCCCAGGAAAGAAGGTATTGGTTTCGAAAGGAAACTGGATGAAAATGGCTCCTACTAGAAACCTGATCAATATCCTTGCACTATTTGGGTGCCTGCCAAGAGAAAAACGCTTGATCCAGCTTTACTTTAGGGATATGACTCTCCTATCCCCGAATACTCTTATGATGATTCTCTGCACAACTATAAGCTGTTCAAAACCAACATGGTGACTGGTGAGGCTATTGCTTGCTATGTTGGACCAAATAGCAGAAATGCCCCCCCAAAGAAAGCTATCTGGGTGCCCAGGAAATCTATCGAAGCATTGCCTATTACTACATCACTAACCATGCAGGCAGAAAGTGCTCGTTACACCCCTGAAAAAGTTAAACGGAATGAGTACATGCATACCTCATTCAATCACTATACTCATTCGTCTGGGAAGAGTTTAAATGCCTACTCCTTCGATTATGCTCGTACTTCTTCGAGTAACAATTATGGTTATCAAAAGAAATCATATCCTTCTCGCTCTTTTGTTTCGAAGCCACCTGCAAAGATGTGGGTGGTTAAGAAAGCCAAATTCCTCTGCAGGACTATGTCTCCGGGTGTATCAAATGGATAATGGACAGTGGATGCACTAGTCATATGACCGGAGACAAGTCGTTGTTTGTCGACCCCAACTTAACTGCTTCATCTCTAAAGTATATTACTTTTTGCGATAACAACAAAGGAAAGGTAATTGGGTTAGGTAAAATTTCTATATCCAAATACAAGAGCATTGATGATGTTTTACTTGTTCAGTCTCTTGGATTCGATCTCATGTTAGTTGGCAAGCTTTGTGATCTAGGCATGCTAGTTCTATTTTGTATATCCAAATGCATCGTCTTTATGGACTCTCACAATTCCTTCGTCTTTGAGGGAAATAGAAAAGGTGATTTATATATTGTGGACTTCACTAAGGGTCCCTCAGTGCAAACTTGTTTGCTTGCAAAAGCAACCAAAGGATGGCTGTTGCACCGAAGACTTGGTCATGCAGGTATGAGAAATTTGCAGACTCCCATGAAGAAAAATCACCTTTGTGGCATTCCTCATGTAAAATTCGACAAGGATCGTATTTATGGTGCGTGTGAAGCCGGTAAATTGACCAAGAAGCATCATTTGTCAAAAACGGTCATGACCACAACAAGACCTCTGGAAATTCTTCATATCGATTTATTTGGACCTCAAAACTATGCAGTCATTATGGTCTGGTTATTGTTGATGATTTCTCTCATTACACTTGGGTATTCTTTCTGGAAGACAAAACCAGCACCCCAAGACATCTTCAGAAGATTCGCTAAGAAGGCCCAAAATGAATATGATGTGTGAATTAAGCATGTTAGGAGCGACAATGGTAATGAGTTCAAAAATAATCATATCAAAGATTTTCTCTACGAAAATGGTATTACTCATGAGTTCTCTGCCGCATACACTCCCCAACAGAATGTTGTTGTTGAGCGAAAGAATAGAACTCTCATCGAGATGGCGAGAACAATGCTCAGTGAGTATAAAACTCCTATTCGCTTCTTGGCTTATGCTATTAACACTACTTGTCATGTTGTGAATCGTGTTTATCTTCACAAATTCCTTAAGAAAACTTCATATGAGCTCATCACTGGCAAGAAACCGAATGTTTCTGATTTTCGTGTTTTTGGTGCACCTTGCTATATTCATGACATGAATCATAATTCCAAGTTTGCACCTAAGGCACATGAAGGTTTCCTTCTTGGTTATGGCTCAAACTCGCACAGTTATTGTGTCTATAACTCTCACGATGCGAAAGTTATGGAAACGGTAAATGTGCGGCTTGATGAATCTAACGGCTCCCAAAAGGAGCATCTGCCTAATGTGATAGATGAACCACCGATTTCGAAAGCTATTCAGCAAATGGCCATTGGGAGAATCATCGCAGTTGAAGGAAATGTACCTGACTCTTCCGATGATGATGCCCCCATGACTCGAACACGCCAAGCCACTACCGAAGAAAATGCCACTCCGAACACAAATGGCAACCAGAATGCAAATGCCAATCCAAATGGCAATCCCTATGAAAATAGCGACACAAATGCTCATCCCGATGCTGATGTTGCGGAAAATGAAAATGGTCATCAAGATGAAAATCCTCACCCACGAGTGGCTAATCGAGTTTACCCTGCATTAGTTCTCGAAGATCTCAAGAATCCGGGTTATCGACCCACAACTCGTTCTCGCACTCGTTTGGCTAACTATTGTGGCAGTTTCTCCTTTGTCTCATTGACAGAACCTACCAAGTATGAGGAAGCCATGAATGATCCCGACTAGATGAATGCTATGCAAGAAGAGTTGGTGCAATTCAAATTGAATGATGTATGGGAAATGGTTGACAAACCAAATCCTAAGAAGCACAATATCAATGGCAGAAATGGATATTCTAGAATAAGCAAGATGAAAATGGCATTGTTGTGAGAAACAAGGCACGTCTTGTCGTTCAAGGGTATACATAGGTAGAAGGTATTGATTTTAGTGAAACATATGCTCATGTTGCTTGCCTTGAGGCAATACGTATTCTTCTCGCTTATGCAAACTACAATGATATTCTGCTTTATCAAATGGATGTGAAAAGTTCTATCCTTATTGGTGAAATTGATGAGGAAGTATATGCTAGGCAGCCACCTGGCTTTGAAAACCCTCAATTTCCTAACAAAGTTTTCAGGTTGAAAAAAGCTCTATATGGGCCAAAGCAAGCCCCTCGAGCTTGGTATGACACCTTGAAGAGGGTTTTGCTCAACAAAGGGTCCAAACCAAGATCCACTGATTCCACCCTTTTCGCACGTGCTATTGATGGTGATCTATTCGTGTGTCAAATTTATGTGGATGATATTATTTTCGGTCGTACTAACAATGCTTGCAGCATGGAGTTCGGGCGAATGATGTCCAAGAAATATCAAATGTTTATGATGGGTGAACTTAACTTCTTTCTCGGACTGCAAATACGTCAACATGACAATTGCATTTTCATATCTTAGGAGAAATATCTGAGAGACTGTCTGAAGAAGTTTAAAATGGAAGATTGCAAACTGAAGGGCTACAAAACTCCAATGCCCATGAATTGCCAGCTGGACCTAGATGTGTACGGTAAAGATTATGATCAGAAAGCTTATCGTTTGATGATTGGTTCTTTACTCTACCTATGTGCGTCTAGACCTGATATTATGTTGAGTGTTTGTATGTGTGCTCGGTTTCAAGATGCACCGAAAGAATCGCATCACCAAGAGGTCAAGCGTATTATGAGATATTTGGCTCACACCCCCACCTTAGGTATATGGTATTCTAAGGGAGCATAGTTTGATCTGATTGGATATTCAGACTCAGATTATGCAGGTAACCGGGTTGACGGGAAATCTAGTTCAGGGACATGCCATTTCCTCGGTAGGTCTTTGGTATGTTGGTCGTCAAGGAAGTAGAAATGTCTCTCTCTCTCTACGGCTGAGGCTCAATATATTGCTGCTGGTGCGTGTTGCACTTAGTTATTATGGATGAAGTAGACTCTGAAAGATTATGGCATCAAGGTCAAGAAGATCCCTCTATTTTGCGACAATGAGAGTGCGACCAAAATTGCACACAATACAGTGCACCATACTCGCACCAAGCATATTGCGATCAGACATCATTTCATTCATGATCATGTTGCTAAGGAGGATATTGTTATAAGTCACGTCAATACTGAAGATAATTTGGCTGACATCTTTACCAAGCCTCTCGAAGAGAAAAGATTTTGTGCGTTACGGTGTGAGCTAAATATACTAGTCCGCAAACATGCAGTAAGCTGGACTCGGCACCCGTACCATCACTTCCAAATCTTAGAAGGAATGGGTGCACAACACTCAAAGAGTTTGAAATTCTCGACAAGGTGAAAATTTCTTTCTGAGAGTGAATACATTAATGAAGAACTAGACTAACCGGGAGCCATGATAATTGTGCTATGCTCGGGGTCATGCAGTTCTTATACAGTGGGTCACGCCACCACAATTTCCCTTTGTCGAGTTGCCTTTCGGTTGAAGGATTTTGTGTTAGTCCGAATGTACTTCACTCATAGTTTTTCTCTTGGGTGTTTGTGTTTCTTTTTCTGAGTGAAATACCTAGGACCCTGTTTTCCCTCTATTCTATCTCTTCCAGTCTATGTTATTCCATTCTGGATGCTCAAGTTTCATCTGCTAACGATACTTTATCTGGTGTCCTTGACCACGATAAAAGTTCGTTTCGAACTTCATTTGTTTTGGCGAAAGCCGTACAAAATTTGGGGTTTCCAGCCCAAGTCAGGACCGCGATCTTTGATGATGGTTGCCACGTGCTCTTCATCACTGCAGATTTACACTATTGAATTACAATAGTTCTTTGACCATGGCCGTCCGATCAGATTCACAGGATGCGGTTATTCCACCTCGCATATATATACTGCATTGCCACCGTTCCCAAATCCATCTATCCTCCTCGCCACCGTCACTTTCCGAAACCCTACTGCACTGCTCCATCTTGAGCTCGATGACATCAATCATCTTCGCAGCATTGCTGCCGGAAAGAAGTTGCCAGAGTCATTCCTCGCCGCCGCAAATCATCCTCCTCCCCACGCTGCTGTAGTTGCTGCACATCACCGAGTTAGGGTATGTGTAGTGTGAACTTTTTCTTCCATTCATCATGTTCGAGTTCGTCCGTGGTAGATATTACCTGTGTTCTACTGCATTTCTCAGATCTTTACTAATAAGTAACTTGTGCAGATGTGGTTTGTAGCAGTCCATCGCATCTGAGTTTTTTCAGATCTAGGTTTGTGTTATGTCTCGTATGAACAGAATGCTTAGTACGCTAACTAGTATATTCTTCGAACCTACTAGTTCATTCTACACATTTGTTTCATCCGAAACATTTCTCAAAGTCTACATCTTATTCTTCTTCAAAAAATTTCTTCCTAAAAAACTTTGCTGTGAGCATTCGTAACCTTGTCCCCATTTTCCCTCGCATCTATCCTTATTCAAAGGTAAATGCAGTCAGTTGAGGATTCTGCTCGACCAGTGAGCATGGTTGACGGAGATGATCTTGTTCTAGGCATAGCAGACGAATCCAAAGCTCTGAATGCAAAGGGCCCAACAGTATGCCCATCAACCAGCAAGAGAAAAAACCGAGAAAAATGCTGACGAGGAAGAAGAGAATGCTCCGAAGAAGAAGAGGGGTGGCAGACAAGCATATACAAAGAAAATTGAATATATCTCCCATGATTGTTACAATACTGTTCTAGGAGAAACAAAGCAGCAGAGAGATAAGCATCTGCAATGGATTTGACATCACTAGCTGCACAAATGGTTCAATTATGTAATTATTTATCCTTGGTTTGCTCAAAACTTTGCATTTCATCCACCATGGGGTGACTGCCGACAAATTTCTCTCATAAAACCAAATGATCCCCAGGAGAGACCGCCGCCTCCACCAAATACTCATGTGTCTTCCCTTCGCACACCTGAATCTTATCCCGATGAGCTTGCTAAGTGTCAGCGAAATGCCATCAAGCAAGCTAAAATGGTTGAAAAGCAAAAGGCTCGAGAAGAATAAAACCGTCGCCTTCTCAAAGATGATGTGGAGAAGAAAAAGGCCGAAGGCAAATCTGAAGGCCGCTCTAAACGCAACACTACAAAAAAAGACACATCCGTGACATTTTGGGCCGAACGAATTTTTGCTGTCATACTTATGACACTTCTATGACGATAATTGTGACAAAACCCGGTATCATCATAGATGTGGTGGGCTCCTACTTCTATGACAAAAAGTCATGACAGTAAATGAGCTTTTCATCCTGGGCGGGCCGGAGACACAGCTGCATGACATTCTTTGGGCCGTCCATGATGGAAAAAAACCGTGGTAGAAGTGAGGGCGAGGAAAATATCGGGGAGTTCCCGGTTATGGTGGGTGGTTGGGGGCCGAGCGATGCGCGTTTCTCTCGTACACGTACGCGCGTGTGTGCGAGGCGTGGGGCTCTAACTAAACCCAAGCGAGTTGTTCGTCTATACTGAACCCGAGCAATTGCACTGCAGGCTACGCGTTATTGAACCCGATCGATCGATCGATGGCTGTTAATTGAACCCGATCGAGCGATTCCTTCGCTATTGCTGCTAATTGCAGCCGATCGATGCTGCCTCTAGATGAACAGTGAGCATTGCGTGGGGGGGGGGGGAAGGGGGTTGGATGAACAGTTCCCGGTGGGGATGGATGAACAGGACCCCGTGGTGTTGCCTCTGGATGAACAGGACCCCGATCGATCGAGCTGGTTGGGGCTGGATGAACAGGACCCCATGGAGGGCTGGATGAACAGGGCGACCCTGTGGAGGGCTGGATGAATAGTAGACGGTGGAGGGGTGGATGAACAGTAGCCCGTGGAGGGGTGGTTGAACAGGAGCCCATGGAGTGGGGTGGTTGAACAGTAGCCGGTGGAGTAGTGCACGGTGGAGGCTGGATGAACATGAGCCCGTGGATGAACAGTCGCAGGTGGAGGCTGGAGGAGGTCAACGGTGGATGAACAGTAGCCCGTGGAGGCTGGAGGAGGTCGATGGTGGAGATGAATAGTATCCGGTGGAGTCCTGTTTTGCGGTACGCCACACCCCTCCCGATGAACAGGAACCCCGTTTCGACCGTAGCGCCCAACACAAGTCTGTTTCCTCCCTTTTGCGGTACACCACACCCCTCCCAATTAACAGGACTCCCGTTTTGACCATAGGAGGTCCAACACAAGTCCGTTTCCTCCATTTTGCGGTATGCCAGACCCCTCCCGATGAACAGGATCCCGTTTCGAATGTAGCCGGTCGAACACAAGGCTGTTTCCTCCGTTCCGCGGTACGCCAGGCCTCATTTCCATCGGCTGTTCCATCCAAGCCAGTTGGCTCCCACGCGTTCCATTGCCTCTCGATGAACCCGACGCATTCTGTTGCCTCCCGATGAACACGATGCATTCTGTTGCCTCCCCATGAACACGACGACGATGCAGTTTCTCCGTTCCGACGTAGCCATGTACACGAGCCTTGGCCGTACGTATGCGCGAGTAGGCGTTTGAGACCCCGCCCGTATGTACGTACGTGGCCATATTTTCTTTCTTGCACATTGGCCGCTGTACGTACGTGTACATGCTATGTGTGCGCCTGTACTACGACACATGCACGCCTCTACATCGACCAGGATGTACGTACACGTTCGCGACCAGAATGACAACGCTACGTACGCTTTGACCAGGTGGGTCCCAACTGTTAGGCACTTCCTTACGTGCGAAGATGTAGCTGGTGGGTCCCAGTAGTCAGGGGGGCGAATCGTTTTTTTTGCCCGGACGCACTTCCTTGCGTGCGAAGATGTAGCTGGTGGGTCCCAGCAGTCAGGGGGAAACATTTTTTTTCATGAAATACGGTGGCCCGTCCGGTGGGTCCCTGCTGTCAGGTGGAGGAATAATTATTTTGCGCGTAATAAGGAGGCACTTCCTTGCGGCCGCCATGGACCCGGTATCGGCCTCTCCACGACAAGATTTCTTCCAATGGAAGTCGTTTCGACCACGTTAGCCACGCCGCGGAGAGCACCAGGCGGTGGACAACGGCGAGGCCTAGGAAGGGGACGACGTGGAGCCGGGAAGACGCGCAAAGGAAGCCCGCGCTGAGAGGAGTACGAGGTTCTTGGTTGGTGTGGTGTGAGGCTGCCGCCGCCGCAGGCTTGGCGATGGTGGGAATAGTAGAGGCGGTGAGGCCTCATGGGCAAAAGACTGACCCACCATGGGAGGCAGGAGCATGCGGCACACCGCTTTGCTTTGGGCGGTGGAGCAAGAAGACCAGAGGTTGAAGAAGCACTATGGCCGTTGGATGGACATCGTACGTTCACTGGAGCTAGAATCGTTCATATTGACTAAGTTGACAAAGCCCTCCATCCTCGTAAACTTAGTAGGCCCACAAGTCAGCCTCCCACCAAGGTGGGTCATAGCTAGCAGGGGGGTATTCATTTTTTTGTGCGTAATAAGGAGGCACTTCCGGTGGGTCCGAGCTGACAGCAGGAGGAACGTTTTTTTCGTGCAATACGGTGGCCCGTCCGGTGGGTCCTAGCAGTCAGGGGGGAAACGATTTTTTCGCGAAATACGGTGGCCCATCTGGTGGGTCCCTGCTGTCAGGTGGAGGAATAATTATTTTCCGTGTAATAAGGAGGCACTTCCTTGCGGCTGCCATGGACCCAACTATCTGCCTCTCCACACGACAAGACTGTGAGCAAAGCAAGACGACCGGCGCCGCTTTGGGTATTTGGAGCAAGAAGACCAGAGGTTGAAGAAGCACTATGGCCGTTGGATGGACATCATACGGTCACTGGAGTATTGACTAAGTTGACAAAGGCCTCCGTCCCCGTCAAGTTAGTAGGCCCACAAGTCAGCCACCCACTATGGTGGGTCCCAGCTAGCAGGGGATATTCATTTTTTTTGTGCATAATAAGGAGGCACTTCCTTGCGTGCGAAGATATAGCTGGTAGGTCCGACCTGTCAGGGGGGGGTGCATTTTTTTCGTGAAATACGGAGGCCCTTCCCGTGGGTCCTAGCTGTCAGGTGGAGGAATCATTATTTCGCGCGTAATAAGGAGGCATTTCCTTGCGTGCGGCCGTGGACCCAGCTATCAGCCTCTCCATGTACAGTCCACTTCCGATGGATGTCGTTCATTGACCACATTGACCAGGCCGCACCGAGAGCACCAGGGCGGTGGACGACAGCGAGGCCTAGGAAGGGAACGACAGGGAGCCAGGGAATACTCGGCAGTTGTTTCCCACGCGGAGGAGTACGAGGGTTTACTGGATCATCTGCCATCCCCGGAGAATAACAGCAGGTGTGGGTGAGTAGAGGGATGGCTAGGCCAGCAATGGGAGTACGGTGGGGCCGTGAGGCTCATGACAAAGATAGCCGCCATGGAGGAGGGAGCAGGCAGTCCCGCCGGTGCTTGTTTGAGCGGCTAGAGCAGGAAGAGCAGAGATTGAAGAAGCATGACAACCGTTGGATGGACATCCAACAGTCACTGCTCTCGTGTGTTGACTAAGTTGACAGGGCGTTGCGCGTGCGTCAACCTTTTTTTTAGGAAAGCATACGCATCAACCTATAGTAGGCGCACAAGTTAGCCTCAAATTTGTTGAAAACAGTATACAACCCATCTTCCATTATTTCCAATAATGTACAACCCATTTGCTAATTCTTAAGAATTTTTTTGGAGCCCATCTTCTTTTTGTTAGCGAAAGTATACGAAATTATACGAAATTTTGCATATTTCGGTGCGGTCAACTGTTTTTAATCCCGAAATATCGATTCACATTCAAACTATATTGAAAAATAATATATATAAATATAAAATCCAAATAATTGTCGATGCATAAAAATTAATGGAATTTAAAATTGTGTAATGAAAAAAAAATTGAAACTAATTCCCGGTTTGATGTGTTTTAAAAATGTACAGTCCATTTCTAGCAAACCAAATGAAACTCTCCTCGTCTTGAAAGATTTGCAGCCCAGCAGGGCTGATAAAGCAAGTAGGCCTTGTTTGGGTATTTCTTTAAAAAAATAGAACTGGGCTAGCCATTTTCAGCAAGAAAAAACACAACTGCACTCATGATGTGTAAACATAAGTAAAACCCTGGCTAGACGGGCCACAACCCCCGCACAGCCCCGTCGTTACCATGATTCGTCGCTAAAACTAGTATAAATAACAACTGCTTGTTCCTCAAAAAAAAAAACTGCGCGACATGCTGGGTCCCTGGTGTCAGCCACTCGTAGTGTAATTCTCTCGTTTATTGACTACGTTGACAATGGCGTGAGCCCCAGATGTCCAACCATTAGGAGGAACCATATTTTTGGCCTTGTAATATAGAGGCACTTGCTTGCGTACTTCCATGACGCTGGTGGGTCCCTACTGTCATCCTCTCCACGTACATTCATCTCCTTGTTCCTCTCGGTTGTTGACGACGTGGACAACCCAAGAGGGCAGCCCACCGCGCACGGTGAGTGAACCAAGGCCGCAAGTCGGAGGACGACGGTGAGGCCTCGGATGGAACAAACAGGAGCCATGGAAGATGCGCCGGTCGAGTCACAGGCGGAGGGGAGTACGAGGGTTGACTGGTTCGGGTGCGGGTGCGTGTTGGGGCTGACGTCGCCGGAGAATAACAGGATGTGTGGGGGAATAGAGGGAGGGACTAGCCAATGTTGGAGGGTATGTACGGTAGGGCGGCTGAGCCGCAGCCAGCCATGGGAGGCGGGAGTAGGCGGAGCCGACGGGGTGGTTTGGTTTGGGCAGCTGGAGGAAGAAGAAGACAAGAGATAGAAGATACACGACAGATGTTGGATGTCAATCCAACGGCTGGTAGGCAGAATCGTTTGTTGATTGGCTAGTAAGTCGACACCACCTTGGATAGGCTATTTCCTCGCGGGTCCCAAATGTTAGAATCCAAATCTGTCACGGTCATGCAACCTTTCCTATGAAAATTTACAGCCCATTTGAGGTGCTAGTTCGAAATAAGTTTGTGGGTGCTGGTGGGGGCTAATCACTTGGCTTCTGTAATGCACAGTGAGCTCAAGCAACCGACGAGAGTGATGTTATTTCCCTTGGTTGGGATTTGTTACAATATTTCACTCTAAATTAAACAAATGGCAAGCCATTTGCCTTGTTTCAAAGAAAATATGTCAGTCACAGCCGAGTTGAAAAGGGCAAGAACATCTAACTCCAGCTTACAAACTATACAAAAGCATGAGGGTTAATTGTTCATCAGGTTTACAAAAAAAACCAGGTTGAAAAGGGCAACAACATCTAACTCCAACACTGTTTTCGGCAGTCACAGTCAAATGGATCAGTCAGGTCCATAGAATGAACATCCTGGGTCATAAAATTTACTGGATTATGAGCACAATATGTTGTAAATAGAAGCCCGGCACGTTCAGAAGTTCTTTTGCCCACCTGAAACTCCTTGTTTTGCTCTTCAACATACCCATCCTTCAAAACCATGCTCTTTGATAAACTTAAGCACGATGGACAATAGTAACCTCACATTCAAAGCAGAAGAATGTGACAAATCTAGTGTTTGCACGGTTGGCTACATATCGTTCTAGCGTTATTGTCTTCAATCAAATCTCATGAGAAGTGAGAAAATCCCGATGCTTACGAATCCACCGATTGGTTATAACTTTCTTACCCCGTCATGTTGCCTAAACAGACATGAAGATTGAAAACAGTTAAGGTCTAAAAAAAGAGTGTCGAAACAGCAACAGCTGAACAGTTAATTCCAGTACACTATATGCGGGCTTCCAATGTGCGTGAAATCATCACCTTTATATATAACTTCTACAGACATGGAAAGCATTGCAGCAAGCCAATAATCTTGCTCAGATCAAAACTATTCATTTGGATATATAAGATCTTACAGAATCCAGCACCATTGATATTCCATCCATGGAGAAACTCTTCATTGAGCATAGAACATAATATTAGTACAAAATGTGTACTCCAAGATGATATATAACTTATGCACAGAAATTTAAAATGCAGCTTATGGTTACAAGTGTAGATGATAATATAAAGTACCTGAAGAACTGTGGAGCCAAACACCATATTGAAATGAGCATAGAGATCATGTATTACACCCAAGGTCTCCAGTTTAGGCGCAGAGAGGACGGTTATTTGCAACGGTGAATAACTAGAATCAAGGATAATCCTTTCAAGTGAAGGGGCATCTTGGATGATGAGCTGCCTTCCGTTAAAAGAAATTCCAATTCTTACAAGGTTAGGCGACTTTATTTGGAGACAACCGGTTCTAACTGTGAAAACAAGCACCAAGCACTCCAGGGCAGGACAACTGGAGTGGATGATGCTGTGCAATGAGGCCTCTGATATACAAACCCGCACAAGTGAAAGTTTATTGAGAAATGGGAGTCGAAGGTAGTACCATATTGCCTGGTAGGTAGCACAGCGCAAAGGTGGAGATGTGGAGAGAGGAGGAAAACCGCGAGATGGACATCGGTGCTGAGGGCACAAGTACATGGCGTTCCGTATGTGGTATGTGATTTCCAGGGGAATAGTAAACTCAAGCAACTGTAGTTTTGTGAATTCAGGGGATTTCAGCCAGTCGTCCACCATGCAGGGCATGGTATGCTTGCTCAGGTAGCATGATGGGATGCAGAGGCTCTGAACGGATCCCTCGTGGGAGGAGATGATGGCTCTGGGGATTTCAAAATCATTGAAGAGAGATAGCTGACGACAGTCGAGATTAAGGGTCACGGCGTGCCACAGAGGGCACCACCAAATTGAGAGGACTTGGGTGCGGCAGCAATCCTTGGTGGGGAGAAGCGAGATGATCTCCCCAAGGATGGCGCCCAGGAGATCGCTGATGCGGTCCACCCGAGATTCTATGGGTTCCTGGGATCCGATGGGGGTGGGGCCACCGCTTCTCCCCGCGCTGCCGGGTGTGGGATCTACAACAGGCGTCACCGCTGGCAGGAGCCTCATCTTCTTGGCGCTGGGGTCAGCCAACTCCATTTTCCTCGAGGGCGTCGCGTCATGCTCACGGTTTGAGCAGAGTAACGAATGACGAGCCTAGTTGTAGTGCGAGTGAAGAAGAAGGGGAGCTGGGGTTTTCTGTAGGAGTGAGGTGAGGAATTTGGGGGTACAAGTGGAGCGAGCTGACGTGAGGTGGGTTGGAGTGAGGAGGAAGAAGAGCACCCATGTTTTTTGGGGGTCGGTGTGCTGTGTGTGGGTAGCGCCTCTCATTCAGTAAATATATGGGATTTTGAATTGATTTTACTATTTACTAGTGTGGATGGGCTGTTTTGTCTTGGGCCGAAAGAAAAAATTACTACTAGTACAGTGGAGACACTCTACAACTACCCAGAAAAAACAATTACTACTAGTATAGTGGATACAATACCGCTTCTGGCTCCCCCTAGGTCATTGAAACATCTCCCTCTACTGAATGTCGTTATACTTTTGTTCACCGACATGCGGGCAATGCAGCGCGTGGGCCCAAATGCCATCCACCAAATTAGAAGGCAGTATGCAGGCGGAGAGTCGCCCTGTCGAGCGGCGAAAGAATAAGCCGTCAGATCACAAAACCCCACCTCCCCGCATCTAAGTTTGACAGAGAAAGCAACCATCATTTCACTCTTTCTGAATCCCTTCTCCTCACCGCCTTCAAGAAAGGCAACACTCAGCATCGCCATCGTTCTTCTCTCCCAATGAAGGGAAGGTAAGCGGATCCGTGATATTGGTATATTTTTGTTCAGAGAAAAAAAGGAACTTTTGCAAAGCAGTAACCGATCCTCACTCTCTTTTTTGTTTCATTGTCATTGCGATTGTGTTTTCCATTCAGTGGTATCCTAGTAGGTGTCAGTTTCATGATGGACCAAGGATAACCAGGCAAAGATCTGCCGATATTGGAGCAGACGCGGGAGGCTGATCCCCATGAGACAAAGAGCTCCAAGAAGATGGAGGCAGCCACCGAGCCGACCCCAGATACGCCCACGGCCACTACTGAGATGGTCAACGCCCCGTTTGAGGTTACAGCCCCCGTGGCACTACAGGAGCAGTTTTCCCCCTTCAAGGATGTGTCCCCCCCCCCACTGAGCTGCCCAAGGTGATTTTCTTCTTTGCCGATCTTGATTGTGGTTTTTCATCTATGTATGTGGTGATGAATAATGCAAAATTTTATTAGCTTCGATGCCATGCTGTACATAGTGGTTTAAATTACTTGTGTTTCTTATACTGGAAAGTAATTCAGAATTTGTTTCTGTTTCAATTAGAGCCCTGATGCAGACAAGAATTGTGTGGTTGTACATGTCACTCGCTATGAGGCGGATGACCTGAATATACGCACTGGGAAAACAAAGTTCTTAGGCTGTTGGACCTTGAAAGCCATTTGCGGTTATACCAATGAAGAGTTGTATTCCAGCCTCACTATTGTCAGGTGTGTTGTCCAGGGTGGACTGAAGCATAAGAAGTTCAAAGCTACTCCTTCGTTTGTGAGGCATACTGTTCTTGTCAAGCTCACGCAGGAAGATGATGTGGCATGCCTCCACAAACAAGTTTATCAGTGACAAGGCCACAAGGTTGTCTTCATGAAGGTTCACAGGATTGAGCTGTTGCAGGACGTCCTCGATGATGTTCATGGCAAGGTCCGTCTTGTGTCCAGCCCAAATTAGATCGAGGCATGAAATAGTTGCCCCAGCTAGTGTTTAATAGTAGTTTGGATTGTTTCTAATTATCCGAACCTTGCCTGTTATCGAGCCCTCTGGGGCTAGTACTCTGTTTGAATCCGTCTGTGGGAACTGCTGCTACTTTTGTGTGCCCGTGAATCATGTGAGGACCATCATAATTGTTGCCAAAACAGATGCGTCCTCACTAGTTTTTTTCATGAATATGGAATGGTAAGACATAAGTTGTCACGGTTTATCATACGAGCAGTGTGTGTTTTGATGAAATAGAGCACTCGTTTGAGAACTGTGCGCCGACGTATACATAAGTACATCTAAACACTGTTGGTGCTGCCCCACTTGTAAGCAGTTGTGCAAAACACGACACATTGACTCAACTTGCTTCAACACTAGGCTATCGACTAGCTAACAATCAACAATCTGTTGTCTGATATATAAGCAACTATGTATCTTGTTACAGTGGTTCATGCAGTTAACTGAGGCCACAATGTAAATTCCAAACATTCACACGCTAGTCCAGCACTCATGTGGAACACTCGCATTAAACTCGGCTTCATAAAAAACTTGAAAAGCATAAGTTAAGAAATTTTATACATCTCAACAATTCATAGAACATAACAAACATATACTAGTTCACGACAAAAGACAAAGTTGTGAGAAGGTTTATAAATCAGGAAAAAACAAGCAAGGCTTCTTTGAGCAAAGGGCCTCCCGGCAGGCTTGGAGTTCACGCTGGTTTTTTCTTGTTGTCACCATCCAGGGTTAAGTTCTCTCATTCTAGAATAACCAATTATAATTGTGGTCTCAGCTGGAGTGCTGAACTGAACCATGCAGTGTACTGACCAGCTGAAATTCTTGTGCATTCCACTAAATTTAAGCACCGCTATTTGCAGATATAAGCAGACCACAATGCCTCTTCTCCGTGCACCTGTCCAAAAAACCGCCGTGCAGCCGTGTCAGCTAGTCCTTGGTCCATGAATGAACTGGTAGAAAGTGCATTCTGGACAAGGATGCAGTTGTTTTCGCTCGTCCCTACACTGCAACCAGGAAGTAAAACGTACGAACAAACTTCTTTTAGATTGTGTTGGTCATTCTACCTAGTAACTACCAATGTAGGAATACCTGGAAGACGGGTGGTTAGATGACAACAGCGAGGGATAGCCATCTCATTTTGCGTAGTTCTACTAAAACTGAGGTGTGTGCTTTTGATTGCGCGGATAGAAACGATACGGAGACAGACATCCCGAAATGATATGGAGACAGACATCCCTATTTGCGCAAATACGTAAATACGCTTATTTAAACAAAGGATGATATTTGCGGTGGCGTATGATTAACATCAACATCTATTGTGTTATAATTGGCACTAGATTGACAGCATGAAAGTGCCCTTAAGTAAGTAGCATCACATCACATCAACACTGCCACTAGATTAACATGCAGAACAATAGCATTAGTATTACTGTCATGAGAGTAGCACATGGTTAGTAAATGTGCAATCAAATTTGTGTAGTTCCACTGGGATAAAGCAATGTTAGCAGTGTGAGATTTAAGTGTAACTGCAGAAAAACAATTCATGGGAAATAAAGCAAGATGGAAGCACTTCATAAAATGGTGGTGGCATTGCTTCAATTTATCGACGGCACTAGACCATTACTTGTAGTGACATTAGGTGGCATTGCTTAATGCTTCATGTGATTTTACATTAACAGTAGCGATATGGGCGTAGGGACAGCAGGGGCATAAAGTGGTGAGGAAGATGTGTCTACCGAGAGCGGCAAACACTCAGGCAACATGTCTGCATGTGTCCCATTTTTTATCTTCTCGGCGACATTTTCCTACGTGAGCAAAGGAAATCTAGACCTGCTCATTCTCATTTGCGTTGTCCCCAACACCCGTCACTCTCTTTCCTTTTTCAACCAAGAGATAGGTCCAGTTCCCCCCACCCTTCACCATCCACCATGCTTTCTTCGTCTTTTCAACCAAGAGACCGGTTGGGTAGCCAGTATCTACTACTTTCCCCCGTTTCCTCTTAGAACCAAGTCCTAGATTCATGCTACAACTTTCCCACTTTCTTCCCTGTTTGAACCAACTCTTAGAGTTGACTGTATGAACTAGCTTTACCTCTAATAATAGTAAAATTCTAGGTGGCTTTGGAATAGCGGACGGAAGTAGAAAAAGATCCGCACGAAGGGAGCTGGGGCAGTAGAGCAAGGCATGTTTCGAACGAATATATACCTGAGGGTCGTCGGCATGTGGCAAAGACGGCGTCGGGAGGCTGCATCTTGGCCACAATACGGCAGGGAGGAAGAAGGGGTCGGAGGCCCTCCTGAGCCGGCGCTCTCTCGGAGAGAACGACACGACCGTCGATCGGGACGCGCGGCCAGCCGTTGGTCTCCTCCCTCACCGCTGACGACAGCGTGAACGATGCACCTACATCCCTACCCCGGTCGAGGTTGTCCGGCCGGATTTGTGACCAGCCGTGAGTTGAGAGAGAGTGTTGTTGGAAATATGCCCTAGAGGCAATAATAAAAGTATTATTATATTTCAATGTTCATGATAATTGTCTTTTGTTCATGCTATAACTGTGTTATCCGGAAATCATAATACACGTGTGAACACTTAGACCCCAATATGTCCCTAGTGAGCCTCTAGTCGACTAGCCCCACAGATCAATAGATGGTCATGGTTTCGACTATGGACATTGGATGTCGTTGATAACGGATCACATCATTAGGAGAATGATGTGATGGACAAGACCCAATCACAAGCTTAGCATAAAAGATCGTATAGTTCGCTTGCTAGAAGCTTTGCCAATGTCAAGTATCTATTCCTTCGACCATGAGATCGTAACTCCGGTTGCCGTAGGAGTGCCTTTGGTGTATCAAACGTCACAACGAATCGGGTGACTATAAAGGTGCATTACGTGTGTCTCCGAAAGTATCTGTTGGGTTGACATGGATCGAGATCGATTTGTCACTCCGCATGACGGAGAGGTATCTCTGGGCCCACTCGGTAATGCATCATCATAATGAGCTCAATGTGACCAAGGTGTTGGCCACGGATCATGCATTACGGATGCGAGTAAAGTGACTTGCGGTAACGAGACCGAACGAGGTATTGGGATACCGACGATCGAGTCTCGCAAGTAACGCATCGATTGACAAAGGAATTGCATATGTGGTTTGATAGAATCCTCGACATCGTGGTTCAACCGATGAAATCATCGAGGAGCATGTGGGAGCCAACATGGGTATCCAGATCCCGCTGTTGGTTATTGCCCGAGAGTCGCCTCGGTCATGTTCAGGTGTCTCCCGAACCCGTAGGGTCTACACACTTAAGGTTCGGTGACGCTTAGGGTTAGTAGGAAGACTAGTATGTGAATACGAATGTTGTTCGAGTCCGGATGAGATCCCGGACGTCACGAGGAGTTCGGAAGGGTCCGGAGGTAAAGAATAATATATAGGAAGTGGTGTTTCGCCATCGGGAAAGTTTGGGGTTACTGGCAAAGCACGGACCACCGGAAGGGTCCCGGGTCCACCGGTGGGGCCACCCATCCTGAGGGCCCCATGGGCCATAGGGGAAGGGAACCAGCCCACAGGGGCTGGTGCGCCTCAGGCCCACCCGCGCCTAGGGTTGAAACCCTAGGGGGGGGGCGCCCACCGGCTTGGGGCACTCCACCCCTTGCCGCCGCCCCTTGAGATTGGATCTCTAGGGGCCGCCACCGGGGCCTATATAAAGGGGGGGAGGGGCTGCTGTACACATCTCCCAAGGCGCAGCCCTCCTCCCCAACACATCTCCTCCTCCAGAGCTTGGCGAAGCCTCGCCGAGTATTGATCACCACCATCACCACGCCGTCGTCTTGCCGGTGGTGCCGTCTTCCTCAACCTCTCCTTCCCCTTGCTGGATCAAGAAGGAGGAGACGCCGCTCGTCCGCACGTGTGTTGAACGCGGAGGTGCTGTCCGCTCAAAGACTTGGCATCGGTGATCTGAATCACGCTCGAGTACGACTCCATCATCACCAAGCAAGCTTCCGCACGCGATCTACAAGTGGTATGTAGATGCAAACTCTCTCCGTTACTCGTTGCTTAGATGAACTCATAGATGGATCTTGGTGAAACCGTAGGAAAAATTTTAATTTTCTCGCAACGCTCCCCAACAAAGGGCATCATGAGCTAGGTCTATGCGTAGTTCTCTATTGCACGAGTAGAACACAAATTTGTTGTGGGCGCTGATCTTGTCATCTTACTTGCCCCTACTAGTCTTTTCTTGCTCAACGGTATTGTGGGATGAAGCGGCCCGACCAACCTTACACGTGACGCTTACGTGAGACCGGTTCCACCGATCGACATGCACTAGTTGCATAAGGTGGTGGCGGGTGTCTGCTCTCCCACTTTAGTTGCAGCGGATTCGATGAACAGGCCCTTATGAAGGGTAAATAGAAGTTGACAAAATCACGTTGTGGTGATTCGTAGGTAAGAAAACGTTTTGCTAGAACCCAATCGCAGCCACGTAAAAGATGCAACAACAACTAGAGGACGCCTAACTTGTTTTTGCAGCGATTGATCATGTGATGTGATATGGCCGAAGTTGTGATGAATGTTGAATTGTGATGTATGAGATCATGTTCTTGTAATAGGATTCACGACTTGCATGTCGATGAGTATGACAACCGCAGGAGCCATAGGAGTTGTCTTTATTTTTTGTATGACCTGCGTGTCATTGAAGAACGCCATGTAAACTACTTTACTTCATTACTAAACGCGTTAGTCATAGAAGTAGAAGTAGTCGTTAGCGCGACAACTTCATGAAGACACGATGATGGAGATCATGATGATGGAGATCATGGTGTCAAGCGGTGACAAGGTGATCATGGAGCCCCAAGATGGAGATCAATGGAGCTTGATGATATTGGCCATATCATGTCACAACTATATATAATTGCATGTGATGTTTATTATGTTTTTACATCTTGTTTACTTAGGACGACGGTAGTAAATAAGATGATCCCTTATAAAATTTCAAGAAGTGTTCTCCCCTAACTGCACCGTTGCTACAGTTCGTCGCTTCTAAGCACCACGTGATGATCGGTGTGATGGATCCTTACGCTCACATACAACGGTGTAAGACAGATTTACACGAAAACACTTAGGGTTAACTTGACGAGCCTAGCATGTGCAGACATGGCCTCGAACACGGAGACCGAAAGGTCGAGCACGAGTCGTATGAAAGATACGATCAACATGAAGATGTTCACCGATGATGACTAGTCCGTCTCACGTGATGATCGGACACGGGCTAGTCGACTCGGATCGTGTAACACTTAGATGACTGGAGGATGTCTAATCTAAGTGGGAGTTCGTAATTTTGATTAAGAACTTTATTATCATGAACTTAGTCTAAAACCTTTGCAAATATGTCTTGTAGATCAATGGCCAACGCTAATGTCAACATGAACTTCAACGTTCCTAGAGAAAACCAAGCTGAAAGATGATGGCAGAACTATACGGATCGGGTCCGGAACACGAGGATCATCCTCATAGCTGCCAAGAAACAAGATGTCCTAGAAGCACCGTTAGGTGACCCACTGTTCTCCCGGCCTTTGCAAGACGATTTGAACGTCTGGCGCGACTCGCTCGATGATTACTCCCTCGCTCAAGGCGGCATGCTCTACAGCTTAGAACCGGGCTCCAAAAGCGTTTTGAGCATCACGGAGCATATGAGATGTTCAAGAGCTGAAACTAGTTTTCCAAGCTCATGCCCGGTCGAGAGATATGATGTCTCGACAAGTTCTACAGCTTGTAAGATGGAGGAAAACAGTTTCATCGGTGAGCACATCCTCAAGATGTCAGGGTTGCACAACCGTATGACCCGGTGAACATAAACCTCCCTGATGAGGCGGTCATCGACAGAATCCTCCGATCGCCCCACCAAGCTACAAGAGCTTTGTGATGAACTACAACATGCGGGATGGTAAAGACCATTCTCAAGTGTTCTCGAGGCCGAGGTCAGCAGAGGCTGAAATCAAAAGGAACATCAAGTGTTGATGGTCAATAAGACCGCTAAGTTCAAGAAAGGCAAGGGTAAGAAGAACTTCAAGAAGGACGGCAAGGATGTTGCCGCGCCGTAAGTCTGCTTCGGAAGAAGTCAAAGAATGGACCCAAGCCCGAGACCGAGTGCTTTTATTGCAAGGGAAGGGTCCTCGAAGCGGAACTGCCCCAAATACTTAGCGGATAAGAAGGCCGCAACACCAAAGGTATATTTGATATACATGTAATTGATGTGTACCTTACCAAGACTCGTAGTAACTCCCGGTATTTGATACCGTGCCGTTGCTCATATTTGTAACTCACAGCAGAGCTGCGGAATAAACGGAGATCGGCGAAGGACGAGGTGACGATCGCGTCGGGAATGGTTCCAGAGTCGATGTGATCGCTGGCGTCGCACGCTGCCTCTACATTTACCTACGGGATTAGTTTTAAACCTCAATAATTGTTATTTAGTGCCAAGTTTGAGCATGAACATTGTATCCGGATCTCGCTTGATACGAGATGGCTACTCATTTAAGTCCGAGAATAATGGTTGTTCGATTTATATGAGAGATATGTTTTATGGTCATGTCCGATGGTCAATGGTTTATTCTTAATGAATCTCGAGCGTAATATTACACATGTTCATAGTGTGGATGCCAAAAGATGTAAAGTTGATAACGATAGTCCCACATACTTGTGGCATCGCCGCCTTGGTCACATTGGTGTCAAGCGCATGAAGAAACTCCATGCCGATGGACTTTAGAGTCTCTTGATTATGAATCGCTTGACACATGCTAACCATGCCTCTTAGGCAAAATGACCAAGACTCCGTTCTCCGGAACAATGGAGCGAGCAACCAACTTGTTGGAAATCATACATACCGATGTATGCGGTCCAATGAGCGTTGAGGCTCATGGAGGATATCGTTATGTTCTCACTCACCGACGACTTGAGTAGATATGGGTATGTCTACTTAATGAAACACAAGTCCGAGACCTTTGAAAAGTTCAAGGAATTTCAGAGTGAGGTGGAGAATCAACGTGACCGAAAGATAAAGTTCCTACGATCGATCGTGGAGGAGAATATTTAAGTCACGAATTTGGCACACACTTAAGAAAATGTGGAATCGTTTCACAACTCACGCCACCGAACACCTCAAATAAACGGTGTGTCCGAACGTCGAATCGCACTCTATTGGATATGGTGCGGTCTATGATGTCTCTTACCGATTTACCATCGTCATTTTGGGGATACGCCTAGAGACAGCTACATTCACTTTAAATAGGGCTCCGCTAAATCCGCTGAGACGACACCGTATGAATTATGGTTTGGGAAGAAACCTAAGTATGCGTTTCGAAAGTTTGGGGATGCGATGCTTATGTCAAGAAACTTCAACCCGAAAAGCTCGAACCCAAGTCGGAAAAATGCGATTCATAGGATACCCTAAGGAAACCGTCGGGTATACCTTCTACTTAAGATCCGAAGGCAAAGTCTTTGTTGCTAAGAACGGATGCTTTCTAGAGAAAGAGTTTCTCTCGAAAGAAGTAAGTGGGAGGAAAGTAGAACTCGATGAAGTACTACCTCTCGAACGGGAAAGTGGTGCCGCGCAGAAACCGCTCTGTAATGCCCACACCCATCAAGAGGAAATCATTGATGATGATCAAGATACTTCGGATCAAGTTACTCTCGAACTCGAAGGTCCACAAGGACACGTTCCGCACTGTGAGTGGTACGGCAACCTGTCATGGAAATCATGTTGCTAGACAAAATGAACCTTGAACTATGAAGAAGCGATGGCGGACCCGGATTCCAACAAATGGCTTGAGGCCATGAAACCGAGATAGAATCCATGTATGAAAACAAAGTATGGACTTTGACAGACTTGTTCGATGATCGCGAGCGATAGAAAATAAATGGATTTTTAAGAAGAAGACGGACGCGATGGAAATGTCACCATTTATAAAGCTCGACTTGTCGCTAAGGGTTATCGACAAGTTCAAGGGATTGACTACGACGAGACATTCTCTCCGTAGCGAAGCTTAAGTCCGTCCGAATCATGTTAGCAATTGCCGCATACTATGATTATGAGATATGGCGATGGACGCCAAAACGGCATTCCTTAACGGACATCTTAAGGAAGAGCTGTATATGATGCAGCCGGAAGGTTTTGTCGATCCTCGTAACGCTAACAAAGTATGCAAGCTCCAATGATCCATTTATGGACTGGTGCAAGCATCTCGAGTTGGAACATTCGCTTTAATGAGATGATCAAAGCGTTTAGTTTACGCAGACTTATGGAGAAGCCTGCGTTTACAAGAAAGTGAGTGGGAGCTCAGAGCATTTCTCCTATTATATGTAGATGACATACTCTTGATGGGAAATGATACAAAACTTCGACAGCATTAAGGCCTACTTGAACAAGTGTTTTTCAATGAAGGACCTTGGAGAAGCTGCTTATATATTAGGCATCAAGATCTATAGGATAGATCGAGACGCCTCATAGGTCTTTCACAAAGCACATACCTTGATAAAATTTTGAAGAGGTTCAAAATGGATCAGTCCAAGAAGGGTTCTTGCCTATGTTACAAGGTGTGAAACTGAGCTCAGCTCGACCACCCACCATGCAAAAGATAAAGAAGAGATGAGTGTCATCCCTATGCTTCAGCCATAGGATCTATTATGTATGCCATCTTTGTGTACTGACCGATGTAAACCTTGCCGTAAGTTTGGTTGCAAGATACCAAAGTAATCCCGCAAGGAACACCGGACAGCGGTCAAGAATATCTGAAGCACCGAAAAGGACAAAGGACATGTTTTCGCTTATGGAGGAGACGAAGAGCTCGTCAGTAAAGGCTACGCCGACGCTTAGCTTCGACTCGGATCCGATGACTCTAAGTCACAAACCGGATACGTGTATATGTTGAATGGTGGAGCAAGATGGCTGGTGCAACCGCAAGCGAGAGCGCCGTGGCGGGATCTACGTGTGAAGCGGAGTACATGGCAGCCTCGGAGGCAGCGCGATGAAGCAATTTGGGTGAAGGAGTTCATCACCGACCTAGGAGTCATACCCAATGCGTCGGGCCGATCAAACTCTTCTGTGACAACACTGGAGCTATTGCCCTTGCAAAGGAGCCCAGGTTTCACAAGAAGACCAGCACATCAAGCGTCGTTTCAACTCCATCCGTGAAAATGTTCAAGATGGAGACATAGAGATTTGCAAAGTGCACACGGATCTGAATGTCGCAGATCCGCTGACTAAACCTCTCGCGTGCAAAACATGATCAACACGTAACTCTATGGGTGTTCGATTCATCACAATGTAACTAGATTAGTGACTCTAGTGCAAGTGGGAGACTGTTGGAAATATGCCCTAGAGGCAATAATAAAAGTATTATTATATTTCAATGTTCATGATAATTGTCTTTTGTTCATGCTATAAGCGTGTTATCCGGAAATCATAATACACGTGTGAACACTTAGACCCCAATATGTCCCTAGTGAGCCTCTAGTTGACTAGCCCACAGATCAATAGATGGTCATGGTTTTCGACTATGGACATTGGATGTCGTTGATAACGGGATCACATCATTAGGAGAATGATGTGATGGACAAGACCCAATCACAAGCTTAGCATAAAAGATCGATAGTTCGCTTGCTAGAAGCTTTGCCAATGTCAAGTATCTATTCCTTCGACCATGAGATCGTAACTCCGGTTGCCGTAGGAGTGCCTTGGGTGTATCAAACGTCACAACGAATCGGGTGACTATAAAGGTGCATTACGGTGTCTCCGAAAGTATCATTGGGTTGACATGGATCGAGCGGGATTTGTCACTCCGTATGACGGAGAGGTATCTCTGGGCCCACTCGGTAATGCATCATCATAATGAGCTCAATGTGACCAAGGTGTTGGCCACGGATCATGCATTACGGATGAGTAAAGTGACTTGCGTGTAACGAGACCGAACGAGGTATTGGGATACCGACGATCGAGTCTCGGGCAAGTAACGTACCGATTGACAAAGGGAATTGCATATAGGGTTTGATAGAATCCTCGACATCGTGGTTCAACCGATGAAATCATCGAGGAGCATGTGGGAGCCAACATGGGTATCCAGATCCCGCTGTTGGTTATTGCCCGAGAGTCGTCTCGGTCATGTCTGCGTGTCTCCCGAACCCGTAGGGTCTACACACTTAAGGTTCGGTGACGCTAGGGTTAGTAGGAAGACTAGTATGTGAATACCGAATGTTGTTCGGAGTCCCGGATGAGATCCCGGACGTCACGAGGAGTTCCGGAAGGGTCCGGAGGTAAAGAATAATATATAGGAAGTGGTGTTTCGGCCATCGGGAAAGTTTCGGGGGTTACCGGCAAAGTACCGGGACCACCGGAAGGGTCCTGGGTCCACCGGTGGGGCCACCCATCCGGAGGGCCCCATGGGCCATAGGGGAAGGAACCAGCCCACAGGGGCTGGTGCGCCTCAGGCCCACCCCGCGCCTAGGGTTGAAACCCTAGGGGGGGGCGCCCACCGGCTTGGGGGCACTCCACCCCTTGGCCGCCGCCCCTTGAGATTGGATCTCTAGGGGCCGCCACACCGGGGCCTATATAAAGGGGGAGGGGGCTGCTGTACACATCTCCCAAGGCGCAGCCTCCCTCCCCAACACATCTCCTCCTCCGTAGAGCTTGGCGAAGCCTCTGCCGAGTATCTTGATCACCACCATCACCACGCCGTCGTCTTGCCGGTGGTGCCGTCTTCCTCAACCTCTCCTTCCCCTTGCTGGATCAAGAAGGAGGAGCGTCGCCGTCTCCGCACGTGTGTTGAACGCGGAGGTGCTGTCCGCTTCAGCACTTGGCATCGGTGATCTGAATCACGTTCGAGTACGACTCCATCATCACCAAGCAAGCTTCCGCACGCGATCTACAAGTGGTATGTAGATGCAAACTCTCTCCCGTTACTCGTTGCTTAGATGAACTCATAGATGGATCTTGGTGAAACCGTAGGAAAAATTTTAATTTTCTGCAACGTTCCCCAACAAGTGTGTCCACCTATGTCTTGCTTAGGGCTGGAGAGCATGAGGGAGTGAACGAGATGAACCCTAGTAAAGCAAGCGCAGGCTCCTGCTTATATATATAGTGGAGTGATTTTGTTGTACCAGCTTCAAAAAAATGCGCTCCTATGTGTACCCGCGAGTGGGTGTGAGAGAACTAGTGCGTGCATGCACCGCTTCTCTTCGTGAGAGTACAATATACTATGCCCAAAGAACGTTCGCCGCAAGAGTAATAGTATAAGTGTGTGACATGTGAGCTAAAATAAAATGTGTGCGACGTCTTTTGTTTTTTAGAAGTTCTGAGGGTAGGGTGTGAAGAGCACATATGTGCATGACGTCTACCTATAGATAGACGGTGGGTGCGAGAGGACTCGGGAGAGTCGTGACTCGTGAGGGTGCGTGTGCGTGAGAGAGAGGGGGCACGTATCAATGCAATGCATGTGTCCATAAATCATTATGCGACAAACGTTTGCCACAAGCCTTTTCCTGATGAACGCCGTAAGAACCGTTAGATCGGCATCCAATAGTGTCAGTTTTGCCATGTCATTTAACAGAACAGCCACTCCTCCTACACATAAATCTTCCACGTGAGTGTTAGCAACTGCCGTATGCTCCCTCCGTTCCAAAATGCAGTGCATATAGCTTTATTGAAAATTCGAACCTCACAAACTTTTACCGAGTTTTCATGTACCAAATTGCACATGTAGAATACCCTGTATATATCATTCCATTCATCTTCGAGAGGTAACTATAATGATGGGGGAGGAGTCTACAAAGAAATACCATCGTATCACCCGCATCAATTTCAACCATCCTTTGGTGTAGAGGAATATCATAGGAACTCTATATGATATGATTTTTATATGAATTTTTCCTTTAGAGCCAATTGGTTCATAGGAACATATTCATATACTCCACATTTCGAAAGAAATAAACATGATATCATTTCTATAGCTTTAGAGCCACTTGGTTCATATGAATGGATTCCTATACTCCCTTAATTTCAAAGGAAAATAAACATTAGTGTATATTCAATAGAAAAGTTCCTATGATATGAACCAAATTACATCTCTTTTCTAATCCCTCCTCATAGGAATTGAGATACATGTCATCTCTAGATTCAATAGAAAAGTTCCTATAATGTGAACCAAATGACATCTCTTTTCCAATCCCTACTCATAGGAATTGAGATACTCCATGTCATCTCTTTCCCTACAACTTCCATGTATACATCTTCTATTCCTAAATAGCTAGTACAACCCACTAGCAGCTTTTTTCCAAGACATCCAACTATGGCACAAGAACTATATAGTGTGCGAATAACTTTGAAAGATGGTCGCTGGATGAAGCTAATCCGACAGTGCAGAGATGGCAAATCCGAGCACTACTGGCCGTTGGATATCATCAACATTCCACCAGATCTGCCACATGTACAATTTAGAAGACTCCATGGTTGAACTTAAGCATAATGCACAAACCTCAAAACACAAGCACTTTTCCTTTGTTCTGGAATCTTTCATATCATAATTGAATTTTTTTTCTAAATGAATTGCCATTATTTGTTTTTTACTTTATGCTTTACAATGCACAACCCCATGAATCTTAACATTTTTATAAAACTAATTGATTTTGAATGAGATGAACTATAAGAACTAAACGAACATCTACATCATCCATATATGACTTAAAGCTTTACATGCTATAGTGTGTATTTATTCATAATTTGGTTTCGAAATCTCATGCGTTCAATGCATGTGTACCTTACTAGTTTTGAGTAGAGTAGCAAATTTCACGCGGCCCTGGGTACATCAAAATGCAGGGCCCATGCATCATTGCCTTTCGGTTGAACCTACGTCCACAATTTTTTGTACGTACTATATCTCCACTGGTCCCCGAACCCAAAATGTTGCCTCGTTCCCGTAAAACCAAGCGGCCCACACATATTTAAGGCGTCGACTCGAACTCAATCCCTCTCCCGTTTACTATGACATGGCCCCGCACGCCGTAGTACTCCTACAAACCCTGCCGACGCACTCATCATCGGTTTTCTTCAAGAGGACGAGGGAGAAGCCGATTTGTAGTGGAGGCGCTTTCAAAAAAAAGGATCTGTAGTGGAGACCCCTACCCTAGGGTGCCCTAGGTAGCTGCCGCACACATCATTGTTTTTCTTTTCTTTATGCTCTTGCGCCCTAGAGTGAAATGATGGTTGCTTCGTCCGTCCAGCTTAATGCGGGAAAGGTGGGGCTTTGTGATTTGACCCCTGATCGCTCATTTTCTACTACTGCGGCGCTACGACCGGGGTGCCTCCAATTCCAACCGCTGCTCCGAACTGTAATTTGGTGCATCGCACGTGGAACAAGATGGTGGATGAGCCACATGTCGGCCAAAGGGGTCCTGTTAAGTGTGTCGCCATTTTGTGTGTGGACTGACCCCGCTTGAGTTGCTACACCAACACGACAGGAGCAGCCTACCACTTGGTTTTGCTCCTTGGTGAATCCTGACTATATGGATCTAAAAAGATATGTACTAAACTACCCTCTATGTCTCGTTTTTTAGGCGTCTTGGTTTATAGGGCGTGCACGTAGTTCTAGGTCATCCATTTGACTAACTAAATATGAGTTCCTATGTCACAAAAAGTATATCATTGGATTCTTAAGCGGCTATAGTTGTATTTAAAAGTCGAGGGCGGGGCTTTTCCTCCGCGGTAGGCAGGGAAGTTCCGCCTAGTCGGTTCGACAGATACGCGAGAAGATGAGGGAGCAGGCTGCTGCAAACATAGGGCTGTGTGATTTGACAGCGAGTTACTGCTGGACTGGTGGGGCCCCATGATTTGACTTGCCATTATTATTTTAACTGCGGCGCTACGACCGGCGTGAGTCTCCTGATTCCTGACCACCTCCATACAGGTGCCTCTCCCAATGCTCCACCATGTAGAGGCTGGCTCTTGCATGAGAGCCCACTTCTCCACTTTTTCCTTGCCTCTTTCCTCCACATATGCAAAAATGCCATGTAAAGCGGGCTTTATAGCCCGCTATTGTACTTACTTGCTCCTACAGGTGCTAAGCTTGCCACATAGGCATAAAGTCTGATGTGGCAAGTTAATTAAGAAGAGAGAGACTAGTTTGGTGACCCAAGGAAGAAACGGTGCTAAGCGTGTGTACCTAGGTGAAAAGACAATTTTGAGTCTATAGCTAATTAAATGAAGCAAACTTAGCAACAAAAAACTAATAAGCACCTATGCATTGGGGACTTGATTGCTAAGCCATTTAATGCCCTTAGCACCTCATCTAAGCACCATTTCATTGGAAGAGGTCACTCCATGGCAAATGCAATAAATACTACAAAGAAAGAGATAGAGAGAAGTAAAAAATACACATATAGCCAACCTTATAGCTAAAATTGTTGTAGTATGAGTGACTAAGTGATGACTATGTATGACATGCCAACATCAGATAGCCTAACGCACCATGTTAAATCTCCAACGGCGCGACCGCGCGAGCGATGCGACGGTCGTGGTAGGCGTGACCATGATATGGGTTGTTGGCAGCCCTTGGATCTGAGATCGAACGGTCGCAAGCTAAGTTGTTGAAAATTTGCAGAATAACCCTCCAGGATAGGATATTCACCCATAGGTCTAGATTCACGCCATGCAACCATTCGATCTCAGATCCAAGGGCTCTCGGAAGCCCGTATCATGGGAGAATGGAAAACCACTACCCTGCCATTCACACGCTAGCAGTTCGCTCCTACTCGTCCCCGCACGTCCTTTAATATTACGGCGGTTTGCTCCTAGTCGTCCCATCCTTTCACATTATGGCAGTTCCACTAATCCTAACCCTCCTCCCAAATCCATGGCATCCCAAATCTCCATGATTGGCGGTGAGTACAAGGTTAGAACCATCACCGGTGATGAGTTCGACGTCATCTACACTCGTTCTTCTGCGACGGTGAAAGGATGCCTTGCTCGCTTCAGATGCATGTTCAAAAACTCAAATGATGAGTGGGTCGCTGGGCTAGATGTTGAGTACACCACAGTCTTGGGACGAGAGAAGGATCTAAAGGAGGAAGAGAGGAAGAAGCCCGCCATGATCCAGGTTTGCGTGCATGACTTATGCTTGGTCTACCACATATGCCATGCCGACGTTGAATGCCAGGATTTTAAGAACTACCTCAAGAGCCACCTAGTCAAATTTGTTACTGTGGAATTTACGAACGAGAAAAAAGTCCTAGGTCAGATAGGCCTCGTTGTAGGCAACCCCTTTGACCTCTAGAAGAATCGGTTGCTGCACTCCAGTGGTCAGCCTTCAATGCTGACCCTGGCAGGAGCCATGGTTCATCCTTCGCACGGTAAACTGGAGAAACCTCATTACACATTTCATCGTCATGCATGGCAGCGGAATGTACTAGATATAGACCACATCCACTACGCTGCAATGGGATGGCTACCTTTGTTTCAATATCTACAAGGGTTGGATGAAGAGCAAGAGCCAAGTGTGCGGTTCAAGCAAAGAAGTATCGGCCAAGAGGAATAGGGACAAGGACGAAGTCGAGGACGTGGACGAGGACTCCGAGTAAGGTGGCAGTGTCGTTGCTCATGGTGGTTCTAATGCAGTGTCTACCGGATTAGTTGCATAGTTTAATTTCAAGTGTGCTTAGAATAATTTGAGGGGTGTGTTGTGCTGAGCCCCCAGCAGAACTATGTTATGTTTCTTCTCGTTACTCTAACTCTTCAGTACGTACATACTACTATTTCTTTAATAGAATTTAGCATCCCATTTAAGCACGTACTAGCTTTTTTAATAGTACTATATGCATAATTTGGCGACGAGCGCTCTCTATATGTACCACCTTTTTTTTAATTTCAATTTTTGCTCCATTGCGCAATCCATCAATACTACTACTGTATAAAAGTATACATTTATAAAAGGCTAGAGTACTGTTCATCACATATATAGCCAGTTAAATTCTCAACCTAGAACGACGTGCATGCCATGTAAATCGATACGGAGGAAGTATAGTAAAAATGAGGTGATTTTACCGAGCGATCGGCGGGGGAGCATGGCCTGTCATGCGGTCCCACGTGTCATGATATACCAAGGCGATGCGCGTGTCCCTCTTGAGACAGAAGCAGTACTACGTGGTTTGAGATGATGGTGAACCGAAGTGTGAAATAATGGTTGCTTCGTCCGTCTGGGAAGGTGTGATATGTCTCCAACGTATCTATAATTTTTGATTGCTCCATGCTACTTTATCTACTGCTTTAGGCAATATTGGGCTTTATTATCCACTTTTATATTATTTTTGGGACTAACCTATTAATCGGAGGCCCAACCCAGATTTGCTATTTTATGCTTATTTCAGTGTTTCGAGGAAAAGGAATATCAGACGGAGTCAAAACGGAACGAAATCAACTGGAGAAGTTATTTTTGGAAGGAAACCCACCTGATGGACTTGGACCCCATGTCAGAAGATACGGGACGTGCTCACGAGGGTGGGGGGCGCGCCCCCTGCCTTGTGGGGCCCCCGTAGCTCCACCGACGTACTCCTTTCACCCATATATACCTACGTACCCTTAAACTTCCAGAACAGAAGATAGATCCGGAGTTCCGCCGCCGCAAGCCCCTGTAGCCTCCAAAACCCTCTCGGGAGCCCGTTCTGGCGCCCTGTCGGAGGAGGATCCCATCACCGGAGGCCATCTTCATCACCCCGGCGCTATCCATGACGAGGAGGGAGTAGTTCACCCTCAGGGCTGAGGGTATGTACCAGTAGCTATGTGTTTGATCTCTCTCTCTCTCTCACTCATGTTCTCTCTTGTGTTCCCTCTATGGCACGATCTTGATGTATCCCGAGCTTTGCTATTGTAGTTGGATCTTATGATGTTTCTCCCCCTCTACTCTCTTGTGATGAATTGAGTTTCCCCTTTGAAGTTATCTTATCGGATTGAGTCTTTTATGAGAACACTTGATGTATGTCTTGCCGCGATTATCTGTGGTGACAATGGGATATCATGTGCCACTTGATGTATGTTTTGGTGATCAACTTGCGGGTTTCATGACATTGGGAACCTATGCATTGGGGTTGGCACATGTTCTTGACTCTCCGCAAGAAACTTTGGGGCACTCTTTGAAGTACTTTGTGATGGTTGGATGAATCTGAGATTGTGTGATGCATATCATATAATCATGCCCACGGATACTTGAGGTGACAATGGAGTATCTAGGTGACATTAGGGTTTTGGTTGATTTGTGTCTTAAGGTGTTATTCTAGTACGAACTCTTTTATAGATTGATCCGAAAGAATAACTTTGAGGTGGTTTCGTGCCCTACCAGAATCTCTATGTTTGTTCTCCGCTATTAGTGGCTTTGGAGTGACTCTTTGTTGCATGTTGAGGGATTGTTATATGATCTATCTATGTTATTATTGTCGAGAGAACTTGCACTAGTGAAAGTATGAACCCTAGGCCTTGCTTCCTATCATTGCAATACCGTTTACGCTCACTTTTACCACTTGTTACCTTGCTGTTTTTATATTTTCAAATTACAAAGACCTTTATGTACCATCCATATTGCACTTGTATCACCATCTCTTCGCCGAACTAGTGCACCTATACAATTTACGATTGTATTGGGTGTGTTGGGGACACAAGAGACTTTTTGTTATTTGGTTGCAGGGTTGCTTGAGAGAGACCATCTTCATCCTACGCCTCCTACGGATTGATAAACTTTAGGTCATCCACTTGAGGGAAATTTGCTACTGTCCTACAAACCTGTGCACTTGCAGGCCCAACAACGTCTACAAGAATAAGGTTGTGTAGTAGACATCAAGCTCTTTTCTGGCGCCGTTGCCGGGGAGGCTAGGTAAAGTACACTCACTCACACCCCGTCAACTAAGCTCTTTTCTGGCGCCGTTGCCGGGGAGGTGAGTGCTTGAAGGTATATCTTTAGATCTTGCAATCGAATCTTTTTGTTTCTTTTTTTAGCACCAGCTAGTCTATAAAAGAAAATTACAAAAAAATGGAATTGAGTTTGTCTCATACGCTTCACCTTTTTAATATCTTTCGTGAGTATGATGGAAAAGAAAATTGTGCTCAACTGCTAGAAGAAGAATTACATAGAATGAAATATGTGAATGATGAGCATGATTGCATTGTTGTTAGTATGAATTCCTTGAATATCCATGATGCTAATGATATGCAAAGCCATAAGCTTGGGGAAGCTATGTTTGATGAAGATGATATTTTTTGCCCCCCAAGCTTTGATGAGCAAATTTACTATGATGAAAGCATGCCTCCTATCTATGATGATTATTTTGATGACACATACGCTTTAAAGAATAATGATAACCATGGAACTTGTCATCTTGATCTTAATTTTCAATCATATGATAGTTATTTTGTTGAATTTGCTCCCACTACTATTCATGAGAAGAATTTTCTTATGTAGAGAGTAGCAAATTTTCTATGCTAGTAGATCATGAAAAGAATGCTTTAGGTGCTGGTTATATTATTGAATTCATTCATGATGCTACTGAAAATTATTATGAGGGAGGAACATATGCTTGTAGGAATTGCAATAATGTCAAGTTTCCTCCCTATGTGTTGAAAATTTTGAAGCTATGCTTGTTTTACTTTCCTATGCTAGCTGATTATTGTTCCCATAAGTAGTTTGCTCACAAAATCCCTATGCATAGGAAGTGGGTTAGACTTAAATGTGCTAGTCATATGCTTCATGATGCTCCCGCTATGTTTCAATTCTTATCTTTTATGTGAGCATCATTGTCATCATCATGCCTAGCTAAAAGGCATTAAAGAAAAGCGCTTGTTGGGAGACAACCCAATGTTTACCTTTACTGTTTTTGTGTGTCCACGTGATTATGCTACTGTAATAATCATGTTTTGTAGCTTTTGTTTCAATAAAGTGCCAAGTAAGACCTTTAGGATAGCTTACGGTGATAGTTGTGTTGATCCTGCTGAAAATCAGAAACTTTTGCAACCAGTAAATTAGTTTTGTTAATTCACAGAAACGTGATTATGGTCTTATTCTTCTTGCTCTGGATTGGTACACAAATTGCTTAGGACTTCCTAATTTTGTAGGATTTTTGGAGTTCCATAAGTATGCGTTTGGTACAGATTACTACAGACTATTCTGTTTTTGACAGATTCTGTTTTCTATGTGTTGTTTGCTTATTTTCATGAATCTATGAGTAGTATCGGAGGGTATGAACCATAGATAAGTTGAAGTACAGTAGATATTACACCAATATGAATTTAGAATGAGTTCATTACAGTACCTAAGTGGTGGTTTTATTTTCTTATACTAACGGAGCTTTACGAGTTTTCTGTTGAGTTTTGTGTTGTGAAGTTTTCAAGTTTTGGGTAAAGATTCGATGGACTATGGAATAAGGAGTGGCAAGAGCCTAAGCTTGGGGATGCCCAAGGCACCCCAAGGTAATATTCAAAGGACAACTGATGACCCACAAGTATAGGGGATCTATCGTAGTCCTTTCGATAAGTAAGAGTGTCGAACCCAATGAGGAGCAGAAGGAAATGATAAGCAGTTTTCAGCAAGGTATTCTCTGCAAGTACTGAAATAAGTGGTAACAGAAAGTTTTGTGATAGGATAAATTGTAACGAGCAAGAAGTAACAAAAGTAAATAAAGTGCAGCAAGGTGGCCCAATCCTTTTTGTAGCAAAGGACAAGCCTGGACAAACTCTTATAATAGGAAAAGCGCTCCCGAGGACACATGGGAATATCGTCAAGCTAGTTTTCATCACGCTCATATGATTCGCGTTCGGTACTTTGATAATTTGATATGTGGGTGGACCGGTGCTTGGGTAATGCCCTTACTTGGACAAGCATCCCACTTATGATTAACCTCTATTGCAAGCATCCGCAACTACAACAAAAGTATTAAGGTAAACCTAACCATAGCATGAAACATATGGATCCAAACCAGCCCCTTACAAAGCAACGCATAAACTAGGGTTTAAGCTTCTGTCACTCTAGCAACCCATCATCTACTTATTACTTCCCAATGCCTTCCTCTAGGCCCAAATAATGGTGAAGTGTTATGTAGTCGACGTTCACATAACACCACTAGAGGTTAGACAACATACATCTTATCAAAATATCGAACGAATACCAAATTCACATGACTACTAATAGCAAGACTTCTCCCTTGTCCTCAGGAACAAACGTAACTACTCACAAAGCATATTCATGTTCATAATCAGAGGGGATATAATGTGCATAAAGGATCTGAACATATGATCTTCCACCAAATAAACCAACTAGCATCAACTAGGAGTAATCAACACTACTAGCAACCTACTAGCACCAATCCCGGACTTGGAGACAAGAATTGGATATAAGAGATGAACTATGGTTTGGAGATGAGATGGTGCTGGTGAAGATGTTGATGGAGATTTCCCTCTCCCGATGAGAGGAGCGTTGGTGATGACGATGGTGATGATTTCCCCCTCCCGGAGGGAAGTGTCCCTGGCAGAACAGCTCTGCCGGAGCCCTAGATTGGTTCCGCCAAGGTTCCGCCTCGTGGCGGTGGAGTCTCGTCCCGAAAGGTTGCTTCTGATTTTTTTCTCATCGAAAGACTTCATATAGGAGAAGATGGGCGCCGGAGAGCCACTAGGGGGCCCACGAGGTAGGGGGCGCGCCCCCCACCCTTGTGAGCAAGGTGTGGGCCCCCTGGCCTTCATCTTTGGCGATGGTTTTTCTTTATTTCTTTTAAGATATCCCGTGGAGTTTCAGGACTTTTGGAGTTGCGCAGAATAGGTCTCCAATATTTGCTCCTTTTCCAGCCAGAATTCCAGCTGCCGGCATTCCCCCTCTTCATGGTAAACCTTGTAAAATAATAGAGAATAGCCATAAGTATTGTGACATATCGTGAAATAACAGCCCATAATGCGATAAATATCGATATAAAAGCATGATGCAAAATGGACGTATCAACTCCCCCAAGCTTAGACCTCGCTTGTCCTCAAGCAAAAAGCCGATAACAATAAATATGTCCTCATGTTTAGAAGTAGAGGCGTCGATAAAAATAAAACACGGACATGAAGGCATCATGATTATTTTCATAACAGCAACATATATAGATTTGTCATATGATTACTTATGTTCAAGTGATGATCTTTTCACAAAGCCAAAGTATGAATCATAAACCTTATTGAGCACCAACAAATTATAATCTCAGTTATTGAAGCAATTGCAATTTATCATAACATCCGAAAGAGTCTATGTCAGAGCTTAAAAGCATGTCCACATAGTCAACTATCACTTAGTCCTTCATAATCGCTAACACTCATGCGATACTTGTGGTTACGGAGTTTTAATCGGACACAGAGAAAGATAGGGGCTTGTAGTTTTGCCCCACAACATTTTACCTCAAGGGTAATGTCAACAATAATAATTCATGCTCCCCCACATCCAATTAGATATATATATCATGTTCTTTCCAACATGCCGAGCTTGTCAAAGGATAAAATGAAAAAGGAAAGGTGAAGATCACCGTGACTCTTGCATAAAGTAGAGGATAATAATAAAAGATAGTCCCTGCACAGAGGGAAGCAGAGGCTGTCATGCGCGTTTAGGGTTGATGCACAAAATCTTAATGCAAAAGAACGTCACTTTACATTGCCCCTTTTATGTGAACCTTTATTATGCAGTCCGTCGCTTTTATTGCGTCCACAACAAGTTCGTGCAAAGTTTATTTTCTCCGCACTAATAAGTCATGCATATTTAGAGAGTATTTTTTATTACTTGCACTGATGACAACTTACTCGAAGGATCTTACTCAATCCATAGGTAGATATGGTGGACTCTCATGGCAAAACTGGTTTAAAGGTATTTGGAAGCACAAGTAGTATTTCTACTTAGTGCTGAGAATTTGGCTAGCATGAGGGGGAAAGGCAAGCTCAACACGGTAGAGGAACCATGACAACATACTTTATCTCAGATGTAAGAAAACATAACTCATTATATTGTCTTCCTTGTCCAACATCAACTCTTTAGCATGTCATATTTTAATGAGTGCTCCCAATCAAAAAAGATGTCAATGATAATATATCTATATGTGAAACCTCTCTTTCCTTATTACTTCCTATTAATTGCAACGATGACCAAAGCTATATTTGCCCACTCCCAACAACTTTTAATCATCATACTCTTTCTATGTGGAGTCATTACTCTCAATAAGATCAATATGAACTCTTTGTTTCTTTTTATTCTTTTCTTTATTCACCCAAGATCATGGCAAAGTAATCAAGCCATTGACTCAACACTAATCTTTATTATATATAGCTCACGGACTCGATTGCATAGAGGGATCATAAAGCAAAACTCAAAACTAGATCGTGCCATGACTTTATTCTACTAAATCAAGATACTACTAATAGGATCGAACTAAGAAAAACGGTAAAGATAGGAGTTGTGATGGTGATACGATATCGGGCACCTCCCCAAGCTTGGCGTTTGCAAGGGAGTGCCCATACCCATGTGATTATATCTCCTTCTTTGTTGTTGGCCGTGAAGGTGTTGTTGATGATGGAAGCTTGTCGTCCACCTTCCATGGCATAGGCTCACCCTCATAGAAGGATGATCGAGTCTCCGGAATCCTCAAATCTACAACGGAAACAGTTCGAAACGAAAACAGAGGATATTTGCGTTATACGGTCGTCAAAACCTTCGGGAGAATATATAAAGAATTTTTTTACCGACCACAATACGTATCGTGCAAGAAAACAGAGTCCGGAGGGCACACGAGGTGCTCACGAGGTAGGGGGGCGCGTCCAGGGGGGTAGGGCGCGCCCTCCACCCTCATGGAGGCCTCGTGTCCTCCCCGGACTGCTACTTATTTTTCTATTTTTCTAAATATTCCAAAACGGAGAAATATTGTTTTAAAAATTGTTTTGGGGTCGGTTTACTTACCGTACCACATACCTATTCCTTTTCGGAGTCTGGAATGTTCTGGAAAGTGTCCCTTATGTATTCTTCCGGGGTTACGGTTTCAATAATATTGGTTTCAACATTTATGGGATTACCTGAGATATAATGTTTGATTCTTTGACAGTTTACCACCTTCGGATTTGTGCCTGTGAAGTTGTTGATTTTTATGGCACCGGAACGATAGACCTCCTCGATAACGTAAGGACCTTCCCATTTGGAGAGAAGTTTTCCTGCAAAAAATCTTAAACAAGAGTTGTATAGTAATACATAATCACCTACATTAAACTCACGCTTTTGTATCCTTTTGTCATGCCTTCTTCTAACTTTTTCTTTAAATAACTTGGCATTTTCATAGGCTTGGGTTCTCCATTCATCAAGTGAGCTAATATCGAATAACCTCTTCTCACCGGCAAGTTTGAAATCATAGTTGAGCTCTTTAATAGCCCAATATGCCTTATGTTCTAATTCGAAAGGTAAGTGACATGCTTTTCCATAAACCATTTTATACGGAGACATACCCATAGGATTCTTATATGCAGTTCTATAGGCCCATAACGCATCATCAAGTTTCTTGGACCAATTCTTTCTAGACCTATTAACAGTCTTTTGCAAAATTAATTTGAGCTCTCTATTACTCAATTCTACTTGACCACTAGACTGCGGGTGATACGGAGATGCAATTCTATGATTAACGTCATATTTAGCAAGCATTTTACGGAAAGCACCATGAATAAAGTGTGAACCACCATCAGTCATTAAATATCTAGGGACTCCAAACCTCGGAAAAATAACTTCCTTAAGCATTTTAATAGAAGTGTTATGATCAGCACTACTAGTTGGAATAGCTTCTACCCACTTAGTAACGTAATCAACAGCAACTAAAATATGTGTATAACCATTAGAGGCAGGAAACGGTCCCATATAATCAATGACCCAAACATCAAATGGTTCAATAACAAGTGAATAATTCATAGGCATTTCTTGACGTCTACTAATATTACCAATTCTTTGACATTCATCACAAGACAAAACAAACTTACGGGCATCCTTGAAGAGAGTAGACCAATAAAAACCAGATTGCAATACCTTATGTGCAGTTCTATCTCCAGCTTGGTGTCCTCCATAATCTTCAGAGTGACACTTGCGTAGGATCTGTTCCTGTTCATGCTCAGGTACACAACGTCTAATAACACCATCTACTCCTTCTTTATAAAGATGTGGATCATCCCAAAAGTAATGTCTCAAATCATAAAAGAACTTTTCTTTTGTTGGTATGTGAAGCTAGGTGGTATAAATTTAGCAACAATATAATTAGCATAATTAGCATACCATGTAGTGCTACGAGAAGTGCTTATGACATTTAATTGTTCATCAGGAAAGCTATCATCGGTAGTGGGTCATTAAGAACATTCTCTAACCTAGATAAGTTGTCTACAACTGGGTTCTCAGCTCCTTTTCTATCAACAATATGCAAATCAAATTCTTGCAGCAAGACAACCCATCTAATAAGTCTAGGTTTAGCATCTTTCTTTTCCATAAGATATTTAATAGCAGCATGATCGGTGTGAATAGTTACTTTAGAATCAACAATATAGGGTCTGAATTTATCACAGGCAAACACAACTGCTAAGAGTTCCTTTTCAGTAGTAGCATAATTTCTTTGAGCATTGTCTAGAGTCTTACTAGTATAATGGATAACATTTAATTTCTTATCAACTCTTTGCCCTAGAACATCACCTACATCATAATCACTAGCATCACACATAATTTCAAAGGGTAAATTCCAATCAGGTGGCTGAACAATAGGTGCAGAAACTAATGCTTTCTTAAGTATTTCAAATGCTTCTACACAATCATCATCAAAGACAAATGGTACATCTTTTTGTAATAAATTAGTCAGAGGCCGAGAAATTTTCGGGAAGTCCTTAATGAACCTCCTATAAAATCCGGCATGACCAAGGAAACTTCTTATACCTTTGATGTCCTTGGGACATGGCATCTTTTCAATAGCGTCAACCTTGGCTTTATCAACTTCAATACCTCTTTCGGAAACTTTGTGCCCCAAGACAATACCTTCATTAACCATAAAGTGGCACTTTTCCCAATTCAAGACAATATTAGTTTCTTCACATCTCTGCAAAACTCGATCAAGATTGCTCAAGCAATCATCAAAAGAGGAACCATAGATGGAAAAGTCGTCCATGAAAACCTCACAAATCTTTTCACAAAAATCAGAGAATATAGCCATCATGCATCTTTGAAAGGTAGCAGGTGCATTACATAAACCAAAAGGCATACGTCTATAAGCAAAAATACCAAAAGGGCATGTAAAAGTAGTCTTTGATTGATCTTTAGCCGACACAGGTATTTGTGAGAAACCAGAATAACCGTCTAGAAAGCAATAATGTGTATGTTTGCATAATCTTTCTAGCATTTGATCAATAAAAGGTAAGGGGTAATGATCTTTCTTAGTAGCTTTACTTAATTTGCGGAAATCAATTACCATCCTATAACCTGTCATAATTATTTGCGGGATCAATTCATCTTTATCATTAGGGACAATAGTAATACCTCCCTTCTTAGGGACACAATGGACAGGACTTACCCACTGACTATCAACAATGGGGTAAATTATACCTGCCTCTAGAAGCTTGCGTATTTCCTTTCTTACCACTTCTTTCATTTTAGGATTCAAACGTCGTTGAGGATCACAAACTAGTTTGGCATCAGCTTCCAAATTTATTTCATGTTGACATAGAGTGGGACTGATGCCCTTAAGATCATCCAGAGTATATCCAATAGCGGCACGGTGCTTTTTCAGAGTTTTCAATAATCTTTCTTCTTCATGCTCTGAAAGGTTAGCACTAATAATAACATGATATATTTTCTTTTCATCAAGATAAGCATACTTAAGATTATCAGGCAATGGTTTAAGCTCAAACACGGGATCACCCTTGGGTGGAGGAGGATCCCCTAGGATTTCAACAGGCAAATTGTGTTTCAGAATAGGTTCTTGTTTAAAGAATACTTCATCTATTTCCCTTCTTTCATTCATAAACATCTCATTTTCATGGTCTAGCAAATAATGTTCTAAAGGATCACTAGGAGGTACAGCAATAGAAGCAAGATCAATAATTTCATCCTTACTAGGCAATTCTTCCTCACGATGTTGTTTACTAAATTTGGAGAAATTAAACTCATGAACCATATCATCCAAGCCAATAGTAACAACATTCTTTTCGCAGTCTATCTTAGCATTAACAGTATTCAAGAAGGGTCTACCAAATATAATGGGACAAAAGCAATCTTGTGGGGAACCAAGAACAAGAAAATCAGCGGGATATTTGGTTTTCCCACACAAGACTTCAACATCTCTAACAATTCCCATTGCAGATATAGTATCTCTATTGGCAAGTTTAATTGTAACATCAATATCTTCTAACTCAGCAGGTGCGATATCATGCATAATTTCTTTATATAAATCAATGGGTATAACACTAGCACTAGAACCCATATCACATAAGCCATGATAACAATGATCTCCTATTTTAACAGAGATAACAGGCACACCTACCACAGGTCTATGTTTATCTCTATCACAGGGTTTAGCAATTCTAGCAGTTTCACCAGAGAATTCAATGACATGCCCATCAATATTATCGGACAAGAGATCTTTAACAATAGCAATATTAGGTTCTACTTTGACTTGCTCAGGAGGTGTAAAAGTTCTAGTATTGCTTTTACGAATAACAGTTGAAGCTTTAGCATGATCCTTTACTCTAGCAGGGAAAGGTGGTTTCTCAACATAAGAGGTGGGAACAATAGGATCATTATAAGTGATGGTCTTTTCTTCAACTTTAATAGGTGCAGCTACTTTTACTTCTATGGGAGGATGATATTTAAACCACTTCTCCTTGGGGAGATCAACATAAGTAGCAAAAGATTCACAGAAAGAAGCTACTATCTCAGAGGCAAGTCCATATTTAGTGCTAAATTTACGGAAAATATCGGTATCCATAAAAGATTTAACACAATCAAACTTAGGTGTCATACCTGACTCCTTACCTTCGTCGAGGTCCCAATCTTCAGAGTTGTGTTTAATTCTATCCAATAAATTCCATCTGAATTCAATAGTCTTCATCATAAAAGAGTCAGCACAAGAAGTATCGAGCATGGTTTGATTATTACCAGAGAGCCGAGCATAAAAATTCTGAAGAATTGTCAATTTTGAGAGCTCATGATTGGGGCATGAATATAACATGGATTTAAGCCTCCCCCAAGCTTGAGAGATGCTTTCTCCTTCGCGAGGCCAAAAATTATATATATAATTGTGATCACGATGAACAAGATGCATAGGGTAATACTTTTGATGAAATTCCAATTTCACTCTTTTATAGTTCCATGATCTCGTATCATCACATAGCCAATACCATGTCGATGCGTCTCCCTTCAAAGATAAAGGGAAAGCCTTCTTCTTAACAACATCATCGGGTATACCTGCAAGCTTAAATAATCCACAGATGTCATCCAAATAGCGTAGATGCTCGTCGGGATGCTTTGTCCCATCTCCTGTAAAAGTATTAGCCAGCAGTTTTTCCATAATACCCGAAGGAAATTCAAAAGGAGTTTCATTTTCAATAGGTTCAGTAGGTTGAGGAGCAACTCTTTGCTCTACTGGACGGGGTGAAGATACCCCGAACAAGCCCCTCAGAGATTCACTTTCCATAGTAACAAGTGACAGAAAACTTCAGCACACTATATAAGTTTTTCCTTACCAAATACCACTTACCAAAGGCGCTACACTCCCGGGCAACGGCGCCAGAAAAGAGTCTTGATGACCCACAAGTATAGGGGATCTATTGTAGTCCTTTTGATAATTAAGAGTGTCGAACCCAACGAGGACCAGAAGGAAATGATAAGCGGTTTTCAGCAAGGTATTCTCTGCAAGTACTAAAATAAGTGGTAACAGAAAGTTTTGTGATAGGATAAATTGTAACGAGCAAGAAGTAACAAAAGTAAATAAAGTGCAGCAAGGTGGCCCAATCCTTTTGAAGCAAAGGACAAGCCTGGACAAACTCTTATAATAGGAAAAGCGCTCCCGAGGACACATGGGAATATCGTCAAGCTAGTTTTCATCACGCTCATATGATTCGCGTTCGGTACTTTGATAATTTGATATGTGGGTGGACCGGTGCTTGGGTACTGCCCTTACTTGGACAAGCATCCCACTTATGATTAACCTCTATTGCAAGCATCCGCAACTACAACAAAAGTATTAAGGTAAACCTAACCATAGCATGAAACATATGGATCCAAATCAGCCCCTTACGAAGCAACACATAAACTAGGGTTTAAGCTTCTATCACTCTAGCAACCCATCATCTACTTATTACTTCCCAATGCCTTCCTCTAGGCCCAAATAATGGTGAAGTGTTATGTAGTCGACGTTCACATAACACCACTAGAGGTTAGACAACATACATCTTATCAAAATATCGAACGAATACCAAATCACATGACTACTAATAGCAAGACTTATCCCTTGTCCTCAGGAACAAACGTAACTACTCACAAAGCATATTCATGTTCATAATCAGAGGGGATATAATGTGCATAAAGGATCTGAACATATGATCTTCCACCAAATAAACCAACTAGCATCAACTACAAGGAGTAATCAACACTACTAGCAACCTACTAGCACCAATCCCGGACTTGGAGACAAAAATTGGATACAAGAGATGAACTAGGGTTTGGAGATGAGATGGTGCTGGTGAAGATGTTGATGGAGATTGCCCTCTCCTGATGAGAGGAGCGTTGGTGATGACGATGGTGATGATTTCCCCCTCCCGGAGGGAAGTGTCCCCGGCAGAACGGCTCTGCCGGAGCCCTAGATTGGTTCCGCCAAGGTTCCGCCTCGTGGCGGTGGAGTCTCGTCCCGAAAGGTTGCTTCTGATTTTTTTCTCATCGAAAGACTTCATATAGGAGAAGATGTGCGTCGGAGAGCCACCAGGGGGCCCACGAGGTAGGGGGGCGCGCCCAGGGGGGAGGGGCGCGCCCCCCACCCTCGTGAGCAGGGTGTGGGCCCCCTGGCCTTCATCTTTGGCGAAGATTTTTCTTTATTTCTTTTAAGATATTCCGTGGAGTTTCAGGACTTTTGGAGTTGCGCATGATAGGTCTCCAATATTTGCTCCTTTTCCAGCCAGAATTCCAACTGCCGACATTCCCCCTCTTCATGGTAAACCTTGTAAAATAAGAGAGAACAGCCATAAGTATTGTGACATATCGTGAAATAACAGCCCATAATGCGATAAATATCGATATAAAAGCATGATGCAAAATGGACGTATCAACAACCAAGATCCTAAGCTTGGGGATGCCCCGGATGGCATCCCCTCTTTCGTCTTCGTTCATCGGTAACTTTACTTGGAGCTATATTTTTATTCACCACATGATATGTGTTTTGCTTGGAGCATCATTTCCTTTTTTTAGTCTTTGCTTGCTGTTAATTAGATTAATGTTTTTCATCTTTAGTTTCAATTAAAAAGTCAAGGATAGCCTTTGCCATGCTTATTTTGCTAGTATACATGTTGCTGTTTGAAAACAGAAAGTTTACCGCTGTTGCAAAAATTCATTAGAAAAGTCAGAGAGTGGTATAATGTTGAATCCTTTTGCATATTGAGCTATGATAAATTTATTACAGTGGGAATTTTAGTTCATAATTTTTGGACTTAGGGAAGTATGATAAATCTTGCATTCTTTACAGACTGTACTGTTTTGACAGATTGCTGTTATGGTTGCATTGTTTGCATATGTTTGCTTGTTTAATGATTCTATTTGGTGATAGGAGTATTAAATATGCAGAGGCATTTTGTATTTAATGTTGAATAATAATTTTAGTGATTTGTTACAGTAGAAAATGATAAGGTTTTGCATTGGTTTATACTAACCTATCTCACGAGTTCTTGTTGAGTTTGGTGTGGATGAAGCTTTTGATAAAAAGAGAAACCATGGTATGAGAGGAATTAAGGAGACACAAAAGCTCAAGCTTGGGGATGCCCAAGGCACCCCAAGATAATATTTCAAGTAGTCTCAAGCATCTAAGCTTGGGGATGCCCCGGTAGGCATCCCACCTTTGTTCTTCAACAACTATCGGTTAGTATCGGTTGAGCCTAAGTTTTTGCTTCTTCACATGAGTTGTGCTATCCTTGCAATGTAGTTTTCTTTAGCTTTGCTTGATGTTTGAATAAAGTATCAAGATCTGAAATTATTAAATGAGAGAGAGTCTTCACATAGTTGCATAATTATTTAGCTACTCATTGACCTTCACTTATATCTTTCGGAGTAGTTTGTCATTTGCTCATAGTGCTTCACTTATATATTTTGAGCGTGATAATTTTTGCTCTACTGCTTCACTTAGATATCTTAGAGAACGGTGGTGGATTTGTTTTAAAGAAACTATTGATCTCTCATGCTTCACTTAGATTATTTTGAGAGTCGTTAATAGCATGGTAATTTGCTTAATATTAATATACTTGGTATTCAAGATATGTGAAACTTTCTTTTGAGTGAGTTGAATACTAAGATAAGTTTGATGCTTGATAATTGTTTTGAGATATGGAGGTGATAATATCAAAGTCGTGCTAGTTGAGTAATTGTGAATTTGAGAAATGCTTGTGTTGAAGTTTGCAAATCCCGTAGCATGCACGTATGGTTAAAGTTGTGTAACAAAAATTTGAAACATGAAGTGTACCTGGCTTGTGCATCCTTATGAGTGGCGGTCGGGGACGAGCGATGGTCTTTTCCTACCAATCTACCCCCTAGGATCATGCGCGTAGTATTTGATTTTTGATGACTTCTAAAATTTTCCAATAAGTATATGAGTTCTTTTGACTAATGTTGAGTCCATGGATTATACGCACTTTTACCTTTCCACCTTTGCTAGCCTCTTCGGTACCGTGCATTGCCCTTTCTCACCTTTAGAGTTGGTGCGAACTTCGCCGGTGCATCCAAACCCCGTGATACGATACGCTCTATCACACATAAACCTCCTTATATCTTCCTCAAAACAGCCACCATACCTACCTATCATGGCATTTCCATAGCCATTCCGAGATATATTGCCATGCAACTTCCATCATCATATTCATGACATACATTACTTTTGTCATATTGCCATTGCATTATCATGTAGTTGACATCGTATTTGTGGCAAAGCCACCATGCATTATTTTTCATACATGTCACTCTTGATTCATTGCACCATCCTATTACATCACGGAGGCATTCATATAGAGTCATATCTTGTTCTAAGTTTCGAGTTGTAATCCTTATGTTGTAATCAATAGAAGTGTGATGATCATCATTATTAGAGCATTGCCCAAAAAAGGCTCAAAAAAAGAAAAAAAAGAAAAAAAAGAAAATAAATAAAAAGGGCAATGCTACTATATCTTTTTCCACACTTGTGCTTCAAAGTAGCACCTTGTTCTTCATGTAGTGAGTCTCATAAGTTGTCTTTTTTATACTAGTGGGAATTTTTCATTATAGAACTTGGCTTGTATATTCCTACGACGGGCTTCCTCAAATGCCCTAGGTCTTCATGAGAAAGCGAGTTGGATGCACACCCACTAGTTTTCTTTTGTTGAGCATTCATAGCTCTAGTGCATCCGTTGCATGGCAATCTCTACTCCTCATGTTGACATCAATTGATGGGCATCTCCATAGCCCGTTGATTATCCTCGTCAATGTGAGACTTCTCCTTTTTTGTCTTCTCCACACAATCCCCATCATCATATTCTATTCCACCCATAGTGCTATATCCATGGCTCACGCTCATGTATTGCATGAAGGTTGAAAAAGTTTGAGATTATTTAAGTATGAAACAATTGCTTGGCTTGTCATCGGGGGTATAGAAGCTGGGAACATCTTTGTGTGACAAAAATGAAGCATAGCCTAACTATATGATTTTGTAGGGATGAACTTTCTTTTGCCATGCTATTTTGAGAAGACATGATTACTTTGATTAGTATGCTTGAAGTATTATTATTTTTATGTCAATATGAACTTTTGTCTTGAATCTTTCGGATTTGAATATTCATACCACAATTAAGAAGATTTACATTGAAATTATGCCAAAGTATCACTCCACATCAAAAATTCTTTTTTATCATTTACCTACTCGAGGACGAGCAGGAATTAAGCTTGGGGATGCTTGATACGTCTCCAACGTATCTATAATTTTTGATTGCTCCATGCTACTTTATCTATTGTTTTAGGCAATATTTTGCTTTATTATCCACTTTTATATTATTTTTGGGACTAACCTATTAACCGGAGGCCCAACCCAGATTTGCTGTTTTATGCCTATTTCAGTGTTTCGAGGAAAAGGAATATCAGACGGAGTCAAAACGGAACGAAATCAACTGGAGAAGTTACTTTTGGAAGGAAACCCACCTGATGGACTTGGACCCCACGTCAGAAGATACGGGAGGTGCTCACGAGGGTGGGGGGCGCGCCCCCCTGCCTCGTGGGCCCCCCGTAGCTCCACCAACGTACTCCTTTCACCCATATATACCTACGTACCCTAAAACTTCCAGAACAGAAGATAGATCGGGAGTTCCGCCGCCGCAAGCCTCTATAGCCTCCAAAAACCTCTCGGGAGCCCGTTACGGTGCCCTGCCGGAGGGGGATCCCATCATCGGAGGCCATCTTCATCATCCCGGTGCTATCCATGACGAGGAGGGAGTGGTTCACCCTCGGGGCTGAGGGTATGTACCAGTAGCTATGTGTTTGATCTCTCTCTCTCTCTCTCTCTCTCGTTCCCTCTATGGCACGATCTTGATGTATCCTGAGCTTTGCTATTGTAGTTGGATCTTATGATGTTTCTACCCCTCTACTCTCTTGTGATGAATTGAGTTTCCCCTTTGAAGTTATCTTATCAGATTGAGTCTTTTATGAGAACACTTGATGTATGTCTTGCCGTGATTATCTGTGGTGACAATGGGATATCATGTGCCACTTGATGTATGTTTTGGTGATCAACTTGCGGGTTTCGTGACATTGGGAACCTATGCATAGGTGTTGGCACACGTTCTTGACTCTCCGGTAGAAACTTTGGGGCACTCTTTGAAGTACTTTGTGTTGGTTGGATGAATCTGAGATTGTGTGATGCATATCGTATAATCATGCCCACGAATACTTGAGGTGACAATGGAGTATCTAGGTGACATTAGGGTTTTGGTTGATTTGTGTCTTAAGGTGTTATTCTAGTACAAACTCTTTTATAGATTGATCCAAAAGAATAACTTTGAGGTGGTTTTGTACCCTACCATAATCTCTACGTTTGTTCTCCACTATTAGTGGCTTTGGAGTGACTCTTTGTTGCATGTTGAGGGATTGTTATATGATCTATCTATGTTATTATTGTCGAGAGAACTTGCACTAGTGAAAGTATGAACCCTAGGCCTTGTTTCCTATCATTTCAATACCGTTTACGCTCACTTTTACCACTTGTTACCTTGCTGTTTTTATATTTTCAAATTACAAAAACCTTTATCTACCATCCATATTGCACTTGTATCACCATCTCTTCGCCGAACTAGTGCACCTATACAATTTACCATTGTATTGGGTGTGTTGGGGACACAAGAGACTTTTTCTTATTTGGTTGCAGGGTTGCTTGAGAGAGACCATCTTCATCCTACGCCTCCTATGGATTGATAAACCTTAGGTCATCCACTTGTGGGAAATTTGCTACTGTCCTACAAAGCTGTGCACTTGCAGGCTCAACAACGTCTACAAGAAGAAGGTTGTGTAGTAGACATCAAGGTGCGGCATTGTGATTTGACTTCTCATTGCTCATTACTACTACTGGGGCGGTACGACTAGGGTGTGTCCCCCTGCTGTTCTGCACTGTTATTTGGTGCTTGACACGTCGACCCGGTTGCTATATGTCCCACATGTCGGCGACTGGAAGTACATAATTCATGAAAGGGAGCGTCGATTGAGGAGTATACAAGACACGGCTTGGGTTTTTGCTGCTTCACGCGATCCACCGATACAAACCCGGACTAAAAAAGGAGAGGGCATATCTTTTCCCGCGCGGCAGGCAGGGTAGTTTGGCATAGTCTGTTCGAGGCAAGGAGGCAGGAAGGGAAACAAGCAAATAAAGGTTGAGCGACTTAGTTTTGGAAAAATCTGATTTTACGGAGTACGTACCCACTAGGGTTTATAGGGCTCATCTAAAAAACATTCGTTTTTCCGTTTGATAAGTCTCAATTCTACTACCAGTAGTAGTACCATCACAGGTTGGATTTTGAGGTGCGTTAGATAACCCAATGCGAGCAGTGTAAAGAGAAAACTCACCAATGCATGTAGAAGTTCATGGAAATTTAGTGGTCATTCATGCATTCTTTCTAATTAATGCCTCGGTAAACATAACTTCTTGAGAAAAACGAGCGTACTAATTACTTGTGCAATCCACGAAATTAATTCGACCACTCACCGTCTACCTTGGTTGGAGAGATTTTGAAATTGAGCCATAAACTGGAAAGAGGGAGTACTAACTTTTGTCTCGGTTACTATTTGTGGCCTTGTATAGATGCAAAATGTATTTTTTTATAGTGGCCTTGTATAAGTAAATGGAGGGAGTAGTAAAGGACATATATATTCCAAACAATATGATAATCTCTCTAACCAAGGTAGTAGGGACGAGGAGTAAACAGAGGGAGTAGTAAAATTTTCTCCTCGTCGTGCGAGCCACCACACGCGTGGGCCAGGGAGTAGGCGTAAGGCGTACAATAGTACTACTACTAGTAAGCAAGCTTCACCTCATCCTATGAGCCACCACGCCCAAGGGCGGGGGAGACGGCATACTAAGCAAGCTTCTCCTCGTTCTGCGAGTTGACGGGACACATGAAAAGTACTCCAGTGTATAGATCCTTGCCTCTAAGGTAGGCCCCACATGGTTTGCCTCTTTTTTAACATAACACGTCAAGTCGCAATTTTTTTGTTCGCCCATGGTAGACGATCCTCCCTCCGCCAAGTGGACAACCAGTACACGTGTCAAATTACCACGTGGTCTGCCTTTTCATACAGAAATGAGCTCCACTGTGTACCCGCGAGGGTGTGGTTGGAAAAGAGACGGGAGTACGTGCGCCGTGTGTGCACTTCTTCTCTTCGTGCACGTCCCCCACCTACGTGGGTGTGTGTGAGAGATAAAAAGCTAGACATAATGCGCTGTCCATCCCCATGCCTCCGCCTAGTCCGACCACCAGTCACCACCACGCCCCACTCCTCCTCACCTTATCTCTCATCTTTCTCCCTCCATTTTTATATACAAGGGGCCACTATCAAAATTACAATTTGGAGATATACAAGGACACTAACACTAATTGATGCAATATTAATGGTGTTTGCCTCATAGTACTAGCAAAGGAGGACATTAATTATCCCTTGCATGCATGCAGGAGTGTGAGCATTAGCTTGATGTGCATGAAAGAGAAGAATACACATTAATTTACACGGCAAACAAGGAAACAAGGTGGCTTGCAACATTCACTTAGAAGACATTAATTTTTGCCTTGGTACCTGTAATATGGATTTGTGGCCTTGTATACAAAAATGGAGTCCTATAAAATTCTCGAGATACCATTTATCCGATAAAATTCTCGAGATATCATTAGTTTTTACAAAATGGGATTACTCTTGCATGGGTCAATCACAACAGGTGTTTTGTAAAAAAATGCATCTTGATGTTCTGTGCAATGCACGGGCATCTTGCTAGTACATGGAAACAACTCATGGCAAAATTCCACGGCAAACGAGGGATTTGAATCTATTGGGAGGGGTTGTTTGGATCTTGCCCGGGGTAGCCAAAATATTGGCGACCCTTTTGTCCACTGGTGCCTTTGCCACCCGATGAACGAGGAATGGCTTGGGTGCCCATGCATCCTCTAGCGCCCACATTGGAGACGAGCTCGCACGAGCTGTGTTTTTTTGTCCCACCACGCCGCCCGAGCCGCCCACAGACCGACCGACGACCCGCAAATTACGCCATGCAACCGTAGCCGCACACATTACGAGAGCAACTCAACCAACCGGACGAAATTCACGTAAACACGACGATATTTCACATAAACAACAATGGAAATCATATAAAATACCAGATTTTCATACAAACATGACGGATTTCATTACATTCAAATGAACTACGTGGTGCTAGTTCTAGACAGCACAGGTATATAATACCTGGCCTAAATGGTCGCCTGCTGATCGATTTGTGTTCCTCATGTCCGGCAGCACGATCACCGGACTGCCGGGAGCCCCGGAGGTATATGCTTGATAAAGGGCGACCCACTTCCCCATCGCCAATCGATATCATTGGCTGATGCCGAAGATGATGGTGGAAGGGGGCTTCCCCGCTTCTGTGGAGCCCATGCAGGGTCGACGAAGGTCCTCACAACAAAAGGATCCGGCAAGACACCTGCTGTGTACGCCGGCGTCTCCTCCGCAGTGGCCTTCATGGGACCCAAGCGGCGGCGACCTCCTGTGTTCTACTTCTCCTTGATGATGGCGGTGGATGCGGAGGCGCTGGCCACCGACTCGTCGCTCTCCGTGCACCCGGCTTCTGTCGCTGCTGGCATGGCGCGGCCGCCGGCATGGGAGTCTCGGATACAGAAACGGGAGATGCGGTACGAGGCGGCGGCATGGACGGCAGCAACGACGCCCATGCGCCCTTCCTCGTCGAACTGGCCTGGAGCGGCGAGTTGCTGAACCGCACGCCGGCTTGGGGCGGCAACTGGCTCCGTAGGGCGAGGGGAGGGAGGTGGATCAGCGAGCTGCATAGCTCGTATCCGGCGGGCTACTGATACGTCTCCAACGTATCTATAATTTTTTCTTGTTCCAAGCTATTATATTACCCGTTTTGGATGTTTATGGGCTTTACTTTACACATTTATATCATTTTTGGGACTAACCTACTAACCAGAGGCCCAACCCGTATTGCTGTTTTTTTTGCCTATTTCAGTGTTTTGAAGAAAAGGAATATCAAACGGAATGAAACCTTCGGGAGCGTGATTTTTGGAACGAACGTGATCCAGAGGACTTGGAGTGCAAGTCAAGAAGTAGTTGAGGCGGCCGCGAGGGTGGAGGGCGCGTCCACCCCTACAGGGCACGCCCCTATCTCGTGGGCCCCTCGGGTGGCCAACGACCTACTTCTTCCTCCTATATATACCCATGTAACCCGAAAACATCAGGGGAGCCAACGAAAACCTAATTCCACCGCCGCAACCATCTGTATCCACAAGATCCCATCTTGGAGCCTTTGTCGGCGCTCCGTCGGAGAGGGAATCGACCATGAAGGGCTTCTACATCAACACCATAGCCCCTCCGATGAGTTGTGAGTAGTTTGCCACAGACATTCAGGTCCATAGTTATTAGCTAGATGGCTTCTTCTCTCTTTTTGGATCTCAATACCATGTTCTCCTCGATCTTCTTGGAGATCTATTCGATGTAACTCTTTTTGCGGTGTGTTTGTCGAGATCCGATGAATTGTGGGTTTATGATCAAGTGTATCTAAATATTTGAATCTCCTTTGAATTCTTTATGTGTGATTAAGTTATCTTTGCAAGTCTCTTTGAATTATCAGTTTGGTTTGGCCTACTAGATTGATCTTTCTTGCAATGGGAGAAGTGCTTAGCTTTGGGTTCAATCTTGCAGTGTCCTTTCCCAGTGACAGCACGGGCAGCAAGGCACGTACTATATTGTTGCCATCGAGGATAAAAAGATGGGGTTTATATCATATTGCATGAGTTTATCCCTCTACATCATGTCATCTTTCTTAATGTGTTACTCTGTTCTTTATGAACTTAATACTCTAGATGCATGCTGGATAGCGGTTGACGTGTGGAGTAATAGTAGTAGATGCAGGCAGGAGTCGGTCTACTTGTCACGGACGTGATGCCTATATACATGATCATGCCTAGATAATCTCATAATTGTTCGCTTTTCTATCAATTGCTCGACAGTAATTTGTTCACCCACCATAATACTTATGCTATCTCGAGAGAAGCCACTAGTGAAACCTATGGCCCCCGGGTCTATCTTTTATCATATAAGCTTTCAGTCTACTTTTATTTGCATCTTTACTTTTCTTATCTATATTATAAAATACCAAAAATATATTTATGTTATCATACTCTCTCTATCGATCTCACTTTCATGAAGTGGCCGTGAAGGATTGACAACCCCTTTATTGCGTTGGTTGCGAGTTCTTTGTTTGTTTGTGTAGGTGCATGGGACTTTTGAGGAGCCTCCTCTTTGGATTGATACCTTGGTTCTCAAAACCGAGGGAAATACTTACGCTACTATTGATGCATCACCCTTTCCTCTTCAAGGAAAACCAACGCAAGCTCAAGACGTAGCAAGAAGGATTTCTAGCGCCGTTGCCGGGGAGGTCTTCGCTCAAGTCAAGACATACCAAGTACCCATCACAAACTCATCTCCGTCACATTTACATTATTTGTCATTTGCCTCTCGTTCTCCTCTCCCCCACTTCACTCTTGCCGTTTTATTCGCCCTCTCTTTCCCAATCTTCTCCTCTCTCTTTCTTCGCACACTTCTTCTTCCTTGCTCTTGTTTGCTTTTATGTCTGAAACTGGGGAGATTATCGTCAATATGGACAATAATGATAACATGGAAAATTCTGATGCTCCTACTGAAGAACCCCTATCTTGCATACTAAAAAGTTTCGAATCGGTAGTGGTAACATTATTGGAAAAGGTGTTATTCAAGATTTATTTACTTGTGCCGGTGCTTTACCTTCTATGGTGGTTCTATTCTTCATAGAACTAGTAGTATTGCGGATGCTATCGCTATGCTTGTAGTTGAGCTTGAAAGACAATTTATGCATATGCATCCTTGCATACAAAGAATTTTCCTGGAATTTTCAAATATTGAGCATTCTTCTGTAAAGCGCGCTGTCACTATCTTTTTGGCTCATGAGTTTAGATTTATAATAAGAGAGGCCAAAGAAATCTTTGCGCACTATAGGGTGGACGTTGGTCGTCCTCCCATAGAGGCGATACTCTTCGATCAAGAGGAAATTAGGCGTTTTCAATCTTGGACTATGTTGCTTTCAATGAAAACCTTAGAAAAAAGGTTCCTACCAATGTCTTAGTTGATATAATTTCTGAACTTAATAATGACTTTGCTCTTCGAAACAATGAGCTAGGATACTCTCTTGAGTATAGGCTCACGAAATTCTGCCAAAAGAATGCTTATAATGATGAATTAGTTGTGCAATATGAAGGGCCAAAGGAGGAACCTATTCCTCCTGTGATTGATCTTGGGGACTTTTGTCCCATTAAATTTAGCCCTTTTCATTACTTTTGCTTGCCTCAAAGAAAACTTGCTGCTGAACGTAGAGAATATGAGATGATTTTTCAAGATTTATCTTATTATTATGGCACTACTTAGATCTATCCTCGCTTTTATGCCTAGCTAGGGGCGTTAAACGATAGCACTAGTTGGGAGGCAACCCAATTTTATTTGTGTTTTTTGTTTTTGCTTCTGTTTAGTAATAAATTTTGCATCTACCTTCTTTTTAGATGTGTTTTTATATTTTAATTAGTGTTTGTGCCAAGTGGAACCTATAGGATAACCTATGGTGATAGTTAATTTGATTTTGCTGAAAAACAGAAACTTTGCACGCACGAAATTAGTTTTGTTAAATCACAGAAACGTGATTTTGCGTTAATTCTTTTTGCTGTAGATCAATAGACAAATTTCCCAGACTTCCTATTTTGGTAGTATTTTTAAAGTTACAGAAGTATTCGGGAGTTACAGATTGCTACAGACTGTTCTGTTTTTGAAAGCTCTGTTTTTCGTGTGTTGTTTGCTTATTTTAATGCATCTATGGCTACTATTAAGTGGTATGAACCATAGAGATCTTGGAATACAGCAGGTTTAACACCAATATAAATAAAGAATCAGTTCATTACAATACCTTATGTGGTGGTTTTGCTTTCTTTCACTAACGGAGCTTATGAGATTTCCTATTGAGTTTTGTGTTGTGAAGTTTTCAAGTTTTGGGAAAAGATTTGATGTACTATGGAATAAGGAGTGACAAAATCCTAAGATTGGGGATGCCCATGGCACCCCAAGATATTCAACAATAGCCAAAAGCCTAAGCTTGGGGATGCCCCCGGAAGGCATCCCCTCTTTCGTCTTCGTTCATTGGTAACTTTACTTGGAGCTATATTTTTATTCGCCACATGATATGTGTTTTCCTTAGAGCGTCTTGTATGATATTAGTTTTTGCTTTTTAGTTTACCACAATCATCCTTGCTGTACACACGTTTTGGGAGAAGCCCACTTGACTGAAATTTATTAGAATACTCTATGTGCTTCACTTATATCTTTTGAGTTAGATAGTTTTTGCTCTAGTGCTTCACTTATATCTTTTAGAGCACGACGGTGGCTTAATTTTGAAGAAATTGTTAATATATCATGCTTCACTTATATTATTTTGAGAGTCTCTTAGAACAGCATGGTATTTGCTATGGTAATAAAATTGGTCCTAGAATGGTAGGCATCCAAGTTGGGTATAATAAAAATTACCATAGGAAGTGAATTGGATGCTATGATCAATTTGATACTTGATAATTGTTTTGAGATATGGAGGTAGTGATATTAAAAGTCATGCTAGTTGGGTGATTATGAATTTAACGAATGCTTGTGTTGAAGTTTGTGATTCCCGTAGCATGCACGTATGGTGAACCGCTTTGTGATGAAGTTGGAGCATACTTTTCTTTATTGATTGTCTTCCTTATGAGTGGCGGTCGGGGACGAGCAATGGTCTTTTCCTACCAATCTATCTCCCTAGGAGAAGGCGCGTAATACTTTGTTTTTGATGACTTGTAGATTTTTGCAATAAGTATATGAGTTCTTTTGACTAATGTTGAGTCCATGGATTATACACACTCTCACCCTTCCACCATTGCTAGCCTCTATTGTGCCGCGCAACTTTCGCCGGTAACATACACCCACCATATACCTTCCTCAAAACAGCCACCATACCTACCTATTATGGCATTTCCATAGCCATTCCGAGATATATTGCCATGCAACTTTCCACCATTCTGTTTATATGACACACATCATCATTGTCATATTGCTCTTTGCATGATCATGTAGTTGACATCGTATTTGTGGCAAGGCCACCTTCATAATTTTCATACATGTCACTCTTGATTCATTGCATATACCGGTACACCGCCGGAGGCATTCATATAGAGTCATATCTTGTTCTAGTATTGAGTTGTAATCTTGAGTTGTAAAGTAAATAAAAGTGTGATGATCTTCATTATTAGAGCATTGTCCCAGTGAGGAAATGATGATGGAGACTATGATTCCCCCACAAGTCGGGATGAGACTTCGGACTTTATAAAAAAAAGAGAAAGGCCAAATAAAAAAAGAAGAAAGGCCCAAAAGAAAAAAAGAAAAAAAGAAAAAAAAGAAAAAAAAAGAAAAAATGAGAGAAAAAGAGAGACGGGACAATGCTACTATCCTTTTACCACACTTGTGCTTCAAAGTAGCACCATGATCTTCATGATAGAGAGTCTCCTATGTTGTCATTTTCATATACTAGTGGTAATTTTCATTATAGAACTTGGCTTGTATATTCCAATGATGGGCTTCCTCAAAATGCCCTAGGTCTTCATGAGCAAGCGAGTTGGATGCACACCCACTTAGTTTGTTTTGTTGAGCTTTCATACATTTATAGCTCTAGTGCATCTGATGCATGGCAATCCCTACTCACTCACATTGATATCTATTAATGGGCATCTCCATAGCCCATTGATATGCCTAGTTGAGGTGAGACTATCTTCTCCTTTTTTGTCTTCTCCACAACCACCATTCTATTCCACATATTGTGCTATGTCCATGGCTCACACTCATGTATTGCGTGAAAGTTTAAAAAGTTTGAGATTACTAAAGTATGAAACAATTGCTTGGCTTGTCATCGGGGTACTGCATGATTAAATACTTTGCGTGATGAAGATAGAGCAACAGCCAGACTATATGATTTTGTAGGGATAACTTTCTTTAGCCATGTTATTTTGAGAAGACATGATTGCTTTGATTTGTATGCTTGAAGTATTACTATTTCTTATGTCAATATGAATGAGGGAGTCCTGGACTAGGGGGTGTCCAGACAGCCGGACTATCATCGTCAGCCGGACTCCAAGACTATGAAGATACAAGATTGAAGACTTCGTCCCGTGTCCGGATGGGACTCCAAGACTATGAAGATACAAGATTGACGTGGAAGGCAAGCTTGGCAATACGGATATGTAGATCTCCTACCATTGTAACCGACTCTGTGTAACCCTAGCCCTCTTCGGTGTCTATATAAACCGGAGGGTTTTAGTCCGTAGGACACACGACCATTACAACAATCATACCATAGGCTAGCTTCTAGGGTTTAGCCTCCTAGATCTCGTGGTAGATCCACTCTTGTACTACCCATATCATCAATATCAATCAAGTAGGAGTAGGGTTTTACCTCCATCGAGAGGGCCCGAACCTGGGTAAAAACATCGTGTCCCTTGTATCCTGTTACCATCCGCCTAGACGCACAGTTCGGGACCCCCTACCCGAGATCCGTCGGTTTTGACACCGGCATTGGTGCTTTCATTGAGAGTTCCTCTGTGTCGTCACCGATAGGCTTGATGGCTTCTTCAATCAACAACAACGCCGTCCAGGGTGAGACTTTTCTCCCCGGACAGATCTTCGTATTCGGCGGCTTCGCATTGCGGGCCAATTAAGCAGCCATCTGGAGCAGATCGAAGCTTCGCCCCAGCCATCGGTCAGGTTTGGAAGCCTAAACTTCACGGCCGACGTCCGCGGAGACTTGATCTTTGACGGATTCGAGCCACAGCCGAGCGTGCCGCGCTGTCACGATGGGCATGATTTAGCTCTGCCGCCGGACAGTGCCCTAGGGGCCGCACTCGAGTCCGCTCTGACCCATAGTTCGGAGCAGACCGTGCAGATCGAGGACAGGTGGCTGGACACCGCCTCGGGAGCTGCAACTTCTATGGCGATGGAGCCGAATACTGACCTTGTCCCTTATAAAGCTCGTGACTCCGAGGCACCGTACTCCTTGCCGGACTCCGAACCTCCCGTGCCCCCGCCAATCGAATCCGATTGGACGCCGACCATGGAGTTCACCGCCGCGGACATCTTTCAGCACTCACCCTTTGGCAACATCCTAAATTCGCTAAAGTTTCTCTCGTTATCAGGAGAACCCTAGCCGGATAGCGGTCAGGATGGTTGGGATGCGGATGATGAAGAAATTCAAAGCCCACCCACCACCCACTTTGTAGCCACTGTCGACGATCTAACCGACATGCTAGACTACAACTCCGAAGACATCGACGGTATGGACGACGATGCCAGAGACTACCAAGAACCAGCGCTTATCGAGCACTGGAAGGCCACCCCAACCCATGATGTATATATGGTGAACACCCCAAAAGGAAGCGATAACAAGGAACAATGGGACGCGGCAAAGGATAATTCCGCCGACAAACAACCAAAACAGCGACGCAGACACCGCCCTAAGTCCCGCCTCGACAAAAACAGCACTCCTAATGACCCAGCAATAGAGCAGGGCAAACCAGTGGACGACGAACATGCAACCAAGCAACCATCCGAACAGGACGAATTGGATAATCAATCCATGCCCGGCGAAAACAACAGTCCAGACGATCTCACGCCGGACACACCACGAACATAAGAACCTCCACAAAGACTTGTCGCCACTGCCGAAGCTTTGAAGAAGGAAAAACGGAAGCTCAAAACAGCGGAAGACATACTCAGAATGAGGTGGAGCAAAGTACTCAAGACCGCGGACAAATATGGCAATGGCCACCAAACGAAGAGCTACCCGAAGCGCAAGCTGCTGCCAGAATTCGACGAGGAGGCCATAGAGTCCCCACAGTCAAAAAGCAAAGAGGCCGCCTGGCCGGATAGACGACCAGATGACAGGCCAAAAGAGATAAGCGGCACCGCACACAATCCGACTCATGATCCTCGGAAAACAGACGGCCCGGTCAGGTCCATTTATGGGCCAAAAAAGAGGGCCCCAGGAAGCAACACAACACGCCGAGTGTTCGAAGACAACGGCACACCCAAATCTGGGCGCGCGCACCCACTATGTTTCACCGATGAGGTGCTGGATCATGAATTTCAGCGGGTTTAAACCCGTAAACATAGAGGCATATGGCGGAACAACAGACCACAGAGTGCGGATTGAGGATTACATCCTCCACATACACATGGCCAGAGGAGATGATCTCCACGCCATAAAATATCTACCCCTCAAGCTCAAAGGGCCAGCTCGGCATTGGCTCAAAAGCCTCCCAGAAAATACTATTGGAAGTTGGGAAGAGCTCGAGGACGCGTTTAGAGCAAATTTTCAAGGGACTTATGTCCGCCCTCCGAATGGAGACGATTTAAGTCACATAACTCAACAGCCCGGAGAATCGGCGCGCAAATTCTAGAACAGGTTCCTTACCAAAAAGAATCGAATAGTCGACTGTCCGGACGCCGAAGCCTTAGCAGCTTTTAAACATAATGTCCAAGACGAATGGCTCGCCAGACACCTCGGCCAAGAGAAGCTGAGAACAATGGCCGCGCTAACAAGCCTCATGACCCGCTTTTGCGCGGGGGAAGACAGCTGGGTAGAAAGATGCAGCACCAGCGACCCGAGTACATCCGAGGTCAGAGATGGAAACGGAAAGTCACGGCGCAGAAAGGATCAGCGCCAAAATAAAGAAAAAAGCCCAAAGAACACGGCGGTCAACGCCGGATTCAAAAGCTCGCGGCCGAACAACAAAACACTGCCTCTTAAGGAAAACAGTGATGAGCTATCCAACTTAAACAAAATTTTGGATTGGATATGTCAAATCCACAGTACCCCCGGAAGGCCTGCAAACCACACCCACCGAGACTGTTAGGTCTTCAAACAGTCCAGCCGACTCAACACCGAACACAAGGGGCTCGACGCTCCAAGCAAGGATGATGACGAACCCCACCAGCAGAGCACCGGAAAACAGAAGACTTTCCCACAAGAAGTCAAAACAGTAAACTCACTTCAGGTGATAACACCGAACAACAATGCGGCACCCGCCAAAATAGGTGCTGCACGGTCCACCCCAGCGGAACCCCGAGATTGGATGTCAAAACCAATTACTTTCGACCACCTGGACTATCCCAGAAGCATTCGGAACGCAGGATGGACTGCTCTGATATTGGATCCTATAATCGACAGACTACAATTTACACAAGTCCTAATGGACGGCGGGAGCGATTTAAACCTGCTATATCCGAACACAATCCGCAAGTTGGGGATAGACCTTACTAAAATTCGACATAGCCGCACTTCTTTCAAAGGAGTGACGCCAGGCCCCTACGCCAAGTGCACGGGCTCCTTACTACTAGAAGTTGTGTTCGGGTCACCCGACAACTTCCAACGCGAAAAATCTAATCTTTCACATCGCCCCATTCAAAAGTAGCCATCAAGCACTATTGGGACGTGAAGCTTTTGTTCGCTTTAATGCAATACCACACTACGCGTCTCTTACACTTAAAATGCCCGGTCCACGCGACATCATCTCATTAAAAGGTCATTCAAAGACCCCGGACACGGCTAGACGAGTCCGGCATAAATAAGCTAGGGGTTCCCTAGCCGCACGCCCCTTTACAAGGGGCTGCGCGTATGAGCTAATATAAGTTCAACTTCATTCATTCATTCATATTTTGATTTCCAATTCATTTTTTGCACAATTACTTTTCAAACTAAGTTCCTCTCTTTTACAGATGAACAACATGCTACACCCGTCCAGGATACGGCTGCGCGGAGACACAAAGCGCAGGCGTGCGAGAGGGACCCGTTGCAAGGATTCTTTTCAGATTAAGACCCTGCGTAAACCTTTTTTACCGTCTCTTGTTGCTATATATCCCCTGGTTCTTCATTATAACCGGAGAGGAGACTGACGTTTTGGCATCGGCCACGTCAGAGGACCTTGCGTGTACCTGGACAATAGGGGCTTAGGGCATTGTTCTGCCCGCTATCATAAAGACCGAATACCTTAGGGAGTGTTCGGCGTCTCGAGTTAGGCCTTATATGCATCAGCTCTGAATCATGTCTTTGGTCAAATGTTGGGTTTGCCGGCTCCTGTGTTTTGCTGCCTTACGTTCCGTATCATCGGCTAACGCGGCACCGGAGAACTCTGCGATTGTGCCCGGTTCGGCGGGCGAGCACCTCGATGAAAGCGGCTGACTTCATGATACAGGAGAGACTGGTCAACCACTCGATCGACTACGGAATGTTTAGAATTCCTCGCTTTGACGAAGGACCGTTTCGGTCAGGCACATCTGGCGCCCGAATTCGAGAGCGCGGTGCCACTATGGGCTATATCGTAGCCCCACCCTCAAATTCCTATGGCTAAGTGAAAGTGATAAAGCATTATAGTCCGGTTGCCTTGTTTGCTACGCTACCACCTCCTTCACAGGACCGAGATGGCGGATTAAGTGTGAAAATGCGTATTTTTGCGAACACCCCCGCACCTTGTGCGTGGGGGCTGAAGCCGACGACTGCCATCTTTCAGGTTATACACACGTATACATAAACGGCCGCACAGGAGATATTTTAATACTTGAACGGTCAATCTGTGAACGGTCAATCCGGACAATCTATTCAGTTCAGCCCACTCGGCCAGCCGATCGGTCAGTGGAAGTGAACGTTCCGGACTATGGAATTGAGACCAAAACAGCTCTTCCATCTTGTGATCCGCCGACTTGAAGTGCACTGCGGCATCTGCCGCTTTTCGCCGCTAAGTCCATATAAGGATCCTCCGGATCCCACAGCTGGCCCAGCTGAGCATACTTTGGATCTGTGAAACTTCGGCGCAGCAGAAAAGGCTTGCCAGCCACAATGTCTCCGGCCTCGCGCAGCTCCTACTTTATAGCCCGCATTACAGAATGGGCATCCTTGGCTTCGACGGTGGCCTTCCCCAGGTCTTCTCGCTCTGCTAGGTGCTCCTTTTCAAGAACCTCATTGCGGTCGGTAGCATCTTTTAACTTCACGGCCATCTCGGCCATCTCCTCCCTGCTTCGGCAGTGTGCAGCCCTTTCGGCTTCCAGCTCTTCGGCCGCCCTCGAGGCAGCCGCATCACTCCTTCCGGCATGCTCCTTGGCTTGAGCAAGTTCTGCCCGAAGGCTCTCCACAGCAGCGGCACCATCTGCATTTAGCACACATGTTGTAAGGAGTGGGCTTCGGCTCCCTTACTCGGTGACCACGGAGAAAAAAAAACCTACCTTGTGACTCGTCAAGTCGTTTATTGACCAGCGCGATGTCCGCATCCACAACATCGAGCTGCCGCTTTAGCTCGGCAACTCCATCAGTCCGGCTAGCCACCGAATTATCTGCCACCTGCTTAGGAAAGGCGAAAATCAATACCTGGGATTTGGATCCTCGGCACGCTGTCGTTCTCGATACCCTACTGAGTCTCAGGGGCTACTATCTATACAGGGCGCACTTTATGTGTAAAACTGTCAAAGGGTATGTCATTTTTACGTACCTCAAACCCCTTGACAAACTCTGGCGGCATCACATAATCCGCCTTGGCGGATGAAATTCTTTCAATCACCGTACTCATCGATGTACGGTGACCTTGAATGGGCGGCCTCTCAAGCAGATCCTTGATTCCCCGGCCGCACACCGGTTGGTGCCGAACTATCCGGCCTGCCGGACTCGAGATACCCTCCGTGATGACACTTGAGCTCGTCCGCCCTATCCGATGGTGCGGCAGAAGGAGGCGTCTCGCTCTCCATCATCTCCGGACGGAGTTCCCCCGAAGACGAGCTCATCTGAGAAGGACGGAGATCTGAACAACAAGGTAAAAACTTAAGTTATCCTCAGAAGCACAAATAGGGATGTCCTTTATTACAAAAACTCCCTTTTTTCTACTTACAGCTCGCTGGAGGGCTGATTCTTTAGGGGAGATTGTGCGGCCGGAGCCTCTTCGGACACGGGACCCTCTGGTGAAGATCTCTTCCCCCGCTTCGGGGCTTTGGCCTCCGGGTTTTCGGAGGCGGTCCTCTTCTCCCCCTGGAAGGAGGGATTCTCGATCCCCCCTTCCTCAAGAGCCTCCTTGGTTGAGGCAGTAGTTCCTCTGTTCTCCCCTTCGCCTTCCTCTGAAGGCGCAATCTCCAACATCCTGACCAGCATGGGATCCGGCACGGTCTCTGGGAGGGGGGCCGGACACCGTATCAGTTTTGCTTGCGCTATCCACTCCTGTTTAGAGGGCAGTTGGTCAAAAGGCGAATCATAGAAAGGCAAACAAACAGTATGTCCGGACACGGAGCTACTTACTTGTGTATCCGGCGATTGCAGCTCAGGCCGGCATCCTCGGTCAATTCCGGACACACCTCTTGTGATCCGAAGAACAATTTGTACATCTCCACGGGTGTCGTACCCATGAAGTGTTGGAGAATCCGTGGTCCCTCCGGATTAAACTCCCACAGCCGGAGAGGGCGGCATTTGCAGGGTAGGAGACGCCTAATCAGCATGACCTGCATCACCACGACCAGGTCGATCTCCCTCGCTTGGAGGTCTTGAATTCGGCCCCGCAGTAGGGGCACGTCCTTTGACGACCCCCATTTGAGCCCTTGGCTGACGCATGACATTAGCCGTGGTGGAGGGCCCGAGCGGACGATGGGCGGCGGCTTCTGCCTGCTGCCCCTGGGAGCGGTTATATAGAACCACTCCTGCTGCCACAAGCCGAGCTCCTCCTGAAAAGAGCCCTCGGGCCATGGAGCGTCGACCCTTCTGCTCACAACCGCCCTGCCGCACTCTGCTTGACGCCCCTCAATCATCTTCGGCTTCACGTCAAAGGTCTTAAGCCACAAGCCGAAGTGAGGGGTGACGCGGAGGAAGGCTTCACAAACGACAATAAATGCAGAAATATGGAGGATGGACTCCGGAGCCAAGTCGTGGAATTCCAACCCATAGTAAAACACGAGCCCTCTCACAAAAGGATCCATCGGGAAGCCTAAACCCCGACGGAGGTGGGATACGAAGACGACATACTCGTCGGGCTCGGGGGTGGGGATGACTTGCCCTTCGGCGGGCAACCTGTGCGAAATCTCGCAAGTCAGGTACTTGGCCTCTCGCAGCTTTAGCACGTCCTCCTCCGTGACGGAGGAGGGCATCCACCGGCCCTGTAGGTCGGAGCCGGACATTGTTGAAGGTCCGAAGCACTCGAATCTGGGGCTCTGGGTGCTGGAACTCGGGGCAAGGAGTAGATTCGATTGAGGATTGAAGAAAAGAAACAAGCCTTGGTCCCATTATAAAGAGGGAGAATACCAAGAGCCGTCCCCGTGACCGTTTGGGACTCGCCTCCGATAGAGGGGGCGTGGCAACGGGCACGGTTGGGTTACCCACGTCCGTATTGATGGGAATCCCGGAATAAGGGGAACACGATCTCTGCTTCGACAAGACATGCCAAGGAAATCGCTTCACTAAACGCACTGAGGTGGTATAACGAAAAACGATTCAAGTAAATGCTTGGTGGTGGTATGACGTCATGCCACGAAATACGTCAGCAGATTGAACTTGTGCTCATATTATTCTCTCTATGGTGGAATGTGGAAATTATTTTGCAGAGCCGGACACTATCCTGGTGTTCATGATCTTCTATGAATTATTCGGAGGAGGAACCCGCCTTGCAATGCCGAACAATATGCGCGCCAGACTCATCGTCATTGAAGCCTGGTTCAGGGGCTACTGAGGGAGTCCCGGACTAGGGGGTGTCCGGACAGCCGGACTATCATCGTCAGCCGGACTCCAAGACTATGAAGATACAAGATTGAAGACTTCGTCCCGTGTCCGGATGGGACTCTAAGACTATGAAGATACAAGATTGACGTGGAAGGCAAGCTTGGCAATACGGATATGTAGATCTCCTACCATTGTAACGGACTCTGTGTAACCCTAGCCCTCTCCGGTGTCTATATAAACCGGAGGGTTTTAGTCCGTAGGACACACGACCATTACAACAATCATACCATAGGCTAGCTTCAAGGGTTTAGCCTCCTTGATCTTGTGGTAGATCCACTCTTGTACTACCCATATCATCAATATCAATCAAGCAGGAGTAGGGTTTTACCTCCATCGAGAGGGCCCGAACCTAGGTAAAAACATCGTGTCCCTTGTCTCCTGTTACCATCCGCCTAGACACACAGTTCGGGACCCCCTACCCGAGATCCGCCGGTTTTGACACCGACAATGAACTTTTATTTTGAATCATTTAGATCTGAACATTCATGCCACAATAAAGAAAATGACATTGAGAAATATGCTAGGTAGCATTCCACATCAAAAATTCTATTTGTATCATTTACCTACTCGAGGATGAGCAGGAATTAAGCTTGGGGATGCTTGATACGTCTCCAACGTATCTATAATTTTTTATTGTTCCATGCTATTATATTACCCGTTTTGGATGTTTATGGGCTTTACTTTACACATTTATATCATTTTTGGGACTAACCTACTAACCGGAGGCCCAGCTCGTATTGCTGTTTTTTTTTGCCAATTTTAGTGTTTCAAAGAAAAGGAATATCAAACGGAGTCCAAACGGAATGAAACCTTCGGAAGCGTGATTTTTGGAACGAACGTGATCCAGAGGACTTGGAGTGCAAGTCAAGAAGCAGTCGAGGCGGCCACGAGGTGGGCGCGCCCACCCTACAGGCGCCCCCTATCTCGTGGGCCCCTCGGGCGGCCACTGACCTACTTCTTCCTCCTATATATACCCACGTACCCCGAAAACATCAGGGGAGCCAACAAAACCTAATTCCACCGCCGCAACCTTCTTTATCCGCGAGCTCCCATCTTGGAGCCTTCGTCGGCGCTCCGCCGGAGGGGGAATCGACCATGGAGGGCTTCTACATCAACACCATAGCCCCTCCGATGAGTTGTGAGTAGTTTACCATAGATCTTCGAGTCCATAGTTTATTAGCTAGATGGCTTCTTCTCTCTTTTTGGATCTCAAACCATGTTCTCCTCGATCTTCTTGGAGATCTATTCGATGTAACTCTTTTTGCGGTGTGTTTGTCGAGATCCGATGAATTGTGGGTTTAGGATCAAGTTTATCTATGAGAAATATTTGAATCTCCTCTGAATTCTTTTATGTGTGATCAAGTTATCTTTGCAAGTCTGTTCGAATTATCAGTTTGGTTTGGCCTACTAGATTGATCTTTCTTGCAATGGGAGAAGTGCTTAGCTTTGGGTTCAATCTTGCGGTGTCCTTTCCCAGTGACAGCAAGGGCAGCAAGTCACATATTGTATTGTTGCCATCGAGGATAAAAAGATGGGGTTTATATCATATTGCATGAGTTTATCCCTCTACATCATGTCATCTTTCTTAATGCGTTACTCTGTTCTTTATGAACTTAATACTCTAGATGCATGCTGGATAGCGGTCGATGTGGAGTAATAGTAGTAGATGCAGGCAGGAGTCGGTCTACTTGTCACGGACGTGATGCCTATATACATGATCATGCCTAGATAATCTCATAATTATTCGCTTTTCTATCAATTGCTCGAAAGTAATTTGTTCACCCACCGTAATACTTATGCTATCCTTAGAGAAGCCACTAGTGAAACCTATGGCCCTCGGGTCTATCTTTTATCACATAAGATTTCAATCTATTTTGATTTGCATCTTTACTTTTCTTATCTATATTATAAAATACCAAAAATATATTTATATGATCATACTATCTCTATCAGATCTCACTTTCGCAAGTGGCCGTGAAGGGATTGACAACCCCTTTATTGTGTTGGTTGCGAGTTCTTTGTTTGTTTGTGTAGGTGCGTGGTGTTGGGTAACGTAGTAATTTCAAAAATTTCCTACGCACATGCAAGATCATGGTGATGATATAGCAACGAGGGGAGAGTGTTGTCTACGTACCCTCGTAGACCGAAGCGGAAGCGTTGACGCAACATAGAGGAAGTAGTCGTACGTCCTCCCGGTCCGACCGATCCAAGCACCGTTACTCCGGCACCTCCGAGTTCTTGACACACGTACAACTCGATGACGCACCCCGATCTCCGATCCAGCAGAGGCGCGGGAAGAGTTCCGTCAGCACGACGGCGTGGTGACGATCTTGATGTTCTACAGACGCAGGGCTTCGCCTAAGCACCGCTACGATATGACCGAGGTGGAATATGGTGGAGGGGGCACCGCACACGGCTGAGAGCGATCTCAAGGATCAACTTGTGTGTCTATGGGGTGCCCCTGCCCCGTATATAAAGGAGGGAGGGAGGAGGAGGCCGGCCTAGGGAGGAGGCGCGCCATAGGGGAGTCCTACTCCCAGGGAGTAGGATTCCCCTTCCTAGTCAACTAGGGATCCTTCCATGTATTAGGAGTAGGAGACTAGGAAGGGAAGAGAGAAGGGAAGGAAGGAGGGTGCGGCCCTCCCTAATAATTCGGACTAGGGCAGGGGGTAGCGGCCTGCCTAGGGCAGCCCTCTCTCTTTCCCGTATGGCCCATAAGGCCCAATACTTCTCCCGGCGAATTCCGTAACTCTCCGGTACTCCGATAAATACCGAATGACTCGGAACCTTTCCGAACCCGAATATAGTCGTCCAATATATCGATCTTTCGTCTCGACCATTTGAGACTCTAGTCATGTCCCCGATCTTATCCGGGACTCGAACTCCTTGGTACATCAAAACTCATAAACTCATAATATAAGCATCGCCGAAACCTTAAGCGTGCGGACCCTACGGTTCGAGAACAATTTAGACATGACCGAGACCGTCTCGGTCAATAACCAATAGCGGGACCTGGATGCCCATATTGGTTCCTACATATTCTCGAAGATCTTTATCGGTCGAGACCGCATAACAACATCGTTGTTCCCTTTGTCATCGGTATGTTACTTGCCCGAGATTCGATCGTTGGTATCAATACCTAGTTCAATCTCGTTACGGCAAGTCTCTTTACTCGTTCTATAATACATCATCTCACAACTAACTCATTAGTTGTAATGCTTGCAAGGCTTAAGTGATGTGCATTACCAAGAGGGCCAGAGATACCTCTCCGGCAATCGGATGACAAATCCTAATCTCGAAATCATAAACCCAACATCGCCTTTGGAGACACCTGTAGTACTCCTTTATAATCACCCGATTCGTTGTGACGTTTGGTAGTACCAAAGTGTTCCTCCGTAAGCGGGAGTTGCATAATCTCATAGTTATAGGAACATGTGTAAGTCATGGATAAAAGCAATAGCAACATACTAAACGATCGGGTGCTAAGCTAATGGAATGGGTCATGTCAATCAGATCATTCAACTAATGATGTGACCTTGTTAATCAAATAACAATTCCTTGTTCATGGTTAGGAAACATAACCATCTTTGATTAACAAGCTAGTCAAGTAGAGGCATACTAGTGACACTCTGTTTGTCTATATATTCACACATGTATTATGTTTCCGGTTAATACAATTCCAGCATGAATAATAAACATTTATCATGATATAAGGAAATAAATAATAACTTTATTATTGCCTCTAGGGCATATTTCCTTCAGTCTCCCACTTGCACTAGAGTCAATAATCTAGATCACATCACCATGTGATTAACATCGATCGTTCATATCATTATGCGATTAACACCCATAGTTCACATCGCCATGTGACCAATACCCAAAGGGTTTCCTAGATTCAGTAATCTAGTTCACATCGCTATGTGATTAACACCCAAAGAGTACTAAGGTGTGATCATGTTTTGCTTGTGAGAGAATCTTAGTCAACGGGTCTTTCACATTCAGATCCGTTATGTATTTTGCAATTTTTCTATGTCTACAATGCTCTTGCGAAGCTACTCTAGCTAATTGCTCCCACTTTCAATATGTATCTAGATCGAGACTTAGAGTCATCGGATCGGTGTCAAAACTTGCATCGGCGTAACCCTTTACGGCGAACCTTTTGTCACTTCCATAATCGAGAAACATATCCTTATTCCACTAAGGATAATTTTGACCGCTGTCGATGATCTACTCATAGATCACTATTGTACTCCTTGCCAAACTCGGTGCGGGGTATACAATAGATCTGGTACACAGCATGGCATACTTTATAGAACCTATGGCCAAGGAATAGGGAATGACTTTCATTCTCTTTCTATCTTCTGCCGTGGTCGGGTTTTGAGTCTTACTCAATTTCACACCTTGTAACACAGGCAAGAACTCTTTCTTTGACTGTTCCATTTTGAACTACTTCAAAATCTTGTCAAGGTATGTACTCATTGAAAAAACTTATCAAGCATCTTGATCTATCTCTATAGATCTTGATGCTTAATATGTAAGTAGCTTCACCGAGGTCTTTCTTTGAAAAACTTCTTTCAAACACTCCTTTATGCTTTGCAGAATAATTCTACATTATTTCCGATCTACAATATGTCATTCACATATACTTATCGAAATCTTTGTAGTGCTCCCACTCACTTTCTAGTAAATACAAGCTTCACCATAAGTCATGCAAAACTATATGCTTTGATCAACTCATCAAAGCGTATATTCTAACTCGAGATGCTTGCACCAGTCCATAGATGGATCATTGGAGCTTGCACACTTTGTTAGCTCCTTTGGATCGAAAAAACCTTCGGTTGCATCATATACAACTTTTCCTCCAGAAAACCATTCAGGAATGCAGTTTTTACATCCATTTGCCAAATTTCATAAATTGTGGCAATTGCTAACATGATTCGGACAGACTTAAGCATCGCTACAGTTGAGAAAATCTCATTGTAGTCAACATCTTGAACTTTGTCAAAAACCTTTTTTGCAACAAGTCGAGCTTTGTAGATAGTAACACTACTATCAACGTCCGTCTTCCTCTTGAAGATACATTTATTTTCTATGGTTTTCCGATCATCGGGCAAATCCATCAAAGTTCATACTTTGTTCTCATACATGGATCATATCTCAGATTTCATTGCCTCAAACCATTTTGCGGAATCTGGGCTCATCATCGCTTCCTCATAGTTCGTAGGTTTGTCATGGTCAAGTAACACGACCTCCAGAACAGGATTACCGTACCACTCTGGTGCGGATCTCACTCTGTTTTACCTACGAGGTTCGGTAGTAACTTGATCTGAAGTTTTATGATCATCATCATTAACTTCCTCACTAATTGGTGTAGGTGTCACAGAACCAATTTACGTGATGAACTACTTTCCAATAAGGGAGCTAGTCTTGTTACCTTATCAAGTTCTACTTTCCTCCCACTCACTTCTTTCGAGAGAAACTCCTTCTCTAGAAAGGATCCATTCTTAACAACGAGCGTCTTGCCTTGGATCTGTGATAGAAGGTGTACCCAACTGTCTCCTTTGGGTATCCTATGAAGACACATTTCTCGATTTGGGTTTGAGCTTATCGGGATGAAACTTTTCACATAAGCATCGCAGCCCCAAACTTTAAGAAACAACAACTTTGGTTTCTTGCTAAACCACAGTTCATATAGTGTCGTCTCAGCAGTTTAGATGGTGCCCTATTTAACGTGAATGCAGCTGTCTCTAATGCATGATCCCAAAAGCGTTATTGGTAAATCGGTAAGAAACATCATAGATTGCACTATATCCAATAAAGTGCGGTTACGATGTTTGGACACACCATAACATTGTGGTGTTCGGTGGCGTGAGCTGTGAAACTATTCCACATTGTTTTAATTGAAGACCAAACTCGTAACTCAAATATTAGTCTCCATGATCGGATCGCGAAACTTTATTTTCTTGTTACGATGATTTTTCCACTTTACTCTGAAATTCTTTGAACCTTTCAACTATTTCAGGACTTATGTTTCATCAAGTAGATATACCCATATCTGCTCAAATCATCTTGTGAAGGTCGAGAAAATAACGATACTTGCCACGAGCATCAACACTCATTGGATCGCATACATCGGTATGTATTATTTCCAATAAGTCGGTAGCTTGTTCCATTGTTCGGAGAAGCGGAGTTTTAGTCATCTTGCCCAAATGGCACGGTTCGCAAGCATCAAGTGATTCACAATCAAGTGATTGAAAATCCCATCGACATGGAGTTTCTTCATCGCTTTACACCAATATGACCTAAGCGGCGATTGCCACAAATAAGTTGCATTATCATTATTAACTTTGCATCTTTTGGTTTCAATATTATGAATATGTGTATCACTACGATTGAGATCAATGAACCATTTTCATTGGGTGTGTAACCATATAAGGTTTTATTCATGTAAGCAGAACAA